>JASFXZ010000004.1:35013737-35631938 GCA_032209605.1 Mactromeris polynyma
TCTTTGTTCAAGACGCGAGACTCACCAAAACGATATAATTTAATAAAATTAATTGTCGTTACGTTCACTCTTTGGCTGCCAGTTTTCCAGTAAAAAATAATTACGGACGTTAGATAAATGACATATTGATGTTATTAGATAATTCCTTATTAATTGCATTACGCCAGGCTGGTGAACAATAATAAAGTCATGACCATTTACACTCTCAAAGTAAAGTCCAACTAAAAAGCTGTCGTTACTACACGTTTTTTTTAATTGAAGATGGCTGCATCCTCTTCTCTAAGGAATTCTCGAATGTGTATGAGCTACATTTGGTGTAATTTGATAAACTTCATTACAATACATATTTCTGACGAATTTGAAAAGACGATTGAATTGGAAGTTGAATTTGATTTCTAATGTATTCTACTGACAAAGTATGTCATATAAAATCCTTTGGTAACTAGATAATTGACAGTGAACATAAATGATTTGCTGATGAGATATGGCTGCCTCGGAAGACATTGTACAACCATATTCACATTGCTAGCCAATTGGTTATGCTGATGCTCACGAGGATCTAGTACGCTACTACTGGAGGGTTTTTACCAAGCTGAACTTATTATAATGTGCCATACAAGTAAGGTGTTAAGTTTTCAACTAAGAAAATAATGAGATGACCCATACACTTAGCAAATATTGTTTCGGTAAAAAGATGGAATTTTAAGGCGATGAATAAGGTTACAAGGCAAGGAAACATACACGATGGGAAAGTGACATTACATTTAACAAGACATATCTTGGACAAAGATGGTCGGCGCAATTTGAAGGTAAAGACTTGTTGTGCAACATAAAAATGCCGAGATGTTACGATTGTTGGTCACTCCAGATCCAAAATGGATTTCGGTAAATTCACAGAAATTCAGTGGATTTCGGTAAGGTTACGTACCCTTTATCGAAAGGTTATCCAAGCCGCGTCAAGGTTACAAACGTTGTTCGGTTGAAGAGAAATTTCCTTGGTGGTAAACGTAATATTTGATTGGTTTACACAACACTGATATGCAAATAGCAAAACAATGTTAGTACAGTACGGCTGCGACGAAAAAATAACACGAATCTGTTGTTGTGCGTAATGGAATTCTAACACGGCATGAAATGACAATAAATAACTATTTATACTGCCATGTCGTAATACCATTTTAAAGTTCGACTCCGACTGGGTTTCAAATATCTAACGTCTCCTTAGAAACGAATTTCACCAACGCAATGTGAAAAACGCCCATTTTTCAAACTCCAAAACGTTAAGACGTCAATGTCTATGCCAACTGGGGGTATAATTCGTTACCAATGCCTTGTTATTGCAATGAAAAGCTTTTCTTAAAAACAGTTACGATCAAGTCACAACGAATCCCATAGTACTGACTGATATTTAAATAATGAGATAGAATTAAAAATCTTAGTCCGTTTTATAGCAAACAGAGACAAAATAAATATAATTATATATTTCGGTGGGCATGTCGGGAGAATTATATTGCTTAAATTTCAAAACAGAACATTATCATGAACATTCAGACTAGCCAATTTGTTAATATTCCTTTTGTATAGAGAGACATGAGCATCGTTGTCTTCCTGCATAAGATCTGACTCCTCTATGCCTCATTTTTCACTCACGTTTCGGTTGTCTTTACATCATTGTATTGTTCATTTATTCCCAATATGGTTTGTGAGTTCACAAGTACCAACAAATAGTGTTCCAATCGGCTTGTGATTGAATAAGGGTATAAAGTAATTACGTCTAGACTATATTGCGGTCGATTGGCAACACGAATTCAAACTTGTATTTGGTTCATTAAAATAGTTAGTTTTTCTCGCTGTGTGTATGGCTTGGAAACTTCAGATATCAATTCAATATGAAAAAGGAAGTTGTTTGATCCAAATATATATTCAGACTCTTTGATAGACTCACAATATCTATAAAAATGTTATTAAAGCAAAATATAAAATAATGTCAATCATTGTGTATTTCAATAAAGTTTGGCTCAATGGTTAGATATGAAAGGAAATGACAAAATGCTGTCAAAATCGTTTCAGCGCATGACAGATAAGATATTTAATTGTGAAATACTTACATTTCCTGTCATCAATCAGATTGATTGAATAAACCGTGTGCAACAGAAAATGCAATATCTGACAGCAGAATGTTGCATTAAATGTGAAACCAAACAACTGATTTTAACAATTTATAAAATTCGTAGACTAAACAAAGAAAAAATATGTTGCTACAGGGAACGCCACATAAATAAGACAATACCATCCTACACAGACCTCTGGAAAAACACTCAATAATACATCAGGCGTTTGAGGAGGTAGAAGGGTAAGCACGCAAGGGAACAGGGGCACAATGAATGGTCTGGCCAACCATAAAGGATAACAAAGTAGAATTAATGAGGACAATAGGGGTGGGGTTAATGAATGGTGTACATCACATGACAAGTCAAGACAACTGGTAACAGTAGGTCGAAAGGGAGAGAAAATCACATCAACACTATATAAAGCATGATTAATACTCAATATATTTCTTAATTATTTCAGTCTTGATGTATATTGAGATTTATTCGTAGTATGTCCATCTGAATTTAGGCGAATGGGCGTTTTGGTGTTTTTGGTAAAACAGTTAAGATTTGGGACTGATGCCATATTGCTTTCTGCATGTTTGTCTTTGTTAACCTAGATATCATTTACATAACTAGTGAAAGCGAAAAGGAAAGGTGTGTTTACTATGAAGGTTGATCAATAAAAAATGTGTTAAAATAACAGAAAGTCTTAAAAACGGAAAAACAGCATTCAAACATTCTGCATCAATTTAATTATTAACAACCTGTTTTAATTTGCTTAAGGAACGTACGTACATAAATAATGCACGGCTTACGCCATGAAGATAAAAATCAGAACAATCATGAGAGCGTATCTTATGCCCCGATTTTGCATTCGGTTTTATTTCCATCCAAATATTTCAAGTTAAGAGTTAGAATGATAAGCGCAAGATACGTGAACGTTGAACCAATACAAAAGTTGTAACAAATAGCGAAAAGTTTAATTTTTGCAAATGAGATTTATAACTTTTGTCTCCGTGGAAATAAAACTAAGACTAGTGCAAACCAAGCCTAACTAACTACTGTAAGCTGAGTTGACATGAACAGAAATAGTTTAGCGATTAGATTTCCGAACTCTGCAGAAACAACGAAGAAGCTAATGTCTGACTAAATAACTTATAGTTCCGGCTTCCCTAAATTAAAATGGCCGCATATTTGTTTTCGGCATAGCCGTACTAACATGGCTTTGCTATTTGCATATAAGTGTTGAGTAAACCAATCAAATCTTACGTTAACTACTAAACCTTCTTCTCTTCATCCGAACAACTTTTGTAACCTTGATGCGGATTGGTTAGCCTAACCTTTCGAAAAGGGGTATGTTACCTTACCGAAATCCACTGAATTTTAGTGAATATAGCGAAATCCATAAATGATTTTGAATCTGGAGTGACCAGATCGTAACATATCGCTAACTTTTTATGTTGCACAACAAACCTTTAACTTCAAATTGCGACGACTGTCTTTTTTCAAGACATTTCTTGTTTGTTTGGGTCTCGTTCTTTAATAATTATTTATAATGGCGATCATAGATACTCGAAACAAGCCTGTATGCAAAGCTTTCTTGAAAGTGTGCATCGTAATTTGGCAACAAAGGAAATGTCTATTTGCTTTACGATGATATAAGAAATGGATAAATACTTGTCGATTTAAGGCAATTACTAGGTCCCAGTTACCTGTCACATCATGGCTTAGTTAATATGCGTAGTAATATATAAGCGCATTGGTCAGCTTTATTGACTAAACAAACCACTAGCGACCGTCTTGCTCAGTAGGTAGAGTTAGGTTCGATTTCCGGGCTGGGCAGGTTGTTTTCTTTTGAGTCATTGGCTACGGTAATGTCCACCACATGTTGAGAAGTTGTCAGTTGCTTGCAGAATATCAAGTTAGTGCTGGTTGATAATTCCAGGAATGTGAATGACGGAGCAATTGTTGAAATATCTAGTTAACCACATAATTGTCTTGTTAATTAAGTAGTCACCTTTTAGTAATCTCCGACATTAGGATAATTGCGTATTATGGTGGCATATTTCTGCCACCATAATACGCAATAATCTTTATGTCGGAGATATTACTATCAATTTGCAGAGGATAATAATCATTTTCGTATTCATTTTAAGAAACTTAAGACTCACATTTTAGCAGTAATTTTTATAATGGCAAAGGCAACAATACAACGATGTAGCGTACGTGTAGTTCAAGGATATTCATAGCAACAAAAGAGGCTGGTTTATATTTTTTAATTCTAGACCACTGTCGACCATCATCAAATAACGATATTTCAACTATACCTCATACATAAGCAGACACCTATTGTATCAAGAGGTTAAAGTCTAAATCAATAGTTTCACTAATTTATTTGTTAATAAGCCTGTGTGTCAATATTGTCCCCTCTGTTCTGAACGACTTAACTTGTATTGATGACAAATGATCCCATTGAGGAGGAGAATGTTAACGAGGATACATGACTATGTTATTTTACAGCTTTTTTATAGACCTAGCATTATGTGCTATTTCAATATGTTTCGTAAACTGAGATGGGCGGTTGCAGACAATTATTCCAAAATTCAGAAGTATAATTTTGGCGATGGTCATGTTTTATTTAAAAGCTTATATACCAAGTAAACCCTCACTTAAAGACCATCTCAGAAATAAGACAACCCCAATATGAAGAACACAATTATAAGACCATTTTCACTGTTTTAGTCTTTATTCAACCTCAATATTAGGACCGAGTCAATATAAAGACCAGTTTTCAATGGTCATAATTGTGGTCTTATTATCGAGGTTTTACTATATGTTCTGTTTATGTTTTCAGACAAAAATGAATAACAGCACGGAAGTTGCCAGAGAACCGATGTGTCAAGCTTTACAACCCCTAGCTGAATTTTACTGGGATATTCATCCCTATGTCACGCTTGTTATCTGTGCATTTGGTATCATAACAAACATAGTTAACATTGTCATACTGTGTCAGAAGAAGATGAGAAGTTCCATTAACTGCATATTGACGGGCATTGCTGTGTCTGATATCATCACAATGGCCGATTATGTGCCGTATGCAGTACATTTTTATATACTGACAGATTTATGTAAGTTTGCTTTCTGCTATCTGTAGTCACTATGGGTTTATAAGCAGCTCAGGTGTGGCTGTTAAATAGTTGGTGAACTGGCAGTTAACGATGTTTCCAACGTAAACTTGTCGTCAACCGGTTCTGTTGTTTATAAAGTAGTGTTTATTTATTTTAGTGTCACCCCTATTTAAGGGACCAGCCATTTCTGACTTATGAGACACCTACTGTCTGCGCACATTTACTTCCTGATTCCTATCCCTAATGCTAGGCACCAGGTAGGTATGCGCACTGTACCAATATTTAACTTGCTGGCGGCTCACCAACCGGCCATAACAGAAACGGACCGAGATTCAACCTTCGACCTCATGCTCCCAAGGCAGATGCCTTAACCACTTAGCCTTGGGAAACGGAAGGTTTGTATGTTTGGTTGAACCACTTAGATTAATAAACTTTTCAGACGGTTCTAGTAACAACAAACCAAATATGACCAGCACAATATTGTCAAACTGTTGTTCAAACCAATCAATCGGACAAACCCATGACAAAATCATGTTAAATGTATATATTATGCACAAGCTATGTCTATGCTTTGCAAATGCATGTAAGGGGAACTAGGTTAAGACAAAACATTGAGTGGCCTGCTGAAACGCATGTTTTTATGTAAGATGTAGTTGATCAAGATAATATATTGGCATCTAAAAATGACGTTATTTGTTGAAGGTTATTTTTATACAAGTTTGTGTTATTAAACCCAATCTTATGAGATTATCTCTGAAGAATATTTGCTACGAAATGACAGTGAATGGTCAATTCTTATTTATTATTCATTCTTTGTTACTATATATATGGACATTCATGTATACCATTTCCGCCCGTGATTATTGTCAACGCTTTATTTGTCAGTTGATGTACTTTGCGTCTGTATGAGAGGTCGATATGAAAGAGGAATGAATGGTTGTGATAAAGTGGTTGCCTGTTCAAAAGAGAGATGACTGGAGGTCCTTATTTCATTACGAAATTAATGCTGATGTAGTTATCGCAATCAGTCGTAACTTGTTTCTAACATAGTAGTTTTAATGAGTAGTGCAATTCCAATGCTCAATAGCACCACATACCGGATTTAAAAACACAATACTGCCGTCGACATGAAGAGTAACCATTCTTTTGAATTAGTATTGTTCTGGGTAATTAATCAAATAACTTCCATGTAAACAACAATCTGAAATCCATGTTTTCAAGGTGCCTAGGTCATCGTCTTGCACTACAAGTAAGTAAAGAGCATTTTGCCATGTTTTATGTTGTATTTTTTATTTCGATGTGGAGTCAGATTTCTGATTTTCGTACAGTACGTACTATCATCGGACACATCAATGGATGTATAGCGTGCCAGCATTATATAATCAGTGTTTAATGTTCATTTAGACTGCTTTATTGCATCAAATGCAGGAATATATCACCAAAATGTATTAATTCCTGATATTGTATGTCTGACCAGATATTGAGTGACATTTGTTTGTCTTAGAGATATGAACATTATCCTGGTGTTCTGGTCCTAGTGTGCTGCTGACCGGATTTGACGTTTTAACTCGGGAGTTCAGCTTAAGGAGTCATGTACTGGTTTAGTTAAATAACAAAAAACTAACATGATGCAGCACCATTGTAGGTAAACTCGACTGTGTTCAATTGAAAAGGGCAATACCACCCCTGACTAAGAAACATACCAATTGTGCCACAACGACATGGAGGATATTACATGAGTGGTGTTATTTTTTATTGAATTTTATAATGAGTATTTTGAGCTAAATAAATTCAATAAAAAATAACGCGAATGTGAGATTCATTTTATGACACAACATCAGAAAAAGCTGATTTTCTAAAAAAAGAAGACATTTACCTCATATTTGCAAGCAACATATGACGTGCGTTAGTCGGTCTTTGTAAACAAAAACCGGCGCAACAAAAATAGTTCCGTTCATTTATTTTTCAACCGCAATATATGGGTTCAAATACTTATAGCACAGATCATTTTCAAATTAGTAAGACAATAATTTTCAATGAAATAAAGCATCATACTTCGTACAAAAAGTATATTACAATGACACCATCAACTGAGCCATCTACGTCAAACTTTTTTGGTTGTGACGTCACGCACGTGAGTTGGTATTTCACTAGTCAATGACATCCTTATGATGCACGTTTTCAATGTTTCAAAGAGTGTAATATTTCAAACAATATGTTAGCTAGAGCATGTGCCTGTATTGGTATCGAGTTACGTGGAAATTAAACACTACCATACAGTTTTGGGTTGTTGACTTGGGATTAGTTCATTGATAACACTTCACAAAAAGACCACCAAGAAGTTAAGCCTACTTCATGGATCAGTTTTTGTATTTCCACATTTTATCTCGATAATCAGACCGCCTCAAAACTAAAATCTACTTTCTTCAGAACCAATAATCGTCTTGGTATTAAAGTTACACAGTACATGGCTCTAAACAGTCCGCATTTTGTATTAGTCCATCTGAAATATGAGATACTCCAGTAACTAGCAACAGGTAACACAAAATGTCACGAGAGCAGTTGATGACACAAACGTATGTTACGCCGGCTGATGGATATTGCATCCGATAAAAAAAATCATGATTTTCTTTCTATTCAGCCGATCAAAGTCGACGGAGGACGTTCGGATGGACACATTTTCTTGCTGTGCATTCATGTTTAAGTATCACTACGCATACATTATCACTCTGGCTAGCTGTCCTCATGTCAACGGTGAGGTACGTAATCAAACATGTTTACCTTAGTTTTCTTGATATGAGCGCTGCTATGGGTTTAACAACCTCTTCTGTAAAATGACGTAATTTCAAGAAAAAGCCAAATGTGATGTCACTATTTGCAAGCAGGAAACAATATTAACTCCATATGTTTCCTTCGTTTTCATTTTGCCATACGGGGCAAAATATTGCTTACTGTCAGTACATAGTGACGTCACATGTGGAGTTTTCTAGAAATGATGTCACTTTAAAGGTTGGAAGTCGTACAGCGGCGCTCATATGTAATATATTAATTTGCTTGACAATAGACGACTATATTTTTCTTTTTTACTATTTTAAATATTATTTAATTAACATGATACATTTAAACGTATTTTACCAGGCTATTTTAATCCGTCCGGTAAATTGAATAGGTAGCCACGTGACTGGTTAATTATGAGGTCAAGTGTTCGATACTCAGTCTTTGTGTATTTTCGCCGTTACCATTCGTTTGAAGATAAATATTAATGTTAATATAAACGTTTATCATAACTTCTGAAGTTCTAATTCATGTCAGTGCGTTGTTCAGATGTTTCCAGAAGAAGAAACGGTGTCGGTTCATTTTAAAATACAGTAGCACTGGATAGGTCAACCGCCTTCATTGTTTAAACCGCAATTTAGGTCAATCCTGGATGTAATGATCACACTAATGTTAGACCACCACCAAACAAACTGTCCAGACCTTCCGAGATGTATTTTTACAATGATGATTTCCAGATTTAGGCATATATGCAGCCGATATTTGGAAAACAAAAAGTTCCTACATTTTTGTACACGAAATATCAAATAATGTGTAATAAAGGATGAGAATACATAGAAAACCGTTATATTATGTTAGTAACAGCTAAACTGTTCTTTGAAATTCGAGACACATGAGTCATATTTCCCAACATACAAAGGGACTAACGCTAACTGCATCTGACATCTGACTGGGACTGAAATGGCATTTTACACATTGAGATATACCCAAGGTATAGGTACGCCAAACATGAATACTTTATATTTCAAATAAAACCAGCTTCTTGCAGATCAATTAAAGTACTCCTGAATTTGTCCTAAAAAATGCATCAAATGCGGCTTCTCAAACACCAAGTCGATTTGCTTAAGTAATAAGTTTCAGCCAGGAACGATAAAGTGTACATTTTCCATTTAACAGTCAATCCGCTAACCATATCCACTGACACAATCACTCAAGTCATTAATCCCAGTCTAAAGCCCAATTTGCACTTTGCTGAAATCGACTTTTACTTTTGTATGTTTTATGGACTGTTGTTTTTCCGGAGGTCTGTGTGGGGAGGCATTGTCTTATATATGTAGCATGTCCTTGTAGCAACTTATTCTCCCTTTTACCCTTAATGTGTCACAATCTTTGGTTAGCAATTAGGAGTCCCTTTTGGAGTTACAAAATACTATTTTCATATTAAAAGATAACACTGGTCTCCACCGTGTAAGTGAGTGTGATTTGTGAAGCAACTTGTATGCAGTCATTGCAAAGTTTTTGAAGATTTGATAAGGGTCTCCCCATCTATGCATTACTGCATTGGCCAATCTGATTTCAGTATGCATTCACCGTTGCATTGTGGTGAACATGGAAGACTATAGCACATTGAACCAATTAATTTCCCATGAAATCGACCATTCTGACGAGTTTAAATCTTAAAGGGATTGATAACTGTACAATTGTGTATGCTTAACGACATTCTACTGAAATATGCACCTTATTGTTCTTCGAGATAAAACCATCGAAACAACCTGCTCAATGGGCTGTTTTACGCCGAGCTAATGACATGAGTGCATTTTGATGCATTTATGAGAATATCTTCGAGAACACTTAACTAATTTACACAAAGAACTTATCGTTTGAACGATCTCTTATTCGTTTTTAGAATTTGGTGTATGTTCGTGTCCCAACCAGTGTGGGGACTGAGATTTAACCTTGTCCATCCGCAAATCTGTCTGTCCGACTTAACTTTGTGTTGCTCAGATGTTACGAAGCGGATTTTGTTACATGCACGTAACGTGACGGATAAAACAGTGATCCATGTCCAGAATCGTGATATTGAAAGTATATAATCACAACGACACAGTTCCGTTTCTAAATTTAATCAAAATACACTCAATACACATTATAAAAACGAGTTGACAAGAAGTTAAATTAGATGTTATTTACAAGTACAGTTTCAACTTAGTTCACGAACACACAGAATTGTGTCTATGTAAATGATCCTAGTTATATAATGTTGCAAGGAAGTGTCAGATTTTAGAATTGGTTAAATAATTTGATCATTAGCTGAATAAGGCGTTACCCTAGAAGTCAGGACGACGAGTGACATAAAATGACGTGTGCTATCAAATATGAAAATAACATCTATTTAAAATTACCCTTTGGCATGTTAATAATATAGATCATGATCATATTAAGTATTGATACAGACATGGTTATTCTCGAAGTACACCAGTTGACACACGTTTATAATGAGGATTATTGATACAAATACGGAAACAGAAAAGCAAAATAATTGCTACATAATGCATATCTCAAAAAGTATTTGCTCCAGAGTATTGTCCAGTTTTATTGACCTGTCAAACTTTGCATATCTTCATGTTCAAAACAAGCTATAAATTAGTAATCGGGCCACTTTCGATAAAGACTTATTTATCATGTGCATTGACCATGAAGATTTGCACATTTTGACAGGTCAATAAAACTGGACAATAACTCAACTTCATCTGAATATTGGCCATTACCTGGAATTGCATCCATACCCTGCGTTGCGTTACGACTAACAATTGCTGTGTTGTTTTTTATACCTGACCCACCGTATGACATTCACTGCACACGGGGAACCAAATTGCAAACGTCACGAATCGTTAGCCGAAAACACATTGACTGAACGCAGGGCAGGGGTTTGTCGATTGTAATGTTTTAGTATGAACAGAGTTATGCCTCTTGATTTAATAGTGCACGTGTGTCCTATGGAAACAACTGTATGCGGGGTATATTCGATGTTTAACATATTATTTCGGCCCTAAAAAAAGTTAGCGTTGCTTTGTATTATATAGCTATACTGCATGGGCACATGGGTGACTTATGAAGCGGTTGTTTATTTGAGTATGTAAATTTAGTACTGTTACAAATTTTGATATATGCTAGCTTGTCAAAACTCTGGCTGCTAGTAGCTTAACGAGTATTTTATGTGTAATTGTATGTTGTAATTGATGTGTTGCCAGGCAAGTGATTCGGTGTATAATATGATTTTGTAGATTATTTTGTATGTTTTAAGGTATTTCTTCATTCGATCCAGTGGACGATGGAATCTCGACATTGTACGCACACGACTTGCCATTGTTGCGCTCTTCATTGGTACCGTCATACTATCTGTTCCATTATATGCAGTGACAGATGTGCTGCCAGTGAACAACCACAATATGACTTTGTATTATATTCGATCAGTTAAGGTGTATTACAACAATACCAGCGTGATGGATGTCTTTAACGTTTGGTTGCTCATTATAGTGGGAAAGTTGTTACCATGTGGCCTAATATGTGTCTTTGGATGCCTTTTACTCCAATCGTTGCGACAAAGCCAACAACTCACCGAGAACTTAAAGCTCACTTCCTGTTCAAGACGAATGCGCGCGCATAAACGAACGACCCGTATGCTGTTAGCTATAATGACGATGTTTATAATATCAGCATTACCGGCGGCCATCTTGATGTTGGTATCGGTGTTTGTGAATCACTTCTTGATGGACTGTTACCTTCTTCTAGCAGATGCTCTCGATTTCTTATCCTTAACTAACAATGCTATCAACTTCATTATGTATTGTGTCATGAGTAGACAGTTTAGAGATTGTCTATGCGAGGCAATTCCAATGTGCGGCGGAAGGTTTGTGGAGGCCAAATATCAGCCGGCTACATCCGTGAATTCAGCCGCAAGACCTTCTGTGAAAAATTGTAATATGTAAGATAAGATATATCACATCGTGTGCGCATAGTTTTTGTTGTTTCAAACGTTATTTGCACAGTGTCTTAATGCACCATTCATTTACACACATTATAGGTGAATTTCAGCATGTTATGTTGTGTTTTACGTATAGTAGCTTGACCACTCTGGTCTTCATATCATTTGGATCTATCCAATGTTCTGATAATTTTGGCGGAAGCGAACATACCTCAGTATACATCCTCCACTTCTGATTATGTTGGAGAATTGTCAGACAAACAAGTTGTACATCCTCTGTATAAGTATCAACCTCCTCGTATACCTGTCATGGAATATCACGCCTAGTGATTTTTATTACATATACATGTAAATATTGATCAAAACTGTTAACCCGACAGTGTAATTGCACATAGTTTAAAAATAGCTACAGGATACATTGTTGAATTTGATTGCAGTAAGCAATACTATTTATGATTCAAATAACTCGAACAGTTGATTAAATTGATAAACGTAAACCATTCAAAATCACGGTCGTCGTTTCAGATCTCTTTGTCACGAAATACAAAATGGCGGGTTAGCTAGTTTGACCAGTATACTCCATGCATAAATAAAATGAATCATTCCGTCAGATACTTGTTACCCACTGAATAAAGTCCTACCATACGAGCCATTCACTTTGCAGACGAGAGAGCAAGCATATTCCTAAAAAAACGGAATGGCGTCGAGCAATTTTCAAGAATCGTCCTTGGGTTTAAAACTGGTTATATAAATAAAGCCGATGTTGAAAAGCACTGAATAGAGGGACTACATCGATCAGGCTACAAACATCCCGATATTCTATCAACAATATAAAAAGTTATTAATTGACTATGTAATAAAAACTGGTACATGGTGGCAACTGCTAGGTAACATCAAAACATGGCTTTGTAATTATTCAGGATATGTTTATAATGAAGTAAAATAACTAATGAAAACTAATTAATACACCGGTATTTCAACATACAAATAAACATGTTAAGCTGAGTCCCAATACAAAGAGCACAATCACCCGAAAAGAGCAAGACGACGTGTAGATACATGTAAAACTACAACAGCGGAAGATACGCATGCCACGAACATGTATGGATGATGAAGACATCAAGCACCGAAGTAACAGATTTACCCGAATGACGTGGTCGTACAAAAAGCTGAAGTATAACGTCTACACTCAGGTTGTGTGATTACATTTCCCCAGGCTGACTTCATGACGCAATACAATCATGGTGAATTATCAAGAACAAGAGTGTAGAAGTGAGGTTCAAACTTAAAAAGTATTTTCTTTTGATTTTCAAAAAATGTATTTTACTCGGCTGCTGACTTATTGCCACATAGTTTTATCCGCATTGTTCCGTTATTTTATGTATATAACCGATAAAAACAAATATAATTGTATTACCTAAAGCAATGAAATTCAACCTCGCCAGACCTTCTGAACTATCATAACTTTGAACAGCGTACGGTAACAAGATGTAAGTGACTTATATTCTGCTCTGGTAAAATGTTTCAGAGTTTGATCAAGTAACGTGGTATGTCAGTACATAAGTCAACACTTTTATTATTACATACGATGCCAACTTGATAAGCAAGGCTTATACATTACGGACATTTAATGAGCACCCACAGTTTGAAACAAGATGTATGGAATTCGTGTGAGTATGATATCCTATACACTAGTGACATACCTGTAGATGTGGCAGATATTGTATGAACAGTATAGAGAGCGTATCAATAATTGGGATTGAATTTATCTACGACAAAACACACGTCAATGGGATCTTTCGACACAAAGTTTAAGGCGATAATAGTTTACTTAGCTGTGGACCAGAGAAACCATCATTCACCTACTAGACCTCCATAGACACTTACATGCAACGGAACCACTGGCTGCGCTGAGATGAAAATATCAATGTAAAGTAAGCCACACATCTGCATCAATACTGTGACAACATGACGGCAAGCCTCACACTTAATGCGCATGCGCACGGTGGTACAATTGAAGAAACAAATTGGCGTCCAAATAACAACGATTGATATATTATTTCCAACGCAGGAATGAGCAAAACATAAAGTATGTATCATTTATATAAGAAAGATCCTTGGTGACCTTCACATTTCATTGTTTCTCTCCTAGAAATCTCGAATTTCTCGGAATTTAACGATTTTAACTCCACGAATTCAATATTTCGTACTCCAAGGTTTCTGCTCATGTTTGGTTAAACTTAAAAATGCAACAGAATATTGTAACAGTTTACATGCCATTTTAAGTGTTTCTTAGTAGCCTAAATTACTTTGTTTTGTTCTTGAAGTGAATTAATTCAGAAGGTTTAATGCATATTCTTATCTGAAATATTTTATATTTTAATTCATATTAACACTTGAGTGAAACAGCGCAAAAACAGTTACAATTCTTTTATAAAGAATTCGTAAATCTAACTATTTACTTAAAATTTAATATTTTACGTTAGGCGAACAACAAAATATTTCACTGTTAAAACCATGTTTAGAAGATAGCACTATAATAAATAGTTTATGAATGGTACTGTTTTATTTTTATTCAAACTGTTGTGTACATGCATTGTGCTTGCTTAAATACGCACAATAATTATTAAAAATCAGCGTAAATTAAACTCCAGCTACTAGCGAGAACAACGTGACCCATGAAATGTCACATGACAGGTAAAACATGGCGGAATAAGAAATAATTTAATATAAGACTTGAAACATATCACCCACCGATCTTCTTCCGCTACAACTGCCTAAAAGGAACCTAGAGTCAACGATTTCATCAATTCAAACTTTTAGATGTTAATGCATGCTGAATTTTATCTTCTAAATGTCATAATTTGATCATCGATGATTGCCGGTATACATGTATTAGTTTTGTGAACAATCGACAGTTCATGAACATGAAGTGCTGATAGAGTCAGGAAGGATTTCTTGGAGCCGACAGTGGTTTTTTAACCACCAGTGGAATAACTGTTGCGTGGTGTTTGACATTTTGCAGGTTAATGTAGTTTTCATTGCGTTTCATTGCGTATGAACGGAATCAATGTCTAATCTTTGAAAGGATCGCTATCCTCGTGGTTATAATGTAATATGCATACAATATATATCTTGATGAGATTTGTTTGCACTGACACAATAAGAACATGGATTATATTGGTCACTTTATGTTATGTTATGGTGGAGGAAACCTGTGGCTATCCAATAGAAATGTTGCCACATGTGAGGTAAGGGGTCTTATTCACAAACACTTTAAGGCTGAAACTCAGACTAAGAATTTAAATTTGCATAAGTAATATTTACCAGTTTTTCATTTTTGTTAAGTCAAATCAATAGACATTTTTGTCAGAATAATTCCTCGTGCCCACTCTACACTTTTGCCAATTTGTATTAAAATCTATATTAAAATAACAAGGTATGAGCACAATTAACATTGGATATTTTAAAGCCTAAATCTGATTTTCCGTCTGAAAATGAGTGTGAATAGGGCCCCTGACTACACGAAGTTAACGAATATGTAATCATAACACTGAAACATCGAGCATATTCAAAGCAATACAAATATCACAAGCTATCACTCGTCAATTAAAATATAAGCGAAGACCTTGCAGTCGAATCATATACGTAAATGTGGTGTAATGAACGATACTATTGCAGGGTATTGCATTGGAATGGCAAGCTATGAACTCATATCAAGAAAGAACAGGTTTTTTTCTGTCTACACATTTTATTGTTTACACTTAATCGGTTTCAATGCGGTAGGCCCTAATTTACACATGACAACAAAAACTACGTCATAATTTCAAAGTTTAAACTTCATGTGTTAGAATGTTCACACATAAACTAACTGTACGTTGTTAATTGTTCACCGATTTTGTGTTGATTTACTTTAAAATTCGCCATAAATAACCTCTTGGTCGGAAAGGGTTTGTTGTTGGTGGTAAAGGTGAACCGTTCGTTGTAGATAAATGATATTAAAATGATAGTTTTGTTTCTTCTAAATATATGAAGAGATGAACAAGGCGTATTCATAAAAAAGACATCAACAATCAGAATTTCCCATGTAATAGGTAAATGCTAGGAGAATTAACCGTTGTGAGGTGAACTGATCGCCGTAGAAAAATATATACTGTTAGAAAACACACAGCCAGCCAACAAACGTGACGAACATTCGACAGAGTGGCCTCCCTTTGTCATCAATAACAGCTACATAAACAACTGTACGGTAGGGGTTTTCATGTAAGCATGACTATACATCAAATAACTTTACAACAAAAGACGTCATTGTTAACTAATAAAATAACGCGTAATATTCTGAACAAGATATATAGCGTAATTAACAGCAAAAATTGACAAATTAGTACCACATAATTAACTATTTGTAATGCAGCGTTCGTATTTTGGTACCAGTTAGTATCCAAATGTTATGTTTAAGTGACCATTTATCATGCATAACATATGATGTAAATCATTAGAAACTTGCGTTTGACAACACGTCATTTGCGGTTGAAATATCCTATAATGGATTACTATTGCGTTAACTTCATGATGATTGTTTTTAATTTGTTGTTTATTTACAAATTATTCTGTCACAATACAGATTTTAAGAATTATACAACTTGAAAAGAGTTGAAAAGTCGATTTAGTCCGTGTTTTTATATAAGTGACCGTTTATGCCAACGCAATAATGTTAAAAGAGAGAATAAGTTGTTAAGTTAAGTTAATAAGTTGGAAGGCCACATACTTCACACAGTCTTCCGGGAAAACAACAGTCCATATACATCAGGTATTTGAGGCGGTTTATGGGGTAAATACGCAAGCGAACAGAGGCACAATACGAAAATCCTTGTGTGTTGATTTAAGTGTTCATAGCAGACGTGTGCGTCAATTTTCCCGGGAAAACGTCATATCATATGAAGACGACGTTATTTTGACGTCATCACGTTGAATTTCAAACAATTGACGTTATTCTTAACAACGATATGCACGATAATATTACATCATCACAACGTGTGTAAAGCAGAAAATGGCGACGTCAGACGAAGAAGCGGCGCACAGAACAGCTATTCAATTCTGTGTACAATCAGGAATGACGCCTATCAACACGTTTTGCCAGATGAAATCCACAGAACGTTACAAGAATGTTTCCAGAGCACTAGTGTATAAACGGCATGGTAAATTTAGCGACGGTAACACGGAGAATACACCTCGTGGGCGGCCGAAGTACAAGGATTGCAGAAATATGAAATCCGTGCAGGACGTCATCGACTGTTCGCATATTTTCCTAAGTTGAAGACGTATTTACGAGGAACACGATTTATGATAGAACTGGGATCAGCCATGCGATACAAAAATTCAACCGCACATTAGACCGTGACTGGTTCATGAACGATTACGAGAATTGGGTAAGACGACACCATAAGTGTATTGCACATCAGGGTGTATACTTTGAGAAGGAGTAGTATGTGACATTATTATGACGTTTACCGCCGCATTTATGACGCTTGCGCCGCTCCTGTGTACATGGTATTATTAAATGTTTTGTAGAACCTTTATTTTTTGTTATTTTGTATTGTAATTTCGTGTGCATTTGCACAAGAAGATGACTACGAAGAGTCAAGAAGTCTACGATTTAGAGGGACAGCCCTCGTAAATAGCCTTGCCGACCATACAGGATAACTAAGGAGAATTTATCACGAAAAACAGGGGGGGGCACATGAATGGTACACATCATAGGATAACAACACATCAACACTTTCACATCAGATTGATGTCGACAGGAAAAACTCTCATTGGAAAAAAAATAGTTATAATACATAAATAATTTAGCAACTAAAGAACCACGAAAGTATCCGGTCGTTTTTTTGCGCATAAACATTTCCTCGCCTTTGAGACAAAAATGTCCACTGTACGAATACACAGTAAACCAGAACTAACAAATAATTTACAAAGACATGACTTACCCTCGTGAACCAATGACAACTGGTGCTTTGCTGCAGGCAAAAAGTCACGAGGAGCATACAACTCGAACGGTCGAAACATCACTGTCAAGATTGCAAGACGATTGCTCTACTGAATGAGCTAAACGCTGCAACTGAGCGTACTTTAAATCATGTGTTACAATCATATCGACAAAAAAGCGACAATATTATTCATTTGCTGTATGACAAAGTTTATGAATGCATTGAGAACTAGTGGCTATTCATAATTTAAAAAACGTATATAATATAAAGACTAAGTATGACACAGAAAACAATGTTAAAAGTTATGAAAAACATTCATTATATTACTATTTTTCATATGAGAGTTTGGAAGAATGACATCTTAGGAAAAGCAAATGAGCGTTAGCCGCCAGGGTTAGCCACCTGTATGTCTGATCAACATTAATTAAACTTTGTCTCAAACGAAGCCATGATAAGTATTGCTGCTAAGACGAATATTTGTTTTTAATGTTTAAAGCCAGAACTAACCGTCTATATTTATCACATAACAGAATTAATTTATTCGTGCAATGAAACTTGACGTGAGGTCACAATTGCCTTCTATTGCTAGCAGATAGATATGCAAGGAGATGAAGTTTTACTTAAATGTACGCTATGAATACAATATTACATTGCTATTTTGGGTCCAGAACTAATTTGACTTTTATAAATTCCACAAATCATGACCACGAATGCAATAGCCTAAATTATAAAGTACATGTATACATTATGTTTGCCGGGATTTATGCCTGTCAGTACTTAATGTATACTGTGTTTAATAATTATAATAATAATAAACTTTATTTATTGAAGGTATCTCATAAAAGCATACATAAACTTATCTCACAAGTGGCCTTCATACATGCATAAATTATTACAAAACAAAAAGATGAAGAATAAGCTTTATAACTATGCTAAAACAAGAAATAATAACAAGTCATTTTCACAATCTGCAGTTACAATATGTATGAAAGAAAGATTAAATTGTTACAGGACGCATGCACGAGACATTGCCTTCCAGGAAAACACATTAGGTACCGAGAAGGAGCTACACTTTAGGAATAGGGGTTCATAGAATGGTCTATCCGACCATAAAGAACAACTATGGATAGTTTAGGGGGACAAAAACGGGAGGTATAATTAATGGATGGAACACGTCATTGAACAAGTCAAGATAATCAGTAATATTAGGCCGAAATGGGGGGGGGGGGACACGAAACATAAATAATAAAAGGGAATGATATGAATTTTCGTTTGTTTATTGTCAACATTTGATGTTTGGGGGTGGGGGTGAAACAAGCACACCAGGCGCGTTGTTATCTGTACACAAAGTACGCAGTAGAGTACCCATGGTTCTAAATAGTGGAAAACAATAAAGTCTAAAATGCAACAATGTTTATTTTGGTGAGTCGGGAGTAAACGAATTATAAATATTCTGCATACAAATGCGGTTCAAGTTGGTCATTGTTATATCGACATTTGAAATACAAGATACTATAAACAAAACGAAATGGTCTTCAAATTTCACAGAATATAGATGGTGTAATATATAATCAACTTATATCGGTTTTGAAGATAAACCGATATTCGTTATTGCACTAACACAGGTTGGCCGATTAGAATCGTATTTCAGTCGTCGTCAGTAAAATAATCATTGAGGTCGATTTTATTGTCCGCTGTTTTGTCCAGTTCTTTGCTCGTTTAGCGTACTACTCTATTATAATATAGAATAAGTAAGACTTTGTAATAAAATTATTCGAATCAAAAAACTTCAGTAAATTGTGTATAACAAAACCTAAATCATCATGGTTCCCTGTCTTTCCAATGTTCATTTTTAAAACGACAGTTTATAGCTTGCGTCTGTGTCATAATAATATGTCCCCTAGGGGATCCATAATCTTTGCAACATACGAATGTATTTCTTTTTGAAACGTGTACTGAATTCATACAACGTATCATCTGAACTGAATGAGAATGAGGGAAGCATTACATTAATAAAGTTAGATTTATGTTTCAGTCATCAGTTATTATAAACATCATTCAATTTTAAGTGAATTTGATGGTGTGTTATTTTATCTTTATGCATACAGAAACATTGTAAGAAAATGAAATAATTAATGTAACTAGAAATGTGTCAATTATGCACATTAAATGTAATATTATATTACAATAAATCAAAAATATGTTCATGAATATTCATAACTTATATAAATGCGAAACAAAATGTAAGTACAAAAAAGTAAAACTTATTAATTTCAGTCATAGCACGGTTGATAAGCATTTATCAAGTAATCAAGTTAAATTTTAAATGTAAAAGCAGGTTAATGTGTTCAAGTTAATATATGCTCGATTTTTCAAACATTTGCTTGAAAAAACCCATCGCATGAGGTTTACATTATTCATAACTATATAATTATATTATAATATTCATTACATGCATTAATGACTGCTTCTTGATATTATTGAATGCTACATATGTATTGTGCTAATTTATATTCATGTTATGTTATGTAAATCTCATATTCATTTTGTTTACTTTCTCCATTTTTTTTTTTTTTTTTTTGTTGTGTGCCTCTGCCATAAAGTTTGTAAATGGCCAAAGGCAATTATCTTTGCAGTTATGCCAATAAACTTTGAAACTTGAAACTTGAATTATAATTATTATAACTATTGTTGTTGTTGTTGCTGCTGATGTTGTTGTTGTTGATGATGTTTTGTTGTTGTTGCTGTTTTGCTGCTGCTGCTGCTGCTGCTGCTGCTGCTGTTGCTGCTGCTGCTGTTGTTGTTGTTGATGTTGTTGTTGCGGTTTTATGAGATGAGGTTCTGAACACAGATGGGTGAACTTTTTTACATAAACCTTCTGCGTTAACGGTTCATGTATCGTAATTACAGTTTGATTTTAGCAGGTAGTTCAGTGGAATGACATTAAAATGCAAGTATCGATTAGAAAAGTGATGTATACTAATTTATGACTGAATATAAAAATAAATCTCTTTCAATAAATCTGTTTTCAAAGAAACTACATAAAAGCTCTTACAATTACCCTAAGGCTTGTTTTAATTAGACAATGAATGATCCTTCCAAAATACATTCATCAAAATTATAATTCAAATAAGTAGATGATTTGTCAAGTTATTACACAAGAAATGTGTTTCATTGGGTAATTAAAAAAAATGAAAACATTAACAAAGATCGCACAGATAGATATATTATACAGTATATGTCGTATCACGAATTGTATGTGTCAACATGACCTTATACATAATGACTGCGCTGCAAGTGATCTCCTAACCAACACTGTAACAATCACATTTCAAACAATGTCATATTTTCTCCTTAAATTATATAAATTTCTTAATTTGATGTGACTTGCTGTAAAGAGACATGTATATTACTAGTCGTGTATGGTGTGTTGTTGTCTGTTTGGGACAATTCCTAAACGAACACAAACTGATACAGGAACTCGAGACATTTTACGTTTATATTTTAGTTTTACTCATTTATTTCACAACCTTATTTGCAACTTACATCAATAACTCTCGATGACTGTATTATTCGTCCGTAATTCAGAGATCGCGAAGTTGGCAGTTTAACTTCGCCCAATGCGGGATTCGAACCATGCTTTCCATCCATCCATGTTATTATGTACGGATGTTGTATTTTTCGATTTTAGCCAATCCTGCTTTTTCATTAGTCGCTTGATGATTCCGTGAAGACATTTGAACCAATCGCACGGCTCCTTTGTTTAAAAAATTCGGAGAACTTAAAAAAATCAATGTTGTGTTTGTTTAATAGTCAATTTACGTAAACGTCTACCTTTCTTTTAAAACAGAAAAGCATACAACACATATTTTCACATTCGTCAACGGGCGCCAGTTTTTCAGGCATTCCTGTTGTTGGTTATGCGGTTTGTAATCATCAATTTGACTGGACAATTTTGGTCTGGACTAAAACTGAAACGACATTTATCTCACAGGTGACGAATGCAAAGTAACAGAATCGTCACTCGTGGGTATCTAGTGATGACGTATGTAACACTGCAGTCCTTGGACTACGGTTCATTGAACTCACTTACAAAATATTGAATAATTTCTGTAAATGCACATTACATACATTAAAGCATTTATATACATGCACACATAACACATTATTGATATAAATAATATTAGTTTACGACATCGATAAAGGAAATGTTCGCTTCCATACATAATTTTATGTAACTACAGAACCTGCAGTAAATAAGATGATATTGTGGTAATACCACGATATACCTTATTCGAGTTTTCGTTAGATAATGCCATATTAATTGTGCATCGATTAAAGTTGTGGTTAAATATTTGTCCCAAATTGATTTAAACATAATTACTTAACTAATACATAAGTGTTAGTTATGCAAATTCAAGATGGCCGACCAAAGTAAGAAGTAGTACAACATTTTTAATAAAACTATAATAGTAAAAGTATATCGCGTTAAAAATGTCTATGATACATTAAGACAAAACCTTTCCAGAATTATAGTTGTAACTACATTCCATCTGTTATTAACACAACAGTCCATAACTCATAATTTTAATATTATTCATATACAACTGTTTTTGATGTCAATGCTTATGTTTAGATGACGATAAAGGTTCGTTCTAGCCTCCACTATTTAAAAAAAAACGCTAGGCAACAGTAAACGGAGTTGAACACAATATCGCCTTATCGGAGAAGTTTCACCATACATGTGCAACATCCATCATTACTACATTCTTGTTTGTCACAGAGACACTTCAATTTTAACTTGTTCTTAATGTCCGTTGTCGTCTATAAATCACAATTCGACAAAAATGTAATGAATGTCCACAGCTCCGCCTTAATCTAAAAACTATAGACGACAACGGACATTAAGAACAAGTACAAAAAGACATTAGGTGTATCTGGCATGTCTAAGGTCCTGGTATACCTTGTCCTACAAAAACAGCTTCGGGTCATACCAGAACATAACATCTTGACTGAAAACATATGTAATGAGTCGGTTGTCATATGCAATTCAATCGGACGATTTTTTCTTTGAGTTTGTGTATGGATAAATACGTTTAATGTCCAGCGACATTCGCACGACGTCGCGATCATGACGGCAGTGTGCTCCGGGTGTAACGGACTGGTCCCCTTCCAACACCTCCTGACATCAATCTAGCCACGTCAACAATCTTTTGTATTTAGGGATCATTCAAGTGTTAATATGCTGTGTTGCAATATGAAGTTAGCATATCAAATTTAAATTTATAAATATCGCAGCAAATTATGGACATCCGAACTGTGTTTGTCAACTAGACTCTGATTTAATCATAATCTACAAGTTGTAGGATGGATTGGAATGTAGCAAATACATTAATAACACTTTTCAACAAGTTAATAGTCCTTCAACTGCAAGGATTATTATAAACGGAGAGGGGTGGCCATGATACGCCACATTCGTAATACAAATCTCCCCACACAGACCCGTTAGGTACGTCATAAAACTTAAAAGGGCCTATTTAAAAGTTGAACTTCTCAGGCCATAAATTCTTCTCATCTACATCGTAAAAAAAATGTGTTCTTTATAGGGAAGCAACCGGTTAACCGTTCGAACATGTGTTTATCGGTTAGTAAAATCACTAACCGGTTAATCGTGTGTTTTCTTTAAAAACATCTGCTTTTTGTTTTGGAAAAAAAGAAAAATCTCCCAAGATATACGTAGTCACAAATCTCAATATTTTGTCCCTTAAAGGTGTGAAACCGCGGGGTTAGGGGGCAAACTCGATAATCCGTAACTAACATTTTGACACGTAGGCATTTGCTACAAATACTTAATGAAAAGGGGCCATATTCAATAAACATCTTAGTTTTTTTCTAAGAAATTTTCTTAGTCGAATTTTTTTTCTTAACTAAGAAATTTTCCTAAATCTTTATTCGATATCCAACTCAGAAATTTCTTAGCTAAGACATTTTATTAGTTGAAAATATTTTTAAGTTTAAAATGTTCATCTAAGAAAATGTCTTACAATGGTTGTTAGGGATTCTCGGGTGTTTTCCTGTCTATATATAGTAACAGTGCGAGAAATGAGAAATGATAGTTGATAAAACGTGACGTGTTATCGGGTGTTTTCCTGTCTATATATAGTAACAGTGCGAGAAATGAGAAATGATAGTTGATAAAACGTGACGTGTTCTCGGGTGTTTTCCTGTCTATATATAGTAACAGTGCGAGAAATGAGAAATGATAGTTGATAAAACGTGACGTGTTTTGGGAAATACACGGCGTTTTTGTTGTAAATAAAATTCATGATTCAAAATTGTTATATAGATAATCGTACTGATAAGTAAACAGTGGACACTTCATTGTTTTCTTATATTTTATTGCAAAATGACAAAATAACTATCACTTAAACAGTGGAAGTGTTGTGATCACAATCAAAACAATGATTTTACTATTCTTGTCAAATTTCAATTGCATTTGAACATTAAGGCATATTCAATACAATTTCATGTTATTCCATTTGTTCATGTTGCTAAAAATAGTGGAAACACCATGCTTTTCAGACAGTAACATGTTATTATGTAGCATAAGTGAACTGAATCATGTACATGTATAACCTTGAACATCTACACAAATATTGTATCGGTAAGTTCATAAGTATTAAGTATATATGACAATGAGTAAAAGTAATATTATTTAGTAATTGTAATTTTGATAATCAATCATGTGAAGTTTAGTTGTCGTCCTAACAGCGCAGACAAGCTGAATGTTGACGGACGGACAGAAGGACGGACAGACACCAACGACAAAAACAGTATATCTCCCTCAGAGAGAGAATGACATAAACACACATTTTTACAACATTATGTAATTGTTTCTGTTGTGTTAATTACGTTATGTCCGAAACACTATTAGATAATTTGGATATGCAAATATGAACCGATCAATTCGGTACAAAATGTTCAAGGGTGTTGTTCAGTGTCGCCACTTTAGTGGGAAGATAATACATTCATTTCCAGCTGCCTGGGGTGCATGACTGCTAATCTTCAATATCCTGTATGAGATGAAAGTCCCTAAAATGAGTAATTTTCGAATTATTATGTAGTGTTTACATGTCAAATATTTGAGAGATGAAATGTCCTACTGACTATTTTGTTTATAAAGAACTAGCGATGTCAATATTCGGTTATTTTGCTAACCGGTTAACCATTTAATCTTCCGAACGGTTAACCGGTTAACCGAAGCTGACATTCGTTACGTGTTTTGTATTTTGTCGTGTATAGTTTTAGCATGAATAGACATTCATTCTAACGTCTTACTTCTGCTTAGTACTGAACATAATTCGTAAAAGAAATATCAAACGTTTCAATTATTTCATGAAAACATTATAATATGATATATGATACATTGAAGTATTCAAAATCGCATTTAACTTAACAGACATTTACCCTCTATTCGAAAACACAAACTTTAGTACAATAACAATATACTGTATCTGTCTTTTTAAACATACCTAAATTCTCGAACATCCAAACGAGTTTTACGACTGTCATAAACGACAATTAAGTGAATTGTTAATTACAAGAATTTTTCTTAAATGACCGATTTTCAACTTAGTTTTTTTCTTCTTAAGTCTTATTCAATAAACTTTTTTTCTAAGAAATTTTCTTATTTGGCGTGAAATGGTTGATTTTTTCCTTAAAAATTAAATTGTCAACCTAGATCAAATGAAGCTAATCTTATGTCACCAAATTTACTTTAGAAATAATTTGATACGAGAAAAAGACGTAAATTTGCATGCATTTTTGGGATGGTGATTCGTCCCAATGCATCTTCGTACTTCAAAATAATTTGGAATTTATGTAATATATTAGTTTGGTGAATATTGCTTGATATTGGTTGGCTGTTTGTCAGTGTAGCGTGTGTCACTTTTTACAGAATAAAAACTTTATCACTAAGCACCTTTATGTTCTTTGGTTTGTGCTGTCATTACGTCTGTGTTTATTGTTTAAAGGTCTTGACACTAATGATTCCTGCTTACTATTTTTCTTACAGGGGAAGTGATTTCTTAATTCATCAAATACAAAAAATACATAAATTTGACTTAATAATTGGTCACTGTGACCACAAACAATTCACTTTTTATAGAAAACATTCCAGCTATTGTGGCATTTGTTAAGTTTATTAGCATTGCATTAGTGGAAACTAAATATAGTTTTCTTTTTTTGGCATATCATTTTAAATACACAGAATATCAAATTATAATATTTATATATATATGTTGACACTGACAGTACACGCTTATATGCAGGTGTGATGTAACAACTGATTGCCTGAAAATGTACATTCAAACTCGTATGAATATATCAATAGATCATTTATTAACATAATATTCAATATAAACTAAACCACATTGTCAGTAAGATTTAAATATTCAATTAACATTTTACACTTTTATCACAGGTCGATTAAACAATAAATTATTACGTAGCTTTAAACAAGTTGCATAATATAGTAATAACAGTCGATACTCGGCTAATGAAATTGCAAATATAAAACTAAGTATGATAACACTGATCTATGAATGCCGTTGATGAATGTGATCCTTTCAGTCACCATTATAATTTTTTGAGTCATCAATAAGTTTAGAACTATCTCGGTCGAACACGGTACAACTGATTACTTGGATAATTGATCATTTGGCATCGTCACTTAATTTGCATATCACAAACGCTTATGGTGATTTATAGCCACTTATACACATTTTTCTCTAGTCTTACATGTTGGTCACGTATTACAAATTAAGGTTAACCAATCTCTCATCCTCGTCTTGTTTCCTATAAATACCACGTAGAACCAGGCATAGATTGTCACTTAGCTTCACGCCTTGTTTTCCGTCATGAAGTCGCAACATTTAACTCTACTTATTGTCGCCTGTATCCTTGGCGCGGCCTTCATCCCTGAGGTCGACGGTAAGTCACTTTACTTGAACTTTTTTAGAATTAGTTATGTAAATAATTTTGATAAAACTTGCTGTTGTTTTGTGTTTACCTACTTATTTGTTTCGGCGTAGCGTATAACATTGATTGAGACCTACATTTTTGACCAACCAAATGTTGTCCTCCAGGCGGGCTTTTTAAAATCTGACCAATCATACTTTCATCCAAGAGGCACCAAACGGGGTTTTCGTAAGATGTGCGTTTGTTAGCAGTTTATATTTTGCGGGAAGTAGATAATATGTTTAAGAATGTATATAAAATGACCCTGATAAGACAGGTCCATGATTGTAGTATATATAGATCCGAGTAAATTTTCGTTGGATTTTATTTTTCAATATGTTGCATAAACATTATTTCATTTATCGTACAGGAAGACATCATTCTATCAACGCCGCTTTTTAAAGATATTTCTTGTTAAAACAAGTAAATTCTAATGACAATAAAATGATGATACTTCGTACGCCTTAAACTCGAAAAATATTAGATGGGCTTGAAAATAGTGTATTCATATTGTTGTCAGGTTTAAAGCGGCATGGTTTTATTTGTACTTGGAGGTTAGTTATTCCGCTTTAATTCGTTAAGTAAAGGTTAAGGAATTGTCATTGTTGTTTCATTTTGTAGCAAAATATTAATTCAATGCAGACGTTATTGTTCAGATTTTAAACTGTGCGCAAACATGTATTTTATCGATAAATCGTCAGGTCAAATGTTAAGGCTGGATAAGCGGTGTTATGGGGGCCCGGGATTATAACCGATACTTTCAGTCAGCACTCAAATTACAAATTTAACTATTATTATTTGTTTTTAGTGCCATACTCCACATTCAGACTTGGGAATAACTCCTATATATATTTCATATAACGCTCAAATATCTACAGTATTCAGCACTCATTTAACATTATCATACATAACTTGCCGAGATATCAAATATTTACAGACTAAAAACTGATGTTTTTATTGATTTGGTACACGTACTTATATGTAAATCAGAAAATGACAAAATTCTTAAAATTAATAATGGATGAAAAGTTACTTTACCTGAACATAATGCAATTATTACTTTAAGCTTGGGGCAAATCATCGTGTCGATGCGCTAAATGGTGCAACAAATGGGAATGGCAATCAAAGTATGGCTGTGGATGGAAACGGGTGAGATGTTGCCGCCGTAGAATGGGCTATGGTGGAGGCTACGGTGGTGGAATGGGAGGCTACGGTGGTGGAATGGGAGGCTACGGTGGTGGAATGGGAGGCTACGGTGGTGGAATGGGAGGCTACGGTGGTGGAATGGGAGGCTACGGAGGTGGCATGGGCTATGGTGGAGGCTACGGTGGCGGACATGGTGGCTGGGGTAAAAAAGGCTAAACTCAATCAACAGTAAGTTGCTTTCTAATACAAGTTTGTTTTTAGTATTTTGATACAACCACAAAAGATTTTTACCACTAATTGAGATTTGTGTGTATTCAACCTTAATGACAAATTTGGAATGATCATGACATATTAAAGTCAGCCGATGCATATTTGGTGATGTATTCCGTATGCATGCACACCATTAAATTAATTCAGTTGTATGGTCATACGTATAAATATATATTAAAATTTCCAGAAAGCAAACACAGTTTTATGTATATTTGAATTAACATTTGTCCGCATTGTGTTTATCTTGTGATTTAACTTCCATCGTCTCTGATTCTTGTATGATGCTTGCGGCAAGTAAGTACTTGTGTTGATACTCCAGGAATACTGGTTAGGTCAAAAGACGCCGTATTGTTAAAAACGGCGAGAGAATAAAACACACAAACACATGTATTAGTACCTCCAAATCTGATCTGAACGATTAGTTATGTGGTTTTAATCGTAGTTCAACTTTCTTGTTCAATGTGTTTTTGTACTTGGCAATATACAATTATCATAATAAATACTTGTATCTTTGTTTTCTTTCAGATCATACAATTAATAATTGGATTGAAATACTAGGAATCTACCATCTGAGTGGAACTGTTCATTGCTCAATATTATTTTTACAACTCTTGATTAAAATAAAGTCGTTCTACTGTCTTCAATGTTTGTTTATTTGTATTTATTTCTGTGTTATAGTTTACATAGTCTTCTGCTCGGCCGTAATGCGCATGCGTCGGTCATATTTTATATTGTGTCGTTTTACACATTATACATATTAAAAATCAAAACACATCTCGTGTCAAATGTGGAATATTGCATTAAAACAGTTGAATAATAATAATGTATGAACCCTTCGATGTATCTTCGCAGTTTATAAGAAGATAATATTTACAATGTTACAATCGCCTACAATAGAAAGAATGTATCACAAAGAGTTTAGTGACATAATTAGAAAATTTAGCAAAACGGAAAAGTTAGATATGATTGTGTTGCAGAAGCAGGTTTTTTGGTTATTCCAACTTAAGCTTTAATCTATGTTTATACCAAGCTCTATCTGTTGTCTAACATTTGATATTACCTGTTGTTTAACATATTAACACAAATTCCTTTTTTCCCTTAAATTGAAGTTGGATTTAGAGCCAATTATCAATTTATCAAGATTATCACTAACTTAGAACGAAACATCACAACATAGCGCAAAATTAAAAGAACACATCTATATAAATAGCCTTTCGGGAATATTCTCGGTAAAAGGTATCTCAAAATGTAGCTATACTAATTTCATCAATATCGGACGGGAAAATTAAGCTTAACAAAACATAAACGAGAACCAAGTTCCAAGGATCAGCGAAGGCGAATATTTGAATTATAATAATACTATAAACAGAATTACAAATCGATTTAGAAAAAGGCAAAATACTGTATAAGAACAGAGAGACATGGAACGCCACATACATAAGATAATGCCTCTCAACAAAGGCATCCGGAAAAAAAGGCATTTGAGGCGGCTCAAGGTTACATACGAAAGGGAACAGGAGCGCGAGGAATGAGAAATTACATACACTGATAAAAATTAACTGTCAAAATTAGTTGCAGAAGAATTTTATTATGCTACATCGTACATTATTACGTTCATAAATTCCAGAATGGATACACGGTTAACACAAAATACAGAGTATTATCACGAAATAAACCAGTGTATCGTTTACCGATCAATAACGTTTGAAAAAAATGGATGGATTCAGTTTATAATTGGGCACAAACGCATCAGATAATAATATGCTCGTCAAGTTGGATTTCAGTTACAATCAACCAACTTTTGGAGAAATTATGACCATTTTCCGATACATTGAATTCCAATCGATGACAATCGAATATAATAACTCTTGAAGGGATGGATGGATTCAATTCATATATCTTCAATATTTGTTGAAAATCTGGTAAATAATTAAGTTACAAATTAACTAAGGCACAATACATTTGTTTACGCGGGTCTAATTGATACCTATTACCTCTATATTTGACTTTGTCCTTAGACCAACCAAAGTAGTGTGCCTTACACGCCGTCTTATCGAGTCGAGTGACTATACCCAATCATTTTAAAACCCCTCGATACATGCAAAGCTATGGCCTTGACAAAGCAATTATTCACGCACGCCAGACCACCCAACAACATTCACCAATCTAATATCTATTGTTTTCCATCTGAAAACCTGGTAAAAGCACACAATCATTAGATAGTCTCAATGATACATATAATTGCAATGTTCACCATCTAATTTAAACACAATGTATCTAAAATCAAAGACGCTGTACTTCGATTTTGTACGGTTATTCAAACAATGGAGCAATCTAGAAATTTATTGCATTGTTTCCTCTGGGAGTTGGTAAAAAAGTGACCGGTTTTTAAGCTTCTTTTCGATTCAGTAGTTGAACTAATGCTCGATTTGCAAGTTGTTTTTGTAGAGAAATTTGACAAGTCCCGTATTCTTCACTTTCGTCTCATTGAAAACACTTCTCCATTAGCCTGCTCAACGGAAATGGAATCTGGGATTATCTGACCTTGCGTAAGACTAGTCACCAGACATTTTCTTTTCCGACATCATAGTCACAATACAGTTAAGGTTCCCTTGCATTTGCTTTGTAAGCAAGACTGGTATTTTACTCCTTTTTTCCTGCAATATCAACCCTTAAATCTGATTAAATAACTAAACATTTCCGGTTGCCTTTACATACGTAAGGTTATTTATTTACTATGTTGTGGCTATTTTAGTTACGAGTACTGAGAGCAAGGTCAGTAGCAGGCAGCTTTTTTGTTCGTACCGGATTGTAAACAGTGTATTTGTTATTATAAACGCTTTTTATATTTTTTTACATTTAATGACTTTTAATGATTAGTTACTGCCTTCTTTTGGAAACCAGTGGCCATATAGCGTTTGAGGTTAGCCAGCTGTTAAATCAATTTAAACTCCCAGTATTTATTCTGACCATTCCAAGGCTGTAAATCGCTGTGAGGTTATTTTTTCTATTTGTATTTATAGATGTATGTTTAGTTCCCCATTTCCCTCTTGCAGTTCTTTTACTAACTATGATATTCATGTTCTTTCCTCTCTCTTTTAGCCTATTATTACTGACTTTTTTGACTTGTTCCGTGATTGTCCATCTTTTAAACGGTTTGCCACTTGTTGTACCCATACATTGTCTTGGTTGTTTTTAGGGTCGGCAAGACCATTCCTTGCACCCCTATTCCCATACAGTTTTACCCTTGCATCTCCTCTGTAGTGATATTCCATCTTTTAAACGGTTTGCCACTTGTTGTACCCATATATTCCCATACAGATTTACCCTTGCAGTTTTTCAGTAGCTTATGCACCTCCTCAGTGCCTAATGTTTTGTTTTGTAGACTGTTTCCCCAAGCGTCTGTGTGTTGAGGCCTTGTCTTGTGAATGTGGCGTTCCCTGTAACAACTTAAATATCTCTTAACAAAGTGTCTTTTCAAACTCGAAGTGCAACCATAACACAGCATCAACACTGCACCCTACATTTGCATCATTATTCATGCGGTCAGCTTTCTATTAGACAGGTTTCATCTGGCTGACAATTAAAATTGTTCAAGATACCATTCTCACCTTTTATTAAGATCCGCCAATATTTGTTAGCAGTTAATAACCAGTACTACATATTCAAGATTTTGACGTTTATCTTACGGCGTGTGACTAGACAGACTATTTTAGTCAAGCGTTTTAGTTTTTCGGACTTGCTCAAACATGTATTTCAATTGAATACTACCATACTTTTAATATTTTCTGTGTAATGCATGCAATGAAATGTTCTTTTCTCCAAAATCCTCCTGATTTTATTCAAAAGGTGCTTAATTTTATCAGTTATTAGACTAAGTCGATCTGCATTTTAACCCGAATGCAAGTGCTTACTGGAACTCGTAGAAAGCTATATGGTAAACAAATTGCCGGTTGTCGTTTAATGTCACATAATGTCGCGAATTTGAGTTCATCTACGTTTGAGCTCATCTGGGGTGACTTGTGCGGTCGAGTTTCTCACGACAACAGCTTATCAGTAGCAATAGCAATGCGTATCTCATCCACCTTATCAATACTAGACTCTGTCCATGTTCACCCAATTGTGCCAGAAATTTATTTGCAATCATAATTGACACTGCTCGACTGAATAAACAGGTGTATTATTTGTTTTTAGGTCAGGGTTTGAATAGATTTGGAAAGTCCTTGAAAATAAGTCTGCTGGAGGAAAACTCGTTATTTGCAACTTACATCAATAACTCTCGATCACTGTATTATTCGTCTGTAATTCAGAGATCGCGAAGTTGGCAGTTTAAATTCGAACCATGCGTATACATCCATGTTATTATGTACGGATGTTGTATTTTTCGATTTTAGCCAATCCTGCTTTTTCATTAGTCGCTTGATGATTCCGTGAAGACATTTGAACCAATCGCACGGCTCCTTTGTTAAAAAAATTCGGAGAACTTAAAACAATCAACGTTGTGTTTGTTTAATAGTCAATTTACGTAAACGTCTACCTTTCTTTAAAAATAGAAAAGCAAACAACACATATTTTCACATTCGTCAACGGGCGCCGACTTTTCCCCGTTAGTTTTTCAGGCATTCCTATTGTTGGTTATGCGGTTTGTAATCATCAATTTGACTGGACAATTTTGGTCTGGACTAAAACTGAAACGACATTTATCTCACACGTGACGAATGCAAAGTAACAGAATCGTCACTCGTGGGTATCTAATGATGACGTATGTAACACTGCAGTCCTTGGACTACGGTTCATTCTACTTATGTGTTAATAACCATATTACTGCAAACTATTCAATGTATATGAGAATCAACCGTTATACCAGTGTAATATAAGTATGTTTAATTGATCCATATTAAAGATTTGAGAGTAAAAATTTTGTAAAACAGATAAATGTATAAATAACCTCGCACACCTGTTTAATACATCCAGTATAATGTTGTCTGTCAATATTGACTATTTAATATTGAACTCACTTACACAATATTGAATAATTTCTGTAAATGCACATTACATACATTAAAGCATTTATATACCATGCACACATAAAATATTATTGATATAAATAATATTAGTTTACAACACCGATAAAGGAAATGTTCGCTTTCATACATAATTTCATGTAACACTACATAACCTGCAGTAAATAAGATGATATTGTGGTAATAACACGATATACCTTATTCGAGTTTTCGTTAGATAATGCCGTATTAATTATGCATCGATTGAAGTTGTGGTTAAATAGTTGTCCCAAATTGATTTAAACATAATTACTTAACTAATACATAAGTTTTAGTTATTCAAATTCAAGAAGGCCGACCAAAGTAAGAAGTAGTACAACATTTTTAATAAAACCATGATAGTAAAACTATATCGCGTTAAAAATGTCTATTATACATTAAGACAAAACCTATTCAGAATTATAGTTGTAACTAAATTCCATCTGTTATTAACACAACAGTCCATAACTCATAATTTTAATATTATTTATATACAACAGTTTTTGGATTTCAATGCTTATGTTCCGATGACGATAAAGGTTCGTTCTAGCCTCCACTATTTCAAAACAACCGCTAGGCAACAGTAAACGGAGATGAACACAATATCGCCTTATCGGAGAAGTTTCACCATACATATGCAACATCCATCATTTATATTCTTGTTTGTCACAGAGACACTTCAATTTTAACTTGTTCTTGATGTCCGTTGTCGTCAATAAATCACAATTCGACAAGAATGTAATGAATGTCCACAGCTCCGCCTTAATCTAAAAACTATAGACGACAACGGACATTAATAACAAGTCAAAAAATACATTAGGTGTATCTGACATGGCTAAGGTCCTGGTATACCTTGTCCTACCAAAAACAGCTTCGGGTCGTACCAGAACATAAAATTCTGACTGAAAACATATGTCGGTTGTCAAATGAAATTCATATCGAACGATTTTTTCTTTGAGTTTATGTATGAATAAATACGTTAAATGTCCAGCGACATTCGCATGACGTCGCGATCATGACGGCAGTGTGCTCCGGGTGTAACGGACTGGTCCCCTTCCAACACCTCCTGACATCAATCTAGCCACGTCAACAATCTTTTGTATTTAGGGATCATTCAAGTGTTAATATGCTGTGTTGCAATATGAAGTTAGCATATTTTCCATTGGACGTATACCTGATACTTTCCGAGTAAGTCTCGTATAAAGTGCATAAACTGCAATAATTCGTATTTATTTAAAAGTCTAGTGACTGTCTGTTATGGATGTGTAAGACAATCATATATATTTTTTTCTCCCTTAAAACGTATTTTATTTATCGGAAAAAGAGTTTATTCAGCGATGCATAAGCCAATCAAATTTAAATTTATAAATATCGCAGCAAATTATGGACATCCGAACTGTGTTTGTCAACTAGACTCTGATTAAATCAAAATATACAAGTTGTAAAATGGATTGGAATGTAGCAAATACATTAATAACACTTTTCAACAAGTTAATAGTCCTTCAACTGCAAGGATTATTATAAACGGAGAGAGGTGGCCATGATACGCCACATTCGTAATACAAATCTCCCCACACAGACCCGTTGGGTACGTCATAAAACTTAAAAGGGCCTATTTAAAAGTTGAACTTCTCAGGCCATAAATTCTTCTCATCTACATCGTAAAAATAATGTGTTCTCTATAGGGATGTAACCGGTTGACCGTTCGAACATGCGTTTATCGGTTAGTAAAATCACTAACCGGTTAATCGAGTGTTTTCTATAAAAACATCTTCTTTTTGTTTTGGAAAAAAAGAAATATCTCCCAAGATATACGTAGTCACAAATCTAAATATTTTGTCCCTAAAAGGTGTGAAACCGCGGAGTAAGGGGGCAAACCCGATAATCCGTAACTAACAGTTTGACACGTATGCATTTGCTACAAATACTTAATGAAAAGGGGCCGTATTCAATAAACTTCTTAGTTTTAGTCGAATCTTTTTTCTTAACTGAGCAATTTTCCTAAATCTTTATTCGATATCCAACTCAGAAATTTCTTAGCTAAGACATTTTCTGAGTTGAAAATACGTTTAAGTTTAAAATTTTCATCTAAGAAAATGTCTTACAATGGTTGTTAGGGATTCTCGGGTGTTTTCCTGTCTATATATAGTAACAGTGCGAGAAATGAGAAATGATAGTTGATAAAACGTGAGGTGTTATCGGGAAATACACGGCGTTTTTGTTGTAAATAAAATTCATGATTCAAAATGTTATATAGATAATCGTATTGATAAGTAAACAGTGGACACTTCATTGTTTTCTTATTTTTATTGCAAAATGACAAAATAACTATCACTTAAACATTGGAAGTATTGTTAAGTATTTTTATCAAAATCAAAACAATGATTTTACTATTCTTGTCAAATTTCAATTGCATTAGAACATTAAGGCATATTCAATACAATGCAGTTTTCATGTTATTCCATTTGTTCATGTTGCTAAAAATATTGGGAACACCATGCTTTTCAGACAGTAACATGTTATAATGTAGCATAAGTGAACTTAATTATGTACATGTATAACCTTGAACATCTACACAAATATTGTATTGGTAAGTTCATAAGTATAAAGTATATATGACAATGAGCAAAAGTAATATTGTTTAGTAATTGTAATTTTGCTAATCACTCATATGAAGTTTGGTTGACGTCCAAACAGCGGTATTGGAGATTAAGCGCAGACAAGCTGAATGTTGACGGACGGACAGAAGGACCGACGGACACCGACGACAAAGACAGTATATCTCCCTCAGAGAGAGAATGCCATAACACTCATGTTTACAACATTATGTAATTGTTTCTGTTGTGTTAATTACGTTATGTCCGAAACACTATTAGATAATTTGGATATGCAAATATGAACCGATCAATTCGGTACAAAATGTTTAAGAGTTTTGTTCAGTGTCGCCACTGGGAAGATAATACATTCATTTCCAGCTGCCTGGGGTGCATGACTGCTAATCTTCAATATCCTGTATGAGATGAAAGTCCCTAAAATGAGTAATTTTCGAATTATTATGTAGTGTTTACATGTCAAATATTTGAGTGAAAAAATGTTCTACTGACTATTTTGTTTATAAAGAACTAGGGATGTAAATTTTCGTTTTTTTGCTAACCGGTTAACCATTTAATCTTCCGAACGGTTAACCGGTTAACCGAAGCTGACATTCGTTACGTGTTATGTATTTTGTCGTGTATAGTTTTAGCATGAATAGACATACATTCTAACGTCTTACTTCTGCTAAGTACTGAACATAATTCGTAAAAGAAATATCAAACGTTTCAATTATTTCATGAAAACATTATAATATGATATATGATACATTGAAGTATTCAAAATCGCATTTAACTTAACAGACATTTACCCTCTATTCGAAAACACAAACTTTAGTACAATAACAATATACTTTATCTGTCTTTTTAAACATACCTAAATTCTCGAACACCCAAACGAGTTTTACGACTGTCATAAACGACAATTAAGTGAATTGTTAATTACAAGAAATGACCGATTTTCAAATTAGTTTTTAACTTTTTTCTTAAGTCTTATTCAATAAATTTTTAACTAAGACATTTTCTTATTTGGCGTGAAATGGTTGATTTTTTCCTTAAAAATTAAATTGTCAACCTAGATCAAATAAAGCTAATCTTATGTCATCAAATTTACTTTAGAAATAATTTGATACGAGAAAAAGACGTAAATTTGAATGTATTTTGTGGATGGTGATTCGTCCCAATGCAGCTTCGTACTTCAAAATAATTTTGAATTTATGTAATATATTAGTTTGGTGAATATTGCTTGATAGTTGGTTGGCTGTTTGTCAGTGTAGCGTGTGTCACTTTTTACAGAATAAAAACTTTATCACTAAGCACCTTTATGTTCTTTGGTTTGTGCTGTCATTACTTCTGTGTTTATTGTTTAAAGGTCTTGACACTAATGATTCCTGCTTACTATTTTTCTTACAGGGGAAGTGATTTCTTAATTCATCAAATACAAAAAAATACATAAATTTGACTTAATAATTGGTCAATGTGACCACAAACAATTCACTTTTTATAAAAAAACATTCTAGCTATTGTGGCATTTGTTAAGTTTATTAGCATTGCATTAGTGGAAACTAAATATAGTTTTCTTGTTTTGGCATTTCATTTTAAATACACAGAATATAAAATTATAATATGTATATATATATGTTGACACTGGCAGTACACGCTTATATGCAGATGTGATGTAACAACTTATTGTCTGCAAAGGTACATTCAAACTCGTATGAATATATCAATAGATCATTTATTAACATAATATTCAATATTGAAAAAATAAGTGTTTCTAGTTCATCCAAACTAAACCACATTGTCAGTAAGATTTAAATATTCAATTAACATTTTACACTTTTATCCGCATAAAAATCACTGTGCATTTTAAGTTAAACTGCATTCACAGGTCGATTAAACAATAAATTATTACATAGCTTTAAACAAGTTGCATAATATAGTAATAACAGTCGATACTAATCATAGATTAACCAGCAATAAAACTGTCTTAAATTGTGACTTTATCGACCTTCGATGGCTAGATACAATTTATAGGGACATCTAGATCTATGATATTATTTGGGTAAACAGACGCGATGATGATACGAACACCCGAGGAGGTCCCTAGATGATGTTCTGAAAACCTTTGACCCAATTGTTTTGTGTGTGCATGTATATTATTATAATTGTGTAACGATAATGAAATTGCAATTATAAAAGTATGATAACACTGATCTATGAATGCCGTTGATGAATGTGATCCTTTCAGTCACCATATAATTTGTTGAGTCATCGATAAGTTTAGAACTATCTCGGTCGAACACGGTACAACTAATTGCTTGGTTAATTTATTATTTTTCATAGTCACTTAATTTGCAAATCACAAACGCTTATGGTGATTTATAGCCACATATACGCATTTTTTCTCTATTCTTACATGTTGGTCACGTATTACAAATTAAGGTTAATCAATCTCTCATCCTCGTCTTGTTGCCTATAAATACCACGTAGAACCAAGCATAGATTGTCACTAAGCTTCACGCCTTGTTTTCCGTCATGAAGTCGCAACATTTAACTCTACTTATTGTCGCCTGTATCCTTGGCGCGGCCTTCATCCCTGAGGTGGACGGTAAGTCACTTTACTTGAACTTTTTTAGAATTAGTTATGTAAATAATTTTGATAAAACTTGCTGTTGTTTTGTGTTTACCTACTTATTTGTTTCGGCGTAGTGTATAACATTGATTAAGACCAACATTTTTGACCAACCAAATGTTGTCCTCCAGGCGGGTTTTTTAAAATCTGACCAATCATACTTTCATCCAAGAGGCACCAAACGGGGTTTTCGTAAGATGTGCGTTCGTTAGCAGTTTATAGTTTGCCGGAAGTAGATAATATGTTTAAGAATAAAACAGGTCCATGATTGTAGTATATATAGATCCGAGTGAATTTTCGTAAGGATTTTATTTTTCAATATGTTGCATAAACATTATTTCATTTATCGTACAGGAAGACATCATTCTATCTACGCCGCTTTTTAAAGATATTTCTTGTTAAAACAAGTAAATTCTAATGACAATAAAATGATGATACTTCGTACGCATTAAACTCGAAAAATATTAGATCGGCTTGAAAATAGTGTATTCATATTGTTGTCAGGTTTAAAGCGGCATGGTTCTATTTGAACTTGGAGGTTAGTTCTTCCGCTTCAATTCGTTAAGTAAAGGTTAAGGAATTGTCATTGTTGTTTCATTTTGTAGCAAAATATTGATTCAATGCAGACGTTATTGTTCAGATTTTAATCTGTGCGCATACATGTATTTTATCGATTAAATCGTCAGGTCAAATGCTAAGGCTGGATAAGCGGTGTTATGGGGGCCCGGGATTATAACCGATACTTTCAGTCAGTACTCAAATTACAAATTTAACTATTGTTATTTGTTTTTAGTGCCATACTCCACATTCAGACTTGGGAATAACTCCTATATATAGTTCATATATCACTCAAATCTCTACAATATTCAGCACTCATTTAACATTATCATACATAACTTGCCGAGATATCAAATATTTACAGACTAAAAAATGTTTTTTATTGATTTGGTACACGTACTTATATGTGAATCAGAAAATGACAAAATTCTTAAAATTAATAATGGATGAAAAGTTAATTTACCTGAACATAATGCAATTATTACTTTAAGCTTGGGGTAAATCATCGTGTCGATGCGCTAAATGGTGCAACAAATGGGAATGGCAATCAAAGTATGGCTGTGGATGGAAACGGGTGAGATGTTGCCGCCGTAGATGGGGCTACGGTAGTGGAATGGGCTATGGTGGAGGCTACGGTGGTGGAATGGGGGGCTGCGGTGGTGGAATGGGAGGCTACGGTGGTGGAATGGGAGGCTACGGTGGTGGAATGGGAGGCTACGGAGGCGGCATGGGCTATGGTGGAGGCTACGGTGGCGGATATGGTGGCTGGGGTAAAAAAGGCTAAACTCAATCAACGGTACGTTCCTTTCTAATACAAGTTTGTTTTTAGTATTTTGATACAACCACAAACGATTTTTACCACTAATTGAGATTTGTGTGTATTCAACCTTAATGACAAATTTGGAATTATCATGACATATTAAAGTCAGCCGTTGCATATTTGGTGATGTATTTCGTATGCATGCACACCATTAAATTAATTCAGTTGTATGGTCATACGTATAGATATATATTAAAATTTCCAGAAAGCAAACACAGTTTTATGTATATTTGAATTAACATTTGTCCGCATTGTGTTTATCTTGTGATTTAACTTCCATCGTCCCTGATTCTTGTATGATGCTTGCGGCAAGTGAGTCCTTGTGTTGATACCCCAGGAATACTGATTAGGTCAACAAGACGCCGTATTGTTAAAAACGGCGTGAGAATAAAACACACAAACACATGTATTAGTACCTCCAAATCTGATCTGAACGATTAGTTATGTGGTTTTAATCGTAGTTCAACTTTCTTGTTAAATGTGTTTTTATACTTGGCAATATACAATTATTATAATAAATACTTGTATCTTTGTTTTCTTTCAGATCATACAATTAATAATTGGATTGAAATACTAGGAATCTACCATCTGAGTGGAACTGTTCATTGCTCAATATTATTTTTACAACTCTTGATTAAAATAAAGTCGTTCTACTGTCTTCAATGTTTGTTTATTTGTATTTATTTCTGTGTTATAGTTTACATATTCTTCTGCTCGGTCGTAATGCGCATGCGTCGGTCATAGTTTAAATTGTGTCGTTTTACACATTATACATATTAAAAATCAAAACACAGCTCGTGTCGAATGTGGAATATAGCATTAAAACAGTTGAATAATAATAATGTATGAACCCTTTGATGTATCTTTGCAGTTTATAAGAAGATAATATTTACAATGTTACAATCGCCTACAATAGCAAGAATGTATCACTAAGAGTTTAGTGACATAATTAGATAATTTAGCAAAGCGGAAAAGTTAGATTTGTTTATGCCAAGCTCTATCTGTTGTCTAACATTTGATATTACCTGTTGTTTAACATATTAACACAAATTCCCCTTTTCCCTTAAATTGAAGTTGGATTTAGAGCCAATTATCAATTTATCAAGATTATCACTAACTTAGAACGAAACATCACAACATAACGCAAAATTGAAAGGACAAATCTATATAAATAGCCTTTTCGGGAATATTCTCGGTAAAAGGTATCTCAACATGTAGCTATACTAATTTCATCAATATCGGACGGAAACATTAAGCTTAACAAAAAATAAACGAGAACCAAGTTTCAATGATCAGCGAAGGCGAATATTTGAATTATAATAATACTATAAAACAGAATTATAAATTGATTTAGAGAAGGGCGAAATACTGTATAAGAACAGAGAGACATGGAACGCCACATACATAAGATAATACCTCTCAAAAAAGGCATCCGGCGAAAAAAGGCAATTGAGGCGGCTCAAGGTTACATACGAAAGGGAACAGGAGCGCAAGGAATGAGAGATTACATACACTGATAAAAATTAACTGTCAAAATTAGTTGCAGAAGAATTTTATTATGCTACATCGTACATTATTACGTTCATAAATTCCAGAATGGATACACGGTTAACACAAAATACAGAGTATTATCACGAAATAAACCAGTGTATCGTTTACCGATCAATAACGTTTGAAAAAAATGGATGGATTCAGTTTATAATTGGGCACCAACGCATCAGATAATAATATGCTCGTCAAGTTGGATTTCAGTTACAATCAACCAACTTTTGGAGAAATTATGACCATTTTCCGATACATTGAATTCCAATCGATGACAATTGAATATAATAACTCTTGAAGGGATGGATGGATTCAATTCATATATCTTCAATATTTGATGAAAATCTGGTAAATAATTAAGTTACAAATTAACTAAGGAACAATACATTTGTTTACGCAGGTCTAATTGATACCTATTACCTCTATATTTGACTTTGTCCTTAGACCAACCAAAGGATTGTGCCTTACACGCCGTCTTATCGAGTTGAATGACTATACCCAATCATTTTAAAACCCCTCGATACATGCAAAGCTATGGCCTTGACAAAGCAATTATTCACGCACGCCAGACCACCCAACAACATTCACCAATCTAATATCTATTGTTTTCCATCTGAAAACCTGGTACAAGCACACAATCATTAGATAGTCTCAATGATACCTATAATTGCAATGTTCACCATCTAATTTAAACACAATGTATCTAAAATCAAAGCCGCTGTACTTCCATTTTGTACCGTTATTCAAACAATGGAGCAATCTAGAAATTTATTGCATTGTTTCCTCTGGGAGTTGGTAAAAAAGTGACCGATAAGTTCCGTATTCTTCACTTTCGTCTCATTGAACACACTACTCCATTAGCCTGCTCAACGGAAAGGGAATCTGGGATTATCTGACCTTGCGTAAGACTGGTCACCAGACATTTTCTTTTCCGACTTCATAGTCACAATACAGTTAAGGTTCCTTGCCTTTGCTTTGTAAGCAAGACTGGTATTTTACTCCTTTTTTCCTGCAATATCAACCCTTAAATCTGATTAAATAACTAAACATTTCCGGTTGCCTTTACATACGTAAGGTTATTTATTTACTATGTTGTGGCTATTGTAGTTACGAGTACTGAGAGCAAGGTCAGTAGCAGGCAGCGTTTTTGTTCGTACCGGATTGTAAACAGTGTATTTGTTATTATAAACGCTTTTTATATTTTTTTACATTTAATGACTTTTAATGATTAGTTACTGCCTTCTTTTGGAAACCAGTGGCCATATAGCGTTTGAGGTTAGCCAGCTGTTAAATCAATTTAAACTCCCAGTATTTATTCTGACCATTCCAAGGCTGTAAATCGCTGTGAGGTTATTATTTCTATTTGTATTTATAGATGTATGTTTAGTTCCCCATTTCCCTCTTGCAGTTCTTTTACTAACTATAATATTCATGTTCTTTCCTCCCTCTTTTAGCCTACTATTACTGACTTTCTTGACTTGTTCCGTGATAGTTCATCTTTTAAACGGTTTGCCACGTGTTGTACCCATACATTGTCTTGGTTGTTTTTAGGGTCGGCCAGACCATTCCTTGCACACCTATTCCCATACACTTTTACCCTTGCATCTCCTCAGTAGTGATATTCCATCTTTTAAACGGTTTGCCACTTGTTGTACCCATATATTCCCATACAGATTTACCCTTGCAGTTCCTCAGTAGCTTATGCACCTCCTCAGTGCCTAATGTTTTGTTTTGTAGACTGTTTTCCCAAGCGTCTGTGTGTTGAGGCCTTGTCTTGTGAGTGTGGCGTTCCCTGTAACAACTTAAATATCTCTTAACAAAGTGCCTTTTCAAACTCGAAGTGCAACCATAACACAGCATCAACACTGCACCCTACATTTGCATCATTATTCATGCGGTCAGCTTTCTATTAGACAGGTTTCATCTGGCTGACAATTAAAATTGTTCAAGATACCATTCTCACCTTTTATTAAGGTCCGCCAATATTTGTTAGCAGTTAATAACCAGTACTACATATTCAAGATTGTTGACTTTTATCTTACGGCGTGTGACTAGACAGACTATTTTAGTCAAGCGTTTTAGTTTTTCGGACTTGCTCAAACATGTATTTCAATTGAATACTACCATACTTTTAATATTTTCTGTGTAATGCATGCAATGAAATGTTCTTTTCTCCAAAATCCTCCTGATTTTATTCAAGCGGTGCTTAATTTTATCAGTTATTAGACTAAGCCGATCTGCATTTTAACCCGAATGCAAGTGCTTACTGGAACTCGTGGAAAGCTATGTAGTAAACAAATTGCCGGCTGTCGTTTAATGTCACATAATGTCGCGAATTTGAGTTCATCTACGTTTGAGCTCATCTGGGGTGACTTGTGCGGTCGAGTTTCTCACGACAACAGCTTATCAGTAGCAATAGCAATGCGTATCTCATCCACCTTATCAATACTAGACTCTGTCCATGTTCACCCAATTGTGCAAGAAATTTATTTGCAATCATAATTGACACTGCTCGACTGAATAAACAGGTGTATTATTTGTTTTTAGGTCAGGGTTTGAATAGACTTGGAAAGTCCATGAAAATAAGTCTGCTGGAGGAAAACTCGTTATTTGCAACTTACATCAATAACTCTCGATGACTGTATTATTCGTCTGTAATTCAGAGATCGCGAAGTTGGCAGTTTAAATTCGAACCATGCGTATCAATCCATGTTATTATGTACGGATGTTGTATTTTTCGATTTTAGCCAATCCTGCTTTTTCATTAGTCGCTTGATGATTCCGTGAAGACATTTGAACCAATCGCACGGCTCCTTTGTTTAAAAAATTCGGAGAACTTAGAACAATCAATTTTGTGTTTGTTTAATAGTCAATTTACGTAAACGTCTACCTTTCTTTTACAAAAGAAAAAGCAAACAACACATGTTTTCACATTCGTCAACGGGCGCCGACTTTTAACCGTTAGTTTTTCAGGCATTCCTATTGTTGGTTATGCGGTTTGTAACCGTCAATTTGACTGGACAATTTTGGTCTGGACTAAAACTGAAACGACATTTATCTCACAGGTAACGAATGCAAAGTAACAGAATCGTCACTCGTGGGTATCTAATGATGCCGTATGTAACACTGCAGTCCTTGGACTACGGTTCATTTTGACTATTTCATTGAACTCACTTACAAAATATTGAACAATTTCTGTAAATGCACATTACATACATTAAAGCATTTATATACATGCACACATAACATATTATTGATATAAATAATATTAGTTTACGACACCGATGTTCGCTTCCATACATAACTTTATGTGACTACAGAACCTGCAGTAAATAGAATGATATTGTGGTAATACCACGATATACCTCATTCGAGTTTTCGTTAGATAATGCCATATTAATTATGCATCGATTAAAGTTGTGGTTAAATAATTGTCCCAAATTGATTTAAACATAATTACTTAACTAATACATAAGTTTTAGTTATCAAATTCAAGATGGCCGACCAAAGTAAGAAGTAGTACAACATTTTTAATAAAACTAAAATAGTAAAAGTATATCGCGTTAAAAATGTCTATGATACATTAAGACAAAACCTTTCCAGAATTATAGTTGTAACTACATTCCATCTGTTATTAAAACAACAGTCCATAACTCATAATTTTAATATTATTCATATACAACTGGTTTTGATGTCAATGCTTATGTGCCGATGACGATAAAGGTTCGTTCTAGCCTCCACTATTTCAAAACAACCGCTAGGCAACAGTAAACGGAGTTGAATACAATATCGCCTTATCGGAGAAGTTTCACCATACATATGCAACATCCATCATTACTATATTCTTGTTTGTCACAGAGACACTTCAATTTTAATTGTTCTTAATGTCCGTTGTCGTCTATTCATCACAATTCGACAAACATGTGACGGATGTCCACAGCTCCGCCTTAATCAAAAAAAATATAGACGACAACGGACATTAAGAACAAGTCAAAAAAGACATTGGGTGTATCTGGCATGTTTAAGGTCCTGGTATACCTTGTCCTACAAAAACAGCTTCGGGTCATACCAGAACATAAAATCTTGACTGAAAACATATGAAATTCAATCGGACGATATTTTCTTTGAGTTTATGTATGGATAAATACGTTTAATGTCCAGCGACATTCGCATGACGTCGCGATCATGACGGCAGTGTGCTCCGGGTGTAACGGACTGGTCCCCTTCCAACACCTCCTGACATCAATCTAGCCACGTCAACAATCTTTTGTATTTAGGGATCATTCAAGTGTTAATATGCTGTGTTGCAATGTGAAGTTAGCATCTTTTCCATTTGCCGTATAATTGATACTTTCCGAGTAAGTCTCGTATAAAGTGCATAAACTGCAATAATTCGTCTTTATTTAAAAGTCTAGTGACTGTCCGATATGTATGTGTAAGACAATCATAGATACTTATTTTTCCCTTTAAAACATATTGTATTTCTCTGAAAAGAGTTTATTCAGCGATGCGTAAGCCAATCAAATTTAAATTTATAAATATTGCAGCAAATTATGGACCGGTTAACCGAAGCTGACATTCGTTACGTATTTTGTATTTTGTCGTGTATAGTTTTAGCATGAATAGACATATATTCTAACGTCTTACTTCTGATTAGTACTGAACATAATTCGTAAAAGAAATATCAAACGTTTCAATTATTTCATGAAAACATTATAATATGATATATGATACATTGAAGTATTCAAAATCGCATTTAACTTAACAGACATTTACCCTCTATTCGAAAACACAAACTTTAGTACAATAACAATATACTGTATCTGTCTTTTTAAATATACCTTAATTCTCGAACACCCAAACGAGTTTTACGACTGTCATAAACGACAATTCAGTGAATTGTTAATTACAAGAACTTTTCTTAAATGACCGATTTTCAACTTAGTTTTTTTTTTTCTTAAGTCTTATTCAATAAATTTTTAACTAAGAAATGTTCGTATTTGGCGTGAAATGGTTGATTTTTCCCTAAAAATTAAATTGTCAACCTAGATCAAATGAAGCGAATATTATGTCACCAAATTTACTTTAGAAATAATTTGATACGAGAGAAAGAAGTAAATTTGAATGTATTTTTTGGATGGTGATTCGTCCCAATGCATCTTCGTACTTCAAAATAATTTGGAATTTATGTAATATATTAGTTTGGTGAATATTGCTTGATAGTTGGTTGGCTGTTTGTCAATGTAGCGTGTGACACTTTTTACAGAATAAAAACTTTATCACTAAGCACCTTTATGTTCTTTGATTTGTGGTGTCATTACTTCTGTGTTTATTGTTTAAAGGTCTTGACACTAATGATTCCTGCTTACTATTTTTCTTACAGGGGAAGTGATTTCTTAATTAATCAAATACAAAAAAGTACATAAATTTGACTCAATAATTGGTCACTGTGACCACAAACAATTCACTTTTTATAAAAAAAACATTCTAGCTAGTGTGGCATTTGTTAAGTTTATTAGCATTGCATTAGTGGAAACTAAATATAGTTTTCTTGTTTTGGCATTTCATTTTAAATACACGGAATATAAAATTATAATATGTATATATATATGTTGACACTGACAGTACACGCTTATATGCAGATGTGATGTAACAACTGATTGCCTGAAAATTTACATTCAAACTCGTATGAATATATCAATAGATCATTTATTAACATAATATTCAATATTGAAAAAAAGAAGTTTTTCTAGTTCATCCAAACTAAACCACATTGTCAGTAAGATTTAAATATTCAATTAACATTTTACACTTTTATCCGCATAAAAGTCAGTGCATTATAAGTTAAACTGCATTCAGAGGTCGATTAACCAATAAATTATTAAGTAGCTTTAAACAAGTTGCATAATATAGTAATAACAGTCATACTAATCATAAATTAACCAGCAATAAAACTGTTTTAAATTGTAACTTTATCGACCTTCAGTGGCTAGATACAATTTATAGGGACATCTAGATCTATGATATTATTTGGGTAAACAGACGCGATGAAGATACGAACACCCGAGGAGGTCCCTAGATGATGTTCTGAAAACCTTTGACACAATTGTTTTGTGTGTGCATGTATATTATTATAAGTGTGTAACGATAATGAAATTGCAAATATAAAACTATGTATTAATGCCGTTGATGAATGTGATCCTTTCAGTTACCATTATAATTTTTTGAGTCATCAATAAGTTTGGAACTATCTCGGTCGAACACGGTACAAGTGATTACTTGGATAATTGATCATTTGGCATCGTGACTTAATTTGCAAATCACAAACGCTTATGGTGATTTATAGCCACTTATATACATTCTTTCTCTATTCTTACATGTTGGTCACGTATTACTAATTAAGGTTAATCAATCTCTCATCCTCGTCTTGTTACCTATAAATACCACGTAGAACCAAGCATAGATTGTCACTTAGCTTCACGACTTGTTTTCCGTCATGAAGTCGCAACATTTAACTCTACTTATTGTCGCCTGTATCATTGGCGCGGCCTTCATCCCTGAGGTCGACGGTAAGTCACTTTACTTGAACTTTTTTAGAATTAGTTATGTAAATAATTTTGATAAAACTTGCTGTTGTTTTGTGTTTACTTACTTATTTGTTTCGGCGTAGTGTATTACATTGATTGAGACCTACAATCATACTTTCATCCAAGAGGCACCAAACGGGGTTTTCTTAAGATGTGCGTTCGTTTGTAGTTTATATTTTGCCGGAAGTAGATAATATGTTTAAGAATGTATATAAAATGACCCTGATAAGACAGGTCCATGATTGTAGTATATATAGATCCGAGTGAATTTTCGTAAGGATTTTATTTTTCAATATGTTGCATCAACATTATTTCATTTATCGTACAGGAAGACATCATTCTATCTACGCCGTTTTTTAAAGATATTTCTTGTTAAAACAAGTAAATTCTAGTGAAAATAAAATGATGATACTTCGTACGCCTTGAACTCGAAAAATGTTAGATGGGCTTGAAAATAGTGTATTCATATTGTTGTCAGGTTTATTTGTACTTGGAGGTTAGTTCTTCCGCTTTAATTCGTTAAGTAAAGGTTAAGGAATTGTCATTGTTGTTTCATTTTGTAGCAAAATATTGATTCAATGCAGTTGTTCAGATTTTAAACGGTGCGCATACATGTATTTTATCGATAAATCGTCAGGTCAAATGTTAAGGCTGGATAAGCGGTGTTATGGGGGCCCGGGATTATAACCGATACTTTCAGTCAGCACCCAAATTACAAATTTAACAATTACTATTTGTTTTTAGTGCCATACTCCACATTCAGACTTGGGAATAACTCCTATATATATTTCATATAACGCTCAAATCTCTACAATATTCAGCACTCATTTAACATTATCATACATAACTTGCCGAGATATCAAATATTTACTGACTAAAAACTGATGTTTTTATTGATTTGGTACACGTACTTATATGTGAATCAGAAAATGACAAAATTCTTAAAATTAATAATGGATGAAAAGTTACTTTACCTGAACATAATGCAATTATTACTTTAAGCTTGGGGTAAATCATCGTGTCGATGCGCTAAATGGTGCAACAAATGGGAATGGCAATCAAAGTATGGCTGTGGATACAAACGGGTGAGATGTTGCCGCCGTAGAATGGGCTATGGTGGAGGCTACGGTGGTGGAATGGGAGGCTACGGTGGTGGAATGGGAGGCTACGGTGGAGGAATGGGAGGCTACGGTGGTGGAATGGGAGGCTACGGAGGCGGCATGGGCTATGGTGGAGGCTACGGTGGCGGACATGGTGGCTGGGGTAAAAAAGGCTAAACTTAATCAACGGTACGTTGCTTTCTAATACAAGTTTGTTTTAGTATTTTGATACAACCACAAAAGATGTTCACCACTAATTGAGATTTGTGTGTATTCAACCTTAATGACAAATTTGGAATTATCATGACTTATAAAAGTCAGCCGATGCATATTTGGTGATGTATTTCGTATGCATGCACACCATTAAATTAATTCAATTGTATGGTCATACGTATAAATATATATTAAAATTTCCAGAAAGCAAACACAGTTTTATGTATATTTGAATTAACATTTGTCCGCATTGTGTTTATCTTGTTATTTAACTGCCATCGTCTCTGATTCTTGTATGATGCTTGCGACAAGTAAGTACTTGTGTTGATACCCCAGGAATACTGGTTAGGTCAACAAGTCGCAGTATTGTTAAAACGGCGTGAGAATAAAACACACAAACACAGGTATTAGTACCTCCAAATCTGATCTGAATGATTAGTTATGTGGTTTTAATCGTAGTTCAACTTTCTTGTTCAATATGTTTTTGTACTTGGCAATATACAATTATCATAATAAATACTTGTATCTTTGTTTTCTTTCAGATCATACAATTAATAATTGGATTGAAATACTAGGAATCTACCATCTGAGTGGAACTGTTCATTGCTCAATATTATTTTTACAACTCTTCATTAAAATAAAGTCGTTCTACTGTCTTCAATGTTTGTTTATTTGTATTTATTTCTGTGTTATAGTTTACATATTCTTCTGCTCGGCCGTAATGCGCATGCGTCGGTCATAGTTTAAATTGTGTCGTTTTACACATTTATATACATATTAATAATCAAAACACATCTCGTGTCAAATGTGGAATATAGCATTAAAACAGTTGAATAATAATAATGTATGAACCCTTTGATGTATCTTTGCAGTTTATAAGAAGATAATATTTACAATGTTACAATCGCCTACAATAGAAAGAATGTATCACTAAGAGTTTAGTGACATAATTAGAAAATTTAGCAAAACGGAAAAGTTAGCTATGATTGTGTTGCAGAAGCAGGTTTTTTGGTTATTCCAACTTAAGCTTTAATCTATGTTTATGCCAAGCTCTATCTGTTGTCTAACATTTGATAATACCTGTTGTTTAACATATGAACACAAATTCCTTTTTTCCCTTAAATTGAAAGGACAAATCTATATAAATAGCCTTTTCGGGAATATCCTCGGTAAAAGGTATCTCAAAATGTAGCTATACTAACTTCATCAATATCGGACGGAAAAATTAAGCTTAACAAAAAATAAACGAGAACCAAATTTCAAGGATCAGCGAAAGCGAATATTTGAATTATAATAATACTATAAAACAGAATTACAAATCGATTTAGAAAAAGGCGAAATACTGTATAAGAACAGAGAGACATGGAACGCCACATACATAAGATAATACCTCTCAACAAAGGCATCCGGGAAAAAAGGGCATTTGAGGCGGCTCAAGGTTACATACGAAAGGGAACAGGAGCGCAAGGAATGAGAGATTACATACACTGATAAAAATTAACTGTCAAAATTAGTTGCAGAAGAATTTTATTATGCTACATCGTACATTATTACGTTCATAAATTCCAGTATGGATACACGGTTAACACAAAATACAGAGTATTATCACGAAATGAACCAGTGTTTCGTTTACCGATCAATAACGTTTGAAAAAAATGGATGGATTCAGTTTATAATTGGGCACCAACGCTTCAGATAATAAGATGCTCGTCAAGTTGGATTTCAGTTACAATCGACCAACTTTTGGAGAAATTATGACAATTTTCCGATACATTGAATTCCAATCGATGACAATTGAATATAATAACTCTTGAAGGGATGGATGGATTCAATTCATATATCTTCAATATTTGTTGAAAATCTGGTAAATAATTAAGTTATAAATTAACTAAGGAACAATACATGTGTTTACGCGGGTCCAATTGATATCTCTATATGTGACCTTGTCCTTAGACCAACCAAAGTATTTTGCCTTACACGCCGTTTTATCGAGTTGAATGACTATACCCAATCATTTTAAAACCCCTCGATACATGCAAAGCTATGGCCTAGACAAGCAATAATTGACGCACGCCAGACCACCAATCTAATAGCTATTGTTTTCCATCTGAAAACCTGGTAAAAGCACACAATCATTAGATGATCTCAATGATACCTATAATTGCAATGTTCACCATCTAATTTAAACACAATGTGTCTAAAATCAAAGCCGCTGTACTTCCATTTTGTACTGCATGTATTGCATTGTTTCCTCTGTGAGTTGGAAAAAAAAGTGACCGGTTGTTTTATTTAAGCTTCTTTTAGATTCAGTAGTTGACCTAGTGCTCGATTTGCAATTTGTTCTTGTAGAGAAATTTGATAAGTTCCGTAGTTCACTTTCGTCTCATTGAAAACACTTCTCCATTAGCCTGCTCAACGGAAAGGGAGTCTGGGATTATCTGACCTTGCGTAAGACTAGTCACCAGATATTTCTTTTCCGACATCATAGTCACAATACAGTTAAGGTTCCTTTGCATTTGCTTTGTAAGCAAGACTGGTATTTTACTCCTTTTTTCCTGCAATATCAACCCTTAAATCTGATTAAATAACTAAACATTTCCGGTTGCCTTTACATACGTAAGGTTATTTATTTACTATGTTGTGGCTATTTTAGTTACGAGTACTGAGAGCAAGGTCAGTAGCAGGCAGCTTTTTTGTTCGTGCCGGATTGTAAACAGTGTATTTGTTATTATAAACGCTTTTTATGACTTTTAATGATTTGTTACTGCCTACTTTTGGAAACCAGTGGCCATATAGCGTTTGAGGTTAGCCAGCTGTTAAATCAATTTAAACTCCCAGTATTTATTCTGACCATTCCAAGGCTGTAACTCGCTGTGAGGTTATTATTTTCTATTTGTATTGATAGATGTATGTTTAGTTCCCCATTTCCCTCTTGCAGTTATTTTACTAACTATAATATTCATGTTCTTTCCTCTCTCTTTTAGCCTATTATTACTGATTTTCTTGACTTGTTCCGTGATAGTCCATCTTTTAAACGGTTTGCCACTTGTTGTACCAATACATTGTCTTGGTTGTTTTTAGGGTCGGCCAGACCATTCCTTGCACCCCTATTCCCATACAGTTTTACCCTTGCACCTCCTCAGTAGTGATATTCCATCTTATAAACGGTTTGCCACTTGTTGTACCCATATATTCCCATACAGTTTTACCCTTGCACCTCCTCAGTAGCTTATGCACCTCCTCAGTGCCTAATGTTTTGTTTTGTAGACTGTTTTCCCAAGCGTCTGTGTGTGGAGGCCTTGTTTTGTGAATGTTGCGTTTCCTGTAACAACTTAAATATCTCTTGACAAAGTGTCTTTTCAAACTCGAAGTGCAACCATAACACAGCATCAACACTGCACCCTACATTTGCATCATTATTCACGCGGTCAGCTTTCTATTAGACAGGTATCATCTGGCTGACAATTAAAATTGTTCAAGATACCATTCTCACCTTTTATTAAGATCCGCCAATATTTGTTAGCAGTTAATAACCAGTACTTCATATTCAAGATTTTTGACTTTTATCTTACGGCTTGTGACTAGACAGACTATTTTAGTCAAGCGTTTTAGTTTTTCGGACTTGCTCAAACATGTATTTCAATTGAATACTACCATACTTTTAATATTTTCTGTGTAATGCATGCAATGAAATGTTCTTTTCTCCAAAATCCTCCTGATTTTATTCAAGCGGTGCTTATAAGTCGATCTGCATTTTAACCCGAATGCAAGTGCTTACTGGAACTCGTAGAAAGCTATGTAGTAAACAAATTGCCGGCTGTCTTTTCAAACACATAATGTCGCGAATTTGAGTTCATCTACGTTTGAGCTCATCTGGGGTGACTTGTGCGGTCGAGTTTCTCACGACAAAAAAAAAACAGCTTATCAGTAGCAATAGCAATGCGTACCTCATCCATCTTCTCAATACTAGACTTCCTGTCCATGTTCACCCAATTGTGCCAGAAATGCCTTTGCGATCATAATTGACACTGCTCGACTGAATAAACAGGTATATTATTTGTTTTTTGGTCAGGGTTTGAACAGACTTGAATAGTCCTTGAAAATAAGTCTGCTGGAGGAAAACTCGTTAAATTTTCAAAATGGATTAAAACTCCTTGAATTTTTATTTTGCCTTGAAAACTGCTTAAAAAGTGCTTGTATTCTCGGAAATAGTACTGCTGCAAATGAAGTGTTTGTGGTAAAAAAAGTTCGATCTTATTGGACGCTTCGCTAGGTACTCTTTGCTATGTCGAATATGTTGGCACGCGTGTGTCGGCAAAAGAAAAAAATTACTATCATGGTTAATAATCACTCATAGGAATTAGACAAAGAAAATCGAATAACTTAATAGAAAACTAAATGTTTGACACTATCACAAATGCCACTGAATAGGTGTTATTTTCATGGTTTGTTATTGCTAATGATAGTCCGTGAAAAAATTAAATAAGGTATTTGAAAAAAATATCCAGTGCATTGATATGTTCATGAAGTGTAAATGTAAATATCATTAAATAAATGTGTTCACGTGCCTTACAATTTGGTGAAAACTCTTAGATATATTATTGATTGATGCTCATCAGACTCTTCAAAACGCAGAAAAATACATATTGCTATTACAAATGTATCAGAGCCATAGAAACTATTTCTCTCAGCGTAAATTGCTACAACTAAACATTACCATCACGTGATGATACTTCACCCATTTGTGCGTACCTGTCTGATGCAATCAGGAACTTCGGCATACACCGAGCGTAATAAACAAAACAACTTATTTAGATATCATCTGGTCTGAAAACTACGATCACATCGCATTACAAAACAAATACTTGGTATCTAATCTCGTAATAGTCTAGATACATGTATTTATAGTCCGTATATGTAACCCGAAATAATCACAAACTAGAATGGTCGTCGCTTAACTGTTGAACACGTTTTTGACATGATTTTAAGAGAATTTAGTCGTATATTCTTATTGACCAATCATAGCTCTTGTACTTGTATATGCTTAAACCCCACAAAATGCAAACCGCTTATCAGTAGCATGCGCATACGAGTTCATGTTGTTTGTAGAACACAAGGTCATCAAACTCGATATTTAGTTTTACTAACTTATGGGAAAATCGTCCGCCCCTAGTTCGAATAAAATAAACGTTTGTTTATAGCCATACCCGGGAGCCTGTCACGCGTGAATGAACAGTTCAATAATGTTTTGTAATTTACAAATTAAAAACAAATTAATTAATTAATAAGTATTCAACCAACTCGAAATGACATCTCACCAATAAGAAAACATGGTCCTTATTCAAGTTTAAGTAGTTTATACATGTCTTATCTCAGTTGCTGTTAACACTATTATGAATCATACCATCGAGAAAAGTGCGTATATGTTTCGTCGTACTTTATTATATCAGTCTAATGAGGATACTACATGGGAATTTGGGCGTAAAATTACTACTATATCACCAATGTTTAATGGGACGCAATCGTTTTGTTTACCCTCGTAACGACGTAAAGTTTGCTTCTAATGTTCATGTTATTTTCTCCCCACTTTCGGCCTATTGTTGCTAGCTGTCTTGACTTGTCATGTGATGTATTTCATGCATTGAATCCCCCCTGTTTGTCCTTTATGAATCTCCTAGTTATCTCTTATTGTCGTCCAGACCATTCTTTGCGTACCTGTTCCCTTGCGTATGTACCTACATTTGAGCCTCCTCAAATACATCGTTGTATTGGCTGTTGTTTTCCCGGAAGTCTGTGTTGAGAGGCATTGTCTTATGTATGAAGCGCTCCCTGTAGCAACTTATTCTATCTTTTTTTGATAATTTTGTCGAGACACAACTCAACACATTATGAATAGATTTTAAAATATAGTAATCATATTTTCTGTAATAATGTGGTTATAGTTACGTAAAGCATACAGAAAAAAGATAGTTACTGAAATCAAACTACAGGACTATGAGAAAGATTCATATTTACTACGATCATGTTTTAAAACAAATGCAATGTCGAATAATAAATTATATGATCAATCGACCTAACCTGTAATTTGCATATTTCGTGTGTAATAAGCTCAGTGGTATATTAAACGCCTGCCGACCTAAACTAAACAAGTAACTGAATGTTATGCTTTTAATTATGTACAGTACCAAATGTGCTCCACTTCCGATGTATGTTGGATTGTAGTCAGTTACATGAGGAAGATCAAATCATTACTTGCCAACAACCCTGGAAAGTTTGCTAGGACAACTGATCTTGGTACTTACAGGAATGTACCATTTGTTTGTTCGTTCTTTCGTTCCATCCGTCCATCCAAAGCCATATTTTACTCTTGATTTACTTAACTGCTACATATTTATGATCAAGCAATATATTGATATACAAAGCTCGTTTGCAATCAACAGACTGCTAACATATACTTATCAGAGCTTATTAATCTCCTGTTCTATCATTTACATGTACATACTTATTGTCAAGAAAGGGAGTTATAAATACCATTTGGACATCGTGGGCATGACACGGCCAGGGATTAAACCCATGTCTTGTAACACTCAAACCAGACACTACCTTGTGAGTGAGTTTGTTCAGACACATTGAGGCGTGTTTATTTGGAGTTTACATAATTTTCGCAAACTATTTTTTAACAGTTTCTAGTACAAGAAGATGATTATTTTTACAAGGTGTTGACAAAGGTCTTATTAATTTTTGTCTTGTATACAGCTTCAAAGTTTTTACTTGTGATTCGTTTTTACAGCCATGATTGACAGAACATGTACTTCAGTCCAGATGAATTATGATCTTAATTATATAAGATTCAAGAATCGCACATTGTAGATGCATATAATTGTGTAATGGACATCTTCTACTGTTTGAAGCCTTACTTCTTTGCAGGACTGTCATGTTGGCAGCAAATGATGTATTTCAGGAAGGCGATCTTGATAAGGTTTGAACATAAAGTTTATCAAATATGCATTGAATAAATTCAATAATGCAGAATTCATTTGGTTAATATCATGCCAAAAGTGGTTCGCTACACAGCCTAGGTTCCATTTGCAATATTGTAAGAAACTGAGAAATGTAAAAAATGACAGTGGTGAATAAAGAACATACGCATGAATTTGTGAAAATTATATTTAAACATTTTCTGTTTTCTTTTTTTATTAAGTGGCACCTGCAGAAGTAAGATTATTGGACGCTTAGAAGAGTTCCGTCTGACTGTATACAATCATTGAATAATGTGTTGTCATGAAGACAAGGTTAGTTGGTTCAACAACAATTGTATTGAAATATAATGATATATCAAAGTGTCAGTCATAGGTTATTATGATAGGTAAATATATGTCAAAGTGACATCCGTGATATATAGAGAGCCGCTTAGATAGTTATCAAGTAATGTGTCAAATATTACTCTTCAAATATTACCTATTTGACAATAATTTTATTACACGTAGATTTAATTCCTGGGCTCCCATGGCAAATCCTGGTTAGGAAATTGGGAAATAAAGTACATAAACAGAAATTTGTGACAAAAAAGACAATATGCTTCTATTGAAAATATGAATTTTGAGCATTAAACGTCCGTTAATAACATATATATAAACTAAATTAATAACATAATGGAAGTCAGAAATATCAATGTCACAAGTTTATGAGTAGGGCAAAACAAGGCAACAATTTAATAGAAACCATTTTATAATAAGCATTGCCATGTTATGTGACGAATGCATTTATGGGTACACACCAATAACCTGCAGTATTTTTGAATTTGTAAGATTGGAGGCCCCAAATCAACAATGTTGTTGTTGCTGTTGTTGTTGCTGTTGTTGTTGTTGTTGCTGTTGTTGCTGTTGTTGTTGTTGATGTTGCTGTTGTTACTGATGGTGTTGTTGTTTCTGTTGTTGATGTTGCTGGTGTTGTTGTTGCTGATGTTGTTGTTGCTGTTGTTGTTGCGGGTTTATTAGATTAGGTTCTGAACATAGATAAGTGAACTTTTTAACATAAAACCTTCTGCGTTAACGATTCATATAACGTAATTACAGTTAGCTCTTAGATACTGTTTTATCTTAGCAGGCAGTTCAGTGGAATGAAATTAAAAATGCAAATATCAATAAGTTAAGTGATTAATACTAGTGTATGACCTAATATACATCTCAAGAAAATACATACAAACTCTTACAGTTACTCTTGTTTTAATTTGACAATGACTGATTCTTTTAAAATACATTCATCAACATTATAATTCAAATAGGTAGATGATTTGTCAGTGTATTACACACTGATACAGGAACTCGAGATATTGTACGTATATAGTTTAGTTTCAATTATGTATTTCACAACGGTTGTGAACTTATGTGCAACTTACATTAATAACTGTCGATGACTGTATAATTCAGTCCTCGCCCGTAAGGACAGAGTTTTTATAAAAAAAATTACGGGAATTTTCTCAAACATTAGCGCCAGTGCAAGGGAATAAACATATTAATAAATAGGAGAAAAGTGAGCATCGGGGGGGGGAGGAATAAAAATAAATTGGATACTTTCTCAGGCTTTTTTTATTTTGAAAAATCTTTGTAGATAATTTTCGTTCTTGTGACAAAAATTTAGATTAGGTTGCACTAATTTTATTTTCGATTGGAGGTAGACGTTCCGGCGGAAGAAATAAAAAAAAGTTACGAATTTGAATTTTATTTTTATTTGGATTTTGCAATATTTAGGTACGGCGCTTCCGTACAACGAAAAATATAAAAACTCTGGCCTAATTCAGGGATAGCGAAGTTTGCAGTTTAACTTCGCCCATGGCGGGATTCGAACCATGCTTTTCCATACATCCATGTAATTTGGTAACGGATTTTGTAGTTTTAGATTTTAGCCAATCCTGAAATTTTCATTAGTCGCTTCATGATTCCATGAAGGCATTTGAACCAATTGATTATAAAACAATTTGGAGAACTTAACAAATAAATTGTGTTTGGTTTTATATTCAATATACGTAAACGTCCACCTTTCTTTTAATATCGAAAAGCATAAAACCCATATTTTCACATTCGTCAACGGGCGCCGACTTTTCCCCGTTAGTTTTTCAGGCATTCCTATTGTTGGTTATGCGGTTTGTAATCATCAATTTGACTGGACAATTTTGGTATGGACTAAAACTGAAACGACATTTATCTCACAGGTGACGAATACAATGTAACACAATCGTCACTCGTGGGTATCTAATGATGCCGTATGTAACACTGCACGCATTCCTTCGACTACGGTTCATTCTACTTATGTGTTAATAACCATATTACAGTTATTACTGCAAACAATTGACAGTAATTGAGTATCAACCGTTATACCAGTGTAATATAAGTATGTTTGATTGATCCATAATAAAGATTTGAGAGTGAATATTTTCTAAAACAGATAAATGTATAAATTATTTCACACACCTGTTTAATACATCCATTATAATGCTGTATGTCCATTATTGACTATTTTATTTAACTCACTTACAAAATATTGAATAATTGCTTGTAAATAAACATCACATACGTATACCTTGAATTATTTAATTACATGCAGACAAAAAAAGTATTGGTATAAATTATATTAATTTATGACACCGATAACGGAAATGTTCGCATTCACATACTAATTCGTAAGTAACTACCGATGAAAAAGGCAGTTAAGTGTAGGCCGATCATTCATTTTGTTTGTTAAGTCATTATCATTGATGAATGATGCAAGAAAAAAACAGGTTCATCATTGTTATCACATGTAACACATCACACTGAAATAAAAACATTTTATACGTTACGCAGAATATATCTCAGCATTCTAAATACTTACATCGTCATGTCATACATATCTAGATCTACTATTTAATGATACAGTTATATTGTTGGAATATCTGTTATGTGATACATTTTGTTTATTTCTACATATGGGCGCTGCTATGGGATTTACAACCTCTTCTGTAAGAGACGTCATTTCAAGAAAACGCAACATGTGATGTCACTATTTGCAAGCATGAAACAATATTTACTCCTTATGATAACATCGTTTTAATATTGCCACATTGGTGACTGTCAGTACATGGACGGTGACGTCACATGTGACGCTTTCTGGAAATGACGTTACTTAAAGAAGAGGTTGGAAATCGTACAGCGGCGCTTATATATTGATTATGTATTTATATAAATACCGCTTGTTTTTACTAAAATCATTCATTTATGTTAATGCCAGGAACAGCCTATATGTCTTATCTGCTAAGTTCTACTGAAACGTCTACATATTTATTAAATTAAAATATCAAACACATACATAAAACGTGTTTTTAAATCTAATTTAAAACAAAAGCAAAAATGGGTCATTATATGTTTCAGTAATAGAGTTAACATAACATTTTACTTAAACAATACAGTCAAACCTCCTTCATTCGAACTCATCGTATCCGAAGTTTTATTTTGCATGTTACATGGTTTCGAATAGCCCATTTTAATTCGATGTGCATAAGAAAATAAATCGAGACCTGATACATATTTCGAATGATACCGAATATTCGGATAGAGGGTTGTCAGATAAAGGAAGTCCGGCTGTGGATAAATGTAAAAATGGCGAGATACGCTGTTAAACATCAATTTATTAAAGTATGTCTCTTAGTTAATTCCCCATCATTTATTTTCAAGATATTTTAAATTTGATGTGTAAATTATATTTGCGATCCGAACATATCTCTTAGATGTCTGAACAGATTGATGACACCTATCATGGTATATATATGCAACTTAGGCACTCAACTCTCATCGTGTTTTCAAAATGCACATCAAAACGATAATTTTAACTTAGATAGATGCGATTTGTAAACATAAATTAGCTTCAAATTCAAATTTGAACTATTTTAATGAATAAGCAAAAACTAAATGATATAAAATGATTAACACATGTTCCCCTGCGCTAAGCGTGTCCTTAGCACACGTGTGTGATTTTAGAACATTTGCGTATAATGTAACCCCATGTGCCACTGGTAGATAATGTAGATTGCATAGTTAATTTTTTTGTACCAAGCTGTAGTTCCAGTTATTGGCTTAACCTAGTGAAATGTATAAAAATAAATTAGCCTGATATGTTTACTACAAGCATCTTTACATGAATAATGAAGGCTGGAAGCATTGTAATTTTGCTTAATGTAGAATGAATGTTGTTTTGTTGCTGGTTGTTTATGGAGCGTAATCGAGGTTCAAGTCGATGAGTCGAGTAATGAAGACAGCTTCTGGCGTGAGGTTAGGGATGGATATTGAAATCAAATTTTGTATTGCGATATACTTCAGTAAATAAGATAATATTGTGGTAATACCACAATATACCTTATTCGAGTTTTCGTTAGATAATGCCATATTTATTATGCATCGATTGAAGTTGTGGTTTATTATTTGTTCCAATTTGATTTTTAGCAGAATTATGTTACCGCAAACACATACACAAGTGTTTTAGTTATGCACATTCAAAATGGCCGACCAAAGTACAACATTTTTAGTACAACCATAATAGTAAAAATGTATCGCCTTAAATTGTCTATGATACATTAAGACAGGAACTTTTCAGAGTTAATTGTAACTATATTTCATCTTTTATTAACACAACTAATAGCCCATAACAAACAATTTTAATATTATGCATGTACAACTGTTTTTGATTTAAATGCTTATGTTCTGGACGACAAAGGTCCGTTCTTGCCTCCACTATTTCTAAACAACCACTAGGCAAAAGTAAACAGAGTTGAACACAATATCGCCATATTAAAGCTTGCAGAAGTTTTCACCATACACGTGCAGCATCCATCATTGATATATTCTTGTTTGTCACAGATACACTTCAATGTTAACTTACTTCAGTTTGTTGTTATACGAAGAAGATGATTTTTTAATACACTTGGTAGAGGAGATCCTCATGTTGGTAACGTTGTGCATTCAGATTGCCATCAATCTCGGCGCAGTGTGATCGTTTACTATACACAATTCCTGTCTAGACATTGACAGAACGATTTCTTTGAACAATTACTCCATTGTCACCGTACTTTGTGTTTTATCTGTATGACTATCACAGCTGTAGAAAACGTTGTAATTACTGTTGGTTTCGTCTGATAAACAAAACATTGTTTTTGTTTCGATTAATATAACATTATTTATTTTTCTGATGTACGTGGTTTTCTTTCTGAACGGTTTCCGTTCAAATTTGGAACAAGCATGCAAAAAACCCACGTAAGTCAAAATAACTTAATAGTTATGAGGATTGTGACGTGGATGTATATATATTTGTTGAAACTGTCGTGGGTGGGGGTACCCCGGGCATACCGTAAAAAGCGAAAGCTTTACATTTACGCAGTATAATATCCCAGCCGACAAAAGATATGGGACCCATGTTGATTTATATATGGCCCCAAATGGGCAGCCCATGTGGGTCCAAGCATGGAAAGTGCAACAGAGATTTGCATGGGACCCATATGGGCTATGATATGGGTCCAACATGGGACCAATGTGGGCTCAGTAAAGGACCATTATGGGAAAAACACATATTGGACCATTATGGGAAAACACATATGGGATGGTTATGGGCAAACACATATAGGACCATTATGGGAAAATACATATAGGACCATTATGGGAAAACACATATAGGACCATTATGGGAAAACACATATAGGACCATTATGGGAAAACACATATAGGACCATTATGGGAAAACACATATAGGACCATTATGGGAAAACACATATAGGACCATTATGGGAAAACACATATAGGACCATTATGGGAAAACACATATGGAACCATTATGGGAAAACATATATTGGACCACTATTGGCAAACACATATTGGACCATTATGGGAAAACACATATAGGACCATTATGGGAAAATACATATGGGACCATTATGGGAAAACACATTTGGGACCATTATGGGAAAACACATATTGGACCATTATGGGAAAACACATATTGGACCATTATGGGAAAACACATATGGGACCATTATGTGAAAACACATATTGAACCATTATGGGAAAACACATATTGGACCATTATGGGAAAACACATATTGGACCATTATGGGAAAACACATATTAGACCATCATGGGAAAACACATATGGGACCATTGTAAGCAGTATGGGGCCCTCATGGAGCATGATATCGACAATCCACAATACCACAGTGAACGAAATTTTTCTGAAGTTTTATCCTGAGTTTGATTGCATCACTTATGTTCATCCGAGCTTTACATAACAAAATGCCTGCATATCGTGTGCAAACTTCTAATACCACAGTTATAAATTATTTAGGTGTACCAATAACTAAACAAGAAATGCATTGATGCAAAACATCCAAGGGCGCCGCAAAAGTGGTGCACAATGTTTTGGAATAGCGTAATGGCGGGATTTTTTTTTGGAATAGTGCATTTTCATTGGCGTCTATTTCCTTTTAAACACCGTGACTTGCATGAATATCCACGTTACAAGTACCACTGTGTTAATATTGATTTAAGTAAAGTGAAAATGAAGATTTTTTTAATTAATTTTTTATTATTTTATCTTCGACACCTAACACACATGCTGTTTATGTAGAATCGTCCTATTTTTCGGGGATCAGCAAGTATTTATCATAAACATATCGTTTAACTTTGTAAAATACATTTATTCGACAATACAAATGCATTAAACATATTTTATTTCTAAATCATAAAAATACAAAAAGTAACGTGTAATATTTACTGCAGTTTAACCCTTAATAAAAAATAGATTCAATCATAAATAGATGCTCCTACCATAGTCTCAAACATTTCGTGATTCCATTAAAGACCCCGCCTTCATGGGCGGCGCCAATAACATTGTGAATGCAATATTTTTGATTAACAGTAGTATGGTTTCATTTTGCTGAAAATGACAGAAAGACAAAACTTTTTATAAAAAGGCAACCCTAGACAGCATGTAACACAATGCTTACATAGTTAATCAACAATATTTATACAGCCTTGCTAACGCACATGCCAACAGTTATTAATGAAAGTTTGATGTAATGGCTGCAAATTACTGCCGCATGAAAGCACAACTTAACAGTAAAATGGTCACATCTGCATCAAAACCTTTCATACAGAACAAGCCTTCTGTGATATAAACATAATACAGAAAAATATTCAGCACCAACAGTGGCAACAGTTGCCAAGTTCATAAAAGAGAAACAACCTATACAGCTATAACTAACAGGCTTTCTAACAAGCCTTAATGAAAATAAATGTTTCATAAAGGTTGCAATTTGGCAAAAAAAGGCTTTTTGTGGTATTTCTATTATAATAAAGAGCAAGTAAAGGCTCATTGTGACCATCTAATTTGATGGACTCCAACACGTAAATTTAGTGATGACGTTTAGAAAATTGCTATGTGCAAATTTACACCTGTGTGAAAATATCTTTATACATTTGCATGAAATTGAACAGTGCAGAAGCCCAATATTGGAACCAAGCAGAAATAGTTGATTTTACAGTATTTCATGATTTAAGTCAATATAAATGTAATATTCATTGTTTCCAAAAGACTCGGCAATCTGAGTCAAAAAATCTAAAGGTCTAAATAAATTACAGGTTTCTATAGCTTTTTTCAGAAGACAATACAGGTTTTAAAGGATTTTCCGAAAAGTTTCACTAGGAATGTAATGTAGCCCTCTGTTTTGCAACTTTGGACCGTTGTCCCATTTAGACTTCAAATGTCAATTACTCAAAAAGTATGTGTTACATATTTAAAGCATACAAGTTAAAACTAGATCAAAATTAAAGGAAAATTTGGCACAACAATCAGTTAAAGTAAAACTTGTGACTATTTACAGTCAGGCGTGTGAGCAAAGACCTACAAAGAAAATACAGAGGAATCCCGTTGGTTCGAACTCGTAGGGACTGACAAAATTTGTTCGAGTAAAAGGTTGTTCTAGTCAACCGTGGTTGTGAAATAATTAACATGCGTGCGTAATATGGCGCGTATATCTTGTCAAAGAGGGTTTAGGTCCATAGTAATGTATACATCTCTTATTAATAATCATAATGCATGATAATAAAGCAGACAAAACAAAATCGTGCTTTTATACATTTTATTCAATAACACAACAGAAAAAACACGAATGAATATACACGTATAACCATACAGAGTCAATAGCAGCTATACGGTCTCCGGTACAGTACTGTAGTATCAAGCTACATGGCATATATATTAAATTACACGTACGTATGACACTTATCAATTATATCAATTATTGCATTAATCAATCTTCAAATAGCTGCAAACAAATTTATCAATGCTGTTTGTTGTTTGCACGCAATTTACACAAACGTGTGAAGAACACGCACCGTGTCACAATTGAGCTCATTCGCCAGTACATCCGATTATGAGGTGAGAAAATGTATTGTTCAACCGAAAAGTGCGAATAATAGTGCATTATATGATCAAGGGACCGAATAATTGGTTCGAGAGTTCGGGGTTGGGAGGTTCGAACCAAACGTAGTCGAACAATATAGATTATATAGGAAATTCATTTGGGACTGCATAATCAGTTCGAGTCAACAAGGGTGTTCGACGCAACCGAGTTCTAGCCAAAGCGGGATTCTACTGTAGCTGAAAGCTCTTTGTCTTTTTTGGCAGAGGGACTTATTACTGACAATGATTTAGGTGTATTTCAAATTATGAAAAATATCTGATACTGACTTGACCAAAAGTAATATAGCATACTGAATGTAAATTTCAAAATACCTGGCACAACAAACGATAACCCACTTTAGTGGGATACACAGACAGACATCATAAATCATTTGTTGTGAAAATGTGACCATGGCTATCAGCACTGGAGGTGATGAATACATCAACTTTTTTACCTAAAAAACGTTTACCATGAAGGTTAAGATCAGCACTATACAAATGAGATGCACTATTATCAACAATAGAAATGAAGTTATGCAAACTTAATGTATGCAAGTATAAACAAAATTTGCCTCCAGTATTTCTTAAAAATCCCAATGTGAACTATCTGTATAAAAAATCAAAGGGAAAAATATTCAAGCAATAAATGCCAAAAATATATACAACGGATAAGAATCTTTATGTTTACTACATGTATACGACCTAGTAAAATGTTTGTATCAAATTACAGCCTGGTAAAATTAGAGATGGTAGGAATTTGATCGTTTTCATATATTATTCAGAATACGGGAAAATGTACGTCATGACATTCATGGTCTTAGTTTAAATTTTTAAATAAACAAGTATAATGATATTTTAATCAAATTTACGGAATATTTTGTGTCGATATGATGAATGATTCAAAAGTTTCAGGCTGTTAAAGACACGCGATTTTGACAAAACGTCATTATCAAATTTGACATTCAAAACATTATGAACAAAATATCTGCACAAATAAAGTTATACCAACATTTCCAGAAAATTACTTTAAAATGTGTTAATATGGTCTAAGTCCCACCTTAATTTATGAAAATTGCAATCTTTTCAATAAACTCTCCGTCATGTTATGGATTTTCAAAGTGTTTGCAGATAAAAACGATGTTCAATAAATTAAAAAGCAGTTGCTATGGAAACCTCATGTAAATATATGGGCTGACACCAATAGATTAAGTACATAAAGGTACTAACAAAAACATAGCACACAAAGAAATATATTAATAGAACCTTAATAGCATTTCAGGATTTTACGCATTTTCAAAACAAGTACATGTTACTTTACTCAATTATTGCCACGGTATTGTGAGGTTTTATTTTGCCCATTCAACGTTATATATATATTTTTGGTTTTGGGATTTAGTATTATGACTGTATCACTATCATTGTCACTGTTCTGTGTAGGTAGTGGATTCGTAGCAGTTTGTTTGTGCTTCTCAGCCCTCTTTTTTCTTTCCCCATCGCGATCACGGGCTCCAGACAGCCATTTCTGAACTCTACCTCACAATCTATTTTGGTTAAAGCCTTTGTGGCTGGATTTCTTTACACAGATCCTGAAATATTAAGTGTATAAACCATTACTCAATATTTAAACAAAAACATACAGTCACTTTTAACAACATAATTGTGTAACTTAAACTTACTACAGTCATACATTGAATAGTCTTTCATTAGTAACATGACTTGCAAAAAATAGGAATAAAATCTAAACATATTGTAATTTCCTTTTGAATTACACACACACATACAGACACACACAAGAATTTCAGCATTGGCAAAATGACTATCAGAAACTTAATTGTTAGACAAATGTCATTTCTCTACTGTTCATGTCACTTATATGAGAGTTATATAATTTTCAATCTGAAGATGTGTTCTTCTAATTGTAAAAGACAAGTGAACAAAGTCAATGAATGCTAAATAACTTACTGTACAGCATATTCATGTTCCAAAGACTGCTAAAACAAAGTTTGTCTTTCTGGTTCTAAAGGTAATATGTTCTTGCCAGATCATTGGTAATGACTTCCTTCATTAGGTGGTTCATAGTTTCCCTTACTGTTGAAACCCCAAACACGGAGAGGTACTTCACCTGTAAGAAATAAAAAATAAACCTATTTACAGCAGTAGTAAAATCTGTAAATGCTTTTGATTTCACACACAGAAAGTTTCATATGTAATCTTTCAAAAGCCTATTTATGACCATATAAATCTGCGCGCTTGCGGTCCATAACTCAGCAATTTCTGTTCGCGAGTGCTTTTTGGCGAGTTGAGGAAATTGTGATCGGGCAACCTCGCGAATTATCATGCAAACAATTTTAGAGTAGTGTTGAAGTTAAGCTTGATACAAAGATATATGATCTTATTCTATATTCAATTTAAATAAAAGAGATTGTATTCAAAAAAATCATGACAGACATATAAATTCTAAAATGTTTTTGAAAGAAGTACAATACATGCGTATTCTTAATGTTTCAAGACTTGTGTATGGGCCTCAAATAAAACAGACTATTAGATAATCAATATTGAGGTCTTAAGATTCTGATTCTGTACGTTGTGCTCAGGTGAGCTAAAAAAGGATTTTTCAGATACGTTTTAAACATAAGCTAAAAGTTTAATCATGAAACTAATGTGGCGTTTGTAATAAGTCTACAGAATTTCAAAGTGAAACCAACACAATTCTAGTCAAAATAATGTACTCGAGCAAATTAGTTTCTATAATTCATGATGTCGTTGTCATGAATGTGTTAAAGCATTTACATTGAACACAACAAAACAGGTATTATGTACTCTATTACCTGGACACGATCCCTGCTGTTATCAAAAAATCCGTATCATGTACCCCTCTCACTTTAACAGTTCAATTGTTTTTTTAATTTGTGTTCAATTCTGCTTCCGACAAAATGTTCCACAAATTATAATTTACAATTTTATTATCTGACCGTTAACGGAAGAACTGTGATATTTTTTGATAATATCACTCAAATTGCCTTTCAGATATGCGATATTTTAATGTTATGCTCTCCATCAGAATCGCGAAAAAACGTGACAAATGCAATGCAAACCAGCTAACGACCACAGTTGCACATTTTATGCACAAACTGAATTGACTGCTTTGAAGATGTGTTATAACGTACATTTTTAACAATTGAATACTAATTTCTTTATTACATTATCAGGTACAATGTATAGTATTAGTATTCAAATTCTCTGGTTGATTTGCAGCTCGTTTACTTTTTTTTCGAAACAAAGCACGTGACTGTGAGATCGCTGCGGTTACTTCTTGTCGATTATATTTGTTTATTTTCTCTATTTTATTGTTGGCCATTTATATGGTTACTGTATCATATAGGTCCCGTGTGGGGCCAATACGGGCAAAACTTTCTCTTGTAGGTCCCAGATGAGCAGCATTGCGCCAACTAAGTAATTATGAAAGGATTTTCCCTAAAATAAAAATAAAAGATATCATTTTATATTTCATGTTATTGGATGTGGTATGTTGTTTATAGTTATAGAAAGATCAGTATTTTGCATAGGTCCCAAGTAGGTCCAATAAGGGCAACAATTCTTATATGGGTCCATTGTGGGTCCAACTTGGGGAACAAAATCAAGACTTACAAAGATCCAACTTACGTTTTATGGAAGGCATTCACGGAAATTTCAAAAAATGACACAAAAAGGCGTCAGCTTATTATACTTTATTGTAGATGGTATGTTTTACAAAGGTCATGAGTACGCTCGTACATGGGTCTCATGTGGGTCCAGCAAGGGCAAAATATCACACACGGGACCCACATGGGTCCAATATATATTAGCCCATGTGGGCCAACCGGTATGTAGCCCATATAGGGCTCGTATGTGCTTGCTAGCTGGGATATAGTTGTTATGCAAAAACTAGAAATAGCTGGGAAACATCATGATCAGTAATGTAATCAAGATGTAAGGGGTTTGATGTCAATCTTCGAAAGTATTGTGTGGTTCCATATAAAAACAAACGAATATTTATTGTTGCGTCATCACGAGTGTTTATATTAAGGCGGAGCTGTGTACATTCATTACATTTGTGTCGAATTGTGATTTATATACGACAACGGACATTAAGAACAAGTCAAAAAAGACATGGGATGTTAGTGGCATGTCTAAGGTTCTGGTATATCGCTGCAACAGATGGTTTCTGAAGATCCGTCAAGATCAGACAACTCTAAAGTTGAAAGACCGACAATTTGTCACTGAAAGTTTGACGTCGGATACGTTTATTTAAAAAATATGAGATGCCATTCAGACCGTTCGAGACCTTGTCCTACAAAAACAGCTTCGTGTCATACCAGAACATAAAGTATTGACCGAAAACATATGTAATGAGTCGGTTGTCATATGAAATCCAATCGGACGATTTTTTTTTTGAGTTTATGTATGGATAATACGTTAAATGTCCAGCGACATTCGCATGACGTCGCGATCATGATGGTATTGTGCTCCGGGTGTAACGAACTGGTCCCCTTCCAACACCTCCTGACATCAATCTAGCGACGTCAACAATCTTTTGTATTTAGGGATCATTCAAGTGTTAATATTCTGTGTTGCAATTTGAAGTTAGCATCTTTTCCATTGGACGTATAATTGATACTTTCAAAGTAAGTCTCGTATGAAGTGCATAAACTGCAATAATTCGTCTTTATTCAAAAGTCTAGTGACTGTCCGTTATGGATGTGTAAGACAATCATTGATACTTATTTCTCCCTTAAAACGTATTTTATTTCTTGAACAAAAGAGTTTATTCAACGATGCGTAAGCGTATCAAATTTGAATTTATAAATATCGCAGCAAATTTTGGACATCCGAACTGTGTTTGTAAACTGAACTCTGATTTAATCGAAATGTAAAATTGACTTGAATGTAGCAAACGCCAGCTTAATACGCATGCGCCGAATAACACTTTTCTACATTAAATAGTCCTTCAACTACAAGGATTAATATAAACAGAGAGAGGTGGCCATGATACGTCACGTTCTTAAGTACAAATCTTCCCACATAGACCCGTTGGGTACGTCATAAAACTACAAAGGGCCTATTTAAAAGTTGAACTTCTCAGGCCATAAATTCTTCTCATCTACATCGTAAAATTAATGTGTTCTTTATAAACACACAGTAACAGTAAGTGATCAATTGAGCTGTTAATATACAATCATTAATTACACAATAAAAATTACAGTCGATACTAATGATAAATTAACCAGCAATAAAAATTCGGCCATTTTATGCATTCGCGATCACCTGGCGGTAACCTATGTATACGCAGATGTTTTATGACATCGATAAGGCTTCAACTATACATACTTTTTTATTCAGATGATCAATAGGCAATTTATCTCCTTCGAAAGGACATTAATCTAAATATATGCAGTTAGGCTTGTATCTTTATCGACCTTCGGTGGCTAGATACAAGTTATAGGGACATTTAGGTCTATGATATCATTTGGGTAAACAGACGCGATGATGATACGAACACCTGAGGAAGTCCCTAGATGATGTTCTGAAAACCTTTGACCCAATCTTTTTGTATGTGCATGTTTATTTATTATAGTATGATTGAGTAACAATAATGAAATTGCAAATATACAACTAAGTATGATAAAACGAATATATGAACGCCGTTGATGAATGTGATCCATTCAAACACCATTACACACGCTTATGGTGATTTATAGCCACCAACCTCGTATTTATACACATTTTTCTCTATTCTTACATGTTGGTCACGTATTACAAATTAAGGTTAATCAATTTCTCATCCTCGTCTTGTTGCCTATAAATACCACGTATAACCAAGCATAGATTGTCACTTAGTTCACGGCTTGTTTTCCGTCATGAATTCGCAACATTTAACTCTACTTATTGTCGCCTGTATCCTTGGCGCGGCCTTCATCCCTGAGGTCGACGGTAAGTCACTTTACTTGTACTCTTGTAGAATTAGTTATGTAAATAATTTTGATAAAACTTGTTGTTTTTCTGTGTTTATCTACTTATTTGTTTCGGCGTAGTGTATAACATTGATTGTGACCTACATTTTTGACCAACCAAATGCTGTCCTCCAGGCGGGCTTTTTAAAATCTGACAAATCATATTTTCATCCAAGAGGCACCAAACGGGGTTTACGTAAGATGTGCGTTCGTTAGCAGTTCATATTTTGCCGGAAGTAGATAATATGTTTAAGAATGTATATAAAATGACTCTGATAAGACAGGTCCATAATTATAGTATATATAGAGTGAATTTTCGTAAGGATTTTATTTTTCAATATGTTGCATAAACATTATTTCATTTATCGTACAGGAAGACATCATTCTATCTACGCCGTTTTTTAAAGATATTTCTTGTTAAAACAAGTAAATTCTAATGACAATAAAATGATGATACTTCGTACGCCTTAAACTCGAAAAATATTAGATGGGCTTGAAAATAGTGTATTCATATTGTTGTCAGGTTTAAAGCGGCATGGTTTTATTTGTACTTTGAGGTTAGTTCTTCCGCTCCATTCGTTAAGTAAAGGTTAAGGAATTGACATTGTTGTTTCATTTTGTAGCAAAATATTGATTCAAACATAGCTTGCAGACTTTATTGTTCAGATTTTAAACTGTGCGCATACATGTATTTTATCGATACATCATCAGGTCAAATTTTAAGGCTGGATAAGCGGTGTTAAACAGAACCGGGGCCCTGGATTATAACCGATACTTTCAGTCAGCACTCAAATTACAAATTTAACTATTATTATTTGTTTTTAGTGGCATACTCCACATTCAGACTTGGGAATAACTCATATAAATATATCATATAACGCTCAAATCTCTACAATATTCAGCACTCATTTAACATTATCATACATAACTTGCCGAGATATCAAATATTTACTGACTAAAAACTGATGTTTTTATTGATTTGGTACACGTACTTATATGTGAATCAGAAAATGACAAATTTCTTAAAATTAATAATGGATGAAAAGAGTTACTTCCCTGAACATAATGCAATTATTACTTTAAGCTTGGGGTAAAACATGGTGTCGATGCGCTAAATGGTGCAACAAATGGGAATGGACACATCCATTGTATCGCTGCGCATGGAAACGGGTGAGATGTTGCCGCCGGGGCTACGGTAGTGGAATGGGCTATGGTGGAGGCTACGGTGGTGGAATGGGAGGCTACGGTGGTGGAATGGGAGGCTACGGTGGTGGAATGGGAGGCTACGGAGGCGGCATGAGCTATGGTGGAGGCTACGGAGGCGGATATAGTGGATGGGGTAAAAAAGGCTAAACTCAATCAACAGTACGTTGCTTTCTAATAAAAATTTATTTTTAGTATTTTAATACAACCACAAAAGATTCGTACTTAAGCTATAGACCACAGGCAAACAACAACTAGCACAAATCTTGCGTTGAGTGGCACGAATAACAACCCACCTGCCATTAACGACTTTTTCAAATCATTATTGAGTCGGTGTGCACCACTGATTAAGATTTGTGTTTATTCAACCTCAATTACAAATTCTTTGGAATAATCATCTTGTAAGATTTTGTGTTACTTATATGATACTAATGACATATTAAACACAGCCGATGCATATTTGGTGATGCATTTTGTCTGCATGCACACCATCAGATTCGTTTTAAGCATAAGCTAAACATTTAATCATAACACTAATTTGGCGTTTGTAATAAGTATGCACAATTTCAAAGTGAAACCAATAAAATTCTGGTCAAAACAATGTACTCGAGTGAATTAGTTTCTATAATTCATGATGTCGTTGTCATGAAGCGTTAAGCATTTACATTGAACACAAAAAACAGGTAAAATATGTATCATGTACCCCTCCCACTTTCACAGTTCAAATGTTTTTAATTTGTGTTCAATAGTGTTCCATAAATTATAATTTACAAGTTTATGATCTTTTGATATTATCACTCAAATTGCCTTTCAGATATGCGATATTTTAATTTTATGCTCTCCATCAGAATAGCGACTAATATGACAAATGCAATGCAAACCAGCTAACGACCACAGTTGCACATTTTATGCACAAAATGAATCATCTGCTTTGCAGATATATTGTACACTTTTATTAATTGAATACGAATACTATACCTAAAAAAAAGAGTTGAAATTGAAATTCTCTGGTTGATTTGCAGCTCGTTTACTTTTTTTTCGAAACAAAGCACGTGACTGTGAGATCGCTGCGGTTACTTCCCCTGACTCTGTGCATGTCAGTTAAATAATTTCAGTCTTATAACATTAAAAAGCCAATGCGATTGAAATTTTGCAATTAATATATAGTTGTCGATTACATTTGTTTATTTTCTCTATTTTATTGTTGGCCATTTATATGGTTATTGCATCATATAGGTCCCGTGTGGGGCCAATACGGGCAAAACTTTCTCGTATAGGTCCCAGATGGGCCCCATCTGGGTGAAACACATAGGGTTTGCATTGCGCCAAACTAGTACTTATGAAAGGAATTTCCCTAAAATAAGATAAAGATATCATTTTGTATTTCATTTTATTGGATGTGGTATGTTGTTTATAATTATAGAAAGATCCAATATAGATTGGACCCATATCGGCCCCGTGGGTCATATTTTGCCCTTGCTGGACCCACATGGGACCAATATATATTAGCCCATGTGGGCCAACCCGTATGTAGCCCATATAGGACCCGTATGGGCTTGCTAGCTGGGATATAGTTGTTATGCAAACACTAGAAATGGCTGGGAAACCTCATGATTATTAATGTAATTAAGATGTAAGGGGTTTTATGTCAATCTTCGAAAGTATTGTGTGGTTCCATATAAAAACAAACGAATATTTATTTGTTTAATTAAAGTCGATGAAAAATAAATTGTTGCGTCATCACGAGTATTTAGATTAAGGCGGAGCTGTGTACATTCATTACATTTGTGGCGAATGGTGATTTATAGACGATAACGGACCTTAAGAACAAGTCAAAAAAGACATTGGGTGTTAGTGGCATGCCTTAGGTCCTTGTATGTCGCTGCCACAGATGGTTTACTAAAGAACCGTCATGATCAGACAACTCAAAATTGAAAGACCGACAATTTTTCACTGAAAGTTTGACGTCGGTTGCGTTTAATTAAAACATATAAGATGCCATTCAGACCGTTCGAGACCTTGCCCTACAAAAACAGCTTCGTCATACCAGAACATAAAATCTTGACTGAAAACATATGTAATGTGTCGGTTGTCATATGAAATTCAATCGAACGATTTTTTCGTTGAGTTTATGTATGGATAAATACGTTTAATGTCCAGCGACATTTTCATGACGTCGCGATCATGACGGCATTGTGCTCCGTGTGTAACGGACTGGTCCCCTTCCAACACCTCCTGACATCAATCTAGTCACGCCAACAATCTTTTGTCTTCATGGATCATTCAAGTGTTAATATTCTGTGCTGCAATGTGACGTTAGCATCTTTTCCATTGGCCGTATAATTGATACTTTCCTAGTAAGTCTCGTATAAAGTGCATATAAAGTATGTCCGTTGTACACTGCCTTACGTCAACACTTTTTACCAGAAAGGTATTGGAAATAACCAAATATTCATAAGTTTACTATATTGATGGGTTCGAAATCGGAAGTGTTGTTGAATAAATTGGCACGTTATAATTACTTTGCATTTGAATAACGTAATCGCTCTGTTGGTATATTATAAAAAAAATCAAAATATTGCGTTACTATGCATATTTATATAGACGACTATTATAGTAACCTATACAATAGTGTGTATTTACTTGTACTTCTGTTATACTCAGATGATCTTATGTGATTTAGCAGCTGTGGTATAAATATGTTCTTAGATGACATTTGACACCATTTACACACTCGAATTGAGATACATATGTACAATTGAATATATATGTAAAACTAAAAAATATTATTTATATTAACTTAAGAAATGTAATTTCTACTCTTAAACTCTGTTATTATAAATATGACATCTAATATCAAGCAAAATCAAATTATCAAGTTAATAATTATGTGTATTGTGTGTATATATATATGAGTCATGGTGATTGTATATTATAACATAATGTTTGTAACCATGTTAAAATTGCATACGTTGATTGCTAAGGATACGAATGATTAGTAAACCATACTGAAATGTGTTTCTGCTACGCATTATCGAAACCATGGCCTCTATCAAATAAATTCATTGTTATTGGCATAAACTGCAATAATTTGTCTTTAAAAGTCTAGTGACTGTCCGTTATTGATGTATAAGACAACCATAGATATTTATTTCTCCCTTAAAACGTATTTTATTTCTTGAACAAAAGAGTTTATTCAGCGATGCGTGAGCCTTTCAAATTTAAATTTATAAATATCGCAGCAAATTTTGGACATCCGAACTGTGTTTGTCAACTGAACTCTGATTTAATCGAAATGTTAAATGGACTTGAATGTAGCAAACGCCAGCTTAATACGCATGCGCCGAATAACACTTTTCTACATTAAATATTCCTTCAACTGCAAGGATTAATATAAACAGAGAGAGGTGGCCATGATACGTCACGTTCTTACTACAAATCTCCCCACACAGACCCGTTGGGTACGTCATAAAACTACACAGGGCCTATTTAAAAGTTGAACTTCTCAGGCCATAAATTCTTCTCATCTCCATCGTAAAATTAGTTCTTTATAAACACTCAGTGACAGTCAGTGATCGATTGAGCTGTTAATATACAATCATTAATTACACAATAAATTGTTATGAAGCTTTAAACAAGTTGCATCATATAGTAATTACAGTCAATACTAATCATAAATTAACCAGAAATAAAAAATCGGCCATTTTATGTGGTTAAACACTTTCATGCGGTTATTTAGTTTGAAAGTTGTGAAATGGATGATTTGCTTAATTTGACAGAATGTGACTTTGCATATTTGGATTGAACCGCAGGGAAAAACGCATTCGCGAACACCTGGCGGTAACCTATGTAAATGCAGTTGTTTTATGACATCGAAAAGGCTTCAACTATACATACTTTTTTATTCAGATGATCAATAGGCAATTTATATCCTTCGAATGGACATTAAATATTTGCAGTTAGGCTTGTATCGTTATCGACCTTCGGTGGCTAGATACAGTTTATAGGGACATTTAGGTCTATGATATCATTTGGGTGAACAGACGCGATGAAGATACGAACACACGAGGAGGTCCCTAGATGATGTTCTGAAAACCTTTGACCCAATCTTTTTGTATGTGCACGTTTATTTATTATAGTATGACTGGGTAACAATAATGCAATTGCAAATATACAACTAACCATGATAAAACTAATCTATGAACGCCGTTGATGATCGTGATCCATTCAATCACCATTATTATTTTTCGAGTTATCAATAAGTTTAGAACTATCTCGGTCGAACACGGTACAACTAATTGCTTGGTTAATTTATTATTTTTCATAATCACTTAGTTTGCAAGCCACAAACGCTTATGGTGATTATTTATACACATTTTTTTCTATTCTTACACGTCTGTCACGTTTTACAAATTAATGTTAATCAATTTCTCATCCTCGTCCTGTTGCCTTTAAATACCACGTATAACCAAGCATAGATTGTCACTAAGTTTCACGGCTTGTTTTCCGTCATGAAGTCGCAACATTTAACTCTACTTATTGTCGCCTGTATCCTTGGCGCGGCCTTTATCCCTGAGGTCGACGGTAAGTCACTTTGCTTGAACTTTTTTAGAATGAGTTATGTAAATAATTTTGATAAAACTTGTTGTTGTTCTGTGTTTACCTACTTATTTGTTTCGGCGTAGTGTATAACATTGATTGTGCCCTACGTTTTTGACCAACCAAATGTTGTCCTCCAGGCGGGCTTTTTAAAATCTGACCAATCATATTTTCATCCAAGAGGCACCAAACGGGGTTTACGTAAGGTGTGCGTTCGTTTGCAGTTTATATTTTGCCGGAAGTAGATAATATGTTTAAGAAAGTATATAAAATGACCCTGATAAGACAGGTCCATGATTATAGTATATATAGATCCGAGTGAATTTTCGTAAGGATTTTATTTTTCAATATTATTTTTCATTATTTCATTTATCGTACAGGAAGACATCATTCTATTCTACGCCGTTTTTTAAAGATATTTCTTGTTAAAACAAGTAAATTCTAATGACAATAAAATGATGATAAAAAGGATGCCTTAAACTCGAAAAATATTAGATGGGCTTGAAAATAGTGTATTCATATTGTTGTCAGGTTTAAAGCGGCATGTTTTATTTGAATTGGAGGTTAGTTCTTCTGCTTCAATTCGTTAAGTAAATGTTAAGGAATTGTCATTGTTGTTTCATTTTGTAGCAAAATATTGATTTAAACATAGCTTGCAGACTTTATTGTTCAGATTTTAAACTGTGCGCAAACATGTATTTTATCGATAAATCGTCACTTCAAATTTTGAGGCTGGATAAGCGGTGTTAAACAGAACCGGGGCCATGGATTATAACCGATACTTTCAGTCAGCACTCAAATTACAAATTTAACTATTATTATTTGTTTTTAGTGCCATACTCCACATTCAGACTTGGGAATAACTCCTGTATATATTTCATATAACGCTCAAATCTCAACAATATTCAGCACTCATTTAACATTATCATACATTACTTGCCGAGATATCAAATATTTACTGACTAAAAACTGATGTTTTTTATTGATTTGGTACACGTACTTATATGCGAATCAGAAAATGACAAAATTCTTAAAGTTGATAATGGATGAAAAGAGTTACTTTACCTGAACATAATGTAATTATTACTTTAAGCTTGGGGTAAATGGTGTCGATGCGCTAAAAAGTGCCACAAATGGGAATATCCAAAGTCTCGCTGTGGATGGACTCGGGTGAAATGTTGCCGCCGTAGATGGGGCTTCGGTAGTGGAATGGGCTATGGTGGAGGCTCCGGTGGTGGAATGGGAGGCTACGGTGGTGGAATGGGAGGCTACGGTGGTGGAATGGGAGGCTCCGGTGGTGGAATGGGAGGCTACGGTGGTGGAATGGGAGGCTACGGTGGTGGAATGGGAGGCTACGGTGGTGGAATGGGAGGCTACGGTGGTGGAATGGGAGGCTACGGTGGTGGAATGGGAGGCTACGGAGGCGGCATGAGCTATGGTGGAGGCTACGGTGGCGGATATGGTAGAAGGAGTAAAAAAGGCTAAACTCAATCAACGGTACGTTGCTTTCTAATAAAAGTTTGTTTTTAGTATTTTAATACTACCACAAAAGATTCGTACTTAAGCTATCGACCACAGGCAAACAACAACTAGCATAAATCTTGCGTTGATTGGCACCAATAACAACCCACCTGCCATTAACGACTTTTTAAAATCATTATTGAGTCGGTGTGCACCACTGATTAAGAGTTGTGTTTATTCAACCTCAATTACAAATTCTTTGGAGTAATCATCTTGTAAGATTTTATGTTACTTATATGACAGTAATGACATATTAAAGACAGCCGATGCATATTTGGTGATGCATTTTGTCTGCATGCACACCATTAAAATAATTCAATTGTATGGTCATACGTATAAATATATATTCAAATTTCTAGAAAGCAAACACAATTGTATGTATATTTGAAGTAACCATTGTCTGCATTGTGTTTACCTTGTGCTTTAACTTCCATCGTCTCTGATTCTTGAAGGATGCTTGCGGCAAGTTAATACTGGTGTTGATACCCCTGGAATACTGGTTAGGTCAACAGCACGCCGTATTGTAAAAAACGGCGTGAGAATAAAACACAACAACACATGGAGTAGTATCTCCAAATCTGATCTGAACGATTAATTATGTGGTTTTAATCGTAGTTCAACTTTCTTTTCAATGTGTTTGTACTTGGCAATATACACCTATCATAATAAATACTTGTAGTTTTGTTTTCTTTCAGATCATACAATCAATTATTGGATCGAAATACTAGGAATCTACCATCTGAGTGGAACTGTTCTTTGTCAATATTATTTTTACAACTCTTCATTAAAATAAAGTCGTTCTACTGTCTTAAATGTTTGTTTATTTGTATTTCTGTGTTATAGTTCACTTATTCTTCCTCATGGCCGTAATGGGCATAGTTTAAATTGTGTCGTTTTACACATTATACATATTAAAAATCAAAACACATCTCGTGTCAAATGGGGAATATAGCATTAAAACAGTTGAAAAAGAGTCAGCGAAGGCGAATATTTGAATTATGATAATACTATAAAACAGAATTACAAATCGATTTAGATAAAAGGCGATATATAAGAACAGAGAGACATGGAACGCCACATACATAACATAATGCCTCTCCACAAAGACATCAGGGAAATCAAGGCATTTGAGGCGGCTAAAGGTTACATACGAAAGGCAACAGAAGCGCAAGAAATGACGAGCGCGACAGAAAACAGCCGAAATGGCGATTACATACACTGATAAACATTAGCTGTCAAAATTAGTTGCGGAAGAATTTTATTATACTACATCGTACATTATTGCGTTCATAAAATCCAGTATGGAAACACGGTTGATACAAAATACAAAGTATGCTCACGAAAGAAACTAGTGTATCGGTTGCCGATCAACAACTTTGAACAAGATAGATGGATTCAGTTCATAATTGTGCACCAAAGCATCGGATATTAAAATGCTCGTCAAGTTGGATTTTTCAGCTACAATCAACCAATTTTTTGAGAAATTATGACCATTTTTCGATACATAGAATTGCTATCGATCACTCTTGAATATGATAACTCTTGAAGGGCTGGATGGATTCAATTCATATCTCTTCAGTATTTGTTGAAAATCTGGTAAATAACTTAGTTTCAAATTAAACCTAGGAACAATACATGTACATTTGTTTACGCGGGTCCAATTGGTACCTCTAACCTCTATGTGTGACCTTGTCATTAGACCTAAGAACCAAAGTATTTTGCCTAACACGCCGTCTTATCGAGATGAATGACTGTGTCACCCAACAACATTCACCAATCTAATATATATTGTTTTCCTCTGAAAACCTGGTAAAAGCACACAATAATTAGATGGTCTCAATATAACTATAATTGCAGTCGCTGTACTTCCATTGTGTACCGTTATTCAAACAATGAAGCAATCTAGAAACTTATTGCATTGTTTCCTCTGGGATTTGGTAAAACTCCTAAAGTTTCATAATGTCATGTCCTTCAAAAGTTACCGATTTTTGCTATTGAGGCTTGTTTTATATTCAGTAGTTGACATAGGGCTATAGTTGCAAGTTGTTTTCGTAGAGAATTGAGTTGATCAGTTCTGTATTCTTCACTTTGGTCTCATTGAAAAAAACTTCTCCATTAGCCTGCTCCTCGGAAAGGGAATATGGGATTACCTGACCTTGCATAAGTCTAGTCACCAGATATTTTCTATTCCAACATCATAGTCACAAGACAGTTAGGGTTCCTTTGCATTTGCTTTGTAAGCAATGGTATTTTACTCCTTTTTTCCTGCAATATCAACCCTCAAATAGGATTAAATAACTAAACGATCCGGTTGCCTTTACATACTTAATGTTATCTATTTACTATGTTGTGGCTATTTTGCATTCCGATGTAAATAATTTAGTTACGAGTACTGAGGGCAAGTAGCAGGCAGCTATATAACAGTGTATTTGTTATTATAAACGCTTCAATGGCTGTTAATGATTAGCTACTGCCTACTTAGTCAATGTATATGTATATTTTGGCAATCAGTGGCCAAATAGCGCATGAGGTTAGCCAGCTGTTAAATCAATTTAAACTCCCAGTATTTATTCTGACAATTCCAAGGCTGTAAGTCGCATTGAGGTTATTATTTATATTTATAGCTGTATGTTTAGTTCTCCTTTTCCCTCTTGCAGTTATTTTACTAGATATAATACTCATGTTCTTTCCTTCCTCTTTTAGCCTATTATTACTGACTTTCTTGACTTGTTCCGTGATAGTCCATCTTTTAAACGGTTTGCCACTTGTTGTACCCATACATTGTCTTGGTTGTTTTTAGGGTCCGACCAGACCTTTCCTTGCACCCCCCTATTCCCATACAGTTTTACCCTTGCACCTCCTCAGTAGCTTATGCACCTCCTCAGTGCCTAATGTTTTGTTTTGTAGACTGTTTTCCTAAGCGTCTGTGTGTTGAGGCCTTGTCTTGTGAATGTGGCGTTCCTGTAACAACTTCAATATCTCTTTACAAAGTGTATTTTCAAACTCGCTCTAAGTGCAACCATAACACAGCATCAACACTGCACCCGACATTTGCATTGTCGATGCAATCAGCTTTCTATTAGACAGGTATCATCTGGCTGACAATTAAAATTAGTCAAGATACCATTCTCACCTTTTATTAAGATCCGCCAATATTTATTAGCAGTTAATGACCAGAGGTATTGATGAGTCATGCCTTTTGTATCATGTTTCAGCCGAAATGACAAATATTTCTTGTACTACATATTCAAGATTTCTGAAGATGTGCCACCATTATTTGACTTTTATCTTACGGCGTGTGACTAGACTGACTATGTTAGTCAAGCGTTTTAGTTTTTCGGACTTTCTCAAACATGTTTTTTAATTGAATACTACCATACTTTTAATATTTTCTGTGTAATGCATGCAATGAAATGTTTTTTTCTCCAAAATCCTCCTGATTTTATTCCAGCGGTGCAAAATTGTTTCCGTTATTAGACTAAGTCGGTCTGCATTTTGACCTGAATGCAAGTGCTTACTGCAACACGTAGAAAAACTATGTAGTAAACAAGTTGCCGGCTGTCTTTTGAAACACAAAATGTCAGGAAAGTGAGTTCATCTACGTTTGAGCTCATCTGGGGTGACTTGTGCGGTCGATTTTCTCACGACAACAGCTTATCAGCTGCAATAGCTAAAGTTCGATCGTTCGAAAATGACTATGGTTACTAATCACTCAGAGGAATTAGACAACAAATCGAATAACATAAAAGAAAACTAAATGTTTGACGGGTATCTATATCAAGAATGCCACTGAATAGGCGTTATTTTCATGGTTTTTTATTGCTAATGATAGTCCTTGAAAAATTGAATAAGATACTTGAAAAAACCTTGAAATATATGCCAGTCTGGCTCTATGAACCCTGTTGGTGCATATTTAAATATCCATAGCTTTGATATGTTCATGAAGTGTAAATGTAAATATCATTAAGTAAATGTGTTCAAGTGCTTAACTATATTGTTGAAAACTCTTAAGATTTATTATTGATTGATGCTCATCAGACTCATCAAAGCGCAGAAAAATACATATTGCTATTACAAATGTATCAGATCCATAGATACTATTTCTCTCAGCGTAAGTTGCTACAACTAAACATTACCATCACGTGATGAGACTTCACCCATTAATAACAAATTACTTAGTTAGTATGTATTCAACCAACTCGAAATGACATCTCACCAATAAGAAAACATGGTCCTTATTCAAGTTTAAGTAGTTTAAACATGTCTTATCTCAGTTGCTTATAACACTTTTATGAATTATATCATCGACACAAGTGCGTATATATTTTTGTGGTACTTTATTTTATCAGTCTAATGAGGATACTTCATGGGAATTCGGACGTAAAACTATTCGTCCAAAGTGTAGTTTACCTTAATCATAAATTTGTATATGATAAATTTACACGAAAATGACGTCAGGTCTCTGTGGTGTAATGGTTAGCATAACGGACCGGCAATCCGTAGACCTGGGTTCGATTCCCGGTAGCGCCATTGACCGAGTTTGCCTGTTTCTCAAACATGACTTTATTTAACTACTATATCACTAATGTTAAATGGGACGCAACCGCTTTGTCTAACATCGTATCGACGTACAGATTGCTTCCCTTATGTTCAAATTATTTTCTGCCCACTTTCGGCCTATTGGAGCCCGCTGTCTTGACTTGTTATGTGATGTATTTAATGCATTAAATCCCCTGTTTGTCTTTTTTTATTCTCCTAGTTATCTCTTATAGTCGGCTAGGCCATTCCTTGTGCCCCTGTTCCTTTACGTATGTACAATTGAACCTCATCAAATATAGTATGTTTTATGGACTGTTTTTTCCCGGAGGTCTGTGTGGTGGAGAGGCATTGTCTTATGAATGTAGCGCTCCCTGTAGCAACGTATTCTCTCTCTTTTTGATAATGTTGTCGAGACACAACGGAACACATCATGAATAGATTTTAATATATTGTAATCATATTTTCTGTAAAATAGTGGTTATAGTTACGTAAAGCATACAGAAAAAAGATAGTTACTGAAATCAAACTACATGGCATTGATAAAGATTCATATTTACTACGATCAAGGTTTAAAACAAGATTCAATGTCGTATTATAAATACCATGATCAATCGACCTAATCTGTAATTTGTATATTTCGTGAGCAATAAGCTCAGTGGTAAATTAAACGCTTGCCGACCTAATCTAAATAAGTAACTGAAAAGTATGCTTTTAATTATTATTACTCAGCTAAATAACGAAGATAAAACAATTACTGGCTAAAAAAACCTGGAAAGAGCTTATTTATCTCCTGTTCTATCAGTTATATGTATATACTGATTGTCAAGTAAGGGAGTTATAAATACAATTTCTTGGGCATGACACGGCCAGGGTTTAAACCCATGTCATCCAACACTCAAATCAGACACTACCTTATGAGTGATTTTATTCAGGCACATAGAGGCGTGTTTATTTGGAGTTTACATAATGTTCGTAAATGCAAGACATTCGATAATAACATATTTTTGGTAAAAAACATTATCTAGTCTAGTACCAGAAGATGATTATTTTTACAAGTTGTTGACAAAGGTCTTATTAATTATTTTCTTGTATACAACTTCAAAGTTCTTAGTTGTGATTCGTTTTGTACTCCAGTCCAGATGAATTATGATTTCATTATATAAGATTCAAGAATCGCACATTGTAGGTGCTTAGAATGGTGTAATGGTACTACTGCTACTGTTTGAAGCAATACTTATGTGTAGAGACAGCAATGTTGGCAGCAAATGGTGTATTTCAGAAAGGCACTCTTGGTAAGTTTTGAACATAAAGTTTTTTGAAATATGCATTAAATAAATTATAATGCATAATTCATTTGGTTTTCATCATGCCAAAAGTGGTTTGCTACACAGTTTAGGTTTACCATTTGCAATATTGTAAGAAACTGATAAATGTAAAAAATGACCGTGGTGAAAAAAGTACATACGCGTGTATTTGTGAAAATTATTTATAAACATTTTCTGTTTTCTTTTTATAAAGTGACACTGCTGAAGCAATTTATTGGACGCTTAAAAGTGTTCCGTTTGACTGTTTACCATCTTTGAATAATGAAATTGATGATGATAGTAGATAACATAATTATTGCAAGTTTTGGGTAGTAAAACTTTCTAATGTTTAGCTCTACTGGACAAAGGCCAGAGAGCTTATGTCATTGCGAATTGTACGTGTGTGCGTGCGTCCGTGTATAACGGGTGATTGTGTTAAACAACTTTTAAATTAAACTGATTTTGCTGTAGGTTGGTAACAGTGATCTAAAACAGTGGCAAATCATTGAGTCATTTCGTCGTCATTATGATGTGTTATTAGTTATAATATGTGTTATTAATATAATAATCGATACACAACGGGCTTCCGCATACCAACAACCTGCAATATTTCTGCATTTGTAAAATTGGAAGCCCCATATTTAATTATCAACAATGAAATCAAATGGTTTTAAACAAACTATGAGGGTTATATGTTGAAATTAGCAATTTGCAATATGATAGGTACATGTAATGCACGTGAAGCATGATTTAAACCAGAACACGTGAAGATCTTAACTGCATACGTTGCACCGTAAAGGTGTTGCAATACTTATTTCCTGATGTATACATCAGCTAGATATCAAACTTCTTAACAGGGACAACAACAATAAAATAAGTCTAGAGTTTGGCTATAATTTTAATTAAGATAAAACTTATACACCCACAACACAGAAATAAATGTTTATAATGAAGACTTCTAAATATTAATTCCAACTAGAAATGTGTCTATAGGACACAGATGCGCCCACTTCCAGCCTTTGTCACAAAAGCAAATGCTATAATTCTGCTAATAGTTTGTGAATGTTCTCCAAATTACCAAGCGAACATCTTTACAGATTATGGAGATAAGTCAATGACCATAACTATGCACTTACTGGGCGTAATCATACATGAACCCACATGTGCACAACTACACCTGCTGGTAAACATTCCTGTAGTTGTGTATGTCTGGGTCCTACACTTTTGGAGATACGCGCGACACAAGAATGCATGCTCTGTAAGCTATATTTTCAATAAGTCCAGGGCAATAACTTTGCACTTACTGGGCGTATACAAACATGAAACCTCAGGTGCTCAACTACACATGCTGGTGAACATTTCCGTAAGGTTTTAGTCTAGCTGAAATAGTGTTGGAGATATGCGTTACACAATATTGCACGCTCTGTATGTTATATGTTCAATAGGTCAAAGGCCATATCTTTGCACTCACTTACTGGGCGGAGCCAAACTTAACCCCAGGAGCACATCTGCACTTGGCTGTTGAACATACCCGTAACGTTTTATGACTCTGGCTCATATTCTTTTGGATATATGCGCGACACAAGATTTTGTGACGGACGGAAAGACGGACAAGGGCAAATCTATATGCCCCCCCCCCCCCCCCTTCAGAGTTGGGGCATAACAACAATGTGAAGAACAAGAGGAAAATATGGAGTCAATCTGAGAAGATAATATGTAGAACACATACAACAAAATAGTAACTAAAATTGAAAAAAAATGACAACAATAATTAAAACCAACCCTAAATATTAATACTCGTACATGAAAATTGCAATATGGCCTGGTGCACAGAATTTTGTCCATTTAAAAAAAAATTTACAAGCTCAATTCTGAAAAATTACACATTCAATTTAGAGAAACATTCATACATATATAAATATACACTAAGTTTTAGGTGTGCTGAAAATTGTAAGTAGAAATATGTTACGGTTTTAAATTTTTACAACTTGAAAGACCCAAAAATGATCATTTTTTACATGTTATGTGTTAGTATCAGTTGTTTCCATATCTTCTACACAATATTATAAGAAAAATAATAGTTTTTTTGCTTCATAGTTGGGATAAGGCATAATGTTGTAGCATAAACACTTCCAAATTTATGTTTGAAAAACCGAAACAGGTACTGATGTAATGATCTCCAGTTTCGCATTTACCTATTATCTACTTTTTTGTATTTAAAGGACAAATATAAATAAAAGAAATCCACAAACATTACCTATTAATAAAGAAAATAAGTCATATTAATGGATGATGTAGTATACATGCCAATAATATTTATGTTATTTCTTAAATAATTATGTAAAAACATTTTAAGTTGTTACTTTGTGTTTCTTCATGTTTTAGGGTCAGACTTTTCATTAACTTGTAATGTCTGTCCCTTTCAGTCAAACTGATATTTAAAGGTAAAAATAACAAATACCAAGCAAACACTTTTCTTTTTATCAATGGGGCATGTTTCCATATGTATCATAGTATCCAAAAAAGTAAATATGATAAAAAATACAAGAAATTAGATTTTTTGCCTTAAATGCAAACAAATTGGGACATTTACTGTGCTCCATGCCATATACAGATATACATTTAAAAATAAGCTAAAAATACACTACATACAATTATACACAATCCTTAATATAGATCTTAATTCATTACATTTATAAGGGCTCCCCTGTGGGTTCACAAATTGTGCAGACCCACACTGCATGGGTTTGCAGGGTTTTGAGCATTATGTCACCCGTAAATCGCCCGGGAGTTCATGTGACATATGTTACATATGTCTTTAATGGCACATATTGGGTAAATAATTAAAAAATAAAGAAAATACACAAATTTGTGAAGAAAAACGACAATATGCTATACTGACAATATGATATTTGAGCATTTAAACGTCTATAAATAACAAATACAAAAATGTATATCAATTAATTTAATAACGAATTGGAAATCAGACAGATTAATGTCGTAAGTTTATGTAGAGGGCAGAACAAGGCAACAATATACTACTCTAGAAACAATTTTATGCCACGCATTGCCGTGTTATGTTGATGAATACATTTACCGGACTTCCGCATACCAATAACCTGCACTCTTTCTGCATTTGTAAGTTTGGAGGCCCCATATATCATTATCAACAATAAAATCAAATGATTTTAAACTATGAGGACTTTGTGTTGACATTAATTTGCAATATGATGGGTACTTGTTATGCACGTGAAGCACGTCTTTAAGCAGGAACACGTGAAGATCTAAACTTATCGTACGTTGCTTTTTCTTGATGTATGCATCAGCTAGATATCAAACTTCTAAACAAGGACAACAACGACAAAATAAGTCTAGCTTCTTGGTTATAATGTTCATTGAAATAAAACTTATACAACCACAACATAGAAATAAATGTTTAGAATATACACTTCTAAATATTAGTTCCAAGATATGAAGAACAAGAAGCAAAATATGGAGTCAATCTGAGAAAATAATATGTAGAACAAATACAACACAATAGTAACTAAAATTGAAACAAAAATGACAACAATAATTAAAACCAACCCTAAGGATAAAATACGTGAAAATTGTAATATACAGATATATATTTAAAAATACGCTCAAAATACACTATATACAAGTATACACTAAATGTACTGCAGAATTGTAGAAAGTGTTCCATCAGTCAGTTTGGTATCAAAAATCGTACAGACCAACACTGCATTGGTTCGCAGGGTTTTTAGCCTCGCGGCACCCGTAAATGGCCCGGGGGTTTTATTTGACATATGTCATCAATTGCCCGAGGCCTTCAGCAAACATCAGATAACAATTCAATGTTCACTGTGGATTGCCACTTAACATTAGCATCATCGCCACGTGAAATGTTTCATTAATTACAAAAGGCAAATCAAACAAACTAGTTCCAAACTAGCTCAAACTAAACATCAAACGGAAACAGTAGATAAGTCCCCTTCATTTGATTGCCTGATAGAAATATAACCCCACGCTATGTACATTGTACGCTTTCACTAATATTCACAACTACTTACTAAAATAGTGAAGAAACAGTGATGAAACAAATACATAAGCAAACATACATATAAGTTATCGTATTTAAAATGAAATAAAAATGCGACTCTAAAATCACACAAACACATACTGTGTGTATTTATATAATACATATACATGTATACATATATTCTCAGTACATTTAAAACGCACAGTTTAAGTCCTGCGAAATGTTTGTAAAGCGTCATAATATTGCAAATTGAAAGTAATTTTAAATGAAAATGCCTGTTGATTGTAATGATCTATAGCGTACTATATATAGCATAATCGTTAAAGGATATCGTGTCTTTTTCTTGTATATCTAAGTAAGTCCATTAACTGTGCGTTTTAAATGTACTGATTATACTTATAAACCAACTCTCATTCAATTGAAACTACATATCAATAGAATTTAATTGACATTCGTATAGTGTATAAAATCAAAATACTAAAGAATTAGTCAAATAATGACTAGCAGCAGGGTTACCATGGTATAATAAACATAACAATAAGGACAGAATAACTTAATAATGTACATGTATAATGAAAGACCATACGCGGCCGAACTATATATAAATGTGAGATATATTCAAAACATAAATTATAAATTCAGGTTTACAATAGTTAAAATGTTGGAAATTGTTTTATATTATGCATGTACTAGACACCGGTTGATAATAACAGAAGAAAATGATTCAATTTACCGTTATGCCCCGTTCTCAACGCCGATCTGAGTACCTCGATCTCCGCCATCGGCCAAATTCCACGACCAAGCTCGACCAGTTGCCTGGTCGGATACACGACGGCAGGGGACCTCTGTCAGACGTGTAGTGGATCATATCCACTCAAGACCCTTCCAGACCACTGGCCGACACACATCCCGACTTCTACTCGACCTACCCGACCCCTTCCCGATGTCTACCAGATCAACACGAGCAGCCCGATTTGTTCTCGACCTCTACCCAACTTATACCAAACCATGTACTACCAGGCACGATAACAGTACGATAACAGCAGACTATGGATAATACTGTAGTGTTTTGTTCGGTATTCAGTTGACTAAAGACTAACGAAGAAGCAACATCATGGAAGTTGAGCAGCATGCATTATATAGACGTTGGTTAGAGGTTCCCAAACAGCTGGCCACTATTCTAGCTGGGGAGGTAGAACAGGAAGAAGCTCTTCCGAGCTTCAACGCGTGTACAACGTCGCAAGGCTACCTAATGTAGGCAGTGGCTACGCGTAGGCCACTGTATGGACAGTATGAAAACACCTTCAAGAACTCAACCATGAAGACCATAACGGTTATAATATAAGGTCATTTTTTGAGGAACACGAAGAATCGGTCAATGGCGCTATTACTGGGAATCGAACCCGGGTCTACGGATTGCCGGTCCGATATGCTAACAACTACACCATAGCAACCTAACGTAATTTTCGTGCAAATATAAGGTTGATTAAGGTTAACTACACTTTGGACAAAGTACGGGGCGACTAAGAATTACCTCAGAGTAGATGCTGATTTGTTTGGGGAGTGTGGTGACCGTATACCACTAAGAATAAGAAAGCAAGATACCAACTACAGGTAATGAAACAATTCTGTTCTTTTCTAGTTTTTACTTTTTCTCCCGAACTGATCGGTGTGGGTGATCGGGGCAACTAGTAGATTCAAGTCTGTTCAAATTGGACCGATTCCATATTAAAGATGGCTACGGTGGAATCCCTGCAAGTTATGAAAAAACGCCAAAATGCCAGCTGTGATTCTTGAATAGAATATCGAGACGGTCGGTTATGACCGGGTAGAAGTGAGTAGAGATCGGATGCGGTCTGCAAATTGGGGTCGAGTACAGGTCTAATTGATCGAGTACAGATCAGTAAAAATATGTGACTAGATGTCTTTCAGATAAACTAGACCTTTTACACAAGTATACACGAGTTTACTAGAGCGCTACAAGATGTTTTTCAGATCGCTTCCAGACCGTCCGGCTTCTCGACCGCTTCACGAATTTTTGACCGGCCGCTACCGACCAAGGTACACTGCTGCAGACCGGGAGGGACCCCCTGCAGACCGAGGGAGATCGTTTCACGACCGCATGATCGAGGTACTCAGATCGGTGGTGAGAACGGGGCATTACACAATACACTACTCAATACTTATAATCGGTCACTTAGTCGTGACATTAAACAAGACTATATTGTTCACTATGGATACTTGTTCTGATGTAGCTTTCACGTGGTAGTTGAAACAACGATAATGATAATTCTTTATTTTGTTATGTCACAATCACCTTTAATATATATATGTGTCCAAATAAATGCTTAGATTCCGTATACTAAATGACTGAGTATCAGTGTTGAGTATTGTATATACTACTTATTTATGTAAAAAGTAAAAAAAATAAAAAAGTAAGATATTTAATGTTCACAATTATTTAACAATTAAGTAAATTTTATACATAATATCAATATAAATATACTGTGAAGTATTATACAAGTAAATAAATGAAAAGACAAATCTTTGAGCAATTGAGTTGCACATTTTTTTATTTAACAGGGATTTAAGGTATTCCACCCATAATTGAATTATGTCATTTCCACAGTATATATATGGCTCAGTAAGCAAAATATAAAACTTGTTACAAAATTGAATAGAAAAAATATTGTCATTTATAATTTATTTGAATTATAAAATCCTACTCGAAATTGCTGCAATACGTCTTTCTAAAAACAAATAATTGCAATAAATAAAAAAAAAACTGAAATTGTTCATGAAGTCATTCAGTTCAAAATGAAATTGCCTTGTAACCGGACGGTAAACGTCTCTGAAAGTTTGATATATTCTGTGTTAGATAATTTTTGTTACAGACAGTTTGATGCCCCATTGATACATCAATTTAGTTTAGGTCATCTGCTATAAACAATATTTTAATTTTCAACAGAATTTTGCCCATTTCTTAAATGCTATATGCATAAATGTAAAAAACAAACATTTTCTTTGATTTCTTGTAGCTGTTTCTTATATTACCTTATTCTACATACCTGATTAGTACAAAGATGCTTTCCTAAACAAGGAATATTACAAAATGAGAAGTAAAATGTTAATGTTCCATTTACTGGTCATTTTTGTACGTTTTTCAGGAAGGAAGTTTACATAGAAAAAAGGTCATAACTTTTTTTAGAACGGACAAATTTATGATATTTTAAATTTTATCCGCATTACAGTATAGATTAAATCAATACAAGTTTTATTTGCCTTTGGTGAAATGTCCATTATGGATGGAATACCTTAAAGGAGTAACATTATATCGTTTTACCCGATTGAATTATCATTTTCCATTAAAGTCACAATAAGGGTCGTAAAATCAAATTTGTCTTAAAACATCTGCATTATCTAGAATATTCTTTATATTCAAGTACACACCAAAACTTAGTAATTCACGTACTTCTGTTGGCCCATCAAATTGCTGTAACTTCAAAATCGACTCAGTAAATAACAATATCTTGTCGACCGGTTAGTTTAAACTAGTTTCTCGTGTTTTGTTTACACTCGCAGTCGACTGATGTATATGATTGCCTCCGACAAGTGCAGATGAATCGATGGCGTCTCATTACAGATTGCAGTTATTACTATGATAGTTACTGAAGTTGTTTCAAAAACTGAACAGAAATTACTTAAACAATTAACCAATGAGTAAACAATTGTTTCTTATACAAGTATATGGTACAATAGTTCCTGTTTCAATGGATAAAACTGACCTTTATTGGGCCTTTAAATTTGAGATAAGTCTTGTTCAGTGTTATACTCCAATAGACGGTCTACTATTGCTCCCAGCTGAAACATATTATCTGTCTTGGTTGCTAACGATGCTCTTTGTTGTGGTTGTTGTCTGATTTGAATATCACCAGTTATCTGAAACAGACACAGATCACAATTAAACATACAAGTGATATACCCTGTTATAAGAATAGCTGAACTATAATTACGTACACAGTTTAAAATAAACAAAATACCCTTATACTTAATGTTCTTGTTTTCAGTATAAACATGGACAACTGTTTCCCCACTCTGCTGTCATACCCATTTACAGTACAGGGAGATTGATATACAAAGGATATCAAACCATAACTGTAAGCATATTTTGAATGACCCTTTAAAACAGAGAGAATACATAACTACAGGCAACGCCACATACACAAGACAATACCTCCCCACGCAGACCTCCGGAAAAACAACAATCCACAAAACATAAGGCACTTAAGGCGGCCAAACGGTACACATATCAAGGAACGGAGGCACAAGGAATGTCCCGGCAGACCATAAGGAATAACTAGGAGAATCAAAGTGGACAGTGAAGGGAGGGGGAGGGGGGAATTAATGGATGGAAAAGATCACAGGACAAGTCAAGACCACTGGCCGCAACAGGCCAACAATGGGCAGGAAACAATCTGAACACTGTATAAAGTGACAGAAGTGCACAGGGGAAAGGGAAATATAAAACACATTCATAACACAAACAGAAACAACAATCATATAGCGAATTACAGCATTGGAACTGTCAGCTGGGGGTTTAAATCGATTTAACAGCTAGCTAACCTCACGCTTTATCGCTATATGGTCATTGATTTCCAACATATGTACATACATTGACTAAGTAGGCAGTAAGTAATCATTAAAAGCAACCAACCATCACGTACATATCAGCAGACATACAGTAACTAATCCAGCACGGAGGTACAAGCAGCCTTATACTGACCTTGCTCCCCGTAACTCCCCGTTTAAGTAGGAAACTATTTCTATGCACAGAGACGTTGAATCAAACAGCTTAAATGCATTTCCAATATTTTATTTATCCTTGCAAATTTATAGCGCAAATATCGTTAGAATAGCAAATTTTGTCAGAATAGTTAATTCCAAATTTAATATATTTGCCAGACACAGTTCCAAACATTGAATTTTATCCCTGAAGCTAATGCTATCACAACCATTCTCCAAAGTAAGTTGCCTATATATAAAGTTTTATAGCAATATTTGATTGTTGATTTGAGTATGTGAGCTGAGACACTTTTCAGTTGTTTTTGTTACCAAGAAATTGACATTGCCCAAGCAGCATATTAAGCCTAGTCTCATAACGATTTTGCTATACATCAAGTGTCATCGGCAAAGGCAAACATTTAGTCATTGGCATGAAATGCTGACAACAATTATCACTCAAAAATCAGTTCTCTACTCTCGTAGATTTTTATCAGAGTGACATATTTTAGGTACATACGTTTTATATTGACTTATATTCCTAGACAGCTTTTTTGTTACTGTAGATTTTATACTTTTCAAAGTAGTTGATTTCGTACAAATGAATGAAGACGTCGATCAGGGAAATGCCACATACAAAGTACACATTCATCACAAAAGCACAATGGTACACGAAATTGTATACATCAAGTAAAACAAGAACAACATCAAAAGGGACGAGACACAAACATTTATGTGAAGAAAATAGTGTCGTATGTGAACGGTCAGTGACAAAAACACCACTAGGAGTATTAACCTGGTTATTATTGGGCGCAAGTTCAAGTCAGTACTATTATTTCTTTGACATATTCTTATTGGTGAATTTAAGACAAAATAATTAAGTGTAAATCTATATGACCCCCATTTATGTGGGGGCACAAAATATAAATTAGATTAGTTCACATCAAATGATTGATTCTGCTATATTTTAAAAGGTTACTACAATACATGATATACAAGAACAACACAAATGAAACACAGGAAGTATCAATCGGAATAGCGGACAAGCCAGAGCGTCCTGTTTCTGTTTGCCAAGTCACGAACCATAACTCTGCTTTTTACGATTTGGTATCATGTCAAAAACCAAGATATAAACTAATAAAAGATGAAGCAACTTCTCGTTACATTATAAGAAATATTTAAGAATATTCTGCAAACCACATACCTTTGTAGGCCATATACTTTTTGAGACATGTGCGACACAATCGTTCAATGTGTTAATTTTACAAAGTCAAGGGAAATATCTCTGTTATCACTACAAGTTAACTTCGCAACATCGAACAGCTCTGAGTCGAACACATAACACTGGAATCCCTTTAAACTGGACGAACTCGGGGTCAGACAAAAATTGGCGGTTTCACAAGATTAATGTACTAAAGGGGTTTTGCGACCTGGACAAGATTTGGAACATTTTTTCAAACGGAGACAGTTGGATTTATATTTTGTTAAGTACTGTTTTGATTTGTAAAATCAAATAAAATGAATAAAACTATATAATCTGAATGTTAAAATCTGACTAAAAATACATTAATAAAATTCAATTCATTTCAATATAATATTGTTAGTTGTTTTATATTACAAGAAAATGATCTATACGATTTCTTTTAAAGATATGATTTCAAAATTAAAAACAATTTCAATAATTGCAAATTACCAATTTCTTATTTTACAACAATTGATTGGTTGGATGAGACACTAGGCCATGGTCAAATACCACAGGGGTCATAAATTAAGCAAAGAACCTGTGAAACGCAGTCAATAAACTCTTCAATTATCAAGTACCACCAATCAGTTTGTTGTCATATAGCAATTAAGACCAATCATGACAGACAGCTGACACAAAACTAGTTTAATTGTTATTAACCATTGAATTGCAGAGTAAATACAATTCTAGAACAACGAAGTCTCAAATTGGTATAAATTCAACCCGAAATTTAGTATATTATTCATTTTCATAAAGCCTAGTACACTCGTACCGGGAACAGGCAGTTCGTATATACACACGTATACCAAAGATGCCTCGAACAATAAATGGCTCTAATTAGTTGTAAGACTGCATTGCAGTTCGAGGTTTCGATGTGTACTGTTATTAGATCAGATGTCCAAACCACAGGGTTACAACTAAATATGTCCTTTGTCGTACCGTTACTGGTTATAGTATATGCGATGTGCGAGACCAACTTTAGTATTCCAACTAGCCATTATACCTGGTCAAAGGACATAATTCTGCTCATAGAGATCGCATCCAAACAAAAATACAGAATCACCCCTAACGCACATTGAAGGATACACTATAATATATACATAAGTAGACACTTACAGATCAAAAGGGAGAAGACACAAACATAAATAAGGGTAAATATAGGAGTGCCGCCTTGAACGGTCAGTAACAATACGCCACTGGATGTTTAAACCTGGTTCATGCAAGACTGTTATTTACTTTGTCTTATGCTTATGAGTGAATTTGAGGCAAAACTTAAGTGAGGTTAATAGACAAGTATAAATATATACTTAAGTGTATTATAAAATAATTGTTTAAATTATACAACACAAATGATCAGGAAGTATCAATCGAAATGGCGGATAAGCCAAAGTGTTCTGCTCTCTGTTCAAGCAGGTTTATGGTAGTGCTAGTAAAAGAGATACAACCTTTCCATATTTCATTGCAACAAACACGCTGCTGGTATCTAAGATTTCTAGTGCCATCGAATTTTTATGCAAAAGATGCAAACATATCGTCAGTTGTGTGGTAAACTTCAGTAATACATCCGGCATCATTTCTTTTTTCTGCTGTATTATCCTTTCCACACTTATCATGTTCTCAGTTTTATGCATGAAAAATGACAATAACTTTTGGTTGTCACGTTTCTTCATGACTGAAATACAAATAGAAATATAACTGAAAAGCATCGAGCATTATAACGGCTTTTAATTGTCTACCAAACTCATCATAAGTTTGTATTACACTTTTCACACACATCATTGTTGTTGGGAAAATGTGAATATTTTTTTCAATGTCCCGCTTCTTTATTACTGAAATAAAACATTCAGAGAATTGACATAAGCTGTATTTTTCTCGTGTTCAGATGATACGTCGAGCGCACGAGATAATAAACTATGCCAAGCACTCGGGATCGTTTATTTCTCAAAATAATATTTACCCTTATTACACCACTACACTTATGACAGGCATTTAAAATGTATACTTTCTATTAATGTTAGCGTTTCTTTAAGAATACAAATACTTAAATTACTACGTAATTGTAAGTACCAGTCTGGTGTTTATTCTCAATTCGAAAAATTGATAAGGATCATAATCATAGTCATATGAATAATAGATGTAAATGAATATTAATTTAAATGATTTATGAAGATTCTATTTAAACACAATTCACAATTCATTTATGCGTAACTAACTCCTTAGTATTAAAGGATTTTTAACTTATGTCATGCATGATTAATTTGGTCACACAACCCTGCATCGCATCATCTCCACATGCCTCAGATAAGGCTACAAATGATAGCAGCTGGGAGAACGCTAACCCTAGTTTAACCACGGATAGCGGTTGGTCTCACTTGGTGAATACTGTTATCTACATAATTTACAACATATGTTCAGGTGGGGTTTAATCTGTGTAGCACGGCAGCTAATTCATGCAAAATGGGAATAAAGAAATCTGTTAAATTCAGTGTTTTCATTATCTTACGTTTGAGCTGTATATGATATGTATGATATATAAACTTTAGATCTTAAAGACAAAACGTTTAACATTACATTGTTTGCTTGTAATATTTCGCCTGCCTGCAGTCACTGCATCTTGTTGAGTCTGAAAAATAACAATAAGCCATAAATGTATCCGTGTTAACTTGTGGTCAGAGTTGTCTAAATTTACACAATAACGCTGATGGCGAGTTCGAAATATGGGCATGGTGTATCTGTATCGTCCGTAAATAAACCATACGATACGTATTGCGATACTTGCCAACGATACATACCACAATGTTGGTAATTTCTCTTAAACAAAAATGTCATTAAGACAGATTTCCTGTTTGCTTTTCGGAACGCATTGTACGTTTTTGGTTGACACCTTTGCAGTTGGTCATCACGCGGCGTGCATTCCTAGTGCGACGACAGAACGGGTTTAATATTCAATGAAATACATCACAAACGCAGAAACGCGTCTATTTTTGTATTCTAGCAATGTACGTCCACAAGTTGTTTAATTTTGCGTGAACTATACTAGCGGAAAATAGAAACTGTGCATGTGTATAATATGCTATAACTTAGGAGGTATGTAAGGAATCGCAAATAAACAGGGTTTTATCTTACCTTTATTTAACACCAGCTCAATTGATATGGTTATTGAATCAGCTGCGTCTTAGATAGAGATCAGTTTTCAGAGACGTTCTCTAAACAAAGTTCAGCTCATCAATTATCGTTATCCTGTTGCAGCGTGGCGTTACGTTGCTGCACAAATGGAAGGACGTGAGGCCGTATGATTTCGTCACGATATCTGATGCCTGTAAGTGTGCCGTCTACAACCACAAGTGCTGTTCTACCACGGGATGAGATGCAACCCCACACCATGACTGACACTACCTCCGCCGAATGGACGTCGTTCAATCACACAACTGTCATGGAAACGTTCACCAACACGACGGTACACTCTAGAACGGCCGTCGCTGCTGTCGAGATAGAACCTGGACTCATCCGTGAAAAGAATACGTGCCCAGTCCTGTTGCGAGAAGTGTATGTGTCTTCTACACCAGGCAAAACGTCACGGAGATGAACCAACCGGATGTACGTATCCTGGCGAATAGACGTTACGCGTGGACGTCCTGATCGAGGCCGGTCTCTGTTTGCCCCAAACTGTTGGTACCGTCTCCACAAGGCGTCTACAGTATTTCGGTGAACGCCAAATTGTCCGGCAACGTCAGTATGACGTACACCAGCTTCAATCATGCCTACGGCGCGGCATCTGTCAGTTTCATTCAACCTTGGCATGGCGTATCAACGACGTTTTTCAAAATTATCCTGGTTTTGTGTCTTACATGTAACAACACTATGTTTTAACACAGGTTTAGGCGACAAACGTGTTTGCAATTGACTGCTGCACGAAAAAAACGTGAAAAGGAAGACGTTAGCCTGACAGGCAAACTACCTGTGCAACTCATGCACTGGCCAGTGTAAATGACCGAGAGGGATACACAACTTACCTGTGTAAAGTTTCAAGCTTTAATTTATAAAATTGAAGGATATATGAACATTTTACACATGCAGTTTCTTTTTTCCGCTAGTATATAAACATGAAACTAGTAAGTAGTGTATTTTGCAGCTTACATGGCGACCAAAGGACTGGATTTATGTCAATGTCTATGTTAGTCAAACATAGACTATTTTATACTCAGTATATACTCATATATATATATATATTTATGATTTAGATTATTGTATCACACTTTAAATGAAGTTAGATTAAATCGAGGGTAATTTTGAGTAAATGTGTGGTGGTCGTATTGGTATTATTTACTAAAAAACGTCCTAAGGCTCATGGTATAGTTGTAAATTATGCTTAAATATTATATATTTTGTCGGTATGCTACTAGTTGGATATATCTGTGTGTGTGTGTGAGTTATTCCAAGCATTATGATCGTACATAATTGTAGAAAGCTGAAATCAACAATATAAAAGTACGATGACATACAGGTTTACAAAGCATCGAGTACCGATATTGTTTTAAATATCGGTACATATAGGTATACTTATGTATATATCGACACAGCCCAAGATCTGGCTGAGTATAATACAATTTAAATGATTCCTCTCTTCCCGTGATTAGATTGTTAGATGTATGCCGACAGATAAGTACTAGCTGAAAAAACAGGAAAGGCGGTATGTCGACTGACATACATATGTACCGAAATACTGAGCTCAAAACAAATAATGGGAGAACATAACAAACGAATAGAAGTGAGTACAGTTGAGTATGTATATTTGTGTTAGTCAACATCTAAAACACAAAAGCTTGAATGAAAGCATACGTACCCTCTTTCCGAGAATAGCTATTAATGTATACAGGACTGGATTAAGTGCAGAGTTCACAGGAAGAACGAATACAGCTACCCAAGCATATACCTCTCCCGGTATAACATAACCAGTCATTGCCATCAAACCTAACAGAATAAAACAAACTCATCTGACTCGGTATTAATAAAGATTTAAAATTAGGAAATTTCAAAAAAAATATTGACTTCACTTTTTTAGTTGGTCAAACAAAATCATGTTTAAAAAACGCATAAATAAAACGAATATCTTAAAATTTCTGATTCATCTCAACAAACGACAACCCGATGTAACTTTAACATACAAGAGTTTTCTTTAAAGAACGCTTCATTTCTTCGTCATTGGATTCGAGACTACTGTGCATTTGGGCCAAACATTTCCGAGACTGCCACATATCTCACAATTACTTAGTAGCAATTACCAGTATCGGAAATAAGAAATCACTTAAGACGATAATAAAGTGTAAAAAACCTTTAGTAAAAGTTAATGTTTCAAATTTATGTTAAATATAAGAATTTCAAAGATGCTGTATAAAAACCCAACCCTGGTCACATTCATGAAAACATGCTTCATGAAAAGTAATTATCGTAGCTCATAAACAAAACATATTATCATATTTTGATCGCTGGTAAGTTTCATGATGAGCCGCTGAGGATGACTAGGGTGATATGTAAAAGAACGTCGGTGACGATACATGTGTACCTGTACTTACAAGCTGCTGGTTAACAATATACGATGATGATGGCGATACATGTAGAGATGTATCTAATAAAGATTAAGACTAGATGTCCAAGGGCAACATATCGAGCCCGCCAATTGTCCAGCGATTAAGAGAATATGGTTATATAATGCTATGCAATGCATGTCTACTATACCTTTTTTTATACTTCTAAGTGTGATTTTTACATTTGAGCCATGTACTGGTAGGGTACGGGTCATGCTCAACACATGAGGTCTGTTCGCAACAAGCCATCACATCATGGTGAACATTTGTGCCAAGTACTTTGCAAATCCCCCAATAAATGACAGTGTAATGGTCCGGAAATGATGTTGTAGACCCATTTCTTTGATGTTTGACCTCAAAGTGTGACCTTGACCTTTAAGCTACGGAATCAAGTCTTGCGGGTGACATGCCGTCACAACATGGTGATCATTTGTGCCACGTTATTTGAAAACAAAGAAATCTAGACCCATTTTGACATTTAACCACTAAGTGTGACCTTGACAGCTACGGACACGGGTATTGCACGCGATACGTCGTCTTATCATGGGTGCCACGTAATTTGAAAATTCCCCTGTAAATGACAGTGCAATACTCCGGACAAGATGTTTTAGACTAATGTTTGACATTTGATCTCTAAATGTGACCTTGACCTTTAATCTACAGACATGAGTCTTGCACGCGAAACTCCGACTCATCATGGTATACATTTGTGCCAAGTCATTTGGAAATCCTCAAATAATTGACCCAGTAATGGTCCGGAAAAATAAAATCCGGACACACACACGCACATACACCGGACAGCCATTGTGGTGACTATGTCGAGCTCACCGCAAGCGGGCTCGATAAAAATGGTGATGAAATACTTATACATACCCATACAACCAATCGGGAACCAGCAGAGGAAATCTGTTGCGACCACCAACAAAAGATTTCTGGCAATAATCAGCTCCTTACGTTTATTGGCCTTCGACATTCCACATTTGTTCTTTTTTATCTTTGATGAAACATTCTTGATTTCGAGAAAAATTGAAAGTTGCCCAAATGCAATGCCAATAAACGTTGCGAAATTAATCCCGATAAAAACAATGACGGAGTAAAGCCAACCAGGTGGTCTATCACGTGTAAGAGGTAAGGCAACGCAAACACCTGATTTTTAGTAGAACTTGTTCTGGAAATGATCCTTGGCAATAAGTGGTATGATAGAGATACTTAGGGAAAGTATCCAAGCTACTGATGCAGCAACACTCGCCCTCTCGGGAGTAAAACGTAGTCGACTGTATGGATACTTGATGACAATGAAACGGTCAAGCGTGATTAAGCACAAGAACAAAACACTTGCTTCCGAAGATAAAGTAGACAGGACACCCGCCAATGTACACCAAACACTATTTCGCCAGTACTCGTCCATCAATATATATCTGGAAAAAAATGTATGCATCAAGACACATTGATATGCATCAAGACACATTGATTATATCAAAATAGTATGCATTATATAAATCGTTTAATAATTACATTTCCGCCACTTGTATGTTCTTCTGTTTATTGTATCAGTACATGGATAGCTATAATAACTAATATGTGTTGATTAAAACAAATCATGACACCAAAGGTGTAAGTGTCGACAAGACATAATATTCCTTATAGTTTCTACTATATACTATAGGAACAACTTATTTTTACGAAACTAAATAATTTATGCAATCTTGCGATCTTTCTTCTTTTGTTGTAAGATGACCACTTGACAATGCTACACACCAAATATAAAAGCCATATACTAGTACTTTATGGCTTTGGACAAGAAGATTTCAAAGATTTCACTTTTACAATCTATTTTTAGTTCGTGTTACATACAGAAGACCGAAACCAGTTATGCAACTTTGAACTAAAAACTCTCGCCTTACCTTTTCCTGAAGGAAGCATCAGCAATGCCAATGATTAGAAGATAAATTCCCATAAATAAGTCTGCAACAGCAAGATTGGTGACAAAGATTCCAAATCCAAGTTTAAGTCTCTGCCTCTCATACACAATGCGGTATACAATCGCGAGTATGTTACCCAGCAATGCACTTATTCCCATTAACCATAACATTATCTGCAATGTAGGGTTCCTCATCAAATCGTCACAAGAAGAGAATTCGTCTCTTTCAGGCAAACATGCAGATTCTGGCAGGTAACATGGACGAATACAGCAATAGTTATACGATGATGTTTTCAAGGACGTTAGCTTTAATATTCCATTGAACAATCCTCTATCAAATGCTGTGATAGTGTTCGATTCGATGATAATTTTATTTACAGTAAGATCACTAAAGGCATCATCAATAATGTTCAGTATTCGGTTATGACATACTTGTAGTGTATCAAGATTGAGACCAGAAAACGTCTTGGATGAAATAGACTTTATGTCAGAGTCAATGATAAATAATTCTCTTAGACTTGCAAGTCCAAAGAAAGCAAATGATTCATATGTCATAAAGCCTTCATTACCGTACAAGTTCAGATAAACAAGTTGAGTCAGTCCATAAAATGTTCGGCGCGGAATTCTGGATATTTTATTACGGCCCAAGTCTAAGCTTCTCAAATTGGGCAAACCTCCAAAATTGTTTGTGGCCAAATGTTTTATATTACATCCTGATAAGTTTAATCTGATCATATAAGGAAATTCCAGTTCGATCTTCTCCTTTGTATTGACAAATTCTCCTATACGTATATTTGTACTCAAATCCAGTACTCGTAATCTTCTATCCATACGCTTGCTGATATCAGTTGACTTGTTAAAGTGTGCAGATGTACAATATGCATTGTAACCGGAACATGAACAGGTAGATGGACAAACAAAATCACAAAACATTTCATCGTCAGAAAACGGGCAGTGATCATGTCCATCACATACTTTATCAAGTGCGATACATAACTTCGATGGTGAGCATTTGTAGTTGCCCTGACATAAAGTTGATGATGAATCTACAACAAAATCTGAAGTCAGTATGAAAAAATTCAAATTTGATCTAATTGTTTGACGACAATATGAAATGCAATATAAAATTTTATATATTTTTTAATACATGTACAAGTGTCTATCCACAAATAAATAAATATATCAGTTTATGGATTTAATTATTACTAATTAATAAAACGGATAAATGTCACAGGTGACGTTTAAGGCCATACAAAGAAACGTTTAGTTTCTCAGACATATTTTACAAGCACGAATGAGGGTGGGCGGTATCATTTATTGTTCCAGATGGTCCATTTCTCTTTAGATGGAGAGACCTAGTGTGCACAGGGTGACCTATATTGTTACTATTAAAATACTATAGTGGAAGTTTCAACTTTTAAGCTAAGTACATGTATTTAACAAAATGCACATCATTTTTAATCAAACGGACATGGTTAAGAATTGTCTCGGTCAATTATTAACAAGAGCTGATTACATCGCCAGAAACTAGAAACTCTATGAAGTCAATCCGAAGGAAGTATTACTCCTGGTTTCACCGCAGACCGGATTAAGTTAAACATGCGATTATAATGTTTTTAAAATATACAAATACTTATCGTCCACCATGTTGTAGAATATAGCAGATACATTGGCTGCAAATTAACAGGGATCTCTGATGGTATCACTTTCAATCAAGTTATTTTCATGTTTTCTTTATATATTTTAATCATTGGCATTGTGTCAAAATTAGTGCTGTCTTTATCAGCCTAACATTATGTAGCTCATACCAGAAAGCAAAATATCCCATTTCAGTCCGTGAATTTTACTATTTTTGCGTTCATTCCAAATGTTCAGATCTTTATTAAAGGTAGTCAAAATGGTTTTAATAAAAATATCGATCGTCGTAAATTTCGGAATTTTCTTAAGAACCCTTTAAAACCATAAAATATAAGCTTCAAACAGGTATTGAGCGAAAATAATTGAAAACTAATTCGATAACAAAATGATTTTTTACTTTTAAGGGTACGAGAAATGGATGTTTAAATAAGAGCTCATTTTTGAGTACTCAAATGTCCATAACCTAAGTAACCGGTTAGAAATAAAAATTGGTCTAACCAACATAATGTATGATTAAAATATGACTGCTACTAATATGCATAGCAATCTTCATGTTAAAGTAGATGTAAAACTATATCATGTGTAATGGTATAATATTAAACGTAACTAGACTGAAATGACACGTTTACGAGAAGCTTTGAAGATGTAATATTAATAATTTTGACAATACTAAAATGACAATTTCTCAAGTATATATCAAATATTCAGGGTATAAGACAGCTGAGGAAAACACCACATGCTACAGATTATACTAACACTGAGGCGATCGAGTTCTCGGGACTGTGATATACATGTGAAACTGAAGCCTGTCATTCCACAGGGTTGGGATGAAACTACTGAAAGCTTAATTTTAATTACAGCATAAACATGAGCTGTGGTGTAAAGAAAGTTCGAAGCACAAAACACGAAACTCTAACTTTGATGATTTTCGAATTTCCCCGGTTGCAATATTTAGAGGTCACACTCTTCACATAACCGATGCTATTGCACTTGCAAATGCAATTAAATGAATACAAGATGTGGAGCTTTCACACAACCGAACATAAGACACATGGCTCATCTAACTAAAACAATTTAACATTCTTGATACCTGAAATATGAGTCACCTAGCGATCGACAAAATCGTGATGGCCTTTGGTGTGCATGAAACATGAACTTACCTGACTGGCATAATATGTGGAAATATGTAACAGTGAGACGAATAGTAAACTTGGGAACCCTTATAATCCACACTTCATGTCGATTGTTTTCAGTTGGAATGCTTTGCAGTGACCGAGTTGACAAGATCATTTTATTTAATTTACAAACTGCATTGCTGTTTTTGCTTTGAAGGCCAATCAGAGCATCGCTTGTGCAAGATGGTATTTCTGAAATATACGGCATATTAATCTAACATATTTTTTTCAAAATTCCACATCAATATTAAACCTAAGCATATACCTTATGTATGCAAGTCGTTTTTGAATATAAATATCCACAGTAATAAGTTATCGTATGTATGTATATATTCTACAGTAATGAAATAAAAAGAATGGTCTACCCCTTGTTGCTAATAGAAACGCGAGCACCACAGGGCGGATCAATAAACAATTATATACACCTCTCAGGATGACGTTGTTCAACACAGCTAGGAAAATATCTTAAGATATTGCATTAGCCGCTTATTGCATTTAAGCTGGGGTTCAGTAATGGGAAGAATTGCATAATTTATTGAATATTGTTGCTATGGAGATATTATTTCCACAAACATAATAAATTATAAGAGCCCTATCCCTTGACTAGCAATGTTTCATTATTCAGCAATATATATCACAAGTAAAATCAGATAGTGATATAGTAATTTTAGGCAGTACTAACTTCAGCCATATCTCTATTATGTTGGTTAATTTCAACAAATCCAGGAGATAAATTTTGAATTATGCTCCCGACAATAAAATGCAATCAAGGGCGATAATCCGAAAAGTAAGTAAGACAATGTTATAATATGTGTATAATGAACTACATTGTACCTCTCAATGTCATGTATCATTGTGTGAAGTTACAATAAGATATATGCATTACTTTTCGAGTTATCTACTGGACAAGAAACATAAATTAAGGGCGATAAGTTCAATAGTAAGTGAAACTTTTTGTTCTTTACATTGCCCCTTCTTTAAAAAATCTCCGTCATTGTGTGAAGTTTGAACAAAGGTCATTAAAATTAATTCAATAGTTTTGGAGTTATGGTCCCGACAAGAACAATTAGTCAAAGAACACTATCACTGTATGATGATTCAAAATAATTATGCTCTGGACAAAATCAATGAGACCACCTGCCTATGACCAGTAGGCATTTAAAGTTTGTGAATCATGGGTCAAAGCGTTAAAGTGTTATAAAGATGACCTTTTCTGCCAGAGTGCTCATAGACTATGGATAGCAAGGGTCAATTGGTATATAAAGGGGAAAAGGCCTTTTACTAATGTGTCATTGTAATCCTACCCAGTCACATTTAAATACGTGGGGCATTGCTCGCTGCTCAAAATTGCGGATCATTGCAGAAGCTTTAGAGCGTAATTCAACGGAAACACCTTGGCCTTTGACTCAGTAGAAATGATGAGAGTTCATTTTCTCCAATGACTAGTGTAAGTGTTAGGATCACATCGTTATTGAGTGAAATATGCATTTGAACAAAATAACTATGTGACCATGACCTCTGAGCTATTGGTTTGAAAATCGTTTTCTCCATTTGTCAACTATTTTTCAGTTATACATGACGGTCAGTTCACCTACCAGTGTTCATGGAATTAAATTTATATCAACCAGTAAACACACAAACAGCTGACAACTACTTCACATGAATCATACGTGGAGGACAAATTACTGAACCATACGTCACAAAAAGTCATGACCAGGAATGGAACCGAGACCTCCCTGATGACAGCTTAATCGGGTGGGCTTTAACATACGTAAGGTCGTCTTCTGCCAATTAACAGTGTGCCTTTCTAGTTTTAGAATCCTAGCTCGAAGTGTTCTTCAATTATTAAGCGGTAATTGCTTTGTACAAACAATGAATTTAATATTGACCTTGAATCCGATGACTTCAAATTCATGTCATCTACAACCAATAACCAGAGTGTCGTTTGGGTTAAGAAACTGAGGGGAAACTGTTGTGTACTAGTTGTCATTATTGAAAAAAATTCAGACCATAGATCAGTATAAATGAAATTAGGTTCCAATTCATTTTGACAATGTTCGATGATGTAAAAGTAATTAACTATTATAAAACTAGGGCATATTTCGAACATAATCTGTAATTAAACACGAAACCATTTTTTTAAAGCTTCCTTGGAATACCAAACATTACATAAAAATTGCAAAATACCCGCTTTTTCCACCAAAGCATTAAAATAGTGTCCTTGTTCGTTTCTAGATGTAAATGGGAGACATGACGTGAACTCCATCCGTAGACACTTTTCCTCTGTCTCAATGATCAGGTTTTTATGATCAATTGATGTAGGGACGATCCAATTTAATTTTGCTGATCCGATTCTAAATACATCCTTACAACGAAGCGAGGATTGTTTAAAACTTTTGTCCTGAAAATAATATATATGTGCAATATAAGAGTTAATATTACACTGTTTTTAAAGCATTTCTTACCATATGAATTTGTAAAAAGGGAACTATGAATGGAAAATTGATAGAACGAAATTGCAGCGAAATAAACACAATTATTCGTAACCTCAGTCGTTTTGCTACAACTCGCTCTAAAGATTACAGCTTAAATAATATTAATGTTCAGACAAATATGAATAAAAATCTACAACATTGTTTTATAGACAGATATCTGCTTTATTGAAAACATATTTAGACTAACTACCTGGTAATCTTGTAGAGATATATGTTTAAATATCAATTTGATAAATCCCACATTCTTGAAGTCTACTATCCACGAATAAGAAGTCCCAGCTCGGTATGATAAAGGATAACAGACACTTGTAAATTGACTTGGGGACGTTAATATCTGCAAAGCACCAGCCAATGTACGAGGGTCACCACATGGGCGAACTAAAATTGGTGTGTCAATTTGTCCTGCAAGAAACATGGATTGCTATAAAATTATAAACTAAAAATGTGTTCGTAGGACACAGATGCCCCCACTTTCAGAATTTGTTACAAAAGCAAATGCTATTATTCTGATCATAGTTTGTGAATGTGTATCAAATTTTCAAAGTGAACAACTTTACAGATTATGGTGACAAGTCAAGGCCCATAATTTTGCATCTACGGGGCGTAATCATACATGAAACCCAGGTGCACAACTACATATGCTGGTGAACATTCCTGAAAAGTTTGCGTGTCTGGGTCCTATTCTTTTGGAGATGCGCGCGCCACAAGATTGCATGCTCTGTATATTATATTTTTAATAAGTCAAGGGCCATAACTTTTCACTTACTGGGCGGAGCCTTACATGAAATCCCGGGTACAGATGCTGGTGAACATTCCTGTAAAAGTTTGCAAGTCTATCTGATATACTGTTGGAGATATGCGCGACACAAGATTTCATTCTATGAATGCTACATTTTCAATAGGTCAAGGGTCATAACATTGCACTTACAGGGCGGAGCCAAGCATGAAACACCAAGGTGCACAACTACACATGCTGCTGAACATTCCTGTATTTTTTTGCGAGTCTAGCTAATATACTGTCAGAGATACGTGCGACACAATATTTTGTGACGGACGATAGGACGGACAAGGGCAAATCTATTACCCCCCCCCCCCCTTTTAAAGTGGGGGGGGGGCATAAAAACGCTCAAAACGTTTCTTTTGTATACAAATAAACATCATATAATCACCATCAGTGTTAACAATTCGGTCATTTTTTTTAAAATCACACCTCTTTACGATAGTGTAACATTCTGGACAAAATGTTTTAGAACCATTTGGTACATTGATCTCTAAGTGTGAACTTGACCTTTGAACCGTGGGCACGGGCACATTTGCTCCACATGGTTTGAAAATAACTAAACGACCGTGTAATATCACGGAGAAGATGTTTGAGAACAATTTATGAACTTTGACATCTAAATGTGACATTGACCTCCGAGCTATGGACATGGGTCTTGCACGTGACACACCGGCTCATCATAAATTAATAAACATCATGATCAACGTTTGTGCAAAGTAACTTGAAAGTCCCTCAATCAAATGACAAAATAATTGTCCGGATAAAAAAGGTGATCTCGACCTTTGACTTACTGAAGCGGGTCATGTGCCCGACACACCTACTCATCATGGTCAACACCTGTGCCAAGTAGTTTGAAAATCCCCAAATAAATAACAATGTATAATCACGGACAAGATGTTTTAGACCAATTTTTGACCTTGTCTATGAGCTACGGACGCGCTAGACATGTCATCTGGTTAGATCTGTTGCGGTTCGAACATTTGTTTTGCACGTCGTCGTGATAAGACCGTATTTTCATGAAAACATCTCATGCCGTCCGGAAGATACAGAGCAGACAGGAAATCCAAGGATCGAGCCTACACGACGTCGCTATTAGAAGTACATAATTTTGATCTGAATTTCAAAACAAATATTTCTGGTGGTTCAGAAGATACAGAGCGGACACGAAATCCAAGGATCGAACCTTTGACCTTGCAGTGCGATCTTTGACATTGAGCTCTAGCGCTTCGGACACAGTTTTTGCATATTGCATATTACATGACATTTTGCGGACGGACAGACCAAGACCAGTCCTATAATCCCGTCTTGCTAAGGGGCTCTTTCAGACAAAGTATCTGGTAATTTTGAAGCGGTATAAAATATCCAGTTGATGAAGCCGACTTTCATGAAGTCTACAATCAATCCATAAGAAGTCCCATTTCGGTATGATAAAGGGGATAACCGACTTTGTAAATTGATCTGGGGATATCATAGTATGCTTACCATGAACTGGAATGGCAGAAATTCGTCCCTTTGGTTCGAACCATAAAGGTGGTCCATCAATTATTCCTGTAAGAACAGGCACAAAGAATATGTTTTCAGGATCAAGATCGAAATCAAAATAGTTAAATCTTTAAACATCGAACAATTGGTACATGCATGTTTAACAATACATGATAGGCATGAATAGTTTGCAAGTTTCTGAATGCATTATATTCAGATCTCATATGTATTCAGAAAAGGTATGAAATTGATCCTGATTTTATCTAAATCAGTTTCAGTCATAATTATAATTAATTAATTTCCTCAACTAAGTTAAATGGAGTATTTTTTTTGATATTTTTTAGAAGTACTGTATGAGGTATAAAACTGCTTTCATAAAATAGAAAATATTTTTCAAAATCAATTTGTTGATAGGCTGATCCATTAATGAACACATTGACTGTGGTTAATAAGCTCACAACATCCGTGTTAGCTCGGGTGTTATTCTATCCATAATGGGCATGATATCCGAGATAAAACAACAATTGTTTCAATCTATATAATAATGCGGATAAAATTTAAAAATTGTATAATTTTTAACCGTTCCAACAAAATTGCCCTTTTTTCTATTTAAAAACTAAGCCTTTAAAAATAAACCGAAAAATGGAATGTTACATTTATTTTCTTATTTTGTTTCATATTAATGTAGTGAAACCACATGTGCGCTAAATAAGAAACCTTAGAAATACTTAAAAGTATAAATTTCTTTAGGCGGGACTTTTGTGTCATAAAATATTTAAAAATGGGAATATTTCAGATGAACATACACATATTGGCTATGTAATACCTAAGTCACAATTTAAGCGGTGGCCATGCGACGTGTGCGATTTCTAGGCATCGGTCGGCGTGTAGAGGTCGGCGAAAAATCACGCGATAGGGCGGTCACCGTCACATTTAAGAGTGGGTAATATGATCGATGATGCGATGAGCCGCCATTTATACACTGCGAGTCCCAGTGGGTTGTCGGCCAGACACTGGCCGGACCCCGGCCGATGTCTGGCTGATTTCTGGCCCGGGCCCGGCCGACGTCTGATCGGCGTCTGACCGATATATGGATTGTCTGGGTTGTCCAGAATTTTGCCCGGCGCCCGCCCGATGTGTGCGATGCCCTGCCGGACATCGGCCAGGCATCGACCGATTTATTGGCGATCAGTTTGCGATTCGAAACGCCGCACCAGGTTTTAAGTCCGAGTTAAAAGTAACTCGATGCCCGCCCGATTCCCAATAATGACCCGGCAGGCGCATGAAGTCCCGTGGGGCCCTGGCCGAAAATGCCTAGAAATCCGTCGCAAACTACTCGCAAACCAATCGCAAGCTAATTGTGACTTGGGTATAAGAAAAGCTAAATATCATTTGGGTGTCAATTTTTCTTTTATGAAAAGTACATTGTTTTTGTATTATAAAACATGAACTTTATCCAAATGTCAGAGGCATATACCGTGTAGTTTTTGAAAAATTTCATTTTGAATAGAATGCTGCCTAAATGTTTCCAACACATGATGAAACTGAAATTTGAAATTTGGCTTATTTCTTCCAAAAATATGATTTATTCATGGATTTTATGGAAATTTAACACTGTCGCCAAATTATGTTACTTCCAAGGCTTAAACTAACATTTTTTTAAATATTGTGAAGTATGTCCTAGTGAATTACCTCCCTTTATCAAAACATTTAATTACATATTTTTTTATTTTTTGCAATAAAAACACATGATGAAAATATATAGAGAATGATTGCCTAAAATATTAAATAACTTGTATCTGCTGTGAAATTATATTTGACATATAAGTAATTTAGGAATGTATTTCAAGTGTACATGTACTTAGTTACCAAATATATATACTCATTATAGTGTCCTTTATGGATGAAATACCTTAAGCAATCATTTTGTGTTAATACGAACGTGTACCATATATACGCACCATTACGTCGACATCCGTGAAGTTCAAACCTGATACATAAATGTCATTGTGTCATTGGTTCCAACAGAACTATCCTCAAATATCTTGCTATTATTTGTCTATAGAATATAAAGGTTTGCGGTTCATCTGAAGCGCGAAATCGATTCATTTGAAAACCCTGAAATACAAACATTAGCGAATGTCATAATAAATAATCAAGTAAACTGTCAATATCATAAATACAGTACATAATATCATTCGTATCATTTTAATAACCTGCCATGTTTTGAAAAGTTTATTTCATTTTTAAGCATACAGAACACATTAGACGATAAATATACTTTGAAACCGTATGCTATATTTAGGAAATATTCTAGTTTTGAATTTTGAAATTATAAAAAGAAGACGGAATGTAAATTAATGCACTCTGTCCTTTAATGATTAAGTCCATTCCCTTCACTTAACTTTGAATTAAACTCCACCCCTCCAGATGTAGCACTGACAACTTCAAAGAAACTATGGTACAATAACTTCATTATGACTGATTTGTATCGCATTGTTCTGATTTAGATAATGACAAAATAATCAGAAAATAAATGAAAAATATAAAAGCACCATGTTGTTGTATGCGTTAAATACGTTATCATCTGATGAATATAAGACAGCGAATGATCGTGTTCCCTTCAGTTTATACGTTCTTGTATATGAACCGTTGATTATCTTCTTATCAAGATTATGAAGTGTTATACCATCTACCCCTGTGTCTGCCAGCAAATCTACCTAAAATAATTATAGACGAATAAAAACTCACAGTATAAATCTATCACAAAATGTATCAGGCTTAGAAAATGGGGTTTATAAGCAACATAAAACAACATTATAGTTCTTGTGCAATTTGCGTACAGCTCGTTGTCGTAATCCTTGATGCTAAAAAAAACATGGACATTCCATTTGTCACTAGAAACGAACATGCCTCGCGTCTAGCTCATTAGGAAGAGCGCGGTTACCCGGGAGGTCCTGGCTCGATTACCGGGCAGGGGAGGTCATGTCCTTCTATGACATTTGTCTTGGGCTTTTTGTCATTTACCACTGAACTGGTTGATAATTTATTATATAAAAATGTTTAAGGTCATCTGACCGCCATTCGTACCTGAACAATGTTGTTCAATGTCGTTAAGCTCAATAAAAACAAAAGTACTAACCTGGATATATGGATTAGGATCCTTGCTTTCTGCACACCAACCAGAGCTATATGCACGTACAGAATCAAGGTTTACATTTTGGTCAGAGGAAGATATCTGATTCCTTGTAATACTTGAATCTGCCATTCCGAGATCAGCCATACACATAGTCTTTGTGCCTAAGTTAACAATATACCATATTACTATAAGTGGCATAACAAATAGCTTTTAAAGTATCACATGTTATGTATTAGTTGGATATTGCAAGTATATTATATAATAATATATGTACAGAACTACACTGTTTTGATTAAGAATTACAAAATATTCCTTCATTAGCAGTGAATAAAAGTTGGGCCAGAGTTTGGATGCGCATTGATGCTGATACGTGCTCGTAGCACGGGTTATAGAATATTTCTCATTCAAACGACTGCTTGTATCTTATATACTATATACGGGGGTAAAGTATCAAATGTGCCTACGGCAACATAATTGAACAATGTGAGGGCGGGTTTGCACATGCATAAACTCCAAAAAACGGTAGTTTCTAAGGAACAAAGAGAACCAGAAACAGCGAGCTGACACGGGGGAGAAAAGAACACGAATAATATATCAAGTCAAGGAACTACACATGGGGAAAGGGAAACTTAACATTCATTTAAAACATAAATAGAAATAATAACCATGTAGCGATTTACATTCTTGGAACTGTCGTCAAAAATACTGGGGGTTTAAATCGATTCAACGGCTAGCTAAACTCGCACTTAACCGCTATATAGGCATTTCATTCCAACATGTACACATTAATTGACAAAGTAGTCCGTCAACATTTGTAAGGAGTTGCAGTGATTGAGGGGTAGAGCGCCTGATGAGCGGGTTTGATCATGATTTTCATAATCCATACATTTACGCGTGATTAGTATAAGTTGTAAGACCTTGTTTCACAATCGATGTAAAATAGGTGTAGTTAGGTATCCTGCCCGGCTAGCTCAGTAGAGTGTTAGACTTTAAACCGGCAGATCTGGGTAGGTTTCCCGAGTTGAACAAGTTAATTCCCAGCAATTGAATTTCAGTTACCTCGAAGCACAAATATTGCAAATGTTGAAGACAAATTGTAAACGGGTGAATCACATAAAGCTTATTGGAAATGGCTTACAGACTTTTCAACCCCAAGACTTTTCAACCCCACTTTTCAAATGAAGACTTTTCAACCCAAGGACTTTTCAACCCCTGATTTCAAGACTTTTCAACCCCTACATTTATCTTTTTCAACCCCTACTTTGAAGACTTTTCAACCCCTATTTCTAAGACTTTTCAACTCCTATATCGAAGACTTTTCAACCCCTGTGTTTCAGATCAGTGTAGTGTTTGGCTTATTATTTTTATTGCTTATAAATATATTTATATTTCAAACATAACAGATCAAATGATGAAATGTGATAATTCGAAAATTTCATTCCTTTAATTTGTCATTATATTTTGTTTGATCATCATAATAGTAAGCAAATTATTACTTTAATACAATTAAAGATATGTTTTTTTGTTTTTATTTGTTATCTTTATTACACGTGTTGTGCAAATAGATCCTTTTTTTTTTAATATTATTGATATGTTTTTTTGTGTATATATATGCTTCATAAGTATTCATTTTGAATGTAAATATACTTAAAAAATTAAACTTAATCAACGTGTTTGTCAACATTTTTTCAGGTAACAAATGTGATAATTGTCCAATTAAAAACATATTCGAGGGGTTGAAACGTCTTGGTTTATTAGGGGTTGAAAAGTCTTGATTTTAACAGGGGTTGAAAAGTCTTAGGCTAAATAGGGGTTGAAAATGACAGTGGGGTTTAAAAGTCTTGGATATTTTACCTTAGGGGTTGAAAAGTCTTGGGGTTGAAAAGTCTTGGGGTTGAAAAGTCTCGATACCTTTGAAATAAGTATGTGCAATTCATATACAATTAGAAAGAAAATGGGAAAATCAAGAATCATGTTTTTATTTAAACTATTGTAATGGAAATAGAAATGTATAGGGAAACAATTCACACATATCAAAATGAGCCATATTTCACAAATACAAACCATTCTCGGGTTACATCAATTGATTCTTCAGAATTAATAAAATCAGAACGTTTAGCGCTCAACAAATAAGTAAAATCTTACGTTGAACATACACTGTGACTTCCGCAAACTGGTAATTATCACTTGATGTGACGATTAGGATGTACCTTCCAACATATCTGCAAAGTGTATACAAATAATTCACTGTTACAACAGCTCATGTATAAAGAGGATTGTTACAATATAACATTACAATAAGAAAAAACAGTCAAAACAATTTAACGTATATGACACACATTAAAGACAATATTTTACTACATGCATTTACCCTTCATTAAGAACGTTTTATTTGTAAGCTTAGGCAATCTCTGTAAACATCGATGTTGACCGAAACTGGCTTGTCACAGATTAAGCCAAACTGGAATGTAGGTTTACTATCCATACCTAAATATCCCCGTGATATTAGTGTTATACAATAATAAATTGTAAGACTGTGGTTGCTAAGGAAGTCGATCATTGTCTTGGAAGTTAATTGTTGCTAAAGAAGTTGGTAGTCGGTGATTGGTAAAGAATGTTCCCGACGAATTTCATAATTGCTGAGGTAGTCGAATGCTTGAGAAGTCAGAAAGTGCTAACACAATAGGGGCAATAATGGCCCTATATCACTCACCTGAGTACATCGTCATGTTGGCCTCAAGAGTGTCAAATAAGATTTTCAATGATTTGACATTGTCACCTACTTTTGACCCTACATGACCCAGTACCACACTGTATTTGCATTTTATTAAGTGCTCAGGTAAGTTAAATCGATGATATTAAGGAGGTTGACTGTTGTTAAGAAGTTATTGTAAGAAGGTATTGCTACGGAATTGATGGTCGCTAAGAGAACCAGCAAAATGCGTAAAATGACCATTTTGACTTATGTTGGAAATTTGAGAAATGAATTGTGACGTATGACACATTATGGCCGCGCGTTTCAGACACGGTGATGCATGGACAAAGACGAATCAGGTTATGTAAGTTCTATTTCCCTATAAGATTAACCCCCGTTTTAATTGAATAGGCCACTTAGCGATTCACGCATTGCGAGTTTCACAACTCGTTTATTGTATATGCATCGACACATGATCACCAACCTGGTTTATTGCAGCGTTAACACGCACTAGCGCGCAGACACATTCAACTTGTTGACACATCCGGGTTGAGGTTGACAAATATACAAATCAGATTTGCCCATTCGGTATTGTCAGGTAAGTGGAAATATTACAAAGTTCATCCCGACAATAGTTCGGTTTATAAAGGGTTCTGTTTTGACAGGTTTCACTGTACTTTGTCATGGGCAGTTAGATACACTGCCCTCCAAAGGTTCCTGCACAGTTCGACAATTCCCATTGCAATTAATGTATTTTCATATTTGTTTCACATGCAATACATCGAAAATGCTTTTTAATACATAAATAATTTCTGTAGAAGTATTTATAAATTTATACTGAAACAAATTATCTTAATTTCTGTGTCATATCAATCAGTTACACACGTATTGAATTCGGATACAGGCCAATTGATGCTGCTGCCGAGATGTGCAAATTGTTAATTCTAAACTTTCCATAAAGGAAGTTGGATGAATAATTTTACTTCATGGTCATACATGTTTTATTTCAAATACTGTAAATTTACGAAATTCAAAATATTTAAGTTTGAAGAAACTTTTGGATGGCAGTTTACATCCTAGCATTAAGTTTATATCAGTTCTTATTTGTATATATTAAGTATAAGTTGAGTGTAACTCAAATAGAAGTACATGTTCTTTTATACTTTCTAGACTGGTCATCGGAGGAAAAGTTATTTGGAATGCCTACTTGTGTCTTATTTGTTTTGTTCGGGATGACAGGTTCCGTTGTGCCAACCTACCTGCCTTCATCATGGATGGATGTTTACAAGTCATAACTCTTTATCATAACTCATTATGTAATATTTCCTACAAGGTTTTAGTTATACAGCACAATTATTGGGGTATTTTGCTTCTTAGGTAAATATTTGTTGTCAATGCGTTAACCTGGAACGTCACGGTATGAACTTATATACTCGAACTGGGAAAATGTCGTTGGTGTAATCGACAAGGAAAAACAGAGTAGCCGAAATCTCTTGGCTATCAAATGGTGTAGCGCTAGTTTAAATGCATCCACAGTTCGCACGTAAAGTGTGATGATGTCATATGTACAATGAAGGAATCAATTGTAAGCCCAATACTGACCATTCCTAGGCTATAAATTGTTATGTGGTTATTAATATATACACGTATTTCTGTTTTAGATATATGTTAAGTTCTCTTTTCTCCATGTGCAGTTTCTTGACTTGATATAATATGCATGCTCACCCATATCGGCCCGTGGCCCCTAGCTTCCTCAGCTTATCATGTGATGTATTCCATCCAGTCAATCCCTTTCCCCACAATGTTCCCTTCATTTATCCAAGGTAGTTTTTTATTGTTACACAGACAATTCATTGTTTCCCCATGCCCATACGTGTTTGTCCCTGTACACACTCTTTCGAAATGTTGTGTATGTTGTTGGTTCCCTGTGGTTTGTATGGGGGGCATTGTATTGTGTATGTGGAGTTCCCTGTAACATTTTAGTCTTTATTTGATCCAAATGGTGTCAACATATGAAAGACATTTCGTCCCCAAAAACGGTTTTATTGGCAAAAGGACCCTTCAGCATTTGGCATGTAGTCGGTTACGAGAAGGTCCTCGGATTTCGTATTCAATCTGCTATAATTGGTTTGGCAGGATACTAATCTGGTCACAGGCTTCAAACACTTACAATAATCCAAAACTTATTGTAAATTATTAGTTTGCTGCACTAAAGAAAATTGGGAAAGCACCCCGTATATTGCGTGCTAAGACGGTCACAGAATGATGCGACCGATCCCTCTGCAAGGAATCGAGGCGTTATTATTGGTAAAACACTTCTGACCACCACATTGAAATATCGTGAAGATACTCTACAGCAACAAGGAGTACAGTGGTGGATGGACGTACGTGATGCTTGCCTTTAAAATGAGTTAGGCACGATACATTGCGAAAATTTGAAAACAAGTTATGCTTTTGACAAAAAAGCGATCTACACAGAATTACGCAACAATAGAATGTTCATGATGTAAGCGCCATTTCTTTTTATATTTTAATAAAGGTGAGCTATTGACTGTATCCTGTGCCCATAGTGAAGGATTTATACTGTGACTTTTATTCTATATTTGTATCTTCCCAAGTATTTACTGGGATTAATTGCTGGTCGCACGAACATGATGATGAAAATATATCTATCTAAAGAATCTATTTCAATGTTCACGGGTAGGTCATTTTCTATGTATTTTCACTTTTCCTGTTGAACACTGCATTCCCTTTGCAACAAACAATTTTCTTAGCAACCCCTGACTTCTTATGCAACAGCAAACCTCCCTGGCATCATCGTATTTCTTTAGCAAACAATAACTTCCAATCGCACCGACTACCTTAGCCATGATCCCTCAGCAACATTCTTTACCAACCACTAAATTCGTTAGCAACCATCGAGTAACTTAGTAACATTCACCGTTCCTAAACAACAGACATTTTCCATAACAACAATTGACTTGTTTAACGACAATACATTTCTTTGGCAATGCTCGACTTCCTTGCCACCAACAACTACGATCATTTTTTACTGTCACAAGTCAGTATATATAGAAGGTAAAACACTATAAGCTGCACGTCGGAAAACACGAGATATAAGCTCGATAATGATTTATATTAACCAAAACTTGACTAATTCATGAAAACGTGTTGGCAGTTACCAAAATAAATCTGAATATACATACATTAAGTCGACCTATATATATATTTCATTTGTGGCGACCTTTCAACCGTACGTAAATAATAGCACACCCCATGATTTGTCACGATTCTTAATCAATATATCATTTTAGTCTGTGTCACCGTGCATGAAATGCGCAACGATATTGTATCATAAGTCAAAGTCACAGGTCATAAAGTCTCAAGTCATAACGCCATGGACATAAGTTAAAATAGCCCAAAGGGCTCCATACATTTTTGAAATTTTGTAGTATTGGAAAGTGCTTCAACATAACTGATGATAATTTTTAAACGTATTTATTACCTGCTTTCCTGTCAGGAAGGGTGTTACTATTATTTTTTTTAATTCCCGTTCATGAAAAACAAAACAACTCGTGTTCATGGTTTTAAACAAACGCCCGGAGGAAACCTTTCTTGCCAGGCTTGAATGATTTAGACCTTGATCACTAACATATAACAGGCATATCTAAAATTTCACCGTTCAGATTTATAAATTGTCTAGTTTTTATCTATTCCAGCAGTAAAGTTCAAACTTCCCGAGTTGGAAACTAGACTTTCCATTCACTTTATGATCAAATATTTCCTAACACAATAATGTATTCAAACATGGACTATATACTACATGTATGTATTAATAGTTAATAAATCGGAATCCTAGTAAATTAAAAAGGACATTCATTTTTTACAAAACAATACTGTACGCATACACTTTTGAAAAATTCAGTCAAATAAGTTTGTGGTGAAAACGATATACCAACTTTTAACATTAGACACAGGGGGGAAGGGTAATTTAACATACATTAAAACACAAAAAGAAATAATAACCATACAGCGATATACAGCCTTGGAACTGTCAGTAAAAATACTGGGGGTTTAAATCGATTTACGGCTAGTTAAACTCGCACTTAATCGCTAAATGGTCATTATTTTCTAACATATAGATCTACACAATCCGACAATGTCGCTAGCAATGAATCCATAGAATACCAACAACCATTATTCACCTTAAATAATCGTGATAATATGTAAACAGAAATTAAATAACTAGACAAAAAGTGACAAGATTTAAACCGCTATACGACGAAGCAAATTAACGCCAGACTCTATACAAAGGAAGCATACATATTGTTTGAAACTGTTTTAAGATAGAAATTGTCGCCGACGTTTAATGAAGTTCATCAGCTAAAAATATTTTGAGAAAAATTAACTTCGGACAAAGTTGTTTTGGATAATTGTTTCAGAAATCTAAATTTCTGGATGCATAACTTTATTGTTTTCTCTGTTATGACCATTTGAATGAACAATGGGAAAACTTCTTTTTTCCTTGCTTTAAATATCCGATACTCGACCGAAGTAATACTGCTTTGAGGTAGATCCCTGTCACCAAATAATAATTTATTTTTAGTCAGTAGCAATGTCTTTATGCAAGAAATAAAAATAATCTGTAATATGACTACTAAAATAGCCATGACTATACATTTAAATTTAAATACTTTTTTCACAAAACATGCAACAGCAATTATGTGGAAATAGGATTTTGTTATAATGTTGCTATACCGATACTGGCAATATTAAGATGAATCAAGTCTTTTGATGTTATAATTTGTTCATTCCCGACAACCTAAATGTCAATAATTACGGACATATCAGCATGACCAATGACAATTCTTATGTGAAAACCCTACTCTATAGGTAACGGATACTTCATATTAGGTACATTTATGTTACATACTAAAAAGAAAGAAAACATTAGGTAAAATGAACTTGTTTATGATTTGTGTTTGCAGCTTATTTAGAATGAAACCATAATAACATATAAAGAGTAATCATATTCAATTCAAATCAAGTTATCTACCTTCAGTTAGCAGTTATCACTTATATCACGACAGGGCTACAAGTAGTTCACAGTTATGTTTGTAATTCCGATAAATATCAGGTTAAAGCCTTAAATATAGGAATTTATTTGTTGTTAAAGTATGTTATACAAATAACGGTTTTCATCGAACACAATCAGAATGTCATCGTCATTAAACAAACGTGGTAACGAAATCTTTTTCGGTAGTGGATATTCTTATCATACTATATTTCGATGAAAGTGCGCTCGATAATTCGGCCTAACGTGGTGATTTATCACGAATGAAAGATACATGTCGTATATCCTTATCGTTAACACAGCAAATCATAAACCAATCATAGTAACACAACAAGAGGGCGACGATGGCCCTTATATCGCTCACCTGAATACACTGCCATGTTTTTTTACCAAACTTAATAATTTATGCAATATTTTAAGAGGACAACTAGATAAGGCTTAACACCAAATATCAAAGCCTTAGACCTTATGGTTTTTGCACAAGAAGATTTTCAAAGGTTTCACCTATAAAATCTATTATTAGCTCCCGTGACCTACTTATGAACAGACCAAAATTATATATGTAACTTTGGAAAAGGACCACACGAGGATCATTCCTGTAAAGTTTGGTCAAAATCCTTTCAGGGGTTTAAGATGAGATGACGTTTAAAGTTTCCATTATACACATAGTTTAATGATTTATGCAATCTTGTAAGAGAACCACTAGACAATGCTACACACAAAATATCAAAGCTCTAGGCCTTATGGTTTGGGACACTTTTAAAATCTATTTTTAGCTCCAGTGAACTACTTATGCAACAGACCGAAAACATTTATATAACTTCGAAAGAGGACCACCTAAGGATCATTCCTGTGAAGTTTGGTCAAAATCCATTGAGTGGTGTAGGAGGAGATGTTGTTTATTGTTTCCACTATATGTATATAGGGAACAAGCGCCGCCCCCTAGCGGCCATGTTTTTCAACATATTTTAATGATTTACGCCATCTTGTAAGAGGACCACAAGACAATGCTACATACCAAATAGCAAAGCGCTAGACCTTATGGTTTGGGACAAGAAGATTTTCAAAGTTTACACTTTTAAAATCTATTTTTAGCTCCTGTGACCTAATTATGCAGCAAACCGGAACAATTTCTGCAACTTTGAAAGATACCCACCCAAGGATCATTCCTGTGAAATTTGAACAAAATCCATTCAGTGGTATAGGAGGAGATGTTGTTTTAAAAATAATTTGACGCACGACGACGGACGATGAGCAAAAAAGTATGATGAATGATCACACTTGTCGACTTTGTTAGTGTCACGGGGTCAAGTTTTTAATCTTTTCAAAAGTTTTATTGTCCAATGTGTACATTATTCCCGACTTTCTTGCAGCAGAAGTAGATGCAACCCCCTTACAAAGAACATCAGACTTGCTCAACCAAATAATATAGGTTCTCTTTTAACACAATAAAATTGACCTGAAATTATATCCCAGCTCATCAACAATCTTGCCCCAGTACCGTGTTTTTTCACATACTACAGCAAGGCAATTTTTATTTTGTATTCTTCATACTTTGACTTTTGTATGTTAGTTTGTCTCAAATGAATTCGAAACATTCTGCGTCCTTATGATACGGACACTTTCGTCTCGGGTGGCATATGATGTCTGGTGACTGCGGCAAGGGTCCATGTGATGCAAGGGTTTCTAATAAGGCATAGCACTTACGTTTCTCATCAATTCCCTCCATTAGCTATCCCCTAACAGTGAGGAGTTTCATAGTAATTCATTGATAAATAGATTTTCTCCGAACATTGGCTAGCAAACCGAAAACAGACATTTTCGTGTTACATATGTTTGTCCACTCAAATAAAATGTTCGCGTCCTGAATAATAAATTTACCACGCCTAATGGCTTCGTCCGCCAGCCTTTTACAACTCAAACCATGTTCGTTACATTAAGCTTTGCCCTGACCACCCTCAGAATAATTCCTAGCTGCATATATGTTAAAAATATCATGAAGTTTAGAGACCAAGTATTTATTTCTGTACTGACTCGATGGCGAGTCACTCCACAAACGAGTTGTATTTAAGGCCGGATTTATTTTGTTTACTTGACATTATCTACATCATCTAAGATATTCGATTATGTTTTTCTGCTTCAATCTTTCTGATAATGTTTGCAAATAAATGAATTAATCATAGCAAGAAAATTACACCTACAATCAACGTAATTTATAACGTATGTGAGTAATACAATATTACACAGGACAATAATATAGACATGTTTTTTTAAAACCAACCAACAAAACATTGCACAGTAGAGGTTATGCAAAAAACTACCAAGGAAGTGGCTTGAATATTTCTTACAAACTAGAGGAATAAATATCGATGTATTGCACTACATTAGTGATTCAAAATTGTGCCTCTAAATACAGCATTTACTAAGATCAAACAGTGTAAAAATATGAAATTTCCGTTACCATGCAGTAACGGAAATTTTATACATTTGCATCGAGTTCATTCAGTAACTCCGTCAATAACTGACGTAGACCAATATTTCAAAATGAACTATTACCTTAAATACATGGTTTACAAACGTAACATACACAATTTGTTTTAGCATATTACCAAAATTGAAAAAAAGATGAATCAACAATTTAGGAAATATATATTTCTTCTAAAATGTTCCAAAAACAAATAACATACTAGCTTTGAGCACATGGCAGAAGTGATGTAAGAAATGACACCATGCGTATGACATTTTACCTCATTCCCTGCTTTTTTGGACCGTATATCCGGTTTGTATACAAACTCAAGGAAATTTAAGTTGGTGTCTATAACAAAGAATACTAGCGCCGAAAAGCTTTTGTGATAAGTTTCTAATGATTATGAATACTTCTGTATGGTCTTTATTCATAATTAATGTTGAGAAATCGTTACTGCTCTCTCCATTATTTTACAAGACAATGTAACGGATATTTAGCCGATACACTTTTTATGGGATGCATTATCTTTTGCCATACACTTACTTTCATATGACTGACATTTCATTAGTTTATGTATTTGCTTTTGATAACCATTAACCCGAGGTAAGCCTTTCTGTACAAATTATATTGATATATTATTTCTTATTCCTAAAGCAGAAGGTTCGAAAAGAGAAATTTTATGAAAAACGTCAACTCCGGCGACATACTTTATGCGAAGAATTATTCAAAAGTGCAAACATCCCGTGTTTATACAGCTAATTCAAGACAATCCTCCATCATTATACACACTAAAATAGCTGAAACAAATCCGATATTGCGTTCTGATTTGATACAAAGTGAAAATACACATTATCCATGTAAGCTGGCAACAGTAACGGAAATTTAAAATATGGCCTTAAAACATAGTTTACAGTTTTATTTACAGTGGAATATTTGGCACTTTTCAGTTGTTGCAGTGTTAATGCATGATGTAACAAATAAACCACATAATTATTTTGTCTTTGACGTTTACAGTAAGTTATGCAGCTTTTTATGTAACGGACTTACTTATAGAGAATCAGTGACAACGTCGTAACGATCTATACAGGCATGAAATGATGTCAAAATAGAAACGGACGCTGGTAGAAAGAAGCTGGAAAGGAAGAATTAAGTCGGTATTTGGGAACCAGCAACCTACGAAACATTTCGGATCGAGGTGGTGTAAGGACAAATAAAACACTTAATTATTATGACATTAAAGTTCTATTTTCTATTGTTTTCCCTAAATTCCGGTCAACAACCACATTTGAAACAAATTTATTGCGAAATTTTAATATTCTGTGGTTTAATGTCGACATGGAAACAGATGGTTTTGTGGGCAATTTGACCTTTTCTTGAAAATATTGAAAAATTGGTAAAATGGCAAATTTTCAAATTTAATTCGCATTAATGATTACTATATGGTTTCTTTCAAAAACTATATTATTTCATCAAAGTTATTAGATAACCCTTTTTTCTTTGCGCATCTGAATTTTAAATGTTTTAACACTCGAGCTGTCAAAAAATGCCTCTTGCGGGGTGGTACGAATACCATTACTATGGAGACACTGATACAAAAGTGCATTCTGATTCTCGGCTTAATGTGTAAGGTAGGCAATATACCCGAATTGTTTTCAAAATCTGACATCTCATTTCAAACATATTGGTATTTTTTTTATACTGACAGAGAATACCTCTTAAATCTATTACGTAACCGATAGCTGTATTTCTTCAATGTGTTTAAATCATCCTTAAGTTAAATCTATGAAACTGTAATGAAGCCATGACACAAACTTACCCGTTTGGTACCTGGCCATGTATTTCCACACCGCCATATCTCCACATGTGCCATTTATCATTCCCTGCTTGAACTGTATATGCCGCATATGGCCCTATATTGAAACATAATGAAATTATTGTTTTTGAACACTTCGATGCAATACATTATTTATAGTTTTCAGCAATGACTTTATTTTTATATTTTCATTTTACCTTTAGACAGTCCTGATTAATTTAAACATGCAATAGTATATTTCTTTATACATCTGTAGCGGTTGGTATCTCCTTGATGTTGTGATAGTATTTCATTTTACGGCAATTACTTAATCATGTATAATTCACACATAACGTATTATGGTTTATCACATTCTTTACATATATTATAATTGCACATTTTCAGAATGTTTTATTGATTTCTCTTAACATGTTAGCAGGGTTGCTGGGCCATCTTTATCGAAGATACGGATTTAGGAGCAGGATATTTAGAAAAAAATCACAGATCTAAGTTTTCAGAAATCTTTACCCAGGTCAGAATTTATGAATGTTCACTAGAATATGTTATACCAGCAAATACATTAACTTTTACTATACATATAATTTGTAGGACACATATCCCTGCATTCAGAAATGTTAATAACTCAATTTCGCTCAGAAATATCCTTTGGGCCAAACAACTCAGAGAATGACACATATATTGTCACCGAATAGTAATTATGTTGATGCTGTGTTTGGGGTATCTTTAATAATGAGATTCAAGTGCAGGGATACCATGGGGGAGTCTATGGATCCTTCTTAATGACTAGTTTGGCAATTTGACTGTTTTCGAAGCTGTGTTGGTCGAATATGGGCTGGTTCGACCGTCCAAGTGATCATAAATCATAATTAAACATGATGGATTAATTGCTTCAAATCATTTTATCGAACTAATAAATTCAATACTTAATATCCTCTAATAATCACGCACACGCATGTGTCTTCTATTTCGTAAAAATCATACAGCAATCAAGTTTACAAGTTCACCAAACATACAATATGCAAATGATAAAATTTAACTGAAAACCGTGTGCATTTTATTGTCGATTTTAAATTCTCCAATTTATAGTTCCAACAAATAATAATATTAGTTGTATTTCTTAATATTCTTGCGTTCGATAAATATAATTTTATACCTTTACTGAAAGTCACATTATGAATCACAAGACTTTTTTCTAGATCTATTATTGCCCAGCAAGGAGTGCTTTCAGAGCAAAACAAAGTATATTCCTTGTAAATCATCCCATCTTCTGCAACAGAGAATAAGTAAATTAACATGGACAATTTCTCTAAACAAACTTATGAATCGTGGTTTTCTTGCTATATTTTGATCAAGGTGGCATTCACCAAAATGCTAAAGTATAACCACTATTCCTCTATGCATTATATTACAATTGCATTTCAGTACGATAAACATGTGACCAGCCTATGCAATTTATATCGCGTTATATTGCATTGACCTGACCCCTGTCGTTACATTTGACGGAACATTTCATTCTTTCGATCTAATATTACTGACTTTATTAACTATAATAATATGATTGAAATCACAACGATTGAAAGTATTTTTTTAATGTTTCGCCCCCGACTCTATATTTCAATAAAGAGATATATAAAACATATTAAGTACCGCATAGTAATAGTTATGGTACACTGCATGTAGTCTTAATGTACCCCATTATTGACAACATTCCTGTCGTAGCGTTGGAGTTAAGCTCCGGATCAAGTGTGGACGGACAAAACTTATCACCGTCTTACCTGGTGGGGTATAAACTTTGAAACGTGTATATCTTCTAACGCATTTATATATATATACCAAGCACATACACATAATTTTAACTTTGTTGTCACCGAAGAAATTTTGTCAAAATTTCTAAGTAAGGTAGCAGAAAATTCCTGGTTGGTATTTTATTGTTTTGAGAGCCCTTAATTGAGAAGTTAGCAGTCACATGTTTTGATTTATTCTCTAATCTGTTATTGTTATACCATACTCGTTAATTGACGAACAAAAATCAAATAGTACAAACCTTCGTAATTATCTGGCCAGATTAATCAATCATATTTGATTTTCATTGATAAGACCTACATGAACTTAGCTGATCAAATTTATTTTAAATTTCTGAAATGAGTAGAACGCGGAAAGAGAGAAAATTTATTCGATCAAAGACAGTCCATGAAGCAGTCGGAGGCAACTGGCTGATAAATATGGCATTGGAAAGACTTAGGTGATTTAATCTGACCTCTTCTGAGATGCTGAGAATGAACAAAATGACGCATAGGGTTTTCCTAGGATTTTTCAGCTAGGGGTCCTTGGACCCTCGTGTTTGATAATTGGGAGTCCTTGGTAATTTTTTAGGATCCCAGATATGCAGTTTATACTTGACAAAAGTTTATTTTAGGAGTCCCAGTAATGCACAGTAAGCTGCAAATGGGAGTCCCTAGAAAGAAAAGGGAGTCAGGGACTCAAATCCCTTATCTGGAGACAATACTTGAGTGGAGTGTACCACGCGTATCTGGGGGTGATAAGGGGAGGCTACTCAATAAACAAAGCGTAAGCTCAGCCCGGGAAGGTTTGCAGTTTAAACATTACTCAAACTGAAAACTGACTCGCCACACTAGTTTCTTTCCGTTGTGTTTAGAAGAAACCACTGCCACCATCAACAAATCATTCCTTTTCTGGAAGGAAATTCTTTTTAATCGAATCGTATTGAATACTTTATACTCGCTCTGTCTTGAAATGACATGATTGCGGTAGGCAAGTTTGCAACTTCTGAAGTCAAAAGTCGCAATATTACTCATTCCACCATCTTTTACCTGGCACATATTATTTCAGGGTCACATGTTTCTTGTGGTGGCACGTGTTTGATTAAAGCTGCGATCGGAACCAATCAAATTGCTGCGCGGAAGGTTGGAACAGATAGGGGATCAATCATTATTTCATTTATGTTCCGTGTGTATAAATGAAAAAGACGGACTTTAGAAAAAGAACATGTATATAAAAATGCAAAACAAAAGTCTTGTTCAAGCCTATTCACATATCCAGACAAAATCTATCGATTATAATAACTTTAAAATCAACTGTCAATTATAATAAACAGTCCTTATGCGTTTTTCAGTTCATAAGCATTTTATATAGGTCCCGCTCTCACGACAGCGCCAATAACATATGATGCTGCATGAAAGGATTTTGTTACAGTAACCATTATTGTTTTAAATGTAGGCTTTGTTGTTATCTAACGGTCTTTACTCCAAAAAATAATATAGCTACACTATAATTGACATAAATAATGAAATTGCAATTTAAAGTCTAAATCTATCATATTTTGAAGTGAATGGATAAAACAAATGTAAAATATCGAGGGCCAACCATGTATATTGTTAGGGGAGATCATTGTGCTTGACAAAATCCGTGTTAAAACGACTTTATCGACATCATTTAAAAATCCCATCCCAATCGCGACCGGCAAACTATAACTTTCCGACAACTACGTGCCTTAAAATGAGCTGTTGTATTTACTTTACTGAGCATTACATGTTATATATAAAATCAGAAAAAAATGATTGCAAAAAATAGTCCATAAAGGCCCCGTTCTCACGATTGAAACACAAAATAAATATAACATAAATCTCTACAAATAACTACATAATAGGTATCACATAGTTAATGCAGCACGGATATGTTATGTTGATGATAAATAACAACAATTTGCACTAATAATTCCATAAATTCATATAGTGAGTAGTATTGCTTTACTTTGTAGTCAGAATTAACTTTTTCTAACATTTTTCGATTCATTCTAGCTTTCGTACGCTAAAATGACCTGTGTGCATGGAACAATTTCTGTGAAAATGCTAAAGTCTGATAATAAATGTGAATATCATTATTAGCAAAGATACAAATGATTAACACTTTTTCCACGAAATGTCAAATGGTCCACTGTGTGACACAGACTGACGGGAATTTATCAAATGTATGGAATATCTTCAGGACTAGGGTATGTCTACTCCCAATATAAGGGTGTATTTTCCAATAAAAAATGTGTAAGTACATCAAATAGCCACTATACGTAAAATGAGGAACAATTAAAATTGAAAATACATTTTTTTAGTTTTTAATTTGTTGTTCCGTATTTAATCTTATTTTTGCAACCGAAATAAATTTATTTGTTGATGAAAGTATTACATTGATTATCCTTTTTTACAGATTATAATTCACTTTTATGGTTAGAAAAATGGTCGCTTTCTCTCCCACAATGGCGGCTTGTGTCTGAACGCTTGACAATTGACCTAGTTGAAAGCCCGATTTTAAAGTGCTATGCGCACGTTTGGGTACAATTATGTTAATGGTCTGAAAAGATCGTGAACAATATTTTCAAAGGAAATAAATGGCAACTGCAGAGCATTATCAGCAGACGATGCAGCGGCACAGAAATTTGATATTTGCATGCTGGCTGGTATTGAATGTCATTATGTTGCAAAGTAAATATCATTCATTTCGCTAATTGTTGATACATGTATATGCATACATGCAGAGTAAATATTTAATGTGTACGAAAATGACAAAATAAAATATCATCAGCTGTTCCATTATTCTCATAATTCATGTGCAATAATATTTCTACCTACATTGGCAGTTATAAATGTCAATTAATGTCTTCATTAAAAAAACATAATTGTTCAAAACAACTTGTTCAGGGACAAAACATCCTTGCACTTACACAATTAGCAACATCTACGTGATAAAAGAGAGAACAAATTGCTACAGGGAGCGCCACATACACGAGACAATGCCTCCCCACACAGACCTCCGGGAAAACAAGTACATAAAACATCAGGTATTGAGGAGATGCAAGGGTAAATACGCAATGGAACAGGTCGACAATAAAGGACAACTAAGGAGAATTAATGAGGACAAACAGGGGGAGGGGCATTTAATGAATGGAATACATCACAGTAGGCCGAAAAGGGGAGAAAACTGTAGTTAATAATTAGGCATAATCTTAAATAGAATGTATATATATATATTGTGATAGAGAAAGGGAATTTAAAAATAAAGACAAATAGAAATAAAATATAAAATTATATATATTGAGAAAACTAAAACAAAACTAGAAGGTTGTTTTTGACACAAAACATATGGCTTCTCAGTTACTTGCCAAGGATTTAAAGAAAAAAAAATATTATGAAAGACAATTTCAAAGAAATTTCCATTGTTCACAAACTTCAATCTATATGTGCATGCTTATGTTTCATTTAACGTGTAAAGTTAATAATAATTCTGAAAGTAAAAACTAACGAACATAAAAGAAATTTGCGACTTGTAAACTCTTTACTTGCAAATAGCCATTGTCAGCAGCCTCTTACCGAGTTGGATGTGCTTGTTGCGTGGATTGACGACCCAAACGAGAAGCCACACCAACAACGCAAAGTCCAGACAGACACCTCTACACTCGTCGGTGGTGGTGGGATAGAGCAAGTTTTCGGTGAACGGCTTACTGCATATTCAGTGATTGAGATCAACGACCTATTTAGTCAGCTTCAAGACGGTCAGCATGTTGACAAAGTATGTACAGCAATTCCATCCAATCCAACTGGTGGACATGTGTACGTGGTTGATCTTCAATGCTTAGCAAACAAAAAAGACGTCAGGGTAGATAAATGTATGTGGACTAATGACGGTAGAAAAAAGTACCCAACTAAATATCCTACCATTTTCAATGCAATATGTAAAATTCGCCTTCCTGATAAAAGGCATTCTACAGTATTTCAGAAACATATTTTCGAACATGACCAGTTTTCAAAATACGCAACCATACACTATATTGGGGATGAATATGTATATGAGTCGATGCCACATGGTAATGCGAAAAATAAAAACTCCAAGTTCAGGCGTACATGTCATTCCGTCATTGATGAAATTAAGCGAAAGGGCAAATGATGTTGCAGCATCTCAGCCAATTTAGTAGAAAAAGAACTGAAAAGTAGAGCTGAACATGGGCACGACATTGGGGTTAAAACTGCTCGAGATACTAATCAGGTCAAACATCATCTTTACAAAGCCCGTCGAGAAAAAATGATAGGAAAATATGATATATATAACCTTGTCGAGATTTCATACGACCTGGAAATTTTAAATAAACAAATAGACAGATATCATTCGCTTGTTTGCGTTTCAGGAATGGAGGAAATACTAAGCGGATTTAATGATTTGTTAAAAAATGGAATTGCCTTCACCTATACAAATGAACTGCGATACCACCTATAAACTAGGACAATCATGTGTCAGTATATTAAGTTTTCTACATGTAATCGTTGAAGGAAAGAAAAACATTCCACTAGCTTTTATGCTTTATGACAAACGGGACACTAAATTTCATGAGCGTTTTTTGATGTTTTGAAAGACCACGTGCCAAATCTTACGACTACGAAATATCCTATAATTTGTGATCGCGAAACAGGGCTAAAAATGCAATAGTTGTAGAAAAAGATAAAATTAAATTTGTACCGTACATGAAACATTTGTGGTAGAGGGCATTAAAGGTTCAAAACGCTTGGTAACAATAAACCCCAAAGAGACGTGTAGTTGCCCCTCTACTGGACAATGCTATCATATACTTGCTGTTAAAATAGCGATGGATGATACATCAGCGTGTAGTACAAAACAAGTGAACAGTCTTTCACAGCTTAAGCGAAATAGCAGACCTCGCGTAGCGAAAAAACGGGTCAAAACGTCCAACGAGAACCGACTTTGAAGTTCAACCAGCACCAGATTTGGCTTTACTTCAATATCCCAAACCCTGCCATGAAAACTGATCCAGCTACACCTATAACAAGAGATAACATGACTAGCACACCAAGATCGCAGGTCATGAACATGGAATTGAAAACACCCACTAGTTCCATTAAGTCCAGTACAACAACAAAACGGAAATCGATTGTTCTCCAGAAAAGTGACGTAAAGAAATAAATTAAATTTGAAAAGTCAACTAAAGCGGAATATCACTTCCGTCAGGCTAACGACCAGTCATTCCGAAACGGACCGAGTTCTGGTCCGTATACCAAACCGGCATCAAATTTAACGCGCACAACTTTAGTCCTAACAGCGCTTTGAATAAATTTACGACCATCCGATTGATGTTTATTGACTCTTCCACGAAAAGCAATCACCCCACCCGCGATTCTCAACGCTCGACTGAATCGCGTATTCGACGATGATTTCCGTCACAATAGCGGCGTTCCCTGTAATTATTTAATTTCTCTTTCATATCAGATTTTGAAAATGAGTTGTTATGATTTATTGATTTAGCATTATAATAATGCTCATTCTTTATGTGTTCTCTTTATTTTGTTATGTATGAAGGCCTCTTGTTAGATAAGTTTATGTGTGTATGTTTTATATGCATGTCTTAATAAGTTACCTACAATAAATAAAGTTTATTGTTATTATTTATTTTTTATTATTACAATTCCACCAGCAGCAACAAAATCGATCCTTCCGACAACGCCAATAAAGCAATCTGTTAGGTTTACCCAAACTGTCAAATGCTAACAATACAGCTTATACGTCATGGACGCGTAGAAATCCCAGAAATCTCTCAGTCGTCTGCTTCCAACAAGATGGCACCATCGTCTGCTTCCAACAAGATGGCACCTCAACCCCCCCGCTCCCTACTGCACCCCACCGCCCCTACTGCACGCCCCCCCACCGCCCCCTACTGCACCCCCCCCCGCCCCCTACTGCACCCCCCCCCCCCCCGCCGCTAAACTATCTCATTCTCCCGCGGTTTTAGCATGGATAAAACCCATAGAAACCGTTCCCAGACCATATACCGGATTCCAACCAAAGGATCAAACTCCCACACGCAGCGATTATCTTCCCTTGCAGTACTCCGATAACTATAAGGGGAGATCACTGCGTAGGAGATTGCCAAAGGATATCACGCCTGGTGGTATTTAATGGTAACACCGGACAAGCGTGAGGATAGATCTATTTCAGTAAGGCCGATCATATCAAAACGAAAATAGAAATGGACGTAGCAAGAAAAACGCTATTAGTGAGGTAAATGTAGAAGCTTATCTATTTGATCTCTGTATTTGTTGAACATTCTACCATTTTTGAACATTTGTGCAAAATAATGTGGTTGCACCTATGTTATGCTCTAGTGTTCGGATAGGACGTTTCGGATGGCTGTGGATATTTTCATTGTTTATTACGAATTATGAAAATAACATAAGTTGACACAGCTTAAATTTAATCTTTCCAACACATTGTTCACAACATGGTAGCAGTAGCGAAATAATAGTATATGAAGTTGACGCGAGGTAGTAGATGAAATACCCATGTCATTGTTATCCCGCTTAAAAATAAAACGATGCTGGGTTCCATATTCCGGGTTTTACACTCACCATAATTTTTGTAATATTTTCGATTTGTTGCCAATTAAGAACTTAATATCAAGTATGTGTCAAAGAATACAGTCTGTCGATATTGACTGCCTTATTTTTGTTCTTAATTCTTCTTTCCTGCAGTGATGTCACAAGCGTCTTTCATCATAGTATAAAACTGTAATCATGACTCATGTGTCTTTTATTTGTAGAAACAATAAAAACCTACAAACTCCTAATCCTAACAAATTGTTATCATACCTGTCAGATTAAATGACATCATGGGGGAGGGTGCGCTTGAATACAAGCACTGTATGGAGAACATATTCTTCGTATTGGGTACCCGGTTTCGCACACAATGGTTTTAGTTAAAAAATTGTTAATTGTTCTAAATTTGTGATGCTTTTACAGTCTTCACGATAATTTTTTTGAAGGATTTGCCCATTCGAGCTGTCGGCTGGCAATTTTCAAATGCCGAATAAAATTAACAGCACCATCTTTGTTAAGAACTTTGTTATTTTGATGGTGCTGTTAATTTACAAAGAAACATGATCTTTTGATGGTTGTTTTGATTTGTTAAATCGAAAACAAAGACTGGTAACGATACTTGATGAAAGAGTGCTGTTACACAAACAAAATTGACAAATAATGACAAACCAGACAAAGTATTGCGTGTTACGGTCATCAATTTTTGTGACAGCTTAGATAAAAGCTAGTCAGACCGGACCACGAATATGACTTGCAGACTTGGGCAGACGAAATGGATTTTTTACTTGTCCGACGGTAATTTTACTTGTCCCGGGCTTCGGGCAAGTGGGTCATCGTGAAGACTGCTATAAGAAAAATATAGTCAAGTACGCCTTTGGACGAATGTGTTTTATTTCCATGGAGACGCTTTTCAACGCACCGGATGTTTAATGTTCACAAAATAGATTTTCCCTACAAGTATCATATTCCCATTCTTACCTGAATAATGCTACGAAAATGATTATTGTTGTCTGGGCATTTTAGCCCTCCCCAGGGGCCGAATTTCAGTCCCATTCCCTATACCAAGGAGGCTCCATTTTTTCAAAGAAAAATGCCCAATTGAAATTGTAAGCTTTTCTGTGGACAAAATAAACAAGAAATAACTGAATGTATCAAAATCATTGAGTACATTAGCTCCCTATTTTGTGAAATCTATCAGAAGTTCTAGGTAACATTAATGGAATAATGCTGTTTGAGTCATTATAATTGAATTTTTTAAAAATTACCAACTATTGTAATTTGTCAATAAAAAAATCCAAATTTTGACAATTTATCCACAAAAATTGTCAATTTAATCATGGGTAATTTCCCAAGAGCCCCTAGAAAAAGCAAACTGTCATAGATTAAATTTTGAAACAAACAGTGGGTCAAGATAAGTGTTTATCTTTACACAGTCATTTGGTACCTGTTTGATTTCAATCACATGGCTAGAATGTCGACACAATGAGTACAATAAGTGCAAAAACACTCCTTAGGCAAGAAAAATCATGCCGAAATCGTCAACATAGAAATGTCATTTTCTCTATACAATGTAAAATCGGGACCATCAAAATATGTCCACAAAACCAGAATGTCGAGATTACCGATGACGATAAAATGAGTTTTGTATTACAAGCACATGCCTACATCGCTCATGAACATAATATTATGTATGATTAGAACATGTGGCACAATGACACTTTATTCTACATTAGTGAGACAAAGATGTAAGGGATACAAGAGGGGTATGGAAGGTTACATCTATTTTATACACAAACTTGGTCTATTCTGAAAGTCAATTAGGACTAAATTAAAATTAGGTTTGTTTGCCCTTTACCGACCGACCCGAGATTTGGCCGCCGACTCAAAAGATTTTATTGCAAAATTCGGATTTTTTTTTTTTTTTATATATTTTTTTTTTTTTTTGGGTTATAAACCCGACTATACACCATTATGTCACACTACGATGTGTGCAGTTTGTTCTTCTTAGTTACAAAACAATGACTATTTTTGTTTCATTATGTTTGCCTTATGATAACTTCCTCTTGCTAGAAAAACTTGGGAACCCAAAGTTAGAAAAAAGTATGACACAAAAATGGTCATAGTTGCCTTTATAACATTTTCATCAATAATTATTGAAGCCTCGTGCTCATACTCACTGACAACCACATGTCATTTAATCGTATCTTATTTAATATTTACAATTATTTAACTGTACCCACCCACCCAATGTACCATGTGCCGAAATTACCACGCACGAACAATACATTTCTAGATATGGCCCAATATGTGCACCTCTGCGCAAGTGGGTCCATTAGTAACCCACTCATTCCTTTGGTAACTGAAGGTTACTTGTTCTATCTCTCTGGTTACTCACTCTATTTAATGAAAGGCAAGGGTCTGTTTTCATAGTTTGATAGAATGAGAAAAGTTACCATTAAATAGAGTGAGTAACCAAAAGTAACTTCAAACTTCAAAGTAATCATAGATTTAGTGTAGTAACCTGGTAACTGGAAATGCAAGGGTTATTTTTTCATATTTTGATAGAATGAGAAAGTTACCATTAAATTGACTTAGTAACCATAAGTAACTTCAAAGTAACCAAAGACATAGAGCAGTAACCTGGTAACTGGAAATGCAAGGGTCGATTTTTCATATTTTGATAGAATGAGAAAGTTTCTAATGCATGGGTTGCTTTTCATATTTTGATAGAATGAGAAAGTTTCTAATGCATGGGTTGTTTTTCATATTTTTAAGCATTATTCTAGGGTAATGTTGAAGAAATTCTCCAAAAATGTGAGAAGTAACCAAAGAGATAGAACAAGTAACCTTCAGTTACCAAAGGAATGAGTAGGTTACTAATGGACCCACTTGCGCAGAGGTGCACATATTGGGCCATATATGTACATTTCGACTAAAACATATTAAAATTTCCACAATAAAATAAAATATTTTTCCTACCTACCTACCCAACTCTAAAATCTAGGGTCGGTAAAGGGCAAACAAAGACTTTTTTAATTATGGCCTAAAGGCTGAGCCTGTGAGAGTAATTTATTGCCTAAAAGCTAGAACCTCAGACAGTGTTCAAAACTGAATTCTAAAACGCTTGAACTCAGCGGTGTGGAATTCTTACTCCCAACTTAGCTAACTTGAACTTGTTGGCACCTGAACATGTGTACTTATCTGCGCAGCCCTACTAACATTGCTTTGCTATTTGCAAATCAGTGTCGTGTTAACCCATCAAATTTTACTTTAACCACTAAACCAACTTCTGTTCAACAGAAATGTGTTTGGAACCTTCATGCGGGTTGGTCAACCTTTCGATACCGTACAAAATCCAGTGAATTTACCGAAATCCATTTTGGATCTGGAGCGACCAGCATTTGTAATGCATCTCAGCAAAATTTTATGTTGCAAAACAAATTTTAACGTTCAAATTGCGCCTACCATATTTTTCAAGATATTTCTTGTTCCATTTAACTTGTTTGTGGACAAATAGAAAATAAGGTCGGTCTGAACTGTTCCAAAAATGAAATAATTATTAACACTAACAGCACAAAATCATGTTCATGCAATATTTAGTTAAAGGCCAATATGTATCTAAATTATGAATATTATGGTATAGTTTACATTTGATGTTTTTGATCTGGTTGGTATATTTATCTGCTGTTTTACATAATTGACCTTTCTGCAGATATTGATTGACAGCTCGCGTAAGCCAATCGCGTTTCAGTATTCGCGCACACCTCCGGCATTGTTTTATCGACGCCATTTTGTTAGACAAGCGCTACAGTTGTCAACAAATTTGTCTAAGAGTGATAGTTTTCGGGAAAGAAAATTACAGGGTGTTTATTATTGATCTAAGACAATGGTGAAAAGGTGAAGCTTCGGGCTGTGTGATAGTAACAATAGATGTCCAGACTGATAGGTGGCGTGAAATTCTTACCTTTTCCAAATCCTAAGACAAATATGGAAAAATGCATGCGGTGGATTAAGTTGTGCGACAGACCGCATCACGAGTTAAATCCGTCTAAAATTAACACAAACAGATATGCCCTATTGATAAAAAGATAACTTTTTGTTGGTTATTTGTTATTTTTACTTTAAATATCAGTTTGACTGGGAGGGGACAAACATTACAAGTTAATGAAAAGTCTGGACCCTAAAACATGAAGAAATACAAATTTACAACTTAAAATGTTTTTATTTCACATAATCAGTTGCAATTTATATATGTGAAAATATATCAAATCAATTAAATTATATCTGCATGTTGAGGGAACATAATATTATTTTTCTAAACTAAATTAATTGTCTTATGTCAGCATTTAAGCAAGTATTTGGACGGACATTACTTTATAAATTTGTAATAAGGCTGAGTTTGTATAACTAAAATGACAAGAATCAATTATAAAATCAATAATTATTGCGATTAAAAACATGAAACTGAAACATGTATTGCTATAAACATCTATACATGGAGAAAAATATCTGTATTTTGGTAATAATTGATATTGATGAAAAATTTAAATACATATGATATACCGGTATTGGTTACTCACTGTCAAGTATTTCTTTCGAAAGAAATTTATATGTCAGAAAAGTTCTTATTTCTTCATTGCATGTATTTCAATTGCATTGGGGGTTTACAATTTATGAACGTATAGAAATTAGTAATATATCTGGTTTAAAATCCTAAATATCACACCTACGAGTATGTTGATTTTGTTAAATAAACTAACATTCAACACAAGTCTGATCATTTATTTTTTATAAATGGTCATTTAGTTAAAGGCTATACAAGTAATTTACATTTCTCAACGTTGCTGTATGTATGTGTCGGGTGGTGACAGCAAAAACTGATTGGATGCGTATTGGCCTCCTACTGGGCCAGACTGTGAAATGCTGATTACGGGGCTGGATAAGATTTACATCTAGATAGTGCACACATGCGACATTATTGTTTATTGCATAACATTATATAATTTGTCCAACCTATGTACAAGCATTGTGTCTGCCTCTGTTTCATTTTATCACCATATCTTTACAGTATGATTTCTGGAATTTGTAGAAATATATGTTGCAGGATTTGAAAACTTGAGAAATAATCCTGATATTCTAATGTCCATCCCTTTTTGTGTAATGTCCATCTCCACACAAAATAAAGGTCGTTTATGTACACAAACATAACTATATCTAAACTTGATGACTAAAACGACTTTCATTCACACTAAATAACATTATACATAAGGGGACGGACATTACAGATAACGTTTCATGTTGGTTTGTTTGGTAAATACTTCCCCTGTAAACCCGCAATAAACTGCAAACATGGAATAATAATGATCACATGTAAATGTATTGCATACTAATTGGTTCGAAATTTATCTGATATAAAGGACATTCTAATATAAAATGAAATTCGTCTTCTAAAACATTACATAGTTGACATTTTCTTTCTGATCGTGGTAGGCCCCTAGCTAAATAGCATTCAAGGTTTATTCCATCTTCCCGTTTAAATTTCCAGTCTATGGCTTGATACTCTTAATCTAGTCAAAGCAGATCTATATTAAGTAATATTTATTTTGTCAAGATATGGTTTAAAGTCAAAATATCAAATAATGAGGAAAAATCCTTTAGAATACTATCTACATCAGCCCGTTATAGTTCTTTGTTCGACGCCATATTGGACATGGCTTGTCTAACGTGGTTACAGCGAGAACCTGTTACTAAGGGGGGCGTGGCTACGAAGAATCTGCAGAAAGGTCAATTATGTTTGTTGTCAAGAATAATTATAACTAACATAAACATCAAGCACCATGATAAACATTGATGGTATGCAACATACGGTACATGTCACGCTTTATGCTGCGCAGGTTAAAAATGGTGCCAACCATACTGTCAAACACATGAATGTGTAAACAGTCTAAACAGACAGGAATAAAATTATCACAAATATTCAAATTCTTAAGGTGGTAGGTATAAAAGACATCAATTTGATTTAGTTCATATTAGTCGGGGGTAGTTTGTGACACGTGAAAACTATATTAAAAATAGGTTTTTACATGAATTAGCAATAGCATTGCTATAGCCCTCACCTCTATGTTACAAAAAACATTTGTTTTACCAAAAAAAGGATAAAGATTGAACTCCCAAATTTTGTTGGTATGTATGTAAGATATTCTACTTTGAAAATATGCAAAAAGCTCAATTATTTTTTTTTGCTCATTTGCCCCATTTTCTCAGTCACATATGTTGTGGCTATTTATTTCAATTTCATTTGGACAAGTAAATGTTGGATGCAAACAAGCAAGATTTTCAGGTTAACTTGTCCATGGACAGGTTGAAAAAATCAATATTTCCACTCCCCAGCCTTAAAGTTTTAAATTGTGCTAGTCCCTGGTCACATAAAATGTATTCTAAGAATTATATCATATATTTTGTTGAATTAATGGTCTATGATTATATTTCAGTGTTGCCCTGTATTTCATTCAGAAGAGCTATGCCCTGTGTCCGATAAACCAAGTTTCCCACTCAGTGTCACTGAAGAATGTGTGTTGTCAACCAGTTTTTGGTTGTCGAGAGGGTAAGAAAATACAAATGTTATTTTCATCACTTTGTACTGCTTGATTTCACAAAACTAATCCAGTCTTAAACTTAATATAGGGGAACATTTTGAGCATTGCAATTTGAATTGTACATATCTAGTGATTTTTTTGGTTAATTGTACTGCTGAATATTGGCCGTTTCCCCTTACACAAAAAAATGTCCATTCCCCCCCCCACCAAATCATACTTTTTCCCAATTCTTTGTTATTCCCCCCCCCTTTTTCTGTTTTTGATTATTTAACCTTTTATGAAAGTGCATTGCCTTAATTTGCTCTTACATCCCCTCACATATATAACAAGCACCAGCCACAGCTGATAAGTTATTTTTATAAGCAAAACAACCATTTGTCTCACCATGTTTTTTTGTCCCACAAATGGGGGTCATATAGATTTACACTTGTCCATCCTACTTAAGTTTGTGTTACTCTTAACATGGAAAGCATTTATTTTGACCTAGAGTAGCAAAACTTTACAGGAATATTATTCAGCATATGCAAATGTGTACCTGGGGTTTTAATTTGGATCAGTTAGTGCTGACACATACCCATTGACCTTATTGGAAGCCTGGGGGTGAAGGTATCTATTATGAAAAGTAAAGTTTAGCTTTGTACCATAATTCAAGTTAGAATTGAGCTATTGTGATAAAACTTGGTATGCAGGTATCTTTCAAGCACAATTTTTTTTAGATTTGCAGCCGCTGCACTTAGGCTTGTTGTAACTAAAACTAGAAAAAAACAGTTTGTTGCCTGAAGTTACTCTGAATATACATGTTGTTAATATTTGATATCCAGCTCTAGAATGCTTTCTGGAAAACACCTGTCTTACTGTATAATTGGAGAATATCTCGTGTCGAAAAGTTTGCGAATTGCAGAAATTACTTTGATCATAATATCTACATGTCGTAACAGTTACTATTATATAATCAATTAAATGGCAGGGAGTGCTTTGGGTATGACTCCATATGGTACTGGACTCCAAGTATCGACTACACGACTTGTTGATAAAAGTATACTTTGGTGAATGTGGAAATTTACACTGTGGAAAATGTTTGCAAAATTTGTGCATTTGCTAAAGTCGCAAAAATATGTCTGACTTGTCTCAAGGACCGTTATGGTAGTAAAATCATTTGTGACACATTAAGATGGTTTATAAGGAATCAAGTTAAGGCCATAATTAAAAAAGTCTTTGTTTGCCCTTTACCGACCCTAGATTTTAGAGGTGGGTAGGTAGGTAGGAAAAATATTTTATTTTATTGTGGAAATTTTAATATGTTTAAGTCGAAATGTATTGTTCGTGCGTGGTAATTTCGGCACGTGGTACATTGGGTGGGCGGGTACAGTAAAATAATTGTAAATATTAAAAAAGATACGATTAAATGACATGTGGTTGTCAAAAACATGGTTACAAACATAAGCTCGGATCAATTCAGAAAAAATTAATGTTGGGAAAATGAAAGCAAAATTGACACCTTTATGTGTACTTGTTTTTAATACTTTATATCGCCCGTCTGTTTTAGTGAGTATGAGCAGGAGGCTTCAATAATTGTTGATGAAAATATTATAAGGGCAACTATGACCATTTTTGTGTCATACTTTTTTTTCTAACTTTGTGTTCCAAAGTTTTTCTAGTTATCATAAGGCAAACATAATGAAACAAAAATAGTCATTGTTTTGTAACTAAGAAGAACAAACTGCACACATCGTAGTGTGACATAATGGTGTATAGTCGGGTTTATAACCAAAAAAAAAATTTAAAAAAATCAAAAAAATTCAAAAAAAAATCCAAATTTTGCAATAAATTTTTTTGAGTCGGCGGCCAAATCTCGGGTCGGTCGGTAAAGGGCAAACAAACCTAATTTTAATTTAGGCCTAATACATGTGAACATGTTAAAAATGCAAAATAACCCATGGCAATTTGAATCTATGTAGTGAGTATCTTGCAAAAATGTTACGGTTCAATTGTAAAATTCCCTCTTGCCTCCCAATAACTGTGTCAACAGTTTGATTTACTACTTATTTACAGTTCATTGGCAATGAACAGGGCTCTAGAAATCCACTAGCCCGATGTCCCGGACTAGTCTAATGCTTAATCGGCTACCAACAGTTGAGTTGAAGTTAGTCCTGGACAAATCTGTTTTTAAAGCTAACCAACATCAGCAATTGTTCAGTTGTAAGAAAAAACCTTAGAATCACACAAACACATACATGTGATTATTAATTATGGATTGTGAAGCTGTCACTGTGCATGTTTATTTGTTACTAAATTGACCAATATTCTTGGACAATTAGCTTCTTAAGTGTTTATAGAGCCCTGATGTATCAATGCTTTTCATCCAGTGCTTGCGGGAAAATGTTGAGCTTTACAGGTATTCGTTTTGGGTAAAAGTTTTTACCATCGTTTCACTGTATCTGATAACAGACATTGAGACATCTTTACTCATTATTTCCTTGTATTAGTGTATGTGTATCCGTTGTTTACATCCACCTTCAATTTTGTCAGCGGGTTATGAAAAGTATTTGATGTGAAGTTTGAGAATGTTGACCATCCTAGCTTTTGAGTTATAAATAAAACTGATTTTATCAACAGAACTAATGACCTGGTAGCTGTGATTGGTTAATTATGCCTTGTAATCATGAGTGGAAATAGTCTGTGAAAGAGATTCCTACTCAATTAATTGACGCCATGATGTCCTAACGCCACGGTTGATTATATTTGCATTAATTAACAACTCGTGTTTATTTGTCTCATATCTGATGTTAGTTAGCTTTAAAAATAGACTTCTCATGGACCAGTGTCAGTTTAGTATCAGGAAGCCGGATGTGGCATTTAGACTTGTCTAGGATGTTAGGCTTGGCAATTTGTTGGACCCTGCTGTTTTAAAATGATATCCCTTCACTGGCTTAGACAGCAAAGATGGCCGCCTCCGTCCTATGGACACATTTCTAGTTGATATGTTTTCACTTTGTTATTGATTAAAATATCGTTTCATACAAATTTTAATTCTGGTTGAATTATCAAAGTTAAAGCTTTATTATGATTCAGATTTTTATTGAAAAAATATTATTGATGCAAATCTATGAACAAGTTGCATCATTGTCAGATTATGACTTCCAAATACATGACTACAAGTCTAGAAGTAAATAATCTCTGTTAAATTGTCAGCAAACATAAGTAGACTACATCGGGTATTCTGAAAGAGGGACTAGTCACTAAATAGTTTACATTGCGACACACATTTATCTCATAGTTGATCATCCCAATAAGGCCAAGATATGTATATTTGTTGTCTCTCAACCGACCCGAAATAAATGCTCGCTAGGTAGTAACGAGCAATATTTTTATTTAAGTAGACATCAAAAAGAGGCATGTTTAAAGCATTGATTGCCTACTTACAGACACAGTAGGGTGTGCAGACAGTAAGCAAAGACGGTAAATGTGACCTAATGATGGTTTATAATATATTATACACTTGGTACATTTAAAAACGCACAATGTAGGATTTCTAAATTTTCATTGACCGACTTTAAGGTTACAAGAAAAAAGTTTGACACAATATTGCATGTGTATGCAACATGTTAGCTAAATTTCATGACAATCCACTCGTATTTTCATACAAAAATGAGTTTCAAAAGTAATAAAAGCATAATAATAGAAGCGTTGTTTCAATGTCTACATGTTGAATTTTCATTCTACAGAAGCAGGGGAAGTCAGGTTGATATGTCTATTGTGATTTTCATAAAAAATCCTAAGTATGAAAAGATAGGAGTGAAACTTTCTGGAAGGAATAAGTCATGTTTGCTCAAAATGTTTTAGACAATTTGAAGTGTAAATATCTGTATTAATTCATATTAAAGATTAAACTAAAACTAAACTAAAACTTTTTTGAATCTTGTTTTTTTAAATTCATGTCACAAAACATGCTTAAATTGGCTTAGGTGAGAAAAGTGTACTTAGGAGTGAAAAGCACACCTAGGACTTTTGATGAAATACACCCTGTAGGGTACATCTTTTGCATTTCTTTTTGTCCTGTACGTATGTACATTATAAATACATCACCATATTCACCTACTAAGCAGTAAACTGTTACACAACAAATGGATATCTTGATGATTCTATACAGATTTGCAGTGTACTATTTTTAGTAACTATGCAATATCAATGTATGCACGCATGGTTATGTGCTGAGGTCATTCTGCATTATCAGAAATTAGTATTTATCATTTTTCTAATGAATTGTGAATATTGTACTTGTTTGCTGATGTTGATAATGACTCTGATCATGTTCATTGAATGATTAAACTTTACACTTAAATTCGGTTGACTGAATATACCCTATCATGTTGCCAAGCTGAATCAGATGATAAGTCTATTATTATAAGTTACGCATTTGTAAAAATATAGTTTCGGTTTCAGTGAAAGTGATTTCATGAACATCTGTATTTTGTTTGCTATTTATAATAGAATTGTATAGTTAGGCCAGAGTTTTGATATTTTTTGTTTTAGGGGAATTTTCTCAAAAATGAGCGCAAGGAGGAGGGAATAAAAATAAAAAGTAGAAAAGTGAGCATCAGGGAAAAATAAAAATAAAATGGATATTTTTTTTATTTTGAAAATCTTTGTAGAAAATTTTCGTTCTTGTGAAAAAAAATATTTAGGCTAAGTTGCACTAATTTTATTTTCTGTTGGAGGTAGACGGAACGGGCTGTGGAAGAAATAAAAAAAGTTACGAATTAGAATTTTATTTGGGTTTTGCAATATTTAGGTATGGTGGTCCGTAAAACGAGAAATTTAAAAACTCTGGCCTTACTACAGGGAAGATTGACTGCCTTGGTTTTGGCATATTGCATTTTAAGTGTCTACTTATTGTTTATTGAAGTGAGTCAGCTAATTGGCATTTAACATTTTGCACCCTAATGAGGCTGAGTAATTTCCCGTCAATATGTGTGTGGCAACTAGAACAATAAACATATATTTCTAAATTGTATACATGTATATGTTAATTTAATATCACCGCACTTTCATGTTATTTAATATTTTTAGCAGTCAGTTACTATACATTTTTAAAAGGTATGTTTATTGTAAAAATTAAAAAATATATATAATTCTTGATTATGGGTGGCCAATGTCAATTTTCTTAATATGTTTTACATATACAATGAACTTTATTTGCCTGAAATAAAACATAAACATAGCAGATTGGAGTTGCATCATTCTGTAGACTGCATTCTGTTCAAAATGAACACCGAACAGTTAATGTCTCTGAAATATGCATATATTTTATGTTATATGATACAAATAATTTTCATTCAAGACAATTTGATGCTCTACTGATTTTTTGAGTTTTCTAACACAGCCAGTATTTGCAAATTTCTGATGACACAAATGTCCCAAAAAGAACATTTTGTTTAGATTATTTTCAAGTATTGCTTACTTCTCTTAAATTTGCAAGTTTGTTTAATACCCAGGTGGTTTCTCTTTATGAAAATGGGAAGGAATGCAAAATTAATCAGGGTTTCCCCTTGAATTTTGCAGCTAGGGGTCCATGGACCCTCGTGGTTGACAAATTGGGGGTCCTTAGTAAATTTGTAGGGTCCCAGATATGCAGTTTATACTTGGCAAAAGTTTATTTTATGGGTCCCAAGATTTCTGCATCAGGGAAATCCCTGATTAATTTTAAAGGGTAACAGTTTTCAGAGAAGAAAAAGGGGCCATTGCTTTTTTTAATGGTAAAAACTGTAAAAAAAAATCACATTTTATCCACATTATTTTATGATTGCTTGTGGTCAGGAAGTGGCCCTATGTTTTTGGGGTCAGTACAAAGGTCAAGGTCATGTTGACCTTGAGACAAAATACTGTTTCTGATCCTTAACCACATAATTTTGGGGTTTACTGCAGTCAATGTTCATAGGATAAGAAGCTCTAGTCAGTAGATCACCTGTAATGTTTTGGGGTTGGTAGATTATAGGATTAAAGGACTTAAAGAGGGAGAATATGTTGCTACAGGGAACGCCACATACATTAAAGACAATGCCTCTCCACACAGACATCCGGGGAAAACTACAATCTATAAAACATAAGGCATTTGAGGAGGTGCAAGGGTAAATACGTTGAGGAACAGAGGGCAAGGAATGTTCCGATCGACCATAAGGGATGGCTAAGGAGATAGAAAACAATTTATATCAATGACTGGAGAATGTTTCAGCTCTAGGCAGTCAAACTTTCAAAGCTTGTGGGATTTGAGCTTGTGGTCTGTAGAATGACGCCCCTGGAGAGTCACGAAGCAGTTCTCCCAGAGGTCAAAATCAGACTGTACTTACAGGTTATAATTGATTTAAATTTAATGTGGAACCTAGATTGTCTTGATTTTTATAATTAAATGTTGACCTCAGTTTAGGGCAGGGACTTCTTCATGCAATTTAATTATAGATGGTCAGTCATGGCATTCCTGACAGTTCAACTTTTTAACAACCTTATGAATATAGAATACTGCTACGTGTTTGTACATAGATACATGTATAGATAGTGTAGAGACTAATAAATCAATTGTTATTCATATTTTGTTATGTCGACTTCCTTGTTAAGTGAATGTCTTGACTGTACAATAAAAATGAAGATTTTTGAATAGCTTGTTATCAAAATAACAGTTTGATTACGTGCTTGCTTAACGTGGGAACTTGGACTTCATTCAGATATGATTTTCCATCAATAGATTTATGTATGGATCATTTCCTGTCTGTTTTGATTTAGAACGTACGTAACAAAATATGAGGTGGTCAGTCAATGAAAACATGTTTTGCAAAGTATTGAGTGATAAACAGTACATTGCTATACCTTTATTTTTATCAGTTTTAATGTCCTGAACTAATTGTATACAAACTCACAAGTCTGCTAACATATTAAACCGCAATTTGAAAGTTGTTTCAAGGACATTACAATGTCAAATCTATTTTAATCAAAATTCATTCAGAATCAATTGAGATTACCACTATGATAGTGATTTCTGAACTGTGGTTTATAGGAATGAGACATAACACTGTTATGATTCCTTGAGGAAGTGCAAGGTCATTGCTAATGAAACTGTGCATGAAATCACTTCTATCTGGGTAGAGATGAGAATTGACGGCCATTATCTATTTCATTTGGAAATATTCAAACAGACAGACCAGAAAGTCTGATATTTCTTAGAATTTCTGTGTTTTATATAACATTATAATAGTCATTATTGCAAAGAATTATTAGACGGTCATTATTAATGGTAGGACCTGCAATATATCCCTTAAAGAGTCTTCACAATAATCTTTTTGAAAGACTTGCCCATTCAGCCAGACAGCTTGCAATTTCCACTTGCCCCAATTCACTTTCACTTGCCCAAATAAAATTAACAGCACTGTCAAAATAACTAAGAAACATGATGTTTTAATTTGTTAAATTGGAAATGAAGACTGGTAACAATAGTTGATGAAAAAGTGTAGTTACACAAACAAAATTGACAAAAAATGAAAACCAGTCAAAGTATTGCGTACGATCAAATTACTTTTTCTTAAAATCTATGTTTTGATATTAGAAAGTTATTGAATAAATTTATCATAAGAGAACAATTTGACCATATTTCTGCTTTTTGGATCATTTTTTTATACATTCATAATACTTTTCCCTCCCTACTCTCATCTTTTACTACATTTTTTATACATACCACATTGGGACCTTACCCCTGTGCAATTCTGTCACTTTATATAGTGTTCAGGTTGTAGCCTGCCCAGTTTCGGCTATTGCGGCCGGCTGTCTTGACTCCTCCTGTGATATTTTCCATCCATTAATCCCCCTCCCCCTTCCTTCGCTGTCCACTTTGATTCTCCTAGTTATTGCTTGTGGTCTGCTGGGCCTTTCCTTGTGCCTCTGTTCCTTAACATGTGTACCCTTTGACCTCCTTAAGTACCTTATGTTTTATGGATTGTTGTTTTCGCGGAGGTCTGCGTGGGCACTGTCTTGTGTATGTGGCGTTCCCTGTAGTTACGTATTCTCTCTGTGATAAAAGACACATAAGAATTTACTCAAGTATATGTTTTCTCTATAGCTTGATTGCCTGTAGATACTGGTGAGTATTTCATATTTACAGAACAAATACCCAATTTATCACACACAGAAGTCAAAACTTCCAAACCTTTCGATAGCACAAGCTGAAACAATTGACAAATATACTGAAGACTGTTACCGACTTCATACTTCAGTATTTACGTGAAACCGGGGCCAGGACTGTGATGTTGCATTTCAGCCTGTATGTTTAATTATACATAGTTGCTGTACGAAACAGTGTAAAGTAACATTTTAGGGCATCTGATTCATCACACATATCACCGTCTCTGTGGTCGAGTGGTTAAGGCATCATCAGCCTTTGGAGCCGGAACTCAAACGTTCGAATTCCGGTAGGTGTCTGTTCCGATTTGGCCGGTTGGTGATCAGCCGCCAGCTAGTTAAATAATGGTTACTGTGTGCCTTCTTGTCTGGTGCCTGGTGTAAAAAGATAGGAATCAGGAAGTAAATGTGCTCAGAAAGTAGGTGTCTAATAAGTCAGAAATGGCTGGCCCTTTAAATAGGGGTGACACTATAATAAATAAACACTTTTTTTTAAAAGATCCAATGCATCATTTTAATGTAGAAATGGTATTTCATTATTGTAAACATGTTTCTATTGTAGGCCATGAAGTTGTTTTTTGCAAGGAAGATGGTGGAAAAGATGTGTGTAAACCATGTAAGGCAGGATCTGTCAACTGGTACAATACATCGTCATTAGATACCGTGAGACGAACATGCTTTCATCTTACCACAGACCATAATGATTCCTGTCCTGCTGGTAGGTTTTCTATCATAAAGTGTGTACAGTATGAAAGAGAGGGCAGAGGTATAGGGCCGAGGGCCGAGAGATATAGGGTCCGAGGATGGACAGATGTAGGGTCCAAGGATGGATAGATATAGGGTCCATACTGAACAGTACAACACTTTCTGTTGCATTGACTCGTCTGCTCCATCTTATTTTTCTTTTGCAAGATGTGCTTTTTATTCCCAAATATAATCCGAGTTGTGTTTAATCATCAATTTAGTAACAATTTAAACTTGTTGCGTAAATCTTTGTTGAGAACAGGACATGATGGTAAATTATGTCATGCCATGTCAGTAACCAGAAACACATACTTACTTGGTCACATGACTTCCAACATTTTGTCTAATTGATGGGATTTAAGGTCTCATGCGCCTCATTACCATTTTCGCTGACGACTCGACTTGAAAACTTTTATTGCTTGATGTCCGCAAGTTACTAGAAATTGACAACTGATCTTCATACATGAGTCAATAAATATTGACCCATTTTCTTACAGATTTGAGTGTAATATGAGATCTGGGGGAAATAATTAAGTCAGAGTTTGGAGTGCACCACTAAAACCCAATAATTAATCTCATATCTCAAAATCACACTAAAATCTCAAAGACAATGGATCAAAAAAAATATTCAGCACTCATTTGAAATGTTCTTTCAATTTCCTGACTGAGTTTCCACTATCAGACTAGTAAGAGTACATTTTGTGATTTGGGAAAAACCCATGTATTTGGCTTTGGGAATGGGTCAGATAGTCTGACCTGTGCAAACTATATAAAAAGGTCCGGAACTTGTGTTTATATTTCAGCAGATAACCATCCCGTAGCAGAAAATGAATACTGTGAGCATATGAAGTGTAAATGCCAGTTTGAGTTATGTTACTTTGGTAATCCCTGTGTATATTGTCAGCGACGGGAGACAGAATGTGGAGTAAATAAGGAGATGAATACGACAGGAGGCAAGTGTCCATTTTTGGTAACTGATTGATATCGTATGTATGTCTACATCATGTGGATAAACGTTTTCGTCTCGTGAATTTTGCAACTGAAATAAGCACTACAATGATTCAAAGTTTATGGAAATTTAATACATGTTCAGGATTCACTCAGTCCTTGAAAAGTCCTTGAACAGTACAACACTTCCTGTTGCATTTTCTCGTCTGACTCCATCCGATTTTTCTTTTGCAAGATAGTCCTTGAAAAACTGTCCTTTGTTAAGCTATAAGCAAGCTTCAATTTAAAGTTCACTTGACTATGTAAACTAAAACTGAACATAAATGGACTATCAAAAATGGTTCAAAAAAGCATAATTATATAGAACCATTATTCAGAATGCTATTTAATTCATGCATATATAATTTCATTTTTCAGAGTGTGAGCTGTGTAAAGATATGATGTACAGTCCTGTTGGTTGTGCCCCTTGTCTATACAATGAGACTGCATGGAGGTATGTTCCGCATATTTTAATCATACGATAGTGAAATACATAATTTATACATTTCTGTCCGTAATGGTCAGTTTCTTTTGTCTTGAACACCATTGACCTGCCATCCAAACTTGCAGAGTAATTGAGCATTTTAAACTTATTTAGTGGGAATAAAGTCAGTATATGGAGATTTAGCACTGTGAAAACAGACAATGCCTCCCCACACAGATCCCAGGTACAGGGAACGCCACATTCACCAGACAATGCCTCCCCACACAGATCCCAGGTACAGGGAACGCCACATTCACCAGACAATGCCTCCCCACACAGATCCCAGGTACAGGGAACGCCACATTCACCAGACAATGCCTCCCCACACAGATCCCAGGTACAGGGAACGCCACATTCACCAGACAATGCCTCCCCACACAGATCCCAGGTACAGGGAACGCCACATTCACCAGACAATGCCTCCCCACACAGATCCCAGGTACAGGGAACGCCACATTCACCAGACAATGCCTCCCCACACAGATCCCAGGTACAGGGAACGCCACATTCACCAGACAATGCCTCTCCACACAGATCCCAGGTACAGGGAACGCCACATTCACCAGACAATGCCTCTCCACACAGATCCCAGGTACAGGGAACGCCACATTCACCAGACAATGCCTCCCCACACAGATCCCAGGTACAGGGAACGCCACATTCACCAGACAATGCCTCCCCACACATATACCAGGTACAGGGAACGCCACATCAGGGAACAAGCTAGGCTCAAATTTTTGGGAGAAGTCACTTCTCCCTTCAGCTGAGATAGGGAGAAGAGGGGAGAAATTAGGAACAGGCATTGGGTCGATTACTTGAAAAAGTAATTGATTCAATTATGATTATTTTGGGTTTTCTCAGTAATCGATTACGTCATGATTACTGCATAATTTGGAAGTAATCGATTAATTATGATTATTTTCAATAAAAGTAATCATGATTAATGATTACTTTCTTTTGTAAATGACAGGTTGAAACACAGGTCTGTGAAACTTATTTAGTATATTAGCAGTACAATGAATGTACTAGTAATATTATTTTTAATGTCACAGTGTCAGTACTACACGCAGTTTATGTATTGCACTTAATGATGCATATTTTAGTTACTTATTGCATTTAATCATCATTAGCATTTCAAATGTCTTATCGCTGAGTCAACACCTCTCGGGTCGAAAGAACTTTCCAGCGATACTAAATAACCGCTCAACAGGAGTAGTGGTGGCTGGAATACACAAGTATTTCTTGGCAAGGTTTGCGAGGTTTGGATATTTGTCATTGTGTTGTTTCCAGTATTGCACAGGATCAACCTGGTCGCATTGTTCACTAAGGTAGTTGCTAACTTACATTAAAATACACATGACAAAATTAAACAGGTGTATATTCAAGAATTCTGAACTAGATTTCAAAGGATTGAGCAATGTTAACATTCTTGATCTGAAATCAGTGTATCATTATAGTTTTACATATTAACAGATTAACAAAACCATAGTTAAACCCTAGGGGCTAAATCATGACAGTTTTAACCATGAATAGGTGAGAAATAAGTGTATAATTGGTTGTTAAACAATGGAAGTGTCAACCAATGCTTTATACCTAAACACAAAAGTAATCTGAAAAATGCATGATTAATGATTAAACCTGATTACTGGGAAATATTAATTGATTATTAATCATTATGATTACTTTTGATGATTACCCCATGTCTGATTAGGGAGAAGTGGAGACAGCACGTCCCCATCATTGATTTTGTTTTTCTTCATGACACTGGATCTTTTAATAACTACATGTATTAATGTTTGATAGTTGTGAAACATTGAAATTAACAAAAAGTGCATAGCTTCCTATCAGTTTATGTTTTGCAAATCTCCTCAATAATAAGAAAGCATGTTTCTAGTCACATGCTAAATAAATTATAGTGTGCATATGATAAGCCTTCATTTTTAGCTATATATCAACCAAAATCTCAAAGTAAAATATAAATCTTTACTCCATTTATCATCTTACATATGACCTGTTTACTTTCAATAACCATATGAGAAACTAGCCTCACACATTAATGTTTCACCACGGACATATAAACCGTAAATATATGGTTTATATGTCCGTGGTTTCATTAAAATTGTCAAATTATGCAATACTGAAATATATTAACCAATGAAATTGAATGCAAATCAAAACTATAACCAATGATTTTTCAATTAACATCAATATCAAGTATGAGTAAAACGCCGTATGACGCAACCCACGTAAACGAAAATAAACGCAAGTCGATATTGAAAATGAAAGTAGGAATATTCAATAAAAATCTAGACAGCGTTTACGGTGAAAAATCTCAACAAATTCGCCGTAATCGCAGTATTCATTGCAATATCGCACCTTTCACGGGTCGTCCGTTTGATAAATTTATGATAGGCTTAATTTGTCGTCTATGTTGGTTCTCCACACGCATCGTGTAAACACACTCATGTCGAAATTCCTTACAAAGCTAAGCGCTCATTGGTCAGCAGTGGTCGCTTATCCAATCAGATCTCGCCTTACATTATGCGGTAGGCGCAGCATAACTTATCAATATTGTTTAAACCGTGGGGGAAAACCCGATAATAGGTATGTTTATACAACGAATGCACTGCGGATTTCTTGCTTGATTACACAAAGGTTCATATTGTTTAATGACATGTCCCAGAAATTTACGGCGACTTATTTTTCGCCGTACTTGTGAAAATTGGCAAAATGAACGGACGTTCGGTGACTTCTTCGCCAACTTTGCCCGCTAGCTTGTTCCCTGCACATATACAAAACAATGCCTCCCCACACAGATCCCAGGTACAGGGAACGCCACATACAAAAACAATGCCTCCCCACACAGATCCCAGGTACAGGGAACGCCACATACAAAAACAATGTCTCCCCACACAGATCCCAGGTACAGGGAACGCCACATACAAAAACAATGCCTCCCCACACAGATCCCAGGTACAGGGAACGCCACATACAAAAACAATGCCTCCCCACACAGATCCCAGGTACAGGGAACGCCACATTCACCAGACAATGCCTCCCCACACAGATCCCAGGTACAGGGAACGCCACATACAAAAACAATGCCTCCCCACACAGATCCCAGGTACAGGGAACGCCACATACAAAAACAATGCCTCCCCACACAGATCCCAGGTACAGGGAACGCCACATACAAAAACAATGCCTCCCCACACAGATCCCAGGTACAGGGAACGCCACATTCACCAGACAATGCCTCCCCACACAGATCCCAGGTACAGGGAACGCCACATACAAAAACAATGCCTCCCCACACAGATCCCAGGTACAGGGAACGCCACATACAAAAACAATGCCTCCCTACACAGATTGCAGGGATTAAGAAGGTGTAACGGCAAATATCTATGGGTATGGGACAGTAAGGAATTGTTAGTCTGTCTATCAAAAACCACCATGGAGAATTTAAGGGGACAACAAGGGAGGAAAGGGATTGAATGGATGGAATTACACCACAGGACAAGCAAAGAAAGCAAGTGTCCATGGGCCAAAATGGGGAACTGAAAACTGGAAAATTACTTAATGAAGTCACACTACATGCTGTCTTGTGTTTCTGAGAGGAATATCTTTTTATAAGCAGAAACTTGATGCGTGCTAACGAAATTATTTAGTACATGTATTTTAGACTTGGTGCATATGTGAACACATAACTTGCCACTTTTCATTGTACTTGCAAACATGTCCACTTTTAATTTATTGAGGATTTAGAGATTCATCAGTTATGCTTTGTAATGCTTTGTATTGTCATGATTTCACGAACTCATAAATTACTCATTAATGACTTACCTGCTGGGTCAGACATTGTATTATATTGTTTAATGTTCTAGGCAAATCCTGGTCACCACCTGATTATGAACTCTCTATCAACTACGAAACATGCTTCTTTTGCCAAGCACATTTACATAGGAACATTTTCTGTGAACCAGGAAATGACTTTGTTATGGTGAATTCTACCATACAGTCCACTCTCGTTATGGTGAATTCTACCATACAGTCCACTCTCGTTATGGTGAATTCTACTATACAGTCCACTCTCGTTATGGTGAATTCTACCATACAGTCCACTCTCGTTATGGTGAATTCTACCATACAGTCCACTCTCGTTATGGTGAATTCTACCATACAGTCCACTCTCGTTATGGTGAATTCTACCATACAGTCCACTCTCGTTATGGTGAATTCTACCATACAGTCCACTCTCGTTATGGTGAATTCTACCATACAGTCCACTCTCGTTATGGTGAATTCTACCATACAGTCCACTCTCGTTATGGTGAATTCTACCATACAGTCCACTCTCGTTATGGTGAATTCTACCATACAGTCCACTCTCGTTATGGTGAATTCTACCATACAGTCCACTCTCGTTATGGTGAATTCTACCATACAGTCCACTCTCGTTATGGTGAATTCTACCATACAGTCCACTCTCGTTATGGTGAATTCTACCATACAGTCCACTCTCGTTATGGTGAATTCTACCATACAGTCCACTCTCGTTATGGTGAATTCTACCATACAGTCCACTCTCGTTATGTTGAAGTATTCAGGACTGTAGAAAATAGTTTGTCTTAACGAAAATTCGACATAAAAGGTTGGGATGCCGTACTGGCGGTGTGTTGTAAGAATGACAAGCTTGCAAAAATTGCTTAAATTGCACTTTATGTAATACTCATGAAGAACAATATGTTTAATAATACCTCCTTTAAATCAAACATGATATGAGCACTGCTATGGGATTTCCAACCTCTTCTGTAAGTGACGTCATTTCAAGAAAATTACATCGTAAAATTTGCCAATTTGGAAAAAGTTTAATCGATTCAACTCCAATTTTGGAAGATTTTAGAGTTAAAAGAACAGGCTTTTCATATCCAAATTTTATACAAACAAGCATTCTAATCTAAATTTCTTATATCAATTGTAAAAAGGAACACAAAATGTCCACAAACATTTATGACTCAAGGGACAATAAGGGCCACAGATTCAGAGAGCTTCAAGATATACCAGGTCGCTCCAGTCAATGATTTTTCGTTGGTACTTCTGATTGGGAATTTTTTTCTGATTGGGAAAAAAGCATATATTTGGCTTTGGGAATGGGTCAGATAGTCTGACCTGTGGGAACTATAGAAAAAGGCCAGCAGAGTTGGCATATAATATATGATATATATATATATATATAGTTGTAAATTTCAGAATTTCCGAGAGAACAAAAAGAAATTTAACCAATGACAATGGTATGTTTTTCCATTATTTTTAACCCATTTTGCTAACTCCGTGAAAAGGTGCAAAGGTAGAGTACATGATTTTACTTCAATTATTCCATTAAAATTTATTTTCGCTACCTTGAGTTTGCAAACAGGTTGGAAACAGAGGAACATTCTAGGGCCTAAATTCCACAGTTGCCCTGTAAAAATCACACGCACTGTACACTTCCTTGTATGTTTGTCCGTTGGGCACATGTTGTGTCTTGGCTATAACTTCTAAACAATTTAAGGGTTTCCAATGAAACTGCCTACAAACAAGAGACAGGAGTAATTTCTGAAGGCAAGGCAAACAGTGAAGTTGTTGAATACAAATTGGTAGTAATGTTAGTCACATTTCTTGTTTTTTAACATTTGACGGTTGACGATGATCGTCAACCGTCAAATGTAAAGTCCTCTTAGTTTATTATAGATTTGATGAGTATTGTGGCTGATTTTCAGGGATATTTAAAATGTGGAATGGCAGGGGTTCTTGATATAAACGGCTTTCCTAGATTATTTGTGTCATTTTTAGCTAATGGGTTGACCCGAATAGTCGCATTTTAATTTCTAATTCGATAATATGGAAATCGTGCAGTCTTGGAAGTACCTCACAGGACCTTCAGTCCTTTGATTCAAACATGTTTTGGTCTTGATTGTTTAAAACTTAATCTAAGGGCAATGTAATCATGCCACGCGCGTTATGGTTCCTTGCAAATTATGGAGATGGCTTTGATATAAGCTTCTTGAGAAAGGAATCTCATAGTGGTAAATCTTGACGTCTGTACGTAGTGTATTAAGATACCTTGACTGTTTGCAATTTTTTTGTAGATTCCACTGATACCAGCACTAAGACGTCCACTGACAGTTCAGGGAACCACTCTGTGACACTAAGTAGTACAACAGATGCTCTAGAAGAAGAGAAAGACAACTCTGATGATATAATGATTCCGGTGTAAGTTATGAAATGCATGAAACATTTATGACTGTTGCATTTATCTGTTTTTGATACAGTTTGGAGATTAGGGTTGTCACGATTTAATGGTATATTGCAATATGCAGCCATGCTGTATTGTACCATGACATGAAGTGAACGTACAGTTTTATTTTGTTGTTTGTAACGAGCCCAGCTAGCTCAGTTGGTAGGATGATAGAATGTCACCAGGCAGATCGGTGTTGAATTCCCGGGTTGGGCCGGTTATGTTGTTCCGTGACGTTGGCTACAGTCACGACATCCACATATGGAGAAGTTGAAAAAATATGATGGAAAAAATTGTTGAAAACTGGCACAAAACCAAATTAAAACAAACCAACGAACAAAACAGTATTTTTACAATTCATTTTTGCTGCTTTCTACTAGAAACTTACTAGCTACAAACTCTAAATTTATTAAATTATTTTGTTGTGAAAACCTCAAATGTTAAGACTTGAAAAGCTAACACAGTATAGTTTATTTGGCTGAAATATTTTGTTAAAAAAGGTACGAAAGTTATGATGTAATAAAACCGTTTAAATCATACAAAAACATTGGAAATCTTTAGCTTAACTGCTGCAATCTGATCTGCAATTGATTATACTTTTATGGACAAGCTCATTAGTGCAGCAAATGTATCTGATTGCTGTCTTCCTTTATCTAAACCAATATACATGTACACTTGTAGGATTGTTGTGATCGTTGTTCTTGTTGCTTGCGGCATCCTGATTGCATTGTTTCTGTATGCTAAGAAGAAGGCAAGTACCGGAGATGAAACATCCTTACCGGCTGTCGTGTATACCAGATTGTGTTCAAGGAGGCCAAGATACCAGGCTGATGCAGGTAAATATTATTGTTTAAAGTTATATACCGGCTTAATCAGTATTACGTAATTAATACTCCAATTTCCTAATAGCCAACTTTCTATGCTTTTCTAGCCCTCCTCCTGTAGTCTCTGAAAGACATCACCTATTTCTGCACTTTATCAGGCAACCCCATTCTCACACATTTTAGGGGCCATTGGTAATATCTAAGGTTCCATTTGTTCATACCCCAAGTAAATCACTGGATATTTACATCATTAAATTGTCTGGTTTTATGGGGGAAATGATAATACAAGAATACAAACATCATATGGCTCCAATGTAGATAGTTCTAAAAATACTTCCCTGTACACCAATATATATCACTTCCAGCATGTTGTTATACTGGCACTAACTTCTCTATTTTCAGATGTTATGGACAAATATTGACTGTCTTTGTTATTGTCCACTTACCTATCCACTGTCAATGTAATTGTCCACTATCCTATCCACTGTCTTAAGTTATTGTCCACTAACCTATCCACTGTCTATGTTATTGTCCACTATCCTATCCACTGTCTATGTTATTGTCCACTATCCTATCCACTGTCTATGTTATTGTCCACTATCCTATCCACTGTCTATGTTATTGTCCACTATTCTATCCACTGTCTGTGTTATTGTCCACTATCCTATCCACTGTCTATGTTATTGTCCACTATCCTATCCACTGTCTATGTTATTGTCCACTTACCTATCCACTGTCTATGTTATTGTCCACTAACCTATCCACTGTCTATGTTATTGTCCACTATCCTATCCACTGTCTGTGTTATTGTCCACTATCCTATCCTCTGTCTGTGTTATGGTCCACTTACCTATCCACTGTCTATGTTATTGTCCACTATTCTATCCACTGTCTATGTTATTGTCCACTAACCTATCCACTGTCTATGTTATTGTCCACTATCCTATCCACTGTCTATGCTATTGTCCACTTACCTATCCTCTGTCTATGTTATTGTCCACTATCCTATCCACTGTCTATGCTATTGTCCACTTACCTATCCACTGTCTATGTTATTGTCCACTATTCTATCCACTGTCTATGTTATTGTCCACTATCCTATCCACTGTCTATGCTATTGTCCACTATCCTATCCACTGTCTATGTTATTGTCCACTATCCTATCCACTGTCTATGTTATTGTCCACTATCCTATCCACTGTCTATGTTATTGTCCACTTACCTATCCACTGTCTATGTTATTGTCCATTTACCTATCCACTGTCTTATGTATTGTCCATTTACCTGTCCAATTTCTATGTTATTGTCCATTTACCTGTCCTCTGTCTATGTTATTGTCCATTTACCTATCCACTGTCTATGTTATTGTCCACTATCCTATCCACTGTCTATGTTATTGTCCACTATCCTATCCACTGTCTATGTTATTGTCCACTAACCTATCCACTGTCAATGTTATTGTCCACTAACCTATCCACTGTCTATGTTATTGTCCACTATTCTATCCACTGTCTATGTTATTGTCCACTATCCTATCCACTGTCTATGTAATTGTCCACTAACCTATCCACTGTCTATGTAATTGTCCACTATCCTATCCACTGTCTTTATTATTGTCCACTATCCTATCCACTGTCTATGTTATTGTCCACTATCCTATCCACTGTCTATGTTATTGTCCACTATTCTATCCACTGTCTTTGTTATTGTCCACTTACCTATCCACTGTCTATGTTATTGTCCACTAACCTATCCACTGTCTATGTTATTGTCCACTAACCTATCCACTGTCTATGTTATTGTCCACTATTCTATCCACTGTCTATGTTATTGTCCACTATCCTATCCACTGTCTATGTAATTGTCCACTAACCTATCCACTGTCTTTGTAATTGTCCACTATCCTATCCACTGTCTTTATTATTGTCCATTTACCTGTCCAATTTCTATGTTATTGTCCATTTACCTATCCACTGTCTATGTAATTGTCCACTATCCTGTCCACTGTCTTTATTATTGTCCACTATCCTATCTACTGTCTATGTTATTGTCCACTTACCTATCCACAGTCTATGTTATTGTCCACTTACCTATCCACTGTCTATGTTATTGTCCATTTACCTATCCACTGTCTTATGTATTGTCCATTTACCTGTCCAATTTCTATGTTATTGTCCATTTACCTATCCACTGTCTGTGTTATTGTCCATTTACCTGTCCTCTGTCTGTGTTATTGTCCATTTACCTGTCCAATTTCTATGTTATTGTCCATTTACCTATCCACTGTCTATGTTATTGTCCATTTACCTGTCCTCTGTCTATGTTATTGTCCATTTACCTGTCCAATTTCTATGTGATTGCCTACTAATCTATCCAATTGCTATGCTATTGCCTACTAACCTATCTAATTTCTATGTTCTTGCCTACTAACCTTTCCAATTTCTATGCTATTGAACACTAACCTTTCCAATTTCTATGCTATTGAACACTAACCTATCCAATTTTTATGCTTTTGAACACTAACCTATCCAATTTCTATGTTATTGTCCACTTACTATTTTAATGTTGACTGACCCATCTACTTTCTATGTAACATTGTTTTTCCCATTGTAAACCTCTATCACTTGCAGAGTCATTGAATCCACCGACTACCAATAGAGATGCTGTACCGCAGACTGTTGTCCGCAAACCAGCTGCTGCTATCTCTCGTAAGTATTCTGACCTATGCCTGGTATAAAACCTGTGTCAGGTATATTTTACATCAGGGAAAAAAGCCTAACCCCCATTATTATATTCCATATATAAAAGTGGGTCTGTTTGCGATGAGGCAATGATTGCAAAATTTTAGAATTTGAGAAATTTGCAAAACATATTGTCTTATTCACAGAATTTTCTATTTAAACATACTAGGCCGTTTCAATGTAACATACTCATTTTGAAATTTCAACTGAAATGATCAAATTGAGAAACTTTTGACTTGCGAAAAATATTCACAGTAAATTTTGATAATATTAAAAATGCAGCTATATAACTTTAGCCTTCATTTTGTTCCAAACGTTAATAGCGTTTTAAGGTTACAAATGAGTCAACCATTCTTCAAAATGAAATTACTATGGCCCTAGTATTCGTATTTAATAATATATTAAGTTTAGGAAATTAAAATATAACTAATTCTTTATGTCACCGTGCTGACGCGGACAACTTTTAGTTGTGTTATTTTTGGCGTGGATAATATAAGCAATACCAATTGTAACAAGAGTAAATCAGACTATTGATTTGAGCTTGTGAAAGGGGTGCATGGCCCTTGACTTATCATCATAATCAGTACAGTTGTTCACTTGGTAATTTTGATATCCATTCACAAACTATGAGCAAAATAATAGCATTTGCTTTTGTGACAAAGGTTGCAAGTGGGGACATCTGTGTCCTATGGATGCATTCTAGTTTTTTATCTCATAAGTTTACCATTTAAGGAAATTTGCTGACAAATCAGAACAAGGGAGGTAAATATTGTAAATGTGGGAACAATCTATTGATATAGTCTAAGGGAATGGTTTACCCACTTACTGTGATTCACATTTTTATTGATCTATACAATCATGCAACTAACAAATTTAAAAAAAACTAATGGGCACTTTAAGCTTATATTTAAAAAACAATAGTTTCTCTTTTCACTGCAGATTTCGATGTTTAAGCGACTTGATATCTACTCATTATAAAAGATTGCGTTTCATTCTAAGAATATTTTAAGAATTACTGTAGTTTATTAGCTCCTTATCTCTGTTTATAAGTTCAGATAACTACCCTGTATATGCATATGGTCATCTGATATAATCTGAGTGTGTCTATATGTGACATTTATCACTTGTAATCACTTAACTTCATTGTTATACAACAATGTGAATAGGGAGCTACAATATTAGGAGGATTTTTATGAAAGTTCACACCAATAATCTACCCGAGGGGTTGTAGTGTTGGACATTTTTCAATCACCTGCAAGATGGCCCACTGGCGGCCATCTTGGATGTTTTAAAAAGTATGTCTGACAAAGTGGTTTTTTGGGGGAATTAATTGCCTTCACTGATAGCTCTAGTTCTACTTGGTACCATTCATGGATATTTGTATTGTATTTTAGCTATGGTTCAGGGAGCCAGTGGTCCTGATGAAGGTGATGCTGCTCGCATGGATTTATTGAAAAATGGGAATGCTGCTGCATGTGGGGACGAGGAAGTCACAGATGTTAAGCAGTAGAAAGAAGAATATAAATGTTTTGGTGAAAAACTGACAACTTTCATTAGTTTCAGTTTGTCATGAACTTGATATAACTACTTATTGTGGTAGAATAGAAGCAGCTAATGTTGAGATCTTTGAATGAAATAGATCTGGCTATAGTGAAATATGTACAGTCCAACCTGTTGATAGTGGTCACCTTTGGGACTGACCTTAAAGTGAACACTATAGACAGGTGACCTCTATATCCAGGTTGATGTATTATGCATGCCTTTTAACAGTATTTTTTACTTTTAATCTGCTGTTTAATCATTCCGTACATTATCATAATAATTACACTATTGTAAAAATTGCTAATCAATGTACAATTTGCCAATGCTGACCATGTTAGATAGGGTTTATATATTCTATGTATTGTTTAATCACCCACATTTGTGCCATTCTTCTGACTGCTTACTTCTGTGCTCATATTCTGCTGCTATATACTTACCTCAGTCTTCCAGAATTCTGTTTTGCAAAAGATCATCAGCAGTATTTAACCAGGGCTCTAGAAATACACTAGCCCGATGCCTCAGACAAGTCAAATTGCTGATTTGGGCTACTAACAGTTGAGTTGAGGTCAGTCCCGGACAAGTCTGTTTTAAATTCCTGGACTCAATGCTATATAAGTGAACCACACAAAATGAAATTAACATATTTTAGCAGTAAATACATAACAGTTGTTAACTGCATGGTAACTAACATGGCCAACATCAACCCCTTTATTAAAAGCCAATTAACTTTGGACATGTGACAAATAAACAAGAGTAGTTCATACACACCTAATATCTGTTAATCTGTACCCCATTCTATTTTCGGACAACTAACCTCTCATGTTGGACTAGTCAAAATTAATTTGTACCCTATTCTGGGACGAAAGTATATGAGAGTATCTAGAGCCCTGTAACACTAATATTTGTTACACTTAAATCCATTTTAATCTAAGAATGTATTGATGTATTCACTCCGGGAATGTTTACTAAGTATTATGCAAGCCTGTCATTCATGAAAAAAGTGAATGAAGAGAGGGTTGCCTCTTGCTTCCTTCAAAACTATAAATGAAGATGTTTTATCCTGCGCTTTTTTTAGGCGCTTTAGTGTCTCATTGCTATCATCATCCATTGGATGGTCTACTCGAAGTACCGCCGTATTCATTGTCTCAAGATAATAGTACATGTAAAGTCCTCTGATTTTATTATAGATTTGATGAGTATAACTGCTGATTTGTCTTTCTGCATTATTTGCACTATGAGTTTACCCAAAAAGTCATGTATTAATTTCTAATACAATAATATGGAAGCACCTCCCAGGTCCTTCAGTCCTTTGATCTAACCTTAAGAAATGTTGACAAAGCTAGTTCCTACATTTGCTTCTGTGTAATGATTTGTCAGAATGTATGTTTTTAGTTGTTATATTTGAGGCATCATAAATCAATTGCCAAACAATTGACATTTATAGAGACCAGCTCAGTATTCAGCTGTCAGAATTTACTCGTCTGAGTATTGTGTTTTTGAGTATACAAATTGGATAATAGTTCTAACAGTGATGAGTATTCTTTATGATCTGCTCTTTTTCTGAGATATTGATGTAAAACTGAGAGTTTGTGTGAGTATTTGGTGCTAAGTCATGAGTATAACTGTTATAATCAATACTTACTCTCAAATATCATATTCACTCTCAAATCTTATAGAAGTAGGATTTTAAGGAATACTCGTCATATGGTAAGCATTGTTCATTGTAAGTCAGATTCAGCAGATATGTGGTTGTTGAGTAATGGTCAGAATTCAGCAGATATGTGGTTGTTGAGTAATGGTCAGAATTCAGCAGATATGTGGTTGTTGAGTAATGGTCAGAATTCAGCAGATATGTGGTTGTTGAGTAATGGTCAGAATTCAGCAGATATGTGGTTGTTGAGTAATGGTCAGAATTCAGCAGATATGTGGTTGTTGAGTAATGGTCAGAATTCAGGGCCCTGGATTATAACAATTGTGTTACTGATTGTAAGAAAGACCCATTATATCTAAATGAGATTGTGATGAAACTTCATTTATATGATCATCATGGAGTATAGATATGTGTGACAAATTTAATCCACATCAGTCCAAGCAATACAGAGTTATTTGCTGCTGCACATAGACATAATGTGTGTTCTGAGAGTTTGTGTTTTCCATTTGTTGGTGTTATATTTATCATTTACTGATAAAATTACAGGAAATAATATTTGTACTAAGGGAAATTGCTATGGTTTTAAGCACTTTCATTTTATGTTGCTAGTTTTTCTTTGTGTTCAATACCTCATTGTGTTGTCAAGTGCCCTTGTGAAACACTGTGCTATGTTTTCAAGTATCTTTACTATGTATTATGCATAATATAGTATCGTTTTAGATCAAATTTATATTTTACTGTTGCAGTTTGATATGTTAGTATGTAGTTTTGTCAATATTGGCCCCACTCAGGGGGTCACATGTTTTACATAGACTTATATAGGGAAATATTTTTTAAATATTCTTGTCCAGAAGCAATGGAGCCAGATTTTTCATATTTTGTGTGTAGCTTTGTCTAGTGGTCCTCTACCAAGATTGTCCAAATTGTGCCCCTGGGGCAAAAGCTGGCCCTGCACCAAGGTCACATAGTTCTATCTTTAAAAATATTGTTTTCTGAAGCCACATGACCCAGGTCTTTGATATTTGGTGTGTAACATTGTCTAGTGCTCAATGTAAGCATGTGGGGTCAAAACCATGCCTACGTTTTATAACTGGGATTACAGAATTGCTTGAAGACATTCTCTAAAAGCACACATTCCATACCAACTTGACTGAAATGGTCCTATGATGATAATTTAAAAAAACTAATTAAATTTCTTGATCTGTTAAAACCTCTTACATTACTGTTTATGTTTTACTTGTGAGAATGTTAAGTTTTACCCTTAAGTTGTCAAGTTTAGCCCTTAAGTTGTTAAGTTTAGCCAGTTCAGCATCCACAAAGCCTGTTCTTCCTTACCACTAAGCATTCAATTGAGGCAGTCCATGGGTCTCTAGATAATTTTGTTCTTGAAAAGGTCTTTGTTTATTTTTACACAACTTTGGGGGGGGGGGACTTATACCCTTGTCAGTCGGTCTGTCTGTCTGCGTAAACATTGAGAATATATGTGTTACTGGCATTAGTGTCGGGGGCTTTTTTGTTCTGTTTTCTATATGAAAACCACATAAAATCACCTACTTAGGAGTTTATTTGTAAAGAAAGAAAAACCACCTAAATTATAAATGTTGGAACATCTGTCCGTCTCACAAAACTTGTGTCGTTCATATATCCCATTGGACCTTCAGTCTTCAAACTTTATAGGAATATATATCAGCACAGACATTGTGCACCTGGGGTTTTGCGTTCCTTTCCACATAGGAAAATAAGAGTTATGGGCCTTGATTAAGTAAAGTGGGGTCACCTATTTCTAGTTTCATTTAGATTTTTAAATGAAATGTGTTCAGTGTAATTGTTATACTTCAGGCCATGGACATATAGATTGATTATCTTCCATTTCTTGCAGTAAAAAGGCATTTGAAGTTTTATATCTGTACCTTAGAATATTTGTTTCTGACATTTTGTTGTTACTATTAGTTTTAAACAAGATGAACAATTTTGTGGCAGGATGGTATGTTGTGAAGAAGAAGGTTTGATGATCCGTATTACTATGGTTTCATACCTGTAGCAGTCAGTCAACCAATTCCTATATTCCTATATTTTTAAGAGATTTCTTATATTATCAAAAGCCTCCTATTTCCTATATTTTTCCTGAGAAATGTTGTTGATAGCTCTTCAAAAGCTTGGTTTGAATTGATACTGCATTTAGATACTATTTATTTACAGTTTAAAGCTGTCCTTTATCCTTCAAACCATCACCATCTTGCAGAAGATTGCTGTGCACTCATGGGTCTTCTTAAAGGACACCTTTGATGGGATGAATGTTCAACTTTAGATCTTATAAGGTGTCCATTTAGATGATCACATGGGTGCTACGGCTACTTTTTGAGATGTTGATGGAATGTTTTGGTGAAGTATACATATATAGAAAGTGATAAGAAGCTGAACAAGTAAGTTTACATTGCATGTTTGCCTTCAAATGAACACATTCTGTCGTTTGAATTTCCTATATTTTTGTCAAAAGTTTTGCCTAAACTCCTATATTTTGTTGACTAACTGGTTGACGGCCTGATGTAGTCGTATAAATGTAATGTTGTATACTTGCTGTCTGTCTCACAGTAATTCGTGCTATCCATTGATACAATAGTCATTATTTTTGCTTTTAGTGTTATACTTAGTCCCAGCATCTAATTATATTTGCTAACAAATATTTTGTCTTTTCTTTGTCACAAAATAGATATCTAGCATTAGTCGCTTAGCAACTGTCTCTGCTTATTTACCAAGCTTCGATTTCCAAAGATTTGTGCCAAATCCTTGATCTACAATCTTCTCGGGGTTCATCACTTTGTTCTGGTCAGAATTCTGACAAGCCATACATTATATGCATGTATATTTACATTCATTTAGAAACAATTCTATACTTAAGTTTCACCATTTGTTATTCAGACATTGAATCAGTTAGTAGTACAGTCACACCGTTCTTACTAGAACATTTTAGCTGACAAATAGTTAACAGATTATTGTGCTTATATAAATGATTGATTGATTGATTGATTGATTGATTGATTGATTGATTGATTGATTGATTGATTGATTGATTGATTGATTGATTGATTGATTGATTGATTGATTGATTGATTGATTGATTGATTGATTGATTTTTTAACAAACACTTGAGCATTTGTTATTAAATAAACTTGTATCCGGTGCTTTACAGTGGTAATGTTATATTGAGATCTTTACTGCATTTGTTTTTATTAAACTCTTACAATTGATTTACAATGTAAAGTTCTTCCATTTTATTGTCTTTCATTGCTGTGTTCAATATGTTATGCTTTCAACATTCATGCGTTAATGTCTACATTGATATATGTCTGTATACAAGGCATGATCGTCACTTACTTTTCTCCAACTCAAATATGTATCACTTTCTTATATTTTTGTTCAGTTCATAAATGTTGCTAAATAAATGATATAAAATGATGTGAAACATTGAAACATCAAATATAGTAATTAGTGCTTTAATTAATTCATTACAATTCTTAGATGATATTACACTTAACCTTGACCTTGACTATATTTGAATTTTCAAAATTCCTCATCAGTTGAATTCACAACTTAAAGTTTTAGAACAGAAAACGATGATCATGCCAGTACTACATAACTACTTAACAAACCAACCATTCTCCATTTGTTGTGTGTATCCACTGTTATCATCATTATAATTATACGCTTGCTGTGCCATGTGATAAATCATAGAAGCTCCTATTTTATCAGCTCTAGAGTTTCCATTTAAGTTTTGTTACAATTATTGCATAATGTTATCATTTTATGACATTTAAGTATTAACCAAGTGTTATTGTGTTTGTGCATATATAATCTGTATTTAATTATAAAACATTTTAAATATGTTATAAATATCATGTCTTTGAATGGCATAATTGTAATTTTTGTCTTTTAATGTACATGTTGTATGATCATTCATTTTTAGTCATTAATCCATATAATGGATGCTTTAAGCTTCATTCCAACATCATCTGTTATAACCAGCATTTAACTGTGGTATTTATAACATATACTTGCAACATGAAAATCAAAACATATTTTTGTTTGGGTTTTTTTTTGGGAGGGGAGATATTTTTATGATTTTAAGGAAACATATGTTAATTTTAAGGAATAATAGTATTTCAGGTTTAGACCCATCTATTGGCCATTCATTTTATCTCTCAGTACATATCTTGTACAAGACCTACTGAGTATTTGTGTGTTGTTGCTAACCAGAAAATGGTTTATGTTTTATGATGTATACTTCTGATCGAAAATATTACATAATTAACTTGTTTAATATTTTTTTAGTATAATGTAACTATATAGTCGAACCGTATCTTTGACTTTTCCATTATCATATTTGCGCTGCATTAACACAGCCTAAGTCGCCATGCTTCTGTGATCTCTTCAGAATTAAGTGATAGATTTGCTCTTTTCTTTGTGCCCAGTATTTCAGTATGTTAGTTAAAACTCCCAACAATTGTCAGGGGTTCTAAAGTTCCGGATTAATCCGGAAATCTGGCTTTTGAGGCTCCAGGGTCACTTTTAGATTGATGTAAATCTAGGGGGGTAGGGGCCGAATCGCGACTGGTACGAAATGTTTTGTGTATGAATGTGTTTCAATAGTCTAGATCATCAGACACCTGCATCTGATAATGTTTGGTCATTGAAGCTTCGATCAGAGCAGTTGAGTGATTGACATGACTTCCAACCCCCGGCAAATCTTGAGAATTGAGAACATTCAGCTGTTAGAACCCCTGAATTCTCAACAACTTTCCAATTTGCTATTTCTGAATGCAAATGCTGTAGTGAATCTCCTATAGAATTGTTATTTCTTGACAATCATTATGTTGGGAGTGTACAAGTTGTGGGAAAGTACCTGGCGATTGTTTAAATCATGTTAGAAAACCATATTGTAAGATGAAATGAAATAATATACTATTATAGTTTGTTCTGACTTCATTGAAGTGTAAGTTTGACTTCAACGTGTATATTATTTGAGATTATTAAAGATAAATCGGATATTTTTTGTACAACGGACTACAGCCACAGAGGGTCAATTTTGGCCCCATTTCAGTGTTGTGTGAAAAATGGGTATGATTGACTGTTTAACCAGTAAAAAATCATTTTACTAGTTTATGATTAAAACATTTATTGCATTTAATAACAGAAATACATTACAGTCCTCGTATATGGTGCTTAAATGGAAAGAAATTGTTGGAACTTGTTTCATTATGCATAAGTTTTTGTTTAACACAGATGGACCTCGTTTATTCGACAACCTTCTATCCGAATACTTGGTATCATCCAAAATAAATGCCAGGTCCCGGTGCACATTCAAGTTTCATTTAATATTTATTGGCAGTCATTCACTGTATTTTTTAAATAGGAGTGTTTATTGCAAAAAATTTAAAAAAAAATTGATAAAGGGAGGTAATTCCCTAAAATACTTAGTAAAATATAAAAAAATATGTTAGTTTAAGCCTGATTAGTGACAATGAAAATTTTCTTATGTTTGACAACTACAATGAACTTTATTTGTCTGAAATAAATCATACTTTTGAATGAAATCAGCTAATTAGCAAATTGCAGTTTAATCATGCTTTGGAAATATATCGACAGCAATCTGGTCAAAATCAAATTATACAAAAGTTGGTCTGTAAATATCTCTGAACTTTGGATATAAGTCATGTTATATGATGTAAATGCTTTTCATGAAAGACAATTTGATGCCCTTTTGATATTTGGTTTTTCTAACATAGTCACTATTTGTATGCTCAACAGAAATTTGCCTATTCCTAATTATTTTATGACACTAACATAAGAAAATGGGCCATTTTTGGAACAAAAACAAAAAATCTAATTTTATCTGCATTATTGTATAGATTGAACCAACAACTGTTTTATGTGCCTCAGACACTATGACCATTAGGGTGCTAAAATTTAATTCTATAATTGTCTTTCTTCAAGGGATTTTATCCTGTGGAAGGATGTGGTAGATGACCCTTTTCTTTAAACGATCAGTCACATTGACCTCCAGTCTGAAAACTGGTGACTCAAATTAATAAGAAATCTTGGGTTTACTACCATCATACTACTGTTTTCAGGGGATCATACAGCCCTTGGTTGTCCCTTAACAAGCTTCCTGCATCATGGGCTCATACATTACACTGCCATCCAAAAGTTTCTTTACTCATGAATATTTTGAATTTCATTACTTTTTTATGCAGAATTTCAAATAAGGCCATGAAGTAAAATTATTCATCCCACTTGTGTGATGGATAGTTTAGAATTAACAATTTGCACATCTCAGCAGCAGCATAAATCAGCCTGCATCCGAAACCAACAGTTATATGCGTAAGTGATCTGACACACAAAATAAGAGAATTTGTTTCAGTACAAATTTATAAATACTTCTACAGAAAATTATTGCTGTGTCAAAAAGCATTTTCAATTTATTGCATATGACACAAATTTGCAAATACATTAACTGCAATGGGAATTGTTGAAGTGTACATGAAGTTTTGGAGGGCAGTGTATGTGTTGGGAGGGCAGTGTATGTGTTGTATAAACATATCTTGTTAGTGTTGATTGAAGATTATTGAACACACAAATGTACGTGTATTATTATTTGGTTTGATAACTTCTTCCTTCATAATCAAAATTATCAGTATTTTTAAAACATTTTTTTTAAGAATTTAGACCTAGGTCAATACTGTGTATGGAACCTTGTACGGCATATGGTGGACCTATTGTCTTTTTACTAAAATCTGGTGATATATTTTGTGTTAAATGTGTACATTAACTCTAATTGTAGTACATGTGTATGTTGTAATGATATCATATGGTTTTGATTTTCAATTCAGACTGTCACTATGATATAGAGAGTATTTATCAGCCTGATACAGTGTTAACAAAAAAACGTCTGTATTCCACATATCTCTCCACTCATAAACATCCAGGATAAGATATGAACAAAGGAATCTGTAATTTTAGTTCTGAGCATGGCCAGGTTCCTGGTATATACACAAAGAATATACAATGTAACAATAAAACCTCAATAATACGACCACACTTGGGACTCTTGAAAACTGGTCTTAATATTAAGATTGAATAAAGAGCAAAGCAGTGAAAATAGATGTGAAAGTTGTGTTCTTAATTTCGAGGTGGTTTTGTTATTGAGGTGGTCTTTAAGTGGGTTTTTACTGTATACATATATACAAAACCTGGCAGTGCTCAACATGCATTATTCATGACTCGATTGATAAAATTGCAGGTTCCTTTGATATGAAGTATTGACATAGTACGGAATGAATTTGTTGTTATTGTTGTTGCTGATATTGGTGTATGTAACTCCATGTTGTAGATGAACAGTAATCATGTGATTTTTTTTCAATTAAATATGTATACATAACAATTGTTGGTTGTTTGTCCTATTTGTTGTCTATGATTAGGAAATGTTAAAAGAGAATCTACATGTAATCTGCCACCGTGGCAAGAATGAACATGGAATGCTATTTTGCTATACAGGTATATTGCCACTTCTTGATCAAGCATTTCATTCAGATAATTAGATCATACATTTATTCATTTCAAGTATAAGATATTTAGCATTCATTTCAAATATGTTATATTGAAAAATCAATTCAAATAAGTTATATTGAGCAATCATTTCAAATATGTTTCTCAATATAACATAATTATTTGAAATGATTGCTCAATATGTTTTATTGAGAAATAATTTCAAATACGGGTACATTAAAATGAGCAATCATTTCAAATATGTTTTATTGAGAATTAATTTCAAATACATTAAAATGAGCAATCATTTCAAATATGTTTTATTGAGAATTAATTTCAAATACATTAAAATGAGCAATCATTTCAAATATGTTTTATTGAGAATTAATTTCAAATACATTAAAATGTGCAATAATTTCAAATATGTTTTAATGAGAATTAATTTCAAATGCATTTCAAATACATGTGTATGTTATATTGAGCAATCATTTCAAATATATGATAACAAATATTCAATAGCTGATATCAGACAGAAGTTTGTTGTATATCAAATAGCTGTCCACCAACATACCCAACTTTCGTGTCACTGCGGTCCGACCAACTTCCTATAGAATTATAGAAGGAAAATATCTTTAAACCGCGATAAATCAAAATATGTTAAAGGTATCTTTCGTGTGCAAACAAATGTTAGAGATCAAACCTTCTACTTTATGATGGTATAAATACTATGTTTCTGTGATTTCTACATCACTGTCCTGTTTTGAGGTTTTTAAGATCCCCTTTTTTTACATTGAAATAAGAAGGGGCTAAAACAATATCTCTGAATTTAAATACTTTCCAATACAGGTAGATACTGTGAGATATATTAGAGTTCAAAATTTTCTAAGCACTTTTTAGATTTAATGTGGGTGTTCTATTATGCTGTCCTTTTTAACGATTTTTGTTAAAAATTGCCAGTATTTTCCCATAATTTCGAATACACTTTATTATATCGCCGTGTACACGTGATCAGTATCCAACAGTGAGCACGCAGCATGACATCTGATTGAAGTGATCAAGCCGGATGCAGTGATTATGCAAGCTGTTAATTAACAATTAGTGTATAGGGAAGAATTTGGGAGAAATGTGACATTTTATAGAATAGCCTTGAAATAAAACATTGGTGTGGTTAATTATAGGGTGACAATATATTGACTTTTTAATCAGTAAAGGTGTGAAATTTAAAACAGTACAACTCGATTACAATAAACATATATTTTTTATAATGATATTGTTTCACTTTTATATATATAAAAGTGAAAATTATGATGTTAATATTGTAATACAAATGTTATAATTATTTCAAGGCTATTCTATAAAATGTCACATTTCTCCCAAATTCTTCCCTATAAAGAGCACTAATTGTTAATTAACAGCTTGTATAATCGCTGCATCCGGCTTGAATTGCTGGTATCACAACATAGGATTAAGTAAAAAAAAAAAAAAAAATGAAACACGACGCCCTCCCTACCTTTGTGTGTTTTTTTATTAATTTTGATCACAACGTTTACTTGCCAGTGTTTTCTTACAAATTTGCATAAACTTCTGGTTTTAAAGGTTAGTATGATACACAACAATTTCTTCTGTCAATTTATGTTACAATGTATGCTTATTGAAAATAAGATAGAATGGAAAGTGACCAATTAAAAACAGTGTATTTGAGAGTATTTGGTAAACTATGGTCTTCTGATCACTATTCAGTCATCATCAATTAAGGATAACTTTGCTTCCAATGAGATCTGTTAAACTCGTGAAGGCCTTTTGCTATGTAAACTTAATCAAGCCTGGTTACCATGCCATTAATGTATCAAATTGTCAAGAAATGCTGGCCTATTGGTAACATACCCTAGGATTTCCAATGGGCTTGTCTGAACTGTGATTTTAAATAATGTGTAATCATATATTATGAATATCTTAATATGATGACGTTATGGTGTAAAATGTGGTGTGTCTAATATTGATAAGGGGAGTAACATACCGAGTGTAAAATTATATGATAAGTGTTCTGTGTGACCCAGTTCCTTATAGATTTTATTGTACATGTAGCATAAGATCGGGAATATTTCATTCGTCTGAGTGTGGATATTGTACATGTAGTATAAGATCGGGAATATTTCATACGTCTGAGTGTGGATATTGTACATGTAGTATAAGATCGGGAATATTTCATTCGTCTGAGTGTGGATATTGTACATGTAGTATAAGATCGGGAATTTTTTTATTCGTCTGAGTGTGGATATTGTACATGTAGTATAAGATCGGGAATATTTCATACGTCTGAGTGTGGATATTGTACATGTAGTATAAGATCGGGGAATATTTCATACGTCTGAATGTGGATATTGTACATGTAGTATAAGATCGGGGAATATTTCATAGGTCTGAGTGTGGATATTGCACATGTAGTATAAGATCGGGGAATATTTCATACGTCTGAATGTGGATATTGTACATGTAGTATAAGATTGGGGAATATTTCATAAGTCTGAGTGTATATATTGTACATGTAGTATAAGATCGGGGAATATTTCATACGTCTGAGTGTGGATATTGTACATGTAGTATAAGATCGGGAATATTTCATTCGTCTGAGTGTGGATATTGCACATGTAGTATAAGATTGGGGAATATTTCATTCGTCTGAGTGTGGATATTGTACATGTAGTATAAGATCGGGGAATATTTCATATGTCTGAGTGTATATATTGTACATGTAGCATAAGATCGGGAATATTTCATTCGTCTGAGTGTGGATATTGTACATGTAGTATAAGATCGGGGAATATTTCATACGTCTGAGTGTGGATATTGTACATGTAGTATAAGATCGGGGAATATTTCATAAGTCCGAGTGTGGATATTGTACATGTAGTATAAGATTGGGGAATATTTCATACGTCTGAGTGTATATATTGTACATGTAGTATAAGATCGGGGAATATTTCATACGTCTGAGTGTGGATATTGTACATGTAGTATAAGATCGGGGAATATTTCATACGTCTGAGTGTGGATATTGTACATGTAGTATAAGATCAGGGAATATTTCATATGTCTGAGTGTGGATATTGTACATGTAGTATAAGATCGGGGAATATTTCATATGTCTGAGTGTGGATATTGTACATGTAGTATAAGATCGGGGAATATTTCATAAGTCCGAGTGTGGATATTGTACATGTAGTATAAGATCGGGGAATATTTCATATGTCTGAGTGTGGATATTGTACATGTAGTATAAGATTGGGGAATATTTCATACGTCTGAGTGTATATATTGTACATGTAGTATAAGATTGGGGAATATTTCATACGTCTGAGTGTGGATATTGTACATGTAGTATAAGATTGGGGAATATTTCATATGTCTGAGTGTGGATATTGTACATGTAGTATAAGATCGGGGAATATTTCATACGTCTGAGTGTATATATTGTACATGTAGTATAAGATCGGGGAATATTTCATACGTCTGAGTGTATATATTGTACATGTAGTATAAGATCGGGGAATATTTCATATGTCTGAGTGTGGATATTGTACATGTAGTATAAGATCGGGGAATATTTCATACGTCTGAGTGTATATATTGTACATGTAGTATAAGATTGGGGAATATTTCATACGTCTGAGTGTATATATTGTACATGTAGTATAAGATTGGGGAATATTTCATACGTCTGAGTGTGGATATTGTACATGTAGTATAAGATCGGGGAATATTTCATACGTCTAAGTGTGGATATTGTACATGTAGTATAAGATCGGGGAATATTTCATACGTCTGAGTGTATATATTGTACATGTAGTATAAGATCGGGGAATATTTCATACGTCTGAGTGTGGATATTGTACATACAGTATAAGATTGGGGAATATTTCATACGTCTGAGTGTATATATTGTACATGTAGTATAAGATTGGGGAATATTTCATACGTCTGAGTGTATATATTGTACATGTAGTATAAGATTGGGGAAATTATTTCATACGTCTGAGTGTATATATTGTACATGTAGCATAAGATCGGGGAATATTTCATATGTCTGAGTGTGGATATTGTACATGTAGTATAAGATTGGGAATATTTCATACGTCTGAGTGTATATATTGTACATGTAGTATAAGATTGGGGAATATTTCATACGTCTGAGTGTATATATTGTACATGTAGTATAAGATTGGGGAATATTTCATACGTCTAAGTGTGGATATTGTACATGTAGTATAAGATTGGGAATATTTCATACGTCTGAGTGTGGATATTGTACATGTAGTATAAGATCGGGGAATATTTCATACGTCTGAGTGTATATATTGTACATGTAGTATAAGATTGGGGAATATTTCATACGTCTGAGTGTGGATATTGTACATGTAGTATAAGATTGGGGAATATTTCATATGTCTGAGTGTGGATATTGTACATGTAGTATAAGATCGGGGAATATTTCATACGTCTGAGTGTGGATATTGTACATGTAGTATAAGATCGGGGAATATTTCATACGTCTGAGTGTGGATATTGTACATGTAGTATAAGATTGGGGAATATTTCATACGTCTGAGTGTATATATTGTACATGTAGTATAAGATTGGGGAATATTTCATACGTCTGAGTGTATATATTGTACATGTAGTATAAGATCGGGGAATATTTCATACGTCTGAATGTATATATTGTACATGTAGTATAAGATTGGAGAATATTTCAAACGTCTGAGTGTGGATTATATTGGCACTGAAACTACATATGTTCTCCTAATATTAGTTCTCCTTAACATAATTACCATTCTCAAAGAACATGGACCAAACAGAATATTCAGCGCTCATTTGACATTTCCATGAACTGTCCACACTCCAATCTTCAATATCAGACTAATGAGAGAAATTAACTTCGTGATTTGAGTGCTGAGTGTAAGTATCAGTTATAATCCCGGGCCCTGGGGTGTATCGGGGGAATTTAGAATGCGCTAGATTATGATATCAGCATCCATTGTCAACGCTTTGTAAATTAACTAATATGCCAATGGCAAAGTTCATGAATACTTGTGATATCAATCGCCAAAGTATTATTATCCATGGTACAACTGTTTAGTTAATTGACTTCATTCAAAAGTTGAATGCTGCTCATTAATTTTGAAACACTCGGCGGCCAGAGTGCTTCAGTGAATGCATACATAAACAACTACAATTGTATGAATTAAACAGTCACATGTCTAACTCCAAGACAGGGGTAGATATTTGTCGGAGTTAAATTTCCAAAATCTGTGTTCAGCAATAGAAACATTGTATAAATTAAAACATCGTTCAGTTGTACACATATTCAGGGAGACACTGTTAACTAAGTATAACTGCTGTATAAAGGTTTGTTTGTACATCAAAGGCAACAAAATGACTAGGACAAAAATCAATGTGTCTGGAGAAGTGTTTGAAACAGACATAGAACTAATGCAGGAAAAACAGTTTCATAAACTAACAGAACTACACAATGAAGCAGTTAAAGTTGGGAACACGAAGGATGTTGTTGTCAACAGACCACCAGGTACATTTGGTGCCATTCTAACGTATTTCCTGACTGGTTGCCTACATCTACCGCCGACTGTGTGTCCGAGTGTCTTCAAACAAGAATTGGTATTCTGGGAAGTTGACAGCAGAGATTTGCAGGAATGTTGTCAATACAAGTATGTATAGTTTGTGATACGCTAGATGAATTGCCAGTTATTTAAAATTGTTGTTACAAGTTTTTTTCTGCGGTATGTCAAACATATACACCGCAATCAGTTGAATGGCATTGGGCGTGAGTGGTTCAATGTTCCAGTACCTTATATTTACATGTTTGTCCACCTGTAACTGACAACTTTTCTGCTTGAATAGAGGCTACTTGGCTTGTCATTGGAAAGGACTGGTCAAAATTTAAATGCAGTTGTCAATATTGTAATCCGCACTGGTTTACTGAACATTAAAATTATATACTTCTCTAAAAGTCTCGGCAAGTCAAATGATTACTCGTTTATCAAATGGTAAGCAATTGAAATTATCAAGAATACTTTTGATACTTTTTTATTAGTCTCTTTCGTTGAGTCTTGTCTTGTGCAAATGTGGACGAATCGGTTTTAAAAAATCTGTCAAGTATTGAATGTAACATTTTCCACTCCCAGCAGGCACAGAAGACAATCAGTGACTTTGTAATGCATCTTAAATGCAACTTCTGGATGCGTGTTGAATATAATTATAATATATTCTTTCTATGCTGTTCTTTATTTTTTTTTATGAGGGAATTATGATCTTTAATCCGATTTAATCTACTTATTTTTCTTTGTGCATTATTTGTGTATAAGCCGCGAAACTCTTCATCATGGAGGTTAATGGTCTATTTTCTGTTCGCTGTATAAAAGTTTGTTCTCACTTAAAGACCACCTCGAAATCAAGACCACACCTGTCATGTCCATTTTGAGTGTTCCGCTCTTTATTCAACCTCAATATTAAAACCACCTCGACATTAAGACCAGTTTTCAAGTGTCCCAAGGGTGGTCTTGTTATCGATGTTTTACTATACTGATAAACGGAACTTATTCGCTATATGTTTATAACAAATGGATGTAAGAAACATATTATGCAAGACCTGACCTGTAATGTTCTTTATTACCGGAGTTACAGTACATGTCTACGAATGGGTATTCGAGTTGAGTTGTTCTAGGATAGTGGAAATAATCTAACATACAGATATAGCAAAATAGTGCCAGAGAAGCAATATTATGATATTAGATGAGATTGAGGAGAATATAACAGAAGTAGCGCAAATATTGGATATTATGATTGATTGAAATATAGTTTTGGTTTTGTGCATGTAAGAATATACGTGTATATTACTGGTCAGTTAGATTGTCTAATATATACATGTAATGTTCTTATCATGACATAACTAATAATAATAATAATCTATGTTTGGGTAGAAAACCCGAAGTGCCTCCTGCTTGTCCCTGGTCGATATAACCCCTGGTCAATACTTCACAGACTTAAAGATCAATTCCTGCAAACTGACTTGTTGTTGTAAACTGAGTTCTATTGAAATCGCCTACTTTTTTCGGTATGTAATAGCAACTTATAAGGCGACGGTTTTCATTATCTTTATAATTGTTCCATTTGAGCTCCGACAGATGAACATGTGTCAGACAGTAGTGAACATTCAAATGAAGCTAACTTTTGAGACCTCTCGAATAGTGAGAAGAGGTCAACATTGCTTTAATTGTCAATACATTATTTTTTCATGAATGTAGTAAATCAATATATTCTCATTTTTATTTTTTATAGGACTGTAATTAGTTCTGTCATGCATGTTGCAACTATAACAATGCACATTAGTCGTTATTGCTTTTTGTTGTTTTTCTATTGGTCGTTGCATGTCATGTGACCATAATTATGGACATTAAATGGATATATGAATACATTTGATACTTAAAATGCTTTTGTTGATTGTTTAGACTGCAAGCATTCACAGACGAAGAAAACACGAGACAGAAATTCTTATCGCAATCTTCTATACTGCTCTCTACCCCTGTCTTAGTTCCACAACCAGATGTCAGCATGTTCACCAGAGTGCGAGCAAAACTTTGGAGTCTTATTGACAATAACGAGAACTCAATCCCAGCTAAGGTAAGTTATAATCTAGAACAGATATTTTCCTATGGAAATGAGGGGAAAACGGTCTTCATGATATACATTGCATTATAGTTGTATGTCGTTTTTATGCAGTTTTTAAATACCGGTATATCAGTTATATATAACCCCTAGGGCTCTTCCGGGCAACAATTGTGCTACATCCGGGCAACAATGTGTGCTACTTCCGGGCAACAATGTGTGCTACTTCTGGTGTACTGTTGCTGGCACTTACCTTTGTAACCACTGTGACGGCGTTTGTAACCAGCGATATTCAGTTCTTTTGATACAACTGACAGTTTTCCTACTAGTTAGAATCAGACGGGAGGAAAACACACTGTTTTAAATTAAATAATAAATGAGCGTTGATTATGACATCAAGCAGTCCCTACTATTTTTTTGGACGTCACAAACTTAATCGCTTCAAATGTCCGATGGTGTTTTGGAGGCTTAATTGTGATTTATAGAATCAAGAGAACGTGGATTTTTTTTTGCATTTGAAAAGCAGAAGATTTATCTAGTATTATGGACATTCTGACGCGACGTCATCATTGTGCAGCTAACTTGTTCATCTTGTTCTTAATATTGGAATTGCTATAAAAAGGAAAGTAAAAGCCCGACTGTTATATTTTTGGTATCATGAATGAAAATTCAAAAATATACCTGTTAGAAAATGTAAACCCCTGAAAATGTCAATGATCGAGAGAGCGAAGTCAGCAAAGCACACTTGGTAGTCTTTTCTGTGACCATGGACTGATAGGTGCAGCATTTTTTTTATCTCAAACTCTATTGGTATAATTGACAACCTTACTTTTTTCAGTTATATTTTGGACTGGTTTTCATTATGGTTCTGTTGTCCATAATTGGCCTCGCTCTAAGCACGGAACCACGATTCCGGCGAAGTTTATCACAATGTGAACTACTGGACTACCTGGACGGCGTGGATGATCCGGAGTTATATGAGGTAATTTCTGTCTTTTTGTGTTTTATCATAATGTCCTCGGTGTTACTTGCACATTCAAACCACCTCGGTTACTGACCATGGCATTCCGAATGGAGATTCTGCTTTAAATATGATAGTTGCCATGACAAGTTTACTTATATTTTCTTAATATGGGTGTCTTTTGTTGCAATAGTGTAGGTCAGGTGAATTAAAATGCTTCACTTTAAAATACAAAATCCATTTACACTGTACATAAAGCAAAATAGTTTAGATGAAATGCACAACGATTTTTATTTCATTTTTATTTACTTGATGTGATATGCCGCAAAACGCACCCAATGAGCACGCGTATTGTGCAACTCTTCATTATAACATCTTTTTTGGGTTAAATGCAGTAACATACAGATTGTTAATGTTCTTAGAATGTTATCATTCAACCACAGACATACAATCCAGGGTTAGGGTTATCACTGATGCACAATATATATACCCACTGTTATAGTCTGCACAAAATAACTACTGAAAAAACTACTGTGAACTTAATAAGTCAATACAGTAGATAATATGATAATTTGTTTACAAACAAGTACCGGTAGCTAGATATACACAGGGCAAGCTAATCCACAATTCAGCTATCTGCAGCACCAGGCCTTCAGCGCTAACAGCACTTTGATTGTTAAATGCATACGTGTGTGATTTCAGGTGGAAATGTATCTAGGTTCTCCGGACTGCACAGGTGGTTTCATTTACTGGTTTGATCCGCCAGATGACCCTGACGATAACCAGGAAAATAACGATGAGACAAGTAATTCCCCAAAGGATGCAACCACAGTACCCTCTGCTAAACCTGATCATTCACAGTCAACAACAGACTGGACCGAGCGTCCAGAGGATAGACCGCCATTTACTGACCATACATCAATGGTTTATGAACGTTTTCCCAAATTGCCTCAGCTGACTATTCCTGTACACTCTTTTTTCATTTTAGATTTCTTGGTTATTGCCTTTTTCTCTATAGATTTACTGTTACGATTGATATCATGTCCATCGCTGAAACAATATTTCTTATCACGGGTGAACGTGTTTGATGCGCTGGCTCTACTAAGCTGTTACTTGTATATAATCATCGTGTCAGTGAAGCAGGAGCTACGATACATGGATTCTAAGTGGTTGTTCTTGTTGGAATTCAGTCAAATATTTCGTGTACTACGTCTGTTCCGCATAGTGAAAAATGTCCGCGCAAGCAGAGTTCTGGCTTACTCCTTGACACAGAACCTCAAGGACATGTCCTTACTTGCAATGCTGCTAATCATCGCAATCAGCGCCTTTGCCAACCTTTTTTATTTCGCAGAAGATCGAGAAACAGTGCGGTCTATTCCAGTCGCATGGTACTGGGCGATTATCACTATGACAACGGTTGGATACGGTGATATACACCCAAAATCACTATTAGGCCACATCCTGGCAATTTTGTGCGCTATTTCCGGTGTACTGTTGCTGGCACTTGCCTTACCTATGTTTGTGAATAACTTCCTGTGTTTGTATCGGTACTCCTGTGTCAGCGATTCCATTAAGAAAAACAAAGTAAGCAAGACGAAGATATGTCCTATTAAATCCTCTGAAAAATCGATTGTTTTAGAAAATTTGAAAGAAGCTGATGTGAAATCAACAATAATTTGCGTGAAGACTAAAGAATAGCAGTGTTCAGTCCAGTTGTCTCACGACAAGGTTACGATGAAACAAGCACGATGTTTGGCGCAATCACAAAACATGTAGTTACTTAACATAACAACAAATTGATGCTGTCAGATTGTGCTCAATTGATAATTGAAATAAAAACTAGAATCAGCATGCACCGTAACCCAACAAAGGAGTCCCATATAAAAAGATGTTGGCTTGTGGACACCTTCCAGAACCTTTCGCGCGCTACACACATCCTGTTTTCATTGGAAGCTAGCGATGACCTGACTGAACAAGCAGTATGCAACCAACGTCAATATTTCCATCGAAGTTTTGGATGGAACTGCATGTTTGTTCTTTTCATCATTTAGTGAGCCATACGCCATGTGATCAGTTCATGTAAATACATGGTTCGTGTATAGAACAGGACAGCCAGTTTGTAATGACATATACTACTATTTCAAACATGATGGATTTCGTAACAGTATAGAAGAGTTACAGCCTCCTGGTACATGTATTGTGTACACATGTTGATAATCATACAGCCACCTGGTACATGTATTGTGTACACGTGTTGATAATCACACTGCCACCTGGTCCATGTATTGTGTACACGTGTTGATAATCATACTACCACCTAGTACATGTCTAGTGTACACGTGTTGATAATCACACTGCCACCTGGTCCATGTATTGTGTGCACGAGTTGATAATCATACAGCCACCTGGTACATGTATTGTGTACACGTGTTAATAATCATACAGCCACCTGGTACATGTATTGTGTACACGTGTTGATAATCATACAGCCACCTGGTACATGTATTGTGTACATGAGTTGATAATCATACAGCCACCTGGTACATGTATTGTGTACATGAGTTGATAATCATGCAGCCACCTGGTACATGTATTGTGTATACATGTTGATAATCATACAGCCACCTGGTACATGTATTGTGTACACATGAGTTGATAATCATACAGCCACCTGGTACATGTATTGTGTATAGGTGTTTATAATCATACAGCCACCTGGTACATGTATTGTGTACACGTGTTGATAATCATACTACCACCTTGTACATGTATTGTGTACATGTGTTGATAATCACACTGTCACCTTGTACATGTATTGTGTACATGTGTTGATAATCACACTGCCACCTTGTACATGTATTGTGTACATGTGTTGATTATCACACTGTCACCTTGTACATGTATTGTGTACACATGTTGATAATCACACTGCCACCTGGTCCATGTATTGTGTACACGAGTTGATAATCATACTACCACCTTGTACATGTATTGTGTACACGTGTTGATAATCATACAGCCACCTGGTACATGTATTGTGTACACGTGTTGATAATCATACATCCACCTGGTACATGTATTGTGTACACGTGTTGATAATCACACTACCACCTGGTACATGTATTGTGTACATGTGTTGATAAACATACATCCACCTGGTACATGTCTTGTGTACACAAGTTGATAATCACACTGCCACCTGGTACATGTCTTGTGTACACAAGTTGATAATCACACTGCCACCTGGTACATGTATTATCAACACATGTTGATAATCATACAGCCACCTGGTACATGCATTGTGTACATGAGTTGATAATCATACAGCCACCTGGTACATGTATTGTGTACATGAGTTGATAATCATGCAGCCACCTGGTACATGTATTGTGTATACATGTTGATAATCATACAGCCACCTGGTACATGTATTGTGTACACATGTTGATAATCATACAGCCACCTGGTACATGTATTGTGTACACGTGTTGATAATCATACTACCACCTTGTACATGTATTGTGTACATGTGTTGATAATCACACTGTCACCTTGTACATGTATTGTGTACATGTGTTGATAATCACACTGCCACCTTGTACATGTATTGTGTACATGTGTTGATAATCACACTGTCACCTTGTACATGTATTGTGTACACGTGTTGATAATCACACTGCCACCTGGTCCATGTATTGTGTACACGAGTTGATAATCATACTACCACCTTGTACATGTACTGTGTACACGTGTTGATAATCATACAGCCACCTGGTACATGTATTGTGTACACGTGTTGATAATCATACATCCACCTGGTACATGTATTGTGTACACGTGTTGATAATCACACTACCACCTGGTACATGTATTGTGTACATGTGTTGATAATCATACATCCACCTGGTACATGTCTTGTGTACACAAGTTGATAATCACACTGCCACCTGGTACATGTATTATCAACACATGTTGATAATCATACAGCCACCTGGTACATGTATTGTGTACATGTGTTGATAATCATACAGCCACCTGGTACATGTATTGTGTACATGTGTTGATAATCATACAGCCACCTGGTACATGTATTGTGTACATGTGTTGATAATCATACAGCCACCTGGTACATGTATTGTGTACATGTGTTGATAATCATACAGCCACCTGGTACATGTATTGTGTACATGTGTTGATAATCATACAGCCACCTGTTACATGTATTGTGTACACATTGATAATCACTCAGAACTATCTTGTCTTGTTTTCTGTCTTAATGTACTGTCTTTGTCAATTGTTCAATTAAATATATATCTGTTTAGTGTTGTTGTTTTACAGACTGGTCTCAGATTAAGTTGCATAATTTATGGGCATTCATGGTCTTCATCCTTTAACAATGATATCCAAATCTCAGACATAGACAGTAATTGATACATGACACAGGAATGAGTTTGTTAAACAAGGGCATGGTGGTAAAACCTAATTGAATTGAATTGCAGTGAAGAATAATAACATAAGTCTTGTGTTAAACTTTCAATACATAGGTGATAAAATCATAGACCCGAGTCAATGGATCTCTGGAGAATCCTCATGAAAGTCTCCAGGTTGTTGGCTACAGCCAGATGCTTTAGTTGGCCATTCCATCGATTGATGCAAAAAGGAAATGATGTGTTAGTTGAAGACAGAAATACAAATGGAACCAGTAACATCCTACAGGTAGTTTGTAGAGATGAAACTGGCACGGTAGGATAAGGTAAGGAAGACAGGAACCAGTAACATTCTACAGGTAGATTGTAGAGATGAAACTGGCACGGTAGGATAGGGTAGGGAAGACAGGAACCAGTAACATTCTACATGTAGTTTGTAGAGATGAAACTGGCACGGTAGGATAAGGTAAGGAAGACAGGAACCAGTAACATCCTACAGGTAGTTTGTAGAGATGAAACTGGCACGGTAGGATAAGGTAAGGAAGACAGGAACCAGTAACATCCTACAGGTAGTTTGTAGAGATGAAACTGGCACGGTAGGATAAGGTAAGGAAGACAGGAACCAAACACATCAAATATGATCAGTCATTTTTCTATTCTTTTTTAAGATTGCCTGAAATGTATGATCATAACGATGTACCCGACTTTCCAAATGGACGGTTGGATGTTGAGAAGTTTTTACCATACTATATATCTCACATGATCCAATGTTTAGTGCTGCTATATGGAACTATTTATTTCAAACTGGTCAGGTCAAATAGTTAATGTTGATCAGTATTAATTGAAACAGATAACAAAATTGTATAGAATACCTGGCACATAATTTCAATCACTTATTACACATATCTATTATTAATACTGGTATGAAAAGGAACCAATTTACACTAACAATTAATTTCATTGATGTCACTTAATTATTCTGTTCTGATGAATATTGCATTACTGCCATTATAATTTACTGTCCTTGTTTAACCTGAAATTGACTTTAATGTGATTAGCCATTACCTATCCATGATATATTCAAGCTATTAAGTCAATAGGTATTTTTTTACCAACTCCCTACATTTAACAGCCTATCAGTTATTGTTCCAGTAACAGCAGATTCACTCAGACTCTATGTACACGAGGGAAGGGCCATAAGTATGTGAAAAATCATCGATCCAGAACATGCTGACAATATGCACATCTTCTCTCGGTAGTGAAACTTCCTATTAAGTTTCGTTGAATTCCAGTCAGTGATTGCGGACATGACTGTGGAACGGACACAAGTACTAACGCACTTGTGGACAAAGTGGGAACTATAAGTAAAGTGTTAACTCATTATAGTGTTGCCACTATTTAAAGGGCCAGCCATTCCTGACTTATGAGCCACCTACCTTCTGAGCACATTTACTTCCCGATTCCTATCCTTTAATGTCAGACAGGTAGGCACATGGTAACCATTATTTAACTAGCTGGTGGCTCACCAACTGGCCATATCAGAACGGACCCCTACAGGGATTCGAACCTCCCGTTCCCAAGGTGGATACCTCCTCCTTAAGCGAGCATAATAAAAACAATATTATAAAAGATGAAAACATCAAAGACGCAACAAATATTTCAACAATTTTTATCTTTATTTTTTCAATAAATGTTTATGTAAGAGATCACCAAAAATTAGCGACAAAAGATATAAAAGAAAAGGAATTAACTGCTACAGGGAACACCACATACATAAGACAGTGCCTCCCCACACAAACCTCCTGGAAAACAACAATCAATAAAACATAAGGCACTTGACGAGTCTAAGATATCAAATCATAAATGAGTACTTCATCAGCTAGCTGGAGAAAGATTCTCAGTTAGTTTAATCAACATTCAATCAAAATTTGAACAACAACATTTCGGACATACATTGATATAAATATTTTCCTTGTAAAACCCGCACTGCTCTGCAGTGAAACAAATAGGATTTCTAATAAGTACTATACTATAAATATATGAACAAATATATTTCAATTTTCTAGTAGAACAATGACACCATATCACTATAAACAATGAATATCAATTAAACAAACGAATATTAACAGAATCCTTTAAATCTGACAACAAATAACTTCATAAAATCTTAAACAGATAAATATCTTCATATCCCCCCCAACAAACATTACAACACTTTTAAGACAACGAAACATAGGAAGAACGAACAGGGAAGTAGAAAGTAGAAGTGGTTGTAACATTCACTGGCAATTCTCGTTGTTTCATCAAACTGACAATGTACCATAGCAACAGTTATCAAAAGTCCCTACATTCCCTCCATTTTTATCAAGTTTTTACGAGTAAATATTACTGACTGCTCGTCTCTCCATATAACTTGTATTGAAAATTCCCGATATGTGGTCAGGTTTAACAACTGATTCAATGTTTGTTGTTAAATCAAATATATTCAATTGTTTAATTTTTGAAGATTTAGATCATAAACTTTCAAATGGTATATTGTTTTATAAAATCGAACAAGAATCCATGTCAAACAAACAGTTTAAAAAAGTATTGTCATCAAATTTTATAAGCACATCGGCTTTACTCGCAATTCAGGTTAGGTAACTCTTAGCTTCACTCGATACGCTACTGATATTTACATTGTACAGTGTCGAAACTGTTAACAGGTGTACATGTATAACACTAAATTCACAAAAGCACAATAATTGCGTAGTAAAAAATATCAAAAATATATATAAAGATATACAATTTACAACAAAAAACTCAACAGTGTTAATTTCTACATTATACACATACCAAACATAAAACTGGAATGATTAGAAACATGACAGAAAAAATGTAATGCACTTTAATTATTCAGCATATTCAGAAAAAGTAAAATTTCACATTACAATCATTTTGTGAAATATCCAGAGTGTCTATGAAAAACAAGAAATCATCTATTTTCCAAATCCCATTTATAACATCACCCTAAACAAATATGTTAGCCATACTGGAAACATGAAAACAACATTACCAAACAAAAATAATTGCTGTAAAGGTTTCCAAGACATGTTAAATATTGCCCCAGGTAAAGTTCATTAAAATCCATTCATGAATAAAACTATTATAGCACAAGTCTACATAATTCTGAGTCACCCCTCTTACAAACAAGGACAAGTGACTGCATCCCAGCTGGCTATGTCTTCTTATCTAACTTATCTACTTCGATAGATGATCACCAAGGTAACACTTCTGCCCAATTATTTCCAGTTGAACAGGGCATTCTCAAAATATATAATCTAAGAAGTATACCAGTCAAAGGAATCTTCATACCGTTCTGTGTCATTTCATAAAAGTCGGACAAAACATTCTTTGGTTCCCCACCCACAAATTTCGCCTCTATTCAAAATATTTCATGCAGATATGAAATCAACATATTCTATTAGGCTTAGTAGTTAGGCATTCTTATTATTGAGGACATAACAAGGTCAATAGAATGTCACTATAAGTCACCAAGTACATTGTATGATAATAGTCTTATAATTTATAATACAGACCTCATCTTAAATATAATAAACACTACAAACAATAAATTCTAATTTCTGTTAAATCTATATTATAAATTATTCAAATATTTTAATGGAAGCACAAGGAAGCATCAGTGCTATCAACAAAGTAAACTGTTGACAAGGGAGGTGCAGTGGTCGAGGGATAGAAGTCCGACTCCTGATCCAATGGTCACGAGTTCGAGCCCCGCGGATGTAAAAATTTGCCCCGTACTTCATCCTAAGTGTAGTTTACCTTAATCATGTTTATATAAGTTAAACTTACACGAAAATGGTGTCAGGTCTTTGTGGTGTAGTGGTTAGCATAACGGACTGGTAATCTGTAGACCCGGGTTCGATTCCCGGGAGCGCCATTGACCGATTTTTTGTGTTCCACAAACATGACTTTATTTCACAATCCCTAAATTTAGCACACAATCCCTAAATTTAGCACAAGTACTGGTTGGTAGCCAGGAAGCAGTCATCGAGAGTAATTAGTATAAGTTGTAAGAACTTGTTTCACAATCAATGTTAAAGAAATAAGTTTAAACGTAAAGCACACCGAGAGGGAGATGAACAGATATACATGTATAGTGTTTGCTGGTTTTTTCACATTTTTTCTGGTTTAGCGGTACTTTGGTATTTTGACAACAAAACATACTTTGAAATAATTTGGCATAGTAGGAAATGTACAGAAAAGAGACGATATTGACAGCATGCATTTACTGTAAAATGGCTGAAAGATGAAGCTTGGACACAAAAGAAAATCATAGTAAATTTTTCTTCTGTTGCAATATTTCGTTAGTACCGCAAAAATACAAGCAAACAGTATATATATATACATGTAGTTTCACACAAGAATCACACATATCTGATTCAAATAGCATGACAAATTGTTTCTATTCTAACAATACGTAAATGAATGTGTCACATGCACCATTCTAAGGCATGCCAAGTTGCATGGGTATAAATGATCAAAGAATTACATGAGTACATGAGTACTGGAAATATTTGACTTGAGGCAAATCTCAATCTGAGACAAATTGTAAAGACGAGCCTCTTCTAAAATCTACACACACACATGGCACAAAACATGAGATACAGCACTCAGGGGGGTGGGGTAACTATTTACCATCTATTAAGCAATGGTGATATGTATATATTTATATAAGATAACATTTAGTAATGTAAAAAATAGTAATATAAAAAAGTATATAACAAAATGTATGAAATCAACAATATCATCCAATAAAAAGCAACATGAGAACATTTTTACTAACCTACAGAATTGCTAGTTTGAAGGGCATGTGACAAGGGACAATGTATTTCATCAGCGTGGATTATACAAGATTGTACAAGAACAAGATTAAATGCTATTTTGGTTAAACATATTTGAAATATGCCGTATGTATTTTAAACACATTATAGATATTGAAATTATAATCTAAAATTGATACCAACTTTTTCCTATAAAAAATACTCATCAACAGGCGAGCACAGTTGGCTTATGACTTTCAATACACCATGTACATGGAAAATTCTCAGCCATGAAAAATGTGAGAAAAAAATTCAAATGACTCTAGGATGTAACGTGACCTTTCAATAATGATAATAATTATGTTTAATTATGAAGTAAAGTAAAATAATACATTCAATTTCAAATTTCATTTAAGCTGCCTTAATTGGTAAAATCTTCGCTAAACCCCTTGTTGTTAACTGATCAGAAAGTCATCAACATTACACGTCTGTGATCTAGCTGCTTTCTTGTGGCATCCAACCTGGACCAGTTTTAAATTGTTTCTCGTGAACAACAGTTTATACACATGCTCCCAGTTGATTTCTTCATGTTTCTTTCTTTTCTTTGATGCATCTAGTAAAGTAGGTAACACTTCTCTTGATTTTTCTATGCTGTAGATAAAATGTTGTATAAGTAGAATGGGTGAACCAAGTATACATATACCAAAGTGTCAATCAAACGAAATGGGTTCTCTATTCTCAACAAATATTAAAGTATACAGTATTATTCATGCATTAAAATGTTCGTAAGATATTTGCATCCCAAATGTTTCATACAAATTTCTAATTTTTTGTAAAATGTTTGAAATTAAATATATGACAAACAGGAAATCTATCGGCATGGTGAAGTCTGGCCTTGGTAAACTCATATATTCCACTGCTATGTCTAACACATGCTCCTTTATCAGACAAAAAGTAAAACAGCAATAATATCATTCACTGAACCGAGTTCTGTAAAATATTAAAGCTTTCAATTGCATGGATGAACATTTAGAAAATTCAAAATACTGAAAATTTTAGTTGGGGACCAAAAAGGTCACTAGGCCCCTTGTGGGTACAGGGCAATGCCCTGGTTAGGGGTTACAAGGATCGCAGCGCCCCTGAAGCTCATGGAAGATGACGATTTTTAGGTCGTTTGGAAGCTGTTTAAGACTATAATAATAATAATTGACCACAAAAACATTTTACAAATAATACTGGGGGTAAAAACTTTCTTTTATTGATGTTTTGTTTATAATATCGCCTTCAACTTGCAGTAGCATGTGCATTCGTATATGTCAATATACATTAACGATTTGGTGCATGCACGCTTAATGGAATCAGTCCTATCTCATTTCTATCAGGAACCTCTGTAAAGGGGCGTAAAGCTCACAAATACAATTTTCTCCTCATATTTCTACAAAACAGATAAATACTTACACATGATCTAAATTCCATAATCCAAACAACTGTCTATACCCGCGTGATGAGTACGGATTGATTGTATGAAAGCTATCACATCGTTTACTATCAAACGGTCCTTCACATTGGAACCAGCCATGTTTGTCACAAAGGCGGTCACTGGATTTGGCAGTTCGATCAAAGTAACTGCCATGAAAATCGTTCTTCTTCAGTTTGTTGTTCAAGCTATCTAGTAGATCTGTAAGGGCATCTTTTGTCTCACTATTGCCACCCTTGTCAATCTGTTCCTTGGCCTAAAATATTAAACCGATAATATAGGCAAGGAAAAATCCTACACTTAAAGGTTCATAGTCTCCGTTCGTCAAAATATGCTGAGTGATAATTCTGAGAAAATGTCACGTTAATTCCTTCATACAGTAATACACTAAGACATATAATTACAACTTTTCTTAAATGTTTGCTAGAACTGCCAAACATGAGTCCAATATACGTATTTCCTATGCTACCACTAACACGGTGCGTAGGTCAGGATAGAAAATACTTGTATCAGACTCTTGTATTCGTGGTTTTGGGAAACATGTAAGAAAAGTGACAGTGTTGTAGAGTATGTATGAAGGCAATTAACACCGATTTTCTCATATTTATGACGAAGGATATTTTGTCGAAAAATAAAACTATGTACCTTTAAATACACTGTTGGTTTATAGTATCCTAACCCACAATGTTTTGGTATTGTCAGACAGTTGCTCTGTTGCTTACTTTTTAAGATTTTTGTAGATTTATCCCAACGCATGTCATTTTTATCCTTTGACATGGCAACAGTTTATCTACATGTAAAAGAAACAGTTTTACATGCAGTGGTTGATGGTAATCAATAACTTCTATTTTGTCTTTGAAAAAAACTATAATTATGTTATTTACAAAATAAGCCATATTTGATCAAATAGAGATTTCCATAAGCTGCTGCTGTTCCTTTATGACTTTTCCAGTGTGACATTAATATTCATCAGAGTACATGCATTGATAACGTCTAATACAACTACAACAAGAACAACTAATCATATTCAAAAGAACGATCACGTGACGAGACATCACAAATTTACGTGCATTTCTCAGATGCAATCGGGAACACCGACAGGCAGCGAGTGTAAACAACCACACGAGAAAATAGATAGAAATAACCAGTTAACAAAATAAGCAAATACTCCTTTTTGCTTTGATATTGAATCTTTTTTTAAATTTAACCTGACAACATTAGTATGTGAGTAACTAAGTTTTAAGCATAATTATACGTGCGAATATACTGGATAATGCAGATGTTTTGAACAAAAATGTATTTACAACCCTTTTTATATCTTATTGATTATCAAATCTTGTCGTGGAAATCAAAAACCATGGAAACTTAGAGCATCAAGGACATACATGTACTGTGAAAACCTCAAACAATTTCATTGGTGGATTTTATGTCAAAATCAAATGTTCTATACCGTGTTAAAGTAACTCCTGATTCTTGTCTGAGCACTGTGTCTCATCACTTCCTGCTTTGTTTTATATTTCTTGTTTAATCCTGAAATATTACAATTGTCCAAATAAGAAATCTTCACTAAAATAAAAACCGATAGTTTTTGTCTAGAGGGCGAAGGTAAAGGTAATATATTTATTATTTCTGTAACACAATACTACTTTAACATCGAGTGCAAACAGCGGAAACCAGGTCATTAGTGAAATCACCGAGTACCAGACTTCTAGAACACACTGCATGTATGGAACACTCACCTCCAACACATTTTAGTGATAACATATTCATAAAGAGAAGACATGTTGATCGAGCAAAGCTGATATTTCATTTTCCATTCAGATACATATTGAATTGTGTAGAGAAATGTAACCTAGATCAGAGTTTATAAATCTGAACTGACAGACTGGTCTTGAATAGCAAGCTTCTGATTGGTTGGTTCTGACCATAGTCTTAAAATTGACCAATGACAAAGCTAGCTGCATTCTGAGACTTGTCTTAGAATTGACCAATGACAAAGCTGCATTCTGAGACTTGTCTTAGAATTGACCAATGACAAAGCTGCATTCTGAGACCTGTCTCCAAACACTCTTCTCTGCCAATATGGTGTCAAGCGCTCAGTTTGAAAGATGCATTTAATTGTTAAGCTACATACAGCACATGATATTTGCCATAAACATGTTACAGAATATTCAAAGAAATGCATAAAGGTCAGGATCAGGTTAATTTGTTCCCTGACAAACCAATCAGATTTGAATAACCTGCTCTTAACAAATGCATGTGTTAGTTCATTCTCGAAAATAAGTAAGTTTAACATTAAAATCATTTAAAATTAATTTTCTTACCCTCAAACCAATCCTCATTTTCATATCTATATTCAGATTCAGCATCTGTCTCTAACAATTCTAGATACTGTGAAATAATATGAACCTTCTCCGGGGAACCTTCACCAGCTAACATCTCCCTAATCTGTTCAGCTATCTCATTCTTCTTGGATACATTGTACAGTTTACTTAAAGCATCATGTATCAATGCGCCCGCTGAAATACAGGTTTCATCAAGTGAAATGACCAAGATCTAAACTCCTTGCAACAACATTAAATCAGTTTGAATTTGGGTACGCCTCTTAGAAATGGAAGGACAAGAAGGCTTGAAGAATGCTAATGTAAATTACTGTATTTTAAGAACAGAATGGTGTTTAAAACAAACATGGACATGACGTTTATTAACATAAATTGATAACTTTAACTTTAATAACAAGATATTACAAATATAAAAGTTATGCCATAATCCTGCCTACAGTGAGAAAATGGCTGATGTAACTAATACTTACCACCTCCCCATTTCTCTCCTTTTTTCAAGAAGACAAGCACTGTTTGTGCAGGAAGCTTTTTGAAAAATGTATCACTATCAATCAGTGTACCATCATCTTCTAACACAACAGTCACAGTCTTTAGATCCAACTGAAAGTATCAAGAAACTTCAATCTCATATTCCAAACTTGAACCATGCATTTATCATCATAACCAACTAATCCATTGTTTATTTTACAGTTTAATACAAACAAATAGATATTTCATTTGGAATAAAATTAAGATATTCGCCCATATTGGCATATTGAAGGCATCACAGAATTTCATGAATGGAATGGTACTTAAAAGAACTAGACAGAGGCTACGGGTCCGTACTCCTAAAACAGGAGTCTAGGGAGTTTCTAAGACAGAATAATCCATATTTTGTATTGCACAAGGATCCACTTATATACAAAATGTGACGCCTATAATAATACTTGTTTTAGTATCTACCAAAATGGCAATATCTACTGGTACGGGACTACCGTACCCCTAGAACCGGACCCGTAGCCACTGCCAAAGATCTAACGTGATTAGGCTAGCGTTCTAGAATTCTCGGCAATGTCTGGTTATATTGCTCCTTGATGTTAAAATGAGCGTTTTTAAAATTTATGGAATGAAAACAATTGATTTCTTTTAAATGAGTATACATACATTCTTTAATTATATTTCCATTAGAAAAATATTACATTATTATTAAATAATAATTTATCAATTGTTTTCAGGTGAACTATAACTGGACATTGCTGAATTCTCTTGAAGAGAAGTTTAAACTTCATACAGATATTCAGGGCTCGACATTAACGGTAGTCCGACTGACAGAATATATCTGAAATTTCACTTTTGGATCAGGTTTTGCTATTGCCTTTGCACTCTTGGCTTTTTGGGCTATTTCGTCTTTTTATGCCACCACTCTGCAAAGGGGGGGCATATAGATTTGCCCCTGTCCGTCTGTCTGTCCATCCGTCCATCACAAAATCTTGTGTCACTCATATCACCAAAAGTAATTGAGCCAGAGTCATTAAACTTTACAGGAATGTAAATGTAAATGTGAGAGACAGGTTGAGAAAGCAAAAGTACAGAAAGAAACTAGAAATGTGTCCATAGGACACAGATGCCCCCTCTTGCAGCCTTTGTCACCAAAGCAAATGCTAATATTCTGCTCATAATTTGTGAATGGGTATCCAAATTACCAAGTGAACAACTGTACTGATTATGGTGATAAGTCAAGGACCATAACTTTGCCCTAACTGGGCGTAACCATACATGAAACTCCAAGTGCACAACATACAGGTTGGTGAACATTCCTGTAAAGTCTTATGACTCTGACTCAAATTCTTTTGGAGATATGCGCGACACAAGATTGCATACTCTGTAGGCTATATTTTAACTAAGTCAAGGGCCATAACTTTGCACTTACTGCGCACAGCCAAACATGAAACCCTAGGTGCACAACTACACATGCTGGTAAGCATTCCTGTACAGTTTGGTGAGTGTAGCTGATAAACTGATGGAGATATGAGTGACACAAGATTGCATACTCTGTAGGCTATATTTTAACAAAGTCAAGGGCCATAACTTTGCACTTACTGGGCACAGCCAAACATGAAACCCCAGGTGCACAACTTCACATATTGGTGAACATTCCTGTAAAGTTTAATGACTCTGGCTCATATACTTTTCTGAATCTGAAGGATACGTGGTAGAATCTAATACTGGCTTTAACACCACGGGGAGAGTGCTTAATCACTTTTTGTCAATGCTAATTTGAAAGAGATCACTTCAAGTCTGAGTTAACTATATTATCACTGAGCTTGTTCCAATCAAGTGCTGTTCTCACAAAGAATGAATTTTTGTATAAGTCACTTTTAGCCCGTATTGGCACAAAACATTTGGTATTGTCATTTTCAACAACGTTTGTTTTGACGTAATCTTAAATTTTTTTAGCTCTTTTTGGTCTTTGGCTTTTAAGGTATTGGTCAATGTCAATAGCTGGTACGCGCCCTTCCACCACCTTGTACAGGAGTGTCAACCTCAGGTGCCTACGCCTCTCCTGTAGGCTCTGAAGTTCTAGTCTCTCAAGCATTTCGGAGAAGCAGCCTTCATGCCTTTATTTGTAGTTGCCGGTTATGAATTGAGCCCCGGCGCGTTGTATGCGCTCTAGTCTGTCTCTGTGTAAGAAAATGGATGATCCAGTTCAAGGTGGAGCCTCTAATTTCGTATGCTTCAAGTTTGCTGAGGAGTTTTTTATGCGGCACTGTATCAAACGCTTTACTGAAGTCCAATATCGCGGTATCAACTTGTTTGTTTTTGTCACAGTAATTTAGAAGTTCATGTGTTGTTACCAAGAGTTGAGTCTCACAGGAGAAGCCAGATCTAAAGCCATGGTTGAGGGCTGTAAGAACATCATGCTGGTCTAGGTGTTTTAACATTTGGTGGCAGACGATATGCTCTAGGAGTTTGGATAGCACACATGTCAAGGAGACAGGGAGGTAGTTTTCTGATGACGATCACCTTTTTTATACACTGGCGCTACGTTTGCATTCCTCCAATCTTCAGGTAGCTCACCACAGTCGATGGATTTCTGAAATATTGTGGACACTGAAGGAGCTAGCTCCTCAGTGCATGTTTGGAGAACGATATTGGGAAGTTCATCAGGACCAGCTGCTTTATTTGTCTTGATGTCTTCCAGGAGTTTTCTTACACCAGTCACACCAATGCTGATTGGTGGTATGTCAGCAGACACATGATTATTTGTTGGTAGAATCTTTCCCCCTTGGTCTTTTGTGAATACAGACTGGAACTGTTCAATGAGTATTTCTGCTTTTGCTTTACAATCGGTGACAAGGTTACCTTGTCTACGAAGAGGTGCAACACCAATGTTGTCGTCCTTTTTTGATTTGATGTAGTTCCAGAATGGTTTGGAGTTGTTTTTCTGGAGGCCTTCATTTATAACTTTATTGATGTGTTCCCATTCTGTTTTTCTTATTCTCTTTTTACATTCCTTTTGAAAGTGTCTATATGGTGTCCAGTTGTTTGTTTTATTGTAGATCCTTTTCCTTAGTAGTGTTTTGATTTCTCTTGTTATCCATGGCGTTTGGTCGGTTACTCTTAATACCGAATAATACCGGATAATACCGGATAATACCGAATAATTCGAAATAACTACACAATAATACATTTTTTCTGCAAATAACACTCATAATCGTATACTTTTAGGTGAAATATATATGAATAGGGTATAAAAAACCTGTTTTTGGCATAATTATGGTGGTCTAAAAATGTCTGTTTCATATATTTTTCAGTGACCTCCCTTGAGAATGTATGGATTGTTTCCCTTGGTTTAATTTAGCTAATATTGGTCATTAAGTTTTTGTCCTAATATACTAGGTCCGCGATCTGATATTTAGCGCTTATTTGGTATATTATGTACTTTGATGTCAGTAAAAAAAAATAAAAAATATAATTATTATCTCCATTATTCCAATTTATTTTTACATTTTCTGTTCTTTCGTGAAAAACGGCTATTAAGAACAAACGTATATATTAATAAGAGCCGAAGCAATAGATCGCAGACTTGTATATCAATATACTGACATGATTCATGAAAACATGGACATATATGGTTTATATGTCCGTGATGAAAATAAATAAGAAAACACCACCTGTTTGTTTATTTGTATATACTCACTCTATATTTATAACTCACTGTACATAATAGACATGGCATCAAAACCAAACAGTGAAAGTAATTCATCAAACTACATATCAGACACATTGTCCAAGCACTTTATTATACATTTACACATTGAATGTATAAGGACCAAATGGCAATTCAAGGGAGGCAACCACAATACGAATACGAAGGGAGAGAAATCTTGGATATCATAAATGCTTGATTACAGCAATCAAAACAATAGAAAATTATAATTTTATATCATATTCATATATATTTCACCTCAAAGTATACGATTATGAGTGTTATTTGCAGAAAAATATGGAATATTAGAGTCTATGGCTGATTGAAGTTTGCCTTTGAATGTGCTCCATAAGGTGTGCAATGTACTATGTGGATTTTTTATTTCTTCTGACAATATGGATAGAACGCTTTTGAGTTCTTCCCAGTTAGCTTTAGAGAATGAGTAGCTTTTACGAGGCTTCTGCTTGGCGTAGTAGGGTTTGGTGTCCGAGTCAACAACTACAATATCTGAATCAGATATACACGGGGTGGTCTTGGTTGATTTTATAAGGGAAGGGTTCGACGTGAAAACCAGATCCAGGATGTTGTTCTCTCTGGTGGGCTGTTTTTGGACTTGGGTGAGGTTGAAGTCAGATAAGCTCTATCAGTGCTTCTTGGAATCCAAGTTGGATCTCTTTGTCCTGAGCTTCTTTTCTGACTGTGAGGGATTGTCAGTCTATATCAGGGCATATTGGAGATATGAGTGACAAGCTTTTGAGACGGACGGATGGACGGACAGCCAAATCTATATCCCCCCCCTTTCAGAGTGGGGGGGGGGGGCATAACAATTGGCCTGGGGTTGCTAGTGAACTAGAAATTTGATAGTGCAATACCTGAAGTTTTTCGCATCCTTTCTGCAAAAGCTCTTTAAATGTTGTCGCAGTGACACCCACCCGCTTCTCTCGCTTTACGTCTTGAATCTTGTATGCACGCATTCCTCGATTGAAAAGAGCTAGAAATCTACTAAACATTTGAAAATGATGTAAGGTCTATTATTATCGTTAACTTCTAAACAAAACTTCCCGCGACGAACAATAGTGGATAATAGCAGAAACTCTCCGAATGCGAAAAACGAAATAAATTTCTTCAAAAGCCTAAAAGCAGCAACCTTCAGTCTTCATAGATCTATTATTCATGTAGGACAAAATGATATTACACCACAAAGACTAACATGAAATGGTATTTTCTTATTACGAGCCGCTACGATATTCAAATTATCAGAGATTGGTGGATTTTATAGGAAATGTAGCTGGAACGACAAATTGATAAAGCCGGACCGGATATACTAGTTTTTAGTACCACCCAATGAACAGTCTAAATTCCAGCACAATAAACGTGTTTATTCAGGTAAAGATTGTTTTAATATTGTTCATGAATTTGTCATTATGTTATCCTGACTTCATTTACAATTGTACCGTTCATGAATTACGTAATTGCAATTACATTCCTGCTCATGTATGTATATAGTTTATGTGTTTCATGAATGAAAATATGAAAGAAGTGTGGGTTGATAGGGACGCTTTTACTGACATACTTGGTGGGTGGGGTATGATAGCATTTTTTACACGACAAATTACCGAATTTCTCCAATATAAATTAATTCATAAATAGGTTAGACATGCATATCATGGGTAACCGGTCAACTCGTACCGTAGTCAACTCGTACGTCGGTCAACTCGTACCGTTTTTGGTCAACTCGTACCGTGGTCAGCTCGTACCGTAGTTAACTCGTACCTTTGTCAATTTAACTCGTACCTTTGTCAATTTTTACCTGTTTTGGTCAACTAGTACCTTAATATTTGGTCAACTCGTACCTTACATAACTTTAATCTAAATATACTAATGCATATTTTTAGTGCTTTTTTCAGATATCATTTAGGATTGACATCAGTTATTGTGAACATTTTGCCACAGGAAGCCTAGGAAAATGATACTCATCAATACATCAATTGGTGCATTTATTTGTATACTTTATCGTTATCAAGATCGTTTGTTCCAAGAAATGTGTACATTATACATTAATATAAAAAGAGATATTAATTAGCATAAAAAATGACTTGAATTACGAAGGTACGAGTTGACCAACTGGCGTTATATGCCGTCTATTAAGTAATGATTAACAGTACTGTGAAAGTTTGATATGTTTACACTGGTCACAAATGAACCACACAATACAGGAAAAGCTTACTTTTAATCATATTAACTCTTTTAATAAGTGTTTGTATGACTTGAATATGACTTGTTTTACCGAAGGTACAAGTTGACCAACTGGTATTAGCTGCCGCATAATAAGTACTGACAAACATTACCAGTATAGTTATACTGTTCAAATTGTTCACCGAATACAGGAAAATACAGTAACACTTAATTATATATAATGAATAACTGTTAATACTAACTGTTAAAAAAATGAAGGTACGAGTTAACTACGGTACGAGCTGACCACAGTACGAGTTGACCAAAAACGGTAAGAGTTGACCGACGTACAAGTTGACTACGACGTACAAGTTGACTACGGTATGAGTTGACTGGAAACCATATCATGACAATGTGTAAATAATTCCTATTCAATGTAAAAGTGAAAGACGTGTAGTCTGTAGATGCGAGTTCACTTGTGTTTATAATGATAAGTCCACATTGCCAGTCAGGGTTTATACATTATGACCCTCTTGTTGTCACCACCATGAAACATTTTATCTGTTTTATGTCTTGTTTTAGGAGCTATGGAGTCTGTAGAAAGACCTGGTGAACAACCATCTAAAATGAAGTCATATGATGATGATGATAAAGCCATTGATTTTAGAAAACTTGAAAAAGAGTTAGACTCGGCTGTTGAAGCAGATGCCAAATATTGGAGAGAGAATGATGCAAAGTTCAGAGCTGTTCACCAGAAAGTTGCATCTTATGATGAATTCAGGTACTTTGACATATATGTATATTCCACTTAGCCCCAAGTTGGGGTTAAAATACATGTGGATAAAAATTGGGATAAAGCTGACATACAGTTTAAATATGGTATAATTATTTTGCTGTTAATCAGTGCCTGTTATTTTCAATCCATTTTTTTTCAGTTCCTCAGATATTTTATTTTCTATCTCCCATGGGCACCATTGGATATAAGCTTTTTAAGGTTAATAAGTTTATCCGTATGTTCATAGTCATACCACTTAAATACCAATATCTTTAAAAGTGTGTTCACATTTTTACATTTATCTTATTTATTTCTATTCATACGCTTTAAGTATACAAATGTATAGATATATGTATATCATATTGTGATATAGTTTGTATGTACTATGGCCTAGAAGAACAAATAAATCAATGAAAAAATAAGAATTCATATTGGTTTGAAAAGAATCATATCAATGGGACCAACATGCTTATTTTATTTGCTCAATTTGTCAAACTACCTGGTGAAATTAATTTGATTTGGTTAATAGTTTAAAAAATGTCAAACAAAAAACAAAGATGGGAGTAAAACTGATTGTTTCTGCTAACCACTGGGTAGGATAAATGTTCATATTTATCTAAATAGTTTACCATTAAAGTTGTCCATACTGCATGACTTTGTATTTTCTGAGGTTAGTGGACCAATTTCCCTCTTTGGAAAAAAGTATAACTATCACTTTGCAAAAATCTAATAGCTTCATGCGTTTCTTAAATGTTGTAACATGTATGCATGAAGTTTAATTACATCCCCTACTTCACTAGCTTGGGGGGGCATACATGTATGTCTGAGTATATATAGAAACCTATAAACCAGAGAACAACATGTAGTCAGACTTGAGCAAAACCAAAAAAATGACCAAAAAGTTACGCGCCCCAAGCCCAACTCCTGGACTGGCCCCTGCACTGTTATCTCTATGTAATAAAACGACCATTTTCTATGCAGAGACATGGTTAAAGCCTCACATTTGAAACCTCTGGAACAAGATGATCGTCTTACAAACATGAAGTTTACACAACCATGGAATACACAAGCTACAAAAAAAGATAACGAAGCAAACAGACCAGAGACTGCAGAAATCCCACAGGTGGGTATGGTAATACATCTCTGTTAGAGCTGTCATTGATAGAAACAATATCGATGTATCATTGATAATTATTGTGTCGATCAATTATTAATACATATTTTAAAATATTTATACTTTTGAGTTTTGAATAAATAATACATATCTGAAAATGACGAAAATTCACACACTAAGAATAGAGCTGCCATTGATAGAAATGATATCAATGTATCATTGATATGTTTCCGTCCATGGATTATCGATACATATTTCAAAAAATCAATACTTATGAATAATAAATACATTCTTGAACATGGTGAAAATTCACCCAAAATAAAAATGGATGCTGTGTGTTCTGTCAAAAGGCTATGTCAACAACTTGGCCATACCTATCAAATGTATTCAAGGAAAAATAAATAACTGAAGATTATCCATATTTTTCATTTTTTTATTTTGCAAAAATACACACTTCATAATAAAGAGGAAGCAAGATGGTCAAAGTACTACATACATAATTATGTAAAAGACATAACTAGAAGTGAAAATATATGAACTCATTTACTGCAAGCATGTAAATGGCATTTAGTAAACAATATTTGATAAGTCGATGTATCATGGATATTTCTTATCTGATATATTGATATCATGGATATGCATTTTGCCGAATCAATGACAGCTCTATCTCTATTATGAATAACAAGGGTTAAATAAATATTTGTTGATGCATACACTTGTTGTCTGGGATAGTTTGTATACTGACACTAGTTCTGACACCAGGATTAGGTAATAGGGGAAGCTGCTTTATCAAAGATATGTTTGATGGAACAACAAACTTGTCTGTCTAAGCTCAGGTCCTTTTGACATTTTAATATTCATACATGTAGTAGTCAAAGTAATACAAAGCCAATATGATCTGGCTGGCTAGTCTTGAACCAAGAACCATGTCTACGCTTACTGTCATACAGTGCTTATACTTCTGAATTTAACATCAAACTACAATTTGTAAGTGCAACATTATAAAGTAGTTTATATTTGCTGTTTGGCTACTTTACTTTATTATGATGTACAAACATTCAGGAAATGAAACAGGACCTGAATGCATTTTGGATAAGATCTATAATGGAAATATCCATTTTGTGCTGACGTTCTTGTCCAGTTTCCTGAATTAAGGGGTTTCTAGAATAATGGGGTCAGACTTATATAGTAAAAAAGTTGAGACCAGACAATTTGTCTGGTTAAAAGGGGTTTCCAGATTAAAGGGGTTCCGGTTTAAAGGGGTTCCAGTGTATTTGATTAATTGATTGTTGTATAATCAAGCTTGTATTGTCATATTGTAAAATATTTCTGGTGTAAAGGGGAAACAGCAGTACAGGTGTAGTAACCGATCTCACTTTAAACAAGTGATTTTTTGTTGATACTTGGTTATTTTTTACAAGCTATACATGTTCATTATTTCATTGATCATAAACCATGGAGTCTGATATTGAAAATATTAAAAAGCTGTTTGTGTTTTCAGGGAAAAGATCACCCCACCACTGGTCAAACTTTCATACGAGAGTGGAGAAAATTGAACAAAAATACAACTGACCAGTACAAGTATCTGCTAGAACTGGGCAGTGAAAGACTCGGTCAAATATTTAAACCAGAAATTGGATTTGGTCTTCTGGGAGAGTTTGCTCATTGTCTTGAATGTGAATTTGATGAAGTGAACTCTAATGATGTTATTCAGATTCTGGTAAAACTGGGTGAAACAAACAGATTTAAGTTGACGGTAGATTTCTTGAGTAAAAAGGAAAAAGAAGACATTATTCACGTGTTTGAGAAACTAACAAACTGTGTCAGTAAAGATGACAGTGTTGGTGAAGTCAGTGTGTTAAACAACTTAAAAGTTTTGTATGGAGTTGATAAATAAAGAAGAAAGAACGTGTTTACTGCTGCTTATTGATATGATTATAGTTACTTTTGAGAAATACTGAGTAACATATATACTGATACCAAATTGATGTCTACAAATTTACAAATTTAACACATCAGTTTAATTATAAAAATGAAACCGAGGATGTTAACACATGCACTTCTCTCAGTTTTCGTCTGTTCTGTTACATATTTAATGATTGTTTTATGTTCAATTATACAGTTCATAAGCCCGAATGTTGTTTATTATGTCGCCCAACCCCATCCCTCTCACACAGGGGTGCTGTCTGTCTGGATGTCATAAAGTTTGTGTATGCTTATTCTCCTAAACCGATGGTTGGATTTCAGTAAAAAAGTATTATACAGTTACTGTAAAGTTTTTTTGTAGCAAGCTTGGTTGTGGAAATTGTCGGAATGGTTTGGTGGGATTATTTTTGGCGGAGTTATGGCCCTTTAGTGATGAAAATTGGACAAATAGTCTGTGCTTGTTCTCCTTAACCAATAGTTGGATTTCAATGAAACTTCTCCTGAGTTGTTGGTACCAAGCTTACTTGTGCATATTGTTAGCATTTTTGGTCAGATTGTTTTTGGCAGAGCTATACCCCTTAAGTGACGAAAGATGGACTCGTTGGGCGATGCGCTTACTTTTCATCTATATTATTTGGCTGTTTGACAAAGTAAATTTAGGGAAAATTATGAAAACGAAATTGTATACAGAGGGCTGTAATTATAAGATCTTCAATTAAGCAATTCTGATTTATCGGTAGCATTATATGCTATAATGATGATGTTTATAAACAAAGAATAATGGAATGTGGCCCATTAGGCCAAACACATGCCCTGCAGTGCGACTCTTCTAATTTGAACACTTCTTACTCGAAAACATGTCTGAACTGATATATATATATAGAAATATTATATTGAGGTTAAATGATGACCATCCTATGATTATAAGGTTTTCTCACACGCAGTCTATCTAAAAGTACAAGCCCCTTTTCTCCAAAGTGCCAGAGTTCAACAATTTATTTTGTAATGTATGAAATGTGCAATATAAATAATTAATATGATGGTTCAATTCTGTTAGGCTTCAAACATTTCCTTTATCCCTTCTTGTAAGATTTTTCTATGATTGTAATTTTTATTTGTACAATAATAAATCAATGACTAACCATTCCTACTGCCTTCCTATATTCTTCATACAACCAAGAATGGGCGTGGCCTGCTATGTATCTGAGAGATTGATACCAAATTCAACAGAATGAAGAAGGAAAGATTAACAGGGAATTTGTCCTTTCTTCATTTTTCGGGAATCCGACAAGAGCCCTCTGAGGATTTACATCATTCCTAAGTAAGACCTCTGATGGTTCCAAGTTTATTGTTATTGTAATAAATGCTGACAAACATGATTATATTATAGTATATATGGTATCCTCCAGTATGTGGGAAAGAAAGCAATAAACCTTATGAAACAAAGAACTGATTGGTCATGTCTATTTTCTGAAATTTTCAGTAGAATTGTATACAATAGAGGGTGCTGAAGTGCTTACTATTACATAACATTGGGATATAAATTGCCTATGGATATAACAATAAAACTGCTGCACTTCTGTAACAGAACTCCTATCTCTGCAAGGTGAGTATTTCGTATTTTGGACAAGTGAATGAGGTGATTTGCACCATGTGAATGCAGCAGTCAGGGGCATAGCTGGGCCATTTTTCAGTATATGCATGACTTTGGATGGATAGGGGGAGTCCAGGGGCATAGCTGGGCCATTTTTCAGTATATGCATGACTTTGGATGGATAGGGGGAGTCCAGGGGCATAGCTGGGCCATTTTTCAGTATATGCATGACTTTGGATGGATAGGGGGAGTCCAGGGGCATTGGTGGGCCATGTTTCAGTATATGCATGACTTTGGATGGATAGGGGGAGACCAGGGGCATTGCTGGGCCATGTTTCAGTATATGCATGACTTTGGATGGATAGGGGGAGACCAGGGGCATAGCTGGGCCATGTTTCAGTATATGCATGACTTTGGATGGATAGGGGGAGTCCAGGGGCATTGCTGGGCCATGTTTCAGTATATGCATGACTTTGGATGGATAGGGGGAGTCCAGGGGCATTGCTGGGCCATGTTTCAGTATATGCATGACTTTGGATGGATAGGGGGAGTCCAGGGGCATTGCTGGGCCATGTTTCAGTATATGCATGACTTTGGATGGATAGGGGGAGTCCAGGGGCATTGCTGGGCCATGTTTCAGTATATGCATGACTTTGGATGGATAGGGGGAGTCCAGGGGCATTGCTGGGCCATGTTTCAGTATATGCATGACTTTGGATGGATAGGGGGAGTCCAGGGGCATTGGTGGGCCATGTTTCAGTATATGCATGACTTTGGATGGATAGGGGGAGTCCAGGGGCATTGGTGGGCCATGTTTCAGTATATGCATGACTTTGGATGGATAGGGGGAGACCAGGGGCATTGGTGGGCCATGTTTCAGTATATGCATGACTTTGGATGGATAGGGGGAGACCAGGGGCATTGGTGGGCCATGTTTCAGTATATGCATGACTTTGGATGGATAGGGGGAGTACAGGGGCATTTTAAAACATATTTTACTGAAAAATTTAAGTACATTAAGTTTACCAAGTGTAGCTGTTTTTGTCATGCTGAAAAGTAGTTTCTACGTTGAGGTTTGACCGAGTTCCTTTAAACCTCATCCCCTACTCCTCCATTATGTTTACACCATTTTGGCCATAACTATTTTATCATGTTTCCAACTGATGTTTAACACCACTAGCTATGCGTCTGGCAGCTAAACTGGCTCCTTCAGTAGTGAACAGGAAATTATCTGCTATGTGCTATTCCATTGGAAAATGGATTCAAATCATGATCCTGCTTGATCTTAAATGACGTTTTCTTTCATTAAAAACATTGTAATGGTTCATTTTGAATAATAATACATCGTAGATTATTTAAAAGTCATATGCTGTGAAATATATGAAATCATATGACAAATAAAACAACTAAATTTTAAGTTGAGCAATCATCTGTGTTAATTCTGTAATCCTTGCAAAAATGTCACTGTCACGTACTGCTGGTTTTCATTACAGTTTTCAATTGTCCACAATCTGAATGTGAGAATTGGACAATGCAAATGTTATAATTAGGACTACAAATGGACATATTTCCATTAATCTTTAATGTTACAGTCCATTTCATTTATACAGGCTGTCAAGTGGGTCCTTTAACCTTTCCTAAATTTCCTACTAATATTTCCCTACTTTTTTACTTGCTCCCTACTTTTCCCCTACTTTTTCTTGAAAGAGTCCTACTAATCCTTTTTTACTTGCTCCCTACTAGCTCCCTACTTTTTCTTGAAAGAGTCCTACTAATCCTACTTTTTACCTACTTTTCCCCTACTTTTTCTTGAAAGAGTCCTACTAATCCTACTTTTTACCTACTTTTCCCCTACTTTTTCTTGAAAGAGCCCTATACTAATCCTACTTTTTTACTTGCTCCCTACTTTTCCCCTACTTTTTCTTGAAAGAGCCCTTCTAATCCTTTTTTACTTGCTCCCTACTAGCTCCCTACTTTTTCTTGAAAGAGTCCTACTAATCCTACTTTTTACCTACTTTTCCCCTACTTTTTCTTGAAAGAGCCCTATACTAATCCTACTTTTTTATTTGCTCCCTACTAGCTCCCTACTTTTTCTTGAAAGAGTCCTACTAACCCTACTTTTTTACTTGCTCCCTACTTTTTCTTGAAAGAGTCCTACTAACCCTACTTTTTTACTTGCTCCCTACTTTTTCTTGAAAGAGTCCTACTAACCCTACTTTTTTACTTGCTCCCTACTTTTTCTTGAAAGAGTCCTACTAACCCTACTTTTTTACTTGCTCCCTACTTTTTCTTGAAAGAGTCCTCTTAACGCTACTTTTTTTCAAATCTGAGGCGTAACTCAAAATATTTATTTTACCCACATGAAACACACAGATGTCTAATCATGGAGAATGTACAGTGCCGTGAATTTTTACCATTTTTATGCCCCCACTCTGAAAGGGTGATGACCTGGGGTTTCATGTATGGTTATGCCTAGTTATGCCCAGTTATGGCCCTTGACTTATCACCATAATTAGTACAGTTGTTCACTTGGTAACTTTGACCAGAATAATAACATTTGCTTTTGTGACAAAGGCTGCAAGTGGGGGTATCTGTGTCCTATGGACACATTTCTAGTTGATATTCTAAAAGTAAGGAATTATCCCTACTAGTATCCCTACTTTTAGGCAATAAAATCCCTTTTTTGCCCTACTTTTTTTAAACTTTTTGAAAAGTGACGAGATGACAGCCTGTTTATATCTTATAAGACATAGGGTCTTCTTACTTGCTATACTTCTCGGTCATTACTCAAGAGGAGTATATTAAGACACTAGAGATTATTCTGTGACACATTTTGCTTGAATTAATCTCCTTATAGGCTTTGAAAATTGACAAATCTTGGTTAACCTTGATATGTGCCAGACATTTAGTTGATCAATATGAAAACAAAGTTCTAAAAATATTTGATATAGTGCAATTAGATTGACCACGAACAGGTGTATGAACTTTTAGGACCGGTCCATGTCAATTTAGGTAAAGAAATGCTCTTGTGCGTAAAACTCTATCTGATGTTTGGTTTACTTTTCTATCAAAACACAACAGCGGCCTTTTCTCCGTCAAGCTTACGGACAAAAACGAACATTTCAATACACCTACTTTGAAATGTAATTGTCCAGGTAATATATTCATGCGTTCGCGGTTAATAAAACTGCACTATTACCACATTGACTTTTATTGTTCTGACTGTTTGAAAATGTATATCAACATTTGTTTGCCATTTGTAAAATTTGGTCACTGTAATAATGCTTTGTAAATATGGTACATTGTATACATACAATACTTGGGATTAAAAGGGATTAATAGAATAAGACATAAATTTAGTATTAGACCAGGGTGACCAACGTATCAGTGTATCACCAGTAATGTTTTAATCTTAGTCTAAAAATCTAATTGATATTTTAGTGATATATTTCCAATTTAAATTCAGGAATATTTCAGAAAAACAATGGAAATGTGAATGTTTGAGTGTTACTCATTTGATTGTGTGTATTCATATAGAACTGGAATATATTAATCTAAGATTAAAAATCAAAACAAATTGTTCTAAGGCGATTCCCTTGACATATGTTAAGACAAGTTAATCCAAGCACACTGACAGGGATTAACTGTATACACTGTATAGTAAATTTGTAAATTTTACATTCAGGTAAATGCACACAAAATTTTGTAATGTATTTTTTAAAATCAGAAAGTATTTTTGGAATGGAGAAAAGATATACTCGATCATGCTATCAAGTTTTTTTTCAAAATGATATCAATAAATTATAAAAATCAAGATTTTCTGTGCACACCCCTTGTTTCTGGTGGTGTTTTTTTGGAATAAAATCTTTACTTTGTTGTTTTTTTTATAAAAAGTTGATAGCATGAGGTGGATTTGTTCATTATCTTTGTATCCATTTGTTTCTTTTGTAAAATTAGGCAAAATTATTGCAGTTATAAATGAAGGACTGTATAATGATAAAAACAGTGTACAAATATGGCTATTTTCTATAGCAAATATCGCCTTATTGAGTGCAACTGAAAGTCTAGTATATTGCTGTGAAGAAAATATTTAATTTAATTGTTCATAAAATATGTGTTGTGTTGTGCTGAAGTTTTATGCCAATATTCAACCAATGCATCTTTCTGTTGTGTACTGCAGTCAGTTGAGCTTACCTGAATGATCCTTTGTGGGTTACCAGCCAGTATGTATCTGTGCTTCTGTAGGGTTTTTTTAGCAACTGACCAAAACTGTAACCTTCACGCTGGATATTTCTATCTTGAGTACCGGAAGCCAGTGAAAGATTAAATCAGATCAGAATTCCCGCATTTATACTGGTGGTGGATGGAAAAGCTATGAAAGATAAAGAATCTTTCACTTGCTTCGTGTGCGGATGGAAATATCTGTCTCTCAGGTCAGTGTTTTAAGGTTGTAAATCAGCAGAGCCTCGTTCCTGCCAAAACAGTAAACCTTGTGCTCGATATTTCTATCTCTACTGGAAGCCAGTGAAAGATTTGAATAGCCTTACCTTGAGTTCAAACTTGCGATCCCAAATTGGAAAGTATGTGATCTAATGACTGGACTTACTGGGCAACCTCAAATAATTCTCAAACGTAATTTCCTTAACTTAATCAATTATGAAAAATGGATACAAGGGCCATAGTTTGATTTCTTTTTGTTGAATGATTAACACATTTGTTACAATAAAGCCCGCTTAACCCATGGAACAAAATGGAGGCTTAGTGAAATAATTGCGTTTTTAATGGCGTGAAGGATATAATTGTTAAGTACAAGTCATAGTTCATTGATATTTGTGTCACTGAAATAGAAATGCGAATATTGCAATAAATTATTTAAATTATATATAAAACAACAAAATATTAATATTCATAATACGGCACATAGTATGATCTTTAAGCACTTAATGTGAAAATTGAATCAAGGATAAAAACTGTGTGACAAAACGTCAGGAATATATAGGTACTCGGAACAGAATATAGATCCCACATCTACAATATTTACACTCCCTTGTTCTGAATAGTTGGCCATTTTTATAGGAAAAACTGATAATCCCTTATAAGATTAATTCCTAAATATGTGATAATTGAGAAAATGTACCAAGAGTCGCTTGAAGAGAATTTGCATGTCACTGACAACTACTTTTTCTTTAACTTACTGAGCCAACTGCCCACATGATCATGAGCATATAAACGATTAAGTTATTATTTTTATATCTGATTAGTTTATCATCGTTTACATTATAATCCCTATAAACTTTAAGAAAATTTGCCTATCAAAATGGCCGACAATTCAGAACAAGGGAGGTAAATATTGTAAATATGGGAAATATCTATTCAAATAAACTCCCTCCTCATCAACTTCGTGGAAGCATTTTTTTCTTTCAACAGAATGATGAATCTTCATCATACACATTACTTGTATGCTAACTGAGGTAAACTTTTTCTGTAGTGCTTGAAATTCAGCTGGACACTAGAAGTGATACAAGTACACAAAGACAGCATTTTGCAACTCGAATCAAACTTGTTCTTATCAAAGTTTTTTGCTGTATCTGTTAAAAACATTAAAAAAAGATATGTCTCTGAAGGATATTTATGGTCATATTGCGGATAAAAATGGCCGTGTTACATCGTCAAAGTTACGTAAATTTGCTAAGGACATGGACGTGGAGTTATCACCCGAAGAAATCAAAGAAATGGTGCAGATGGTGGCCCCTAACGAGAAAGGCGAGGGTGGTGGAATTAAAGGTAGCTGAATATTTGAACAGTTATATTTATGTTGTTGTTTTTTTCCTGACTCCCACACTGACAAAGTAGGTTAATTAATAATCATACAACTTGCATAACTCTAACTTGTTTAAATAATGTAGTGACTTCAGTATCACAGTATGAAGTGTACGTATTAGAACAACAAGTTACTTAAATTATTACAAAAGTTTTTGCAACATCATTCCTGGAAACATTACTGCTATATGCATACAAAGTCTTTGCAACATATTTCAGGTCTTATTGGAATGGTGCAGCAATTCGGCAAAGAGTTTCCTGCTCTGGTATGTGTAAATTTTATGCAAGTAGTTCTCTGTATTAATTACATGCTACAAACATTCAAATGTGAGGTATAACTCTGGTTTACAAAATGTGTATGAAACAATAATTAACATTGTAATCTTGTATAGTATACATGTATATTCAGGTACAGTCCAAGTTGGTGGAACTTTTCAATCCAAATTGTTTATGAGACAACAGCAACCTCATAGCAATAATTTTTGTTGCCTCTTTGAAAAGCATAGTACATCATGACATAAATCATCACTTGTAGAGTGGAAAAGCAATGTAATTGAGGTGTCGATCCCAAATCCTGAGATACACTGAGCAAGGGGGCCCCCCTAAAAATGTAAAAACCTTTGCAAAATCAGGTGCATTTTGTGCTCTTTTAGAACGACTTAGAAGATGTTGGTTTTATCATATTTAACAATACTTAGGCATAATATTGTACATTTTACGTATTATATTGTCATTAAAAATACACTTAAAAAGATTGATAGAATATTTATTCTGTACCAAACATTTGAAATAAATCTAATACATTTTAGCAGAATTCTGCTTCATAGCCTATTCATTTTAGGCTTGTGAAGGCATACAAAATAAATCACATTTTGTCTCGCTCTTTCACGCGAGACGGGCACTAAAAATGTACACAAACTTTTTGGTTGTCAAGATAATCAATTCGAATTCATGGGGAAATATTTAGCCTGTGTTTGATTACTGAACAAAGGTAACATTAGAAACACCCCGGAACACATTTTTTATGAGTCTTATTTGTGGTTAATAGCTATCCGTTGCCAGCCGATATTAATGGAACTGTTTACATTCCATGCCATGGCTGTTGTTATCTTTTTTACCGAACCCCACCCAGTACATATCATTCAATGAATGTTAATGTGAAGTATGCTGGTGTCTTAAATGCCACTGTAATTTATGAATATCTGTCTTGTTTTGCTCACTTACATAGGTCAGTTTTTATCGTCAGTAAAAAAGGCTTCACGCTGATTCCTTTTTGTGTTTTGAAACAAAGATAAAAATGTAACTATTTCTTAAAGGATGCTATTATGTATACTACTTGAATTGATGTCATATTGGACTTGCTTGTCTTCGACAATTTATACATTAGTTATGCAGTCTTCACCATAACCCACTTGCCCAAAGCCCGGGAAATGTGTGGCACTCAAACGGGACAAGTAAAATTGTCGTTGGACAAGTAAAAAATCCATTTTGTGGACAAGTTGTGTTTGTGGTCCGGTTTGACTAGGTTTTAACCAAGCTGTCACAAAAATTGATGACGTAGTACGCAAAACTTCGACTGGTTTTAATTTTTTGTCTTATTTGTTTGTGTAATAGCACTTTTTCATCAACTATTGTATAAACCAGTCTTCATTTCCAAATTAACAAATAAAAAAAACCATCATCATGTTTCTTCGTTATTTTAACGGCGCTGTTAATTTTATTCGGGCAAGTGAAAGAGAATTCGAGCAAGCCGTAATTGCAAGCTGTCTGCCCAAATGGACATGTCCTTCAAAAAATTTATTGTGAAGACTGGTTATGACAGAACTATTGAGTTGGTGTAAATTTTGTTACAATCATAGTAACATACATCATTCCATGTGAATCTTTTCAGAAGGCAAATCCGGAGATTGCTCCCCAAAAAGCGGGAGATTGAGACTCATAAAAGGAGATTTCTCCGAGACTGAATTTTGTCAATAAGAATATGTCTATATCCGTTTCATAAGCTGTTAATAGCAATATTTCGTGAATTAACTTGTAATCTGGAGGGTCATGCCTTTAAAAACTCCTAAATTAACAATTTTATTGCCAATTGTCATATCTGAATACAATAGAAATTTGTGAAACTTGAATAATCGTATTTTGATCAGTGTCTTCAAGCACTTGTTTTCATAGTTGAAAGCGTGTACATGTATATAACTCCCCAAAACGTGGTATACACGATTTTCGGACTGGTTTCCTATTTTACCACTTCTGGTTATCAGTTTGATAAGTGATTTCAGCGAACCAGTCTGGAATGAACTAAAAAATACCCTATAACAAAGATTTTATGACCAGGATAGCTTGATTTGGCTGTCAAAATTGGGAGTCTCCCGAGGAAATTAGGAGAGTTCATATATATGTAGTCTCAGTGGTTTTTTTTTGCCCCAAAATGGGGCGAAAATTGGGTCCCATTCACAATCACCAAAAGTATGATTTTTTCAAAAAAATCAGGCTTAAAATTCACAATTCAGGCCACTTAATATTTTCAGGTTTTTGTTTACGAATGTTGATCAATCTGACTAACAGTATTTTTAACTGCTATGCAATAGATTAATACACTGCTATATAGTGTACTACATGAGGTCATGTAAATCAGTATCTTTTTATTTTAAGCACACTATGTCATTGATGTTCACAATTATGGGCAATTCGACACTATTTTCACAATTCTACAGGCCCCGGCCCCATTCACAAAAGGGTGGGAAAAAACACTGGTAGTAATTTGATGTCTGTTGTATGCATTGACTAGTTTCACTGTTTTTTTTCACTTAACACAGAATTATTTTTTATTTCCAGAATCTAGAAGAAAAGATAATCTCAATTACGGTAAGTTGAAAATATAAATCATGAACATTTTGTTCGCTTCCATGTTCAATTACAGACCATTGCCGCTTCAAGTTATTGTGTTACTTTGGGATTAAACTTCAAGTTACAAAATTGTTTAAAGTTAAATATGTCAAACAGTTAACCTAACCAGCTTTTCTGGATTCAGTACTAGTGAGTACAAGCTAAAGTAACAACTAGAGCTGCAACTATACAAGTGTCTCTCTCAGTTTGATTTTGAATTCTACCCTTTCGATTATACAGTTTGGTTAAATAAATATATGAAATACATTACATTCTCAATAACTGATAGTTTAATGACCTGCAATGACCAGACATACACAATTGACTTGGTAAGTAGAATTAGAACAATGTGTTATATTAAGTACAGCAATTGCTAGAAATAAAACGTCATGCCCCGTAGTAAAAGTAAACAGTTCCAATAGATGTGTAACGAAAAGATCGTGAGTATAAACTTATGAGTTCTCTGACTAGAATATATTGTTTCGGGAATAAAAATGTCATGAATATTCATTAGACAGTACCAGACCAAACTGTGAGACAAAATAACTAAAAAATCAACCTTGGTACTGTAGTACTGGGAACATTGATCCTCATCAGTCAAATGTACACTTAACAAAACTCATAAGTGTGCTATTTTAAACAAATACAGCGTAGATACCTGGCATAATATTTTTATTTATTTCATGTCATAAACCCACAGATTGAACAAGTAAAATCAATAAATGTGATGATGCGATAAAAATTAAAACTGCAGCTCCCTCGTAAAGATATTTGATTGATCGGAAAGGGTCTAATAAGGCGTGTGCTCACCCTGACTCAACGCACTGTGTTATTTAAAATCGACAAATTCAACCTGAATCATGATCTACAAATATCCATTAGCCAATAAATACAAACTTTCATGTAGAAATGTTAAATCAATAAAAAAGTTATTTGACATTAAAAAAGTGCACACTTAAAATTTGTGTTATGTGTATATGCCAGTGTTTTCAAGGTAACTTTATTTATGTGGCACTGATTATGATAAAATAATCCAACCGTGGTTGTTGTGTTCACAAAAACTGTGCTATAGTGTTGTTGATAAACTGCTCCATAAAAAAGCCATGCAATGTAGTAAATGTATGAGAAAATTATGAACAAGTTTTATGTTATTTCGGCTTCCTCCAGTGTTCTTGATATACTCTTCAAACTGTTTTCTGAATCGGTTTAACTGCCTTATTGTACTCAAAGTAAATGATAGTCTTATGATATTATATGATATTTAAAAATGCTTGATCTCCAAAAGTGGTACACTCCACACTCGCACATATTAATTACTCTCAGATCTCATTTTACACTGAATTCCCTAAGACAAGTGGCTATTAGGAACAGTGAGCACTCATTTAACATTATAATATACATTTCGCACTCAATATGACTCATTATCAGACTCAAAACTGTAAATTTGTGATTTTAATGCTGAGTATTATTATCCATTATAATCAGGGCGGGGTTATTGATCAATTGGAGATAAAATCAATATAAATTAAATATTTATAAACTTCTTGGATAAAGTGTAGCTTGTTGATGACAGTCAGTATATGGAACAGGAATATAAAAGTTTCTGCTTTATTCACGATTAATCTATACATCTCCTTATTTCATTTGTTGAAATATTATGTTCTTTTGCAATTAAGAAAATGACCAAATAACACACTTTTTGACAATGTTTTATCCTATATTTTTTCAGATGCCACATAAATTGTCATTCAAGGTGAAACATGCATCTGGTCAAGATGATGTCCATCACGCATCAGATCTTAACTACCACAGTCCTCTCACAAAGGGCTGGCAATCAGCAAGGTAAACAACCAAGTAGTGCTCACTTTGTTAGAGTTGATAGAGCAGCCATTTTTTTCAGATTTTGGGGAAGTAGCAAGTCCTTTTGATAGGGGAAATTTGCATCATGAATTACCAAATTTGGGTTTTATAAGGCTAAAGTTTAAACTAATTTTACTGAAGGGGAATTTTCTTTCTAAGTAGGGGAAAATATATACTAATGGGGCCCACTATCAGGCCCAAATTTGCCATAAAAAGGGCTGTAGAGTCATGTGATAACTTATGTCTTACACTGTTCATTCCTTACTCCTAGATCACTCCTGTCCATCTTGTCCGCAGCCTTCATTTCAGGGGTGTATATCATATAGACAGCATCGTTAGGTTCTCATCATTAAAGTTGGAGGGACAATCTTGTGGCATTATAGTTGAAATATATTCGCAAGCAAATGTCCATGAATTCATGATCTTTTGTATATACAGGGGTTCCATTTGACCGTTAGGTTGACTCTTTGACCCCTGAAATTTCCAAAAAAGCCATATTTTAGGATATAAGGATTCTGGCTGAATGGTCAATCTTTCTATAAATTATAGGTAATTGAGGTATAAAATGGTAAAAACCCATAACATGCCGCAGTGTTACTCAAAAGTATGTTTTTTTCCCTATTCTCCGTGTAAATTCCCCTCCTACACTCAGTCAGATGAGCATATTGTGTACTCCATCTAGGAACAGACTGTCTGAGTACTCTTTACAACTTGATATTGATACATTTGTTACATTATGTAAGTGTATCTATATCTGTGACTTTCAGGTACTGCTTATATCCACAAGATATTGTTATACAACTAGAGAAGAGGTCACGTCTCCGGAAGATACAAGTTCTTTCACATCAGTTTAATATAGGTATGTTATAGATTGAATGAAGAAAATATGCATTGTATTCTAATATTTCATTTGGAAGTATTGTATAAATAAAAATCTCCCCTTTACACCTTATTCAATATTTGAATGGCAGTATGTGTATGCAACTTTGCAATATAATTTTGAACCTAGCTAGCATCGTTGTGTTTTGAGTATTATACTACATTATTATCAGTACTGCAATCTGATTGGTTCACAGCTAAGCAAAAATAGTCTGATAAAGTAAACCAAACTAAAATCACTTTTGATGTCATTGAACAAAATATCAACCATTTGATGACAATGTTGTATATGCTTCTTCTTTTTTACATCTTGCTATTGATGTACATTTATTTAAATCCATTTTAAGTACGACATGCCATTTTTAGTTCTGGGAGATTTTATCTGACTTCAATTTTCTCAGACCGGGATTTGTTGTCTCGTTTCTTTATGTACATCATTAATTTTGTGCCTTGGATTACATTGTGTTGTTGTTGTTTTCAGCAACAAGAATTGAGTTTTTTGTTGGTGATGTCCCTGATGGTTTACCCCTGGTTCTAGACAATGCACGGTATACAAGACTTGGGTATGTAAATGTGTTTGTTCCCTGCACTTACTGTGATATTTGATATACCCAGTTCAGTTTGTTTTCTGACGCGACCCAGTTCTTGCTAAATTTCTGATGCTATCAAGTTCTTGCTAAATTTCTCACGCTTTCAAGTTCTTGCTAAATTTCTCACGCTATCAAGTTCTTGCTAAATTTCTGATGCTATCAAGTTCTTGCTAAATTTCTCACGCTTTCAAGTTCTTGCTAAATTTCTCACGCTATCAAGTTCTTGCTAAATGTCTGACGCTATCAAGTTTTTGCTAAATTTCTGATGCTATCAAGGTCTTGCTAAATTTCTGACGCTATCAAGTTTTCGCTTAATTTCTGACGCTATCAAGTTCTTGCTAAATGTCTGACGCTATCAAGTTTTCGCTAAATTTCTGACGCTATCAAGTTCTTATTATGATACTCAATTTCTGATGCTTCCCAGTAATTAGAATGCACCTATAAGTATTAAGAAAGTTATAAGGTACAATTTTATTTCAGGTATGTTTCGTTGTCAGATAACGAGAAGACAGGATTTAAAGCGAGAGAGCTGAAGTCAGTGCAGGTGGATGCCGTAGGAGTATTTCTGAAGCTGAATGTCCACAAAAACCATATAAATAAATACAACTTGTATAATCAAGTGGGACTGGTTGCAATCAATGTGATTGGAGAGGAAATCAGGAAAGGATTAGAAGATCTAGATGATCTGGTACTTCCATAGTATTGTTTCAATATTCTTTCATTTTGTCTATGTCTGCCCTTTGATTGTTTCAAAAATCTGTTAAAATTTAAGCATTCATTGAGCCATTAAACAGTGTCCTTTGGCTGTGTTACAGTCTTCATGATTAGCTACTTTAATTTTGGGCTAGCAGAAACTCTTGAGCGCTAGCCTGAACAGGCAAGTGCTTAATTTTAATCTACTTTTTCAAAAATAGAAAAACAAAATCCATCCATTTCTTTAACAATTTGTATACATACATTATTGTGACTTCCTGCTTTTTAGTAATTTGTGTTATATACGTTAGGGCTAGTAAAAATGATTTCAGGCTAGTTGTTTGGTTGAGCAAGTTGCCCAAACAAGCTAATACTCAGAAAAAATTAAGGCATAATGCTGTTATGAACAGTCCATCGTAACACAAGACTGAATTCTATGGGGACTGTCTGGTCATGAAAGATATGGCAGGATGTCATCATTGACAGTTTAAACTGTATTATGTTGATGGCAACACTTTATTATGTGATGGAGATTATGTTAATAATAAATGTATTCAAGTATTGATGTTTCTGCAGCTGTTGGTCAGACATCTTTGAGTAGCTCTGATAGTTGATTACATGTACAAGAACAAAGTTTGCCAAATGTGTCTGACAGTCCGACTTTCTTTGTAAAAACGAATACCACTCAGACTGGTAATGTGTTTCAAAATTTTACAAAATACAAGAGGAGGAAATATGTTTTTGTTCTGGTAAAGAATGATTGTTTTCGGCAAACCCTGCAGACCAGGGTCACTGAGGGGTCATGAGTTTGAACATCTACTTGTCACTTACAGCTCGTCCGATATTTCACTTTTATAGCACAGACTGATTATAGTGTTTAAATTTTAGGATATCTATGGTGAACACAAGAAATTGGCATTAGACCCCAGCATGGATGGATTATATAACAGGTGATTGTTATTAGTATCATCGCAAGCATTTGATATGTTGCATTTGGCTATGATGTCAATTATAGGGTAATGTGAGTGTATGGAGAACTAGCAATGTGACATGATGTGTTGAAATTTAAAACTAAATTTAAGCTTAGTCTCAGCACTGTCTGTACAGATGTATTACCTGCTTGCTGCCATACTGTATAATTGTTGAGTGTTTAGCCAGTTTTAAACAATTCTCTAATTATACAGGGATGTCATAGTGTTTCTGATACTCAACCTGTACTGACATGTTCCTCCAAAAGCAACTAGTAACTTTTCCTCTTGAATCAGAGGTGGTGTACAAATTGCTCTAGATACAGGTAGGGTACAAATGACTCTAGATACAGGTAGTGTACAAATGACTCTAGATACAGGTAGTGTACAAATGACTCTAGATACAGGTAGTGTACAAATGACTCTAGATACAGGGAGTGTAAAAATAGCTCTAGATACAGGTAGTGTACAAATAGCTCTAGATATAGGTAGTGTAAAATGGCTCTAGATATAGGTAGTGTACAAATAGCTCTAGATATAGGTAGTGTAAAATGACTCTAGATACAGGTAGTGTACAAATAACTCTAGATATAGGTAGTGTAAAATGGCTCTAGATACAGGAAGTGTAAAAATAGCTTTAGATGCTGGTAGTGTACAAATGACTCTTGATGCAGGTAGTGTACAAATGACTCTTGATGCAGGTAGTGTACAAATGACTCTTGATGCAGGTAGTGTACAAATGACACTAAATACAGGTAGTCTACAAATGACTCTAAATACAGGTAGTGTAGAAATGACTCTTGATGCAGATAGTGTACAAATGGCTCTTGATGCAGGTAGTGTACAAATGACACTTAATACAGGTAGGGTACAAATGACTCTGAATACAGGTAGTGTACAAATGACTCTTGATGCAGGTAGTGTACAAATGACTCTTGATGCAGGTAGTGTACAAATGACACTAAATACAGGTAGTGTACAAATGACTCTAAATACAGGTAGTGTACAAATGACTCTTGATGCAGGTAGTGTACAAATGACTTAAGATGCAAAACCAAGTTATTAGTTTTTATGTGCTCTTCCTAATGAACTTATGGGGGTGTGCATTTATCTAAAATCATCAAAACACATTGATAGCATATTTACCATCTTCAGGATAACATGTAAATGACTTTAAATTAATTTCAAAAACATGCTTAACTCTGTTAAATATTTATTAAATTTTCAGGCCAGATTATATTTCACCGCTGGATGATTTGGCATTTGACATGTATCAGGATCCAGAGATTGCACAGATAATCAGAAAACTGGAAAAGAAGAAACAGGATGCAGTTTTACGTATGAAATATTTTGATAAATGTGTACCTGAAAGGCATATCATATAAGAAATTCCCTTGTTCACAGGGTTTATAACTTATGAGCTTGTTTCCTGTCCATGTCTTGATATTCAATGATGGTGAATCCAATTTAGTGTCTATGTGTTTGCATACTGTCTTTTTTTGATTGTCTATAATAAATACAGTTGTCCCGGACTAGTGTACATGGTAAATTTGACCTGTTTGACATGGGAGGTTAGTTGTCCGAGCATAGAATAGGGTACGGATTAACAGTTTAGTAGGCATGCATGAACTACAAGTGTTGACTTGTAACATTAATTCCCAATGTTGATAAGCATTAAAGGGGTAAATGTTTGTCCATAACAAAACAAATCTGCTCCGTATCTTTATCCCTGGATTGGAATTCTTTTATGTGAACAAATATTTTGCTTTACAGAGGAGAGATATGAATATGCAAAGAAGTTGAAACATACGATTGGTGAATTACAGAAGGTATGTCTCACACATGACTTCTAGCCCCTAGGGGTTTGTTTACTGAATCAAATGTGGTAGTGAGTTGAAAACGTATATTTTCACTGATTTGTCTACATAATTTATATTTTTACCTTTTTTATATTTAGACCTTCAGCAAGCCACAAGATATGAGTTCAAATGATGATATCACATATCATATTCAAATAAACATGACATTAATTTTCAATGAAATAAAATGTCATAATTTGTACAAAATAAATATGTAACGATGTCAACATTATTTGAGCACGTTTAAGTCACATTTGTTTTGTTGTGACCTTGCATGCACATGAGTTGTTATTTCTCTTGAAATACCGAAAATAATACATGTGTGTTATTGCCACTCTACACTGTGTGTTATGTTATAGATAGAGGATATCAATTGAGTGTTGTATTAGTATTGAATTTATTAAACAAGTTGAATGAAATGATATGAAGCGAGCCTCTGGTTATTGAATATATCAATAGATAGCGATTTTTTTTATCAAAACTTAATTATTTAAATGTAAACAATTAGCATAGAGGTATCTGTTCGTTTTTTCCACTCCTTTGCATATTATATGCACACAATGCTATATGATTTTTATGAGATCATAGAAACATACACGGTATGTGATAAATTAAAATAATGTACACATACTGATTAAAACATCTGCTTACTGAAATATATACCGGTACTTAACATAAATTAAAAACGCAACTGTATTATGTACATGGTGTTAAAAGCTACCAACTGTTAGCAATGTTTACCATATTGTTCAAAAGGTATTGAAAATATGGACCAATAATTCATATTTCATGATTGAATAAGTTTATGAAATCATATTAGTGAATTAATATAAAATTATTTCTTCTTTATTTCATGTTTTAAAGCAGACACTTTTTGGTTGCGTTTTTAATGGCTTTACATAATTATACATGTAACAATAACATATATTGATGATGTAGGTTGGAGAAAAGCTTGGTAAATACGAAGTAGAGAAGAGACAAGCTGTCGAGAATGAAGATTATGATAAAGCTAAACTGAAGAAAGTTCAGATGGATGAATACAGACTTCAGATATATAAAGATCTCAATGTGAAAGATTTACTTGAAAGCACAGTAAGTCCAAAGCTAATTTCTTATCAGTTTTAAACCTTTGTGTATGAGTGGCAGTCAAAATGTTTCAGAAGTTTCACTAACACAGGCTGTCAAGTGGGCCCTACTTTGCCCTATTATTTTCAAATCTGAGGTGTTAAACTCAGAATATTGTTTTCCACACATGAAGCACAGATGTCTAATCATGGAGAATGAACAGTGTGGTGAATTTTTACCATTTTTAATATTCCAAAAATAAGGAATCATCCCTTTTATCCCTACTTTTTGGCAATAAAATCCCTACTTTTATCCTACTTTTTGGCAATAAAATCCCTACTTTTACCTTTTTTTTAAAATAGCCCTACTTTATCCCTGCTTTTTGAAAAGAGGTGAGTAGACAGCCTGCTAACATGATACAGTAATTATTGTAAAGTCCTGTTTGGTAGCCTACGGCCTACTTGTGCATCTTCATGAAGGTTGCAGATTTTCATCAGTTTTTCATCACATTGATCATTACACAGACTGACTTGTGAGAGAGTAGACAAAAGTCAGGAGTTTTAATACTGTACCCAAACCCTTGTTTAATATCATATCCACATAATTCAGAATGCTCTTTGTACTTGTCTGTTGGATTCCAATGATATAAAATGCTGTTATCACTATTGAGCTAAGTTAAACTAAACTAAATTTTAAGTCAGGAACTATATTATGAATATTTGCTAGAATAAAAATCATTCTTTTTGTTTATTTTACAGTCAAGGCACCCTCAAAAAATAGATCTTGGTAAGTAGATGATGCTTACAGTTAGAATAGTTTGTTTTATTCATGTAACATTACCTGTATGACAACTCTGGTTTTTTTTGAGAAAATGAAAATTATAACAGGTTAAGCCTGAGGACTTGTTGTTGTAATGATACAGATGACTAGAACTTGTATTGTTATACATGTATGTGAAAGTCACATTGTTGAATTATTACTATTTGTTTATGTATTGAAAGTAAGTCTCAGAATAAACTGATTTGTCTTTTTTTTGTTTTATCCATTTGTTCTGATGTGACATTTTTCAGAACCTACACGACAACCAACTCCACCTCGACTGCTAGCGTTGCCTCATACCACCCCAAGTCCCCCACCCAGAACTCCGTATGATGAGAGAGTTATACCCGCTATGAAAAGGTAACATACAGATCATTGTGTACGATTGACATTATAGATGTGATTTTTTGTATGAAGAAATTTTAGATGTACATCTATGTCTTGACAGAACTCTGAAATTTATAGTCTCTGAATTCCAAGTGCTCGTTTGTTAGATTTTTACATTTTTCTTTACAGAATTTGTTTGTTTTTTAATTGCAACTTAGTGTTACCTTTTGAGGAACCTTAGAATTAGTCACTGTGTTGAGATTTGTGTTAGAGTACTCTCTTTAATTCTTAATATGTTTGCAAGCTGCTGTTATTTTTTATGAATTTGTTTTGCATTTTGTTTGCTTGCAGTGTCAACTAATTTATCTTGACTATACAACATACCGTACAAGAAGTTAAATGTTGTAGAATTGCATTGTCATTTGAAAAAAAATGCAATAATTTTGTGTTGAACACGTTATATTAGTGGATAGACATATATTCCAGTCAAGTTTTTATACATGTAGTATAGTCTAGATGTATCATTTTATCATTAGATGAGTTTGTGAATGTTGTGTTGGACCATATTTGAATGATACCTTCTTTATTGATATAAGCTTATATCAAAGATGTAAGTCTTCTGGGTTTTCTCATAATTCTGGGGTTTTAATGTGCCGGAATAAATAATTTTTGGGGTCGACAATTTAGAGTACGTTTGGAGATGTTCGGGATGGTAACCAACAGATATGGCTGTTATCTTATATCCATTTCATAAATGACTTGTAACGTAGCCTTTCATTGGTTGGTATCGGGAAAATAAGCTTAGCGATGGACATCTTGACAAATCGAAATGCATGACAGACTCTCGGTAGCTGATAACAAATGACTGAAAAAATGTTGGATGAGATGATCAGCTGTGAATTTGTTGGAAATGCTGTTCTTTAACAGAGATTGTTAATTAGATGACATCAAAATTAAATGAAAAATAAGTCCCCATGTTTTTTACCTCAAGCTCCTTTCATCTCTGTTTAATACGTACCAGCTGCGATATTTACTGACAGTGGCTACAGACCTGTCTACTATCAGAATAGTACATACTGAAAGTAGTATATGATCTTTTATAAGATGTCACACATTTGGTACTGTGCTTGACAGACAATTTGGATGATGTTAGTTCGAAACTGGGGTTAGAAGAATGTTCTCTGTGAATATGTTTTTGAACGAGGAAGATATACACTCTCTGTGGTGATTTGACTGGGGATATTGCATCTAAAATAATTTCTCCTTCCCTCTGATTTACCTGTATGTACAGAAGCTGTCATTTGCTTGATGAAAGAAGAATGAAACTGGTTGGAAACATACAAACAATGATTAAATAAACATTGGTAAAAACCCAAAATATAACTAATAAGAATGAAAAGATTCTAAGGCTATCATCGTCTGATATAAGTTTTGGCTGCTAACCTTTAGATTAGTGATGTTTAAGTCAAGTGAGCTTCTATATTGTCACAGAATATCAAACTTCACCCTGGATATGCAAGCTTATTTAGTCATTTTTCAGTTGTTGTATCTGAAACTATCTGTCATTGAGTTTGAAGGTTTTTTATTACAGTGAAACAGGTTCCATTAATGTCATCATTTTATAATTATGTTTTCATCAGCCAACGAAATCTGTCACCTACAAGTTCCCGCGCCAGGACCCCTTATGATGAACGACCTTTACCTATACATAAGTGAGTAGCATGGGTCACGGGTTAAAGCATGTGTTCTGCTTTTGGATTGGCTAATCATAAGTCACATGATAATTGTATCACTTCATCTGTTGCTAATATCTCAATGTATTGTGTATGTGTATGAATCACTTTGTCTACTGTTTGTTCATTGTTTCAAGCTTGAAGCCAACATAATAGTCCAAAATGGATATCAAATCATTTTCCTTCTTCGAAATGTTCATGTTAACATTACAATTAATTAAATTCTCATTAACGTTTTGTTAATGATGATCAGTAATCACTGTTGAATGACATTCAATACTTTCATTTCTTTCTGTAAGCACATGCATCTATTGCAATGATTGTTAAGTCCTTGGCATAATGCACATGTCTGAAAACTGGAACAAGTAAAATCTGATTCTGTCAAGCACAAATAGTGTTTACATTAAATATATAGCTTTACATTAAATATACAGTTTTACATTAAATATACAGTTTTGCATTAAATATACAGCTGTACATTAAATATACAGTTTTACATTAAATATACAGCTGTACATTAAATTACAGCTGTACATTAAATATACAGTTTTGCATTAAATATACAGCTTAATTACTTGATTGGACTATTTTGAATAACCTCAGAATATGTATGTTGTATGTTGCATACTTTTATATGTTGTATAACTTCACCCCTACATGTGGTAGCTTGTCTCACACGTCTACACAGTTGACACAAGAATTATGGAAGATTTAATGTCCATTGTCTGCATTAATTTATTCTTCTTAAACTACTTTGTACTTCGTGCTGACTGTAACTCTTACAAGATAGATTACATGTATATACAAACAGTAGACTAAGTCAATGCATGTAGCCAGGGAATGTATTCACAAACATTTTAAGACTGAAACTCGGACGTAGACTTCAAATTTACGGAAGTTATTTTTACCAGCCTTTCGTTTTCATGGAGTATAAACGAGTGAATTTTTGTCTAAATAATTGTTGTTACCCACTCTACACTTTTGCAAGTTTTTATCAAATTCAATATTGTAATAACAACGTAGGAGCGAAAAGAAGATCTAACATTTTAAAGTCTAAGTCTGAGTTTCAGTCTTAAAATGTTTGTCAGATTTAATAACATACATGAAGTATATGTTGATTTTACCTCGAATGTTATTGGGAGATTTTCTCACATGACGTGTTCTGAATTTTGTTATTATTAACCATTTATTTCCGCTTATTTCTTTGTTCCCTGTTCTTTAACAACATTTAGACGGTAATTATGCACAACATTTAAGTATTTATTTGATTTAATGCATGTAACATGGATGACATAGACTTAAACTTTTTATGAAATAAATTTTTATTATTGTTACAATTTTTGCATGAAGATTCCAGGATTTTGCATGTTATTTATACATTTAGTTTATTTCAGTAAGTTTACAAGTTACAGTATTTATGATTAGACATTTGCCACGGCATTTGTCACAGCTTTTGTCTCGGCTTTTGTTACGACATTTGTCACGGCTTTTGTCACGACATTTGTCACGGCATTTGTCACAACATTAGTGTTTTATTTATGTGTATGACATCATGTATGACATCATGTTAGTGCTAGATTAGGCCATGGTTAATTAATGGCTAGATTTACAATTTTTGTAGGAGTTATTGCCCTTATTTGACTTAAACAATTGGTTACAGATGAATAAGGCTTGAAAGGATGGATATATTCAATTAATATTGGGCACGTTAGTATAGGATAATAAAATACAGGTCATCTTTAATTTCTGTTACAAAACAATGACTTTTGGAGGAGTTATTGCCCTTTTTTACTGAAACAATTGGTTTGAAAAGCTCATAGCATTGGTGTTCGTATCCTATGAGCTCATCTAGTCTAAACAAATACAACCTATATGACTTTACCTGAGCATGTATTTTCCTTTAAAAAATTAAGAATTTTTGTGAGTGGAGTGTGAAATAGTCCGCTGCTAGGAATGAGAAGCATTTGATAAATACATATTTGGATGTGCTCTTTCTTGTCACTTTTTATTCTTGTTTTTATCTTAAACAAAATGACTTTCACCCCCTGATTCAAACCCTGTATTATGATAGATAATTTACATAAGATATAATAAATTCAAACTGAATATTGATAAATGTATATCTGATGGATAGAAACCATTTAGTTTGAATTTCACCTTTTGAGTTTTATGTGTGGGAGTAACTTATTTACACAGTTCAAATATTTATTTGTTCAGTTCATTAAATTACACACCCAATTTTCAGATTTCTAAAACTTGTCATCAATTTCCTCAAAATAAATTAAATATACTTTGTACATGTAGCAGACTTCACTAAAAGGTAGTTATTCTTGCATTCAGTATGTAATTCATTATGTTTATTTAACAGCAACTGTTCGATTTAAATAAATATTTGATGTGACATGTTTTGTGCTTACAATTTTTTTTTATTAATGTGTATATAAAATGATATGGTTAAAATCAATATTTTTCTAAAAAGAAGTTAATGGTAAGGTATTTCTTTCACAGACTTTGAGTTTGAGTACCACATGTTTTTATCCCAATATTTACTTGTTAATGCTAATGATCCGTGTGTGTGTGTGTGTGTGTGTATCGATTAGTTATTGGCAAAGATTTTTAAACTACTGATTAAGAATTCATGTGAATGATGACAACTGCAAATAGATATACTCCGGATTGGTATAAATATGGGGTTTTCCCTCTAAACAAACAGCAACATACTGTTAACATCATGCTCGAATCGTAATGACAGGATTTGAAGTCTGACTGAACTTCACTGAATCTGAATTTAAATTTTATTTCTACTCATGGTAAAACCCCATTTTTAGCGAATTCCAGATTTTGTCTATTGCTGTTACATTGAAGCATATTATTGTATTGTGGTTTTTGTGTATATGTATATCTGTTTTTGAAATACAATGTACATGTTCTTTTTATGTCCTCCGCTATTTTGTTTTATTGTGTTCACTATGCACAGAATGTTTCTTATTTGATCAAAGTAACCAGTATGACTTATCTTATACATGTACACAACTAGTCTTCTTTTTCCACTCAAAGTATACAAACTTGTCTTTAAAAAGGAACATAATATGTTGTATTATACATACGTACCACACTACGCAGTATGACATTGTGAATGTGCACAGTATGACATTGTGAATGTGCTTCTTTAAGTTCATTTTAGAGATACAGATTTGTTTAGAAAGCAAATTTGGTTGAACAGTCCACCATAACTGTATTTAGACAATCTTTATATTGAAAACTTCAATTTGTAGTTAAAGTTTCCCAACATCCATTTGTGCACTTAAACTTAACATGTTTGTGTTCTGTTGTTTTGTTGTTGTTGATGTTTTAACATATTGATGGTGGTGTTGGTTTATTTTGTTGCTGTGAAATTATCATTGTTGTTTGGACAATAATGGTGTAAACATATTGTACGGCTCCGGGTGAAATACAGGTCTGTATTACCGATACAGTACTGAGAGAACAAAGGCTTGGCGTCATGGCGTCATGGCATCAATTTAAATGTAGATATAGTTTACCAGAATTGAATGTTGTATATTTAGTAGTTGTGTAATTGTCTCATGTATTAAGGTCATTAAATGTATTGTTTGATTATCATCTTGTTTTCCCACCTGTGTATTCTGCCACTCCCAACATTTTTTTAATGACCTAAAACTGAAGATGAACACTAATGGGGTGTGGCTTTTTGTCAGCCATACAGAACAACATCTCTTTCTACTTAATATTATTGTTGCTAACCATAAAAAATTTGTGAGTTGTTGTTTCAAATAACTGATGAAAACAGCAATTACCAGAAAATTTGCAACAAAGTACCTAATTATAGACTCCACTATGACCTCTTTATATACAAAAATAGATGATAATCTAGCAAATAATTGTATAAACATAAATTTCGTCTTGAATTATTGCTAACATGTTAGTTGCCGGCAGTTTGCTAGTTAAATTCCGAATTGTTTAGATGACATAGTGTACAACAACAGATATTCTCCTGATATAGTAATCCAGATATTGACATGTACATTAGATCAGTGAGGCAGGTCATGTTTTGTGTTGATCTGAATATACTGTATACAATGTTCACTAGATTATTATAGAATATACCATCTTTCTGTGACTTTTCTCGACAGTTTGTGTTTCTCATACAACAATTCTCTATAATGTAGCTACTGCCTTTCTTACTGTTCCTCAGCAACAGTTTATTGGTACGAGCTTGATGGTTATATTGAAGCAATTTTGTTATATTCCACCATCTTTTACTACAGAACATATTTCACTGAACAAAGAATGTTCTCTAGAGTAATAATTATTATAATAAAGACTATTTCAAGAGGCTGCACATTGGGACAACCCAGATACTGGAAACAAAAGAGAAATTGTTCCATATTCATTGATGTTGTTGTATACCATAGTACAACTTGATCAGTGCATTCTGAACTCCACATATTGGTCAGAAGGTTGTATACGTGACTCCTTCATGCTACAGTAGAGCTGTTATTTGACTCCACATATTCGTCAGAAAGTTGTATATGTAACTCCTTCATGCTACAGTAGGGCTGTTATTTGAGAATCACAAATTAATGCTGTTCTATTCTGTTCACTATGCTGCTTTATACTAACGTCTCTTTCTTTGTCATTCATGTATCATTCATGTATATTCACAAGCAGTAAAGACTCAGCACCACTAGACAATAATGTCACGACCTCTCCTAGAACTGCGTACGATGAACGACCCCTACCGGTAGTGAGAACAAAGTAAGTGTGTTATTCATTTTTTTTTCATTTTTCTAATGCAATCCACACACTAAGAATAATGTGCACATATTCTCCTATCAGGCAGATTTAGAAATTGACCTTATTGTTTCCAGGGTACTGGGTGGGGAAATGGAACATAGGCAGGCGTCAAGGCTACAATGATGCATGGGCAGGGGTCAAGGTCATTATGATGCATTTGCAGATTTCAAGGGTCAATTTCTGATAACCATTGATGATATTGCTAATTGGGTCTGGTGGTTCACTTTGCTAAATACCTTGTTTAGTGTACAGACCTTGTTTAGTGTACAGAAATCAAATTTCAATAAATTTAACTTATAATTATGAGACATTTCTGCTTGATAAAAGAACTTTGCACCTAAAATGGCAATTCTAACTTTTAATTTGCAATAATGTAAGTATTTTTGTTAATACTTTTTTAAAAAGTGCACTTAACTGACCAGCTGTGAATCTGTATTTAACTGTTTTTAGTGTTTTTTTGTTATTCGTCGATTTCCATGTGTCTGTGATAAATTTGGTCAGGTATCAAAATTTGCAGAGGGTTATAAGGGATGTAAGAGATAATGATCTCCCCTGCCTCCCTCCCTCCTATTTATTTAGTATGGTATTCATGTTTAGCCAATCAAAGTTTGTTCAGTAGAAGGTTAGCTTCAAATGACACCACAGGTAACAATTCAGTTACAACTTGTGTCAGGTTAAATCAAATGCCTTTGTATTATATATGTTGAAATATCTAAGTTTATGACTAGTTGTTGGGATCACTATGTGATAGTGTGTTACATCTACCACCTGATGTGGTAATTGTCTGTTTGTTATTTACTGAGCACATGATATTTACTTGGAAAAAATAAACCACTTTTTTGCAATGATACTACTTTCAGGACTGGGTATTGTTATTTTCGACTGTAACTGTTATAAAATGTAAAAAAAAATTCATATAAATCTGTTACTTTTATTTATTAATCAAAGAGCTATAATTATTTGCTATTGCATGTTAGACTTTGCTTGTTTGCTTCCATTGTCCCTATTGTTCAAATATTTAACAAGAATACATTCATTAAAATGGTAGTTTAGCAGTATACTATAGTCACAAAATTTGTATATATTGCATGTTCACATCTGCTTGTACAGTATATTTAATAACTCATTAACAATTTGTTTTATGTTTGTGCTAAAGGTTGTTGAATGATAGATCTGTTGATTAAAACTATATATTTGTCTCCCTTTGAATGGAGTACATTTTTTGTCTCCCTTTGGATGGAGTACATTTTTTGTCTCCCTTTGAATGGAGTACATTTTATTGTCTCCCTTTGAATGGAGTACATTTTATTGTCTCCCTTTGAATGGAGTACATTTTATTGTCTCCCTTTGGATGGAGTACATTTTTTGTCTCCCTTTGAATGGAGTACATTTTATTGTCTCCCTTTGGATGGAGTACATTTTTTGTCTCCCTTTGGATGGAGTACATTTTTTTGTCTCCCTTTGGATGGAGTACATTTTTTGTCTCCCTTTGAATGGAGTACATTTTATTGTCTCCCTTTGGATGGAGTACATTTTATTGTCTCCCTTTGGATGGAGTACATTTTATTGTCTCCCTTTGGATGGAGTACATTTTTTGTCTCCCTTTGGATGGAGTACATTTTATTGTCTCCCTTTGGATGGAGTACATTTTATTGTCGCCCTTTGAATGGAGTACATTTTATTGTCTCCCTTTGAATGGAGTACATTTTATTGTCTCCCTTTGGATGGAGTACATTTTTTGTCTCCCTTTGAATGGAGTACATTTTATTGTCTCCCTTTGAATGGAGTACATTTTATTGTCTCCCTTTGGATGGAGTACATTTTTTGTCTCCCTTTGAATGGAGTACATTTTATTGTCTCCCTTTGAATGGAGTACATTTTATTGTCTCCCTTTGAATGGAGTACATTTTATTGTCTCCCTTTGAATGGAGTACATTTTATTGTCGCCCTTTGGATGGAGTGCATTTTATTGTCGCCCTTTGGATGGAGTACAATTTATTGTCTCCCTTTTGATGGAGTGCATTTTGTTGTCTCCCTTTGGATGGAGTACATTTTATTGTCTCCCTTTGGAGATAGTTCTTTTGGTTAACACTCATTACAATGTCACCTATTGATTGATACAAATATGTGGTATCTTCTTTGAAAAAATTATTATATTGGTTACCAATCTTTGTAGACCGTCAGTAGTTGAGGAGGAGATAGACCCTGTGCCAGATTCCGCTGGTGGAGCAATCACTGGAGAGCCGGAACCACTGTCCGAGAAAGACATGAGAGAAGCTTCAGCTGCTATTGATGTGTTCGGTGAACCTCTTGTAAGTTTATTATATCACGTTAGAGGACTGGCCTGCAATGTATGGATCAAATTTTATGTCAAACTCCTGTGATAATGTTTGTATGGTAGGATGTTATGGTGGCTGTCGGATTTTATGACATGTATAATATGAGTACAACAAGCCACTTGCATCAAAGATTATAATATATGCGCAATATGGCAGGTGCAGCCGCAGGAGATTGTCGTGAGTTTTCTCCCTTTATCCCTTCTATAGTATATGTACATATCACAAGTTCTCTCCCCTTTATCTCTTCTATCATTATACATAATACTATAAATACATACACTCTATGAAAGATTTCTAGAAGGTTAAAGAGAGAGAACTCTGAAAGGGATGAAGGAAGAGAACTGGTGACAATCTCCTGTGGGTATAACGTGAACATATACACTGGAACTGCCTCATTTTTTACCAAATCTTGAGTTTCTCTGCTTCTATTGTTTCCAATGTGTTTTACAGTGAACATAAATGTGCTGTTTCCAAACTATGTTTATAAAATGTGCTATGAGGTGACATACACATGTGCTGTAGTTTTGTCTGTGAATATTGTAGGTTTCTAAAGCATATTCAAAGACTTGGTCATATAGGGAGGATGCACTGCTTGCTGTGTACAAACAAATGCAGGAATTACCAACAGGCAATAAAGATGATGCCCGGGGTATGCTGAGAGCATCAATGTTTCTGATCAAAAGAGCAATAGAAGACAAGGTGTATGCTGTAAGTAACGGTCACTTACCATTATTGTATGTATTAACAGCTGCTGTCTATCTTGTTTGCACCTGTCTGGGTAATGCAATCTGTTTGTGGAGATACAGTGAAACCTCACTTAAAGACCACCTCAATAATTAAGACCACACTTTTAAAGTGCATTTTGGCTGTTCCAATCTTTATTCAACCTCAATAATAAGACTGTCTCAATATTAAGACCAGTTTTCAAGGGTCCCAAGGGTGGTCTTATTATTGAGGTTTTACTGTACACTGATGGTTGAGGTTGCAAGAATACCAATGTATTAATAAAAATGAATGAAATCTGCTAAATTTTCAGACAATCTTACTTGGATTACTTTGATTAAATTTAGTTCAGGTAAATGCTTCGAAACGTAATTAGCAATCCTTTTAACTTTTCATCAAATTGACTTTCTGTGAATGTAATGTTGTAGAGATGCATTTCAGGACTGTTAGATTTACTTTCTGTCAGTATACATGCTATTGTTGATTTCTTGATGTACGTTATATTACAGGTGTTCAAGGCAGGTCTTATGTTATTGAAGATGATACTCACAGAATATATTCATAAACACAAGTAGGTTTATTTTTGTTTTGATATATGACTGAAGATGCTGTTAATGACAAATATAAGCAAATAGAGACCTTTCATAAAACCTGGGTGTGGCTCCAGCCCCTACTGGCAACAAACATCTGGGTGTGGCTCCAGCCCCATCTAGCAACAAACATCTGGGTGTGGCTCCAGCCCCTACTGGCAACAAACATCTGGGTGTGGCTCCAGCCCCATCTGGCAACAAACATCTGGGTGTGGCTCCAGCCCCTACTGGCAACAAACATCTGGGTGTGGCTCCAGCCCCTACTGGCAACAAACATCTGGGTGTGGCTCCAGCCCCTACTGGTAACAAACATCTGGGTGTGGCTCCAGCCCCATCTGGCAACAAACATCTGGGTGTGGCTCCAGCCCCATCTGGCAACAAACATCTGGGTTTGGCTCCAGCCCCATCTGGCAACAAACATCTGGGTGTGGCTCCAGCCCCTACTGGCAACAAACATCTGGGTGTGGCTCCAGCCCCATCTGGTAACAAACATCTGGGTGTGGCTCCAGCCCCTACTGGCAACAAACATCTGGGTGTGGCTCCAGCCCCTACTGGCAACAAACATCTGGGTGTGGCTCCAGCCCCTACTGGCAACAAACATCTGGGTGTGGCTCCAGCCCCATCTGGCAACAAACATCTGGGTGTGGCTCCAGCCCCTACTGGCAACAAACATCTGGGTGTGGCTCCAGCCCCATCTGGCAACAAACATCTGGGTGTGGCTCCAGCCCCTACTGGCAACAAACATCTGGGTGTGGCTCCAGCCCCTACTGGCAACAAACATTATGATATGATGGTTCCAGTATTACATGCATAACTTCAGATCAATAAGATGAAATTTTCATACTTAATGCAAACCATGACCTTCCAATGCCTATCAAATGCGATTATATTAAAACAATTGTTGCTATACGTCTGTGATGTCTGGAACTGTTGCGCAATCTGTAGTAAATTGGTGCTTAACTTCACATTATAAGGCATGTTTCCATTTCAGGCTTGGCAAATCTGACACTGCAACCACTGTTGAAAAAACACTTCCAAATTTACTGCATAAAAGTGGCGATACTGTGAGTGAATAATACAGATTTGACCTATAAAATATAACTGTCTACATAAATGTTTGTTGAAAATATAGTTATTTCTTAATCTATCAATTCTTAGTATCTATTTTGTCAATTTTTCTGTTTGAGTGTGATGCTGTGCCCACCTGTACTAAAGGCTTCATTTTATCTTCTAATGTATTATATAAAGAATGAACATGTGATGTTTAAAATGTTGTGTGGTGTTAGTTGAAGCTTACTGCTGTACATTGGATGCTTCATATTCATTTAGTATCTTGTTATTGTGCATGAACTGTCTCTGAAACATTGACCCTTCAGCCAGAATGCTGATGGTAAAGATGTGGATTTTTGGAATTTCCATTGGTCGAAGAGTCAAATGAATCCATGAAAATGGATAATTATTGTAACATTTTTAACTTATTTCTGTGTCTTTAAGGTACTTGGTGACAGGTTCTTGAAATGTTTACTGTTTATATTATTTTACAAAAACGCAATTCTCTTTGATAGAAGATGACTATAATTTGTTCATCAATACTAGCTGCATGTGCACAGTTCTATATATATAAAGTTTTCTACCACTTCGTGTTTCAGGCTGTGAGGAACCGAGATGATGCCAGGAACTTTATATATGAAATGGCACAGATGAATGATGTCAAGGTATGCTTATATATCATACAAGTTCTGATATGAATGAACACAACCTGTACAAAATCATTTAAAATTTGTTAAAAATATATCTTAACATCTATGAATGGGCAACTCTTTGACACACTTGTTTGTCTCTCAAAGAGTGTAAGCTTAAATTAATATTTGCCAGCCTGTCCTGTTAGTGTGTTAGAATACTTAGCAGCCAATCTGATTGTCACAAGTATTGAAAACCGGGCTAGATGTTCTTTGTGATGTGTAAAATTAAAACTTTAGATCTGAATTCATTGTTTACCTCTGATTCATTTGTTGAAATTGTAAGTTGCTTGTGGAAGAACATGTTAGCTCTAGATAGAATCCAGATGATACTGGTTACATCAACATGTCACTGTATAGTAATCTAGATTGTTGAAAAATCTTGTGAAACCCCCATAGTGCACATGAATTGTTTGTACATGATTTCAGCCTACAATGGCAGTACCTCATGAATGTGTGAAACCATGGAAGGGAAATCCTGCACCGAGATTGGCTCAAAGTCGCACAGAGATTGTGGAGCACTTGTATGAACAACTTGGTATCAAGGATGCAAAAAGGTACACAAAATTAGGACAAATTTTATGGAAAATATTATATTAATTTATGAATTCCATTTGCATATGACAGGAATTTTTTTATGAAATCATAGATCTGAATTAAGGAGTTATTCACATAGCTGCTTACAACTATGATATGTGTATTTTGATGTGAAAACTATGATATGTGTATTTTGATGTGACAACTATGATATGTGTATTTTTGATGTGACAACTATGATATGTGTATTTTGATGTGACGCAGAGTGTATCATAATCTTAGGCGGCCGTCAATGTAGCCAGTCAAAGAAAGCTACACTAATTTTCATATTTCTGTTGTGCAAACTTGGCAAGAGGATATGACTCAAAATCAAAACAGAAGAAGCTGTTATGTTACTGCAAAGAAAAATGCACAAGTAGAATTCTAACATTAGTGATAAGTGTGATTATCCTATGATTCTGTTTCTTACTTTTTTTTATAATTATGAATTGTGGCTATTTTAAAACCATTATTTACACACCATAGTCTGATTCTGTCTTAGATTATCATATTCTGTATTTATTTTCGTTTTTTTTTTCAAGAGATACATCTATATCAATATTAAAGTAACTTTTCATTATAGATTTTGTATTTATATTGTTTCAGTGGTTTGAATGTTGACAATATAATGAACTACTGTGTGGTAGCCTTACAGCATACGTCAGCTGATGTCAGACTGGTGGCAGAGAGGATTGTAAAAGGTAACATGTTTGTTAACGGCGTCATTTTATCAGGATTATATCTGAAACTAACATATATATACAAGGAACAAACATTCTTGTGTTCATGCTTTGAAATTTTACTAAATTCAGGCTTTAACCTTGTCCAAGCGGGTCTTGAGGTTGCAGGAGAAAATTCACAGTGCAGGGGGAGTGACATAATTCACAGTGCAGGGGGAGTGACATAATTCACAGTGCCGGGGGAGTGACATAATTCACAATGCAGGGGGAGTGACATAATTCACAGTGCAGGGGGAGTGACATAATTCACAATGCAGGGGGAGTGACATAATTCACAATGCAGGGGGAGTGACATAATTCACAATGCAGGGGGAGTGACATAATTCACAATGCAGGGGGAGTGACATAATTCACAATGCAGGGGGAGTGACATAATTCACAATGCAGGGGGAGTGACATAATTCACAGTGCAGGGGGAGTGACATAATTCACAGTGCAGGGGGAGTGACATAATTCACAGTGCAGGGGGAGTGACATAATTCACAATGCAGGGGGAGTGACATAATTCACAATGCAGGGGGAGTGACATAATTCACAATGCAGGGGGAGTGACATAATTCACAGTGCCGGGGGAGTGACATAATTCACAGTTCAGGGGGAGTGACATAATTCACAATCCTGGAGATGGAGGACCAATAAATGGGAACTCAATTTTCGGGAGTGAATCATTCCTGTCTTACTGCAGACCTGAGTAGACCTGGTTGACACACAGCTGTTTTCAGTTTGAAATATTGTATTATACACGAAACATTTTTCTACCTGAACATTTGAGAACTGATAAAAACAGATGAAATGCTTGAAGCTTAAAAGTTGATCAGATTTGTGTGAAATTGTATACAAATTTATTCTATTGATTAGGTCATAAATCCTCTTCTGCTGTTTACAGATGAACATGTTAGGCTGTTTGACATCCAGGAATACTGTATGTATAAATAACTTCCTGTTAAAAAACAATGTTTTTTTTCACATAACTAACCAACAAGTATGTTATACATTTAGCTCTCTACAAAGAAATTGGTCAGCCTGTGAAGGATTATCTGCCACCTGATGATGAGAAAACTCGTAAAAACACAATGTGGAGGTTATTGTTTGAATATTTTGATAAAGTGGATGGAAAACCTAGTAAAACTGATGTGAAGGTAAATGTTTGTCTCATACACGGATTTGATATGTGACTATTTAACTATATTTGAGATGTGTGTAGTTACTGTCGTATACATTTGCAGGGTTTTCCTTATGATATTTCAGCTAGGGGTCCTTGGTCCCTCATGTTTGACAAATTTGTAAGATTCCAGATATGCAGTTTATACTTGACGAAAGTAAAACAAAAGTTTATTTTAGGGGTCCCACAGATGCACAATAAGTGGATAATGGGAGTCCCTAGAAAAAAAAGGAATCTGGGACTCGAGGTTTCTGCGTCAGAGAAATCCCTGATTTGTCTGCATGGATTATGCTGGTTTGTCTAAGTTTACAAATCTGATATTTGAGACCAGTCTCAAAACTCAGATGTCTGATTGGTTGGTTTTGGGCACAGTCTTAAAATTGACCAATGGCAAGCTTATTTTCAGAGACTGGTCTCTGAACAACTTTTGATAACCTTGGACCATTGCCTTGCGAGTGACAAAAAATCCTAACATTACAAAATCATGTGTGTGGTGAGATCATGCATGTACGCTGTTTTTTATTTTGCCAGTACATAGAAACTTCAGAATATCATTTTAATTAATTGCTTCGTAATAAGTTTTTGTTAGACTGATACTGTTGAAAAAGGACTCTAAATATGTGTTTTAAAAATAGCTATGCTACTTAGTTAATGTTTGAAAAACATCCGTTGCTTATCAACAATTGTTTTTGAAGGTTTCTTATGACTAAATAAAACTTTCGAATGGTACCTTACCCAGTTTATTTATTGAAATAACTTGATTTTATCTGAATAAAAAAACAATATTTTGAAACATGCACCACATCATACCTTGACTACCTATACTTCATGGCTGAATATCATCTGTTTAAGTGATTTGGTTTGTTTTTAAAGTTTGAGCTTAATATGCATGATTTGTGGAACATCATTTATGAGTGTCTTCATAATGTGTGCTACCTGATTGAGGAATTCATTTGGCTGAATTATGGAGGGGCCACCCCGGTACCTGCCACTGACTGAAATAATGTGAGAAAGGGGCATCACAGATTTTCTTGACTAGTTGGCACCAAATGCATGTCGTACCCATGGCCAAAGTTTTCAGCTGTGTATATTTGAGTGATTTCAATCCTAAGACAGAGGTTATAATCTCTAGGCTTGTAACTTGTTTTCATTCTTAACTGATTCTGGTTGAATCTGTTCTTGTTATATGATGAATATATCCACAGATGAATGTGTCACATACAGTATACTGTATGGTTCAGTTATACAGTAAAACCCCACTTAAAGACCACCTCAATAATAAGACCACCTCAAAATTAATAACACAATTTTCAAGCCCATTTTCATTGTTTTGCTCTTTTTTCAACCTCAATAGTTTTCAAGAGTTCCAAGGGTGGTCATGTTATTGAGGTTTTACTGTATATTCCTTCTAAAATTACCTGGAGAACATTTAAGGACAGAAATAGGATATAGGAGCTAGTAGATTGTATAACCTCTGATCTAGGACCTTGATGCATGTAGAGCTTGTATGTGGTTGATGTGTGATGATCAGTTTTGTTGCATTTTGGCATAATTTCATTATTAGAAACAAAAAGCGGACGAAGAGAGCCGAAAACAACAAGAGATTGAAGGCTTGCAGAAACAGTTACAACAGTTGAAAGATATGGCATCTGGAAAAGCTGTAAGCTTCTTTATAGTTTAAGATAGTAATGTAAACTGAGATGTAATATGATCAGTGAGTATGCATGTTTTAAGCTCCTTTTTTTATCTAACATGCCTTTAATAAAGTTTATGATGCATTTTAAGCCAATTTTATCTTGGTAGTTCAGATGTGGTCGTTATAGCAAATTAATTTATACAAATCAATCATTTCTTACTATATGTTGTAAACTCTTTATAAATGTAACATATATCGCTGTCACAATTGTAAGTGTATATGTCGTATACCGGTTTGTTTGAATACCCGAGAATAAAGCATGAAACAAGCAGTTGTCGTTCAGGGGGATGGGGGGGGGGCTGAACCCTGGTATATGTTGTCTAAGGGATAAATGGACTGCAGATAATATCAAATGTTACACATTCTCCACCTCTCATTTATATGGGGAAGTTGACAGTTGCTTGCACATAGTTCAGGATATTAATGGTTTGAATCCTGTGAAACTTACGTGGTCAATTCATGTTGTATAAATTGAAATACTGTAGAAAAGTCATTTTAGGAAAATACAATTTACTACTTGCATACACTGGTAGACACTTTGGAATTAAAACATAGAAAAATCATATACCCGGTACTAGTAGGTAAAGTGGATGAACTTATCATAGTTGGTTATATGTAGAAATGTTCTTGAAATAAGATTACTGATGCAGGTATGGAGGCATCAGCTCACCAGGGCCCGTATTCACAAACGTTTAAAGACTGAATTTCAGACTTAGACTTTAAAATGGTAAATTTTCATATTGTTCCTACGTTATTGTTTCATAATATATTTTGATAAAACATGGCAAAAGTGTAGAGTGAGTAACAAGAAATATTCAGGCAAAAAAGTATCCGTTTAAATGTAATGAAAACGAAATGCTTATAAATTTAATTTTTGCAACTTTAAAGTCTAAGTCTGAGATTTAGTCTTAAAACGTTTGTGAATACGGGCCCTGGTTGGTAAAGGGGTCAACTCAATGTTAAGTCAGATTATCATACAAGCTTTCAAGTGGGCCCTACTTTTTTACTAGCTCCCTACTTTTTCTTGAACTAACCCTTCTTTTTTATAAAATCTGAGGCATTAACTCAAAATATTTATTTCACCTGCATGAAGCACAGAGGTCAAATGGAGAATGTACAGTGCAGTGAATTTTTACCATTTTTATTACCCGTTCCAAAAACGGGACGTATTATGGGAACACCCATGGCAGGCGGGCGGCCACATGTTGTCCGCCCTCTAAGTCAAAGAGTTTTCATCTGATCTTAACCAAACTTGGTGAAAATGTTTGTGGGCATAATATCTCGGCCAAGTTCAATAACCAGCCATATCGCTTAAGTCAGTCGGGAGTTATCACCCTTTGATTGTAGAAATTACCTAAAATTTGTCTTGTTTTAACTCTGAGCTCTGACGGGCTATTTTGTGATAGTTTGCCACTCTTGTTGATATTTCAAAGGTAAGGAATAGTCCCTACTATCCCTACTGTTAGGCAATAAAATCCCTACTTATTAAAAGAATAACCCTACTTCATCCCTACTTTTTGAAAAGACGTGAGTTGACACCCTGATCATACCATATGGCTGCTGTATTAGTTTCCCAAAAAAGGGAGTCTAGTCTGAATGAATGAAGTTAAAGAATTAATGTTGGATAGTTTCAATACAAGTAGATTGGATAAAACTAAACTGTAGCTGGCATTAATTCCATATAACATGTTTTTTGTAAATTTTTGTTGCATTATATGTTGTATTCAGCTGTTTGATGTAGTGACAGGTCGCTGATACAGTCAAACTTGATTGTGCTGACATGATGCAGTATAGGCATACATTGTTGCTGAACTTTAAAATAGTTGAATATTTAATTTTAAAATATTAAAATTGTAATGTATTTTAAAGTATTGTGCAGGGCTCTAAAAACATTTCTCAAAAATGCTTGTCCCCAACTAGTGTACTTGTTCAATTTGACTTCTCTGAAAGGGAGGCTTGTTGTATGAGAATAGAATTGGGTACAGGTTAACAATTAATTAGGTGTACTTAAACTTCTCTTGTTTATTTGTAATATGTCCAATCTTAATTAGCTTTAAAGGGGTAAATCTTGACAGTGGGCCAAGGAATTTTTTACTTAGTTACACAGTCAGGGTCAAGCACCATCAAGGACCCAATAAACAGGGGGTCAGCCTTTATTAGAAAATTGGTCAGACTCAACACAACAGATATCTCACCATGATATAACTGGACAGACACCCTGCTGTGTAGATGTCTCACCATGATATAACTGGACAGACACCCTGCTGTGTAGATATCTCACCATGATATAACTGGACAGACACCCTGCTGTGTTAATTACCCTATTGTAACAACTATTATGTTATCTCTGAAAAGAGTTGTTAATTCCAATGTACATGTATATAGTATTGAGTCCAGACCTATAAAACAGACTTGTCATGGACTTGTCAAGTTAACCTCGACTGTTAGTAGCCTGGATCGGCAGTTACACTTGTTCTGGGACATCGGGCTTATGGATTTCTAGAGCCCTGAAATTGTGGTATTTTTACAGAGTATTGTTTATGGTTAAATGATATTGATGAATGTAAACAAATTGAATTAAAAGATACTTACTTTTTCTGAGTAAGGATATTTGGACGTGCTCACAAGCAAGTTTGACTGTAGTTTAGTTCTCATTTATTTATATACTGAAGTCATTTACTTCTATGTTCTATTATATGTTTTAATGTTTTATTGTGTTTTATGCATACAAACCGCCTTATTATTATTTAAAATCATTTTTCTCTTTGGTGCTGTTATGCATTTTTGAAAACTTTTGATAGCACTTATGATGCATAATGAGACAATGTTATAACTCACCTGAGTGAGTGAGCTTGTCTTATCACTTGTTCTTTGTTTCTTATTGTCCTTTATCCTTAACTGGTGAACACCTTAATACTAACCAGTAGTTTCCTATGGAATTCAAAAATCCAGTCAGATTCAATCATTTAATGTCAGGAGAGGTCCTTTAATTGAAAATATAAATAACACTTTACAAAAAAATATGAAAAACAGGGGCTCATTTACTTGTATACGGGATATAAGGGCCATGATGGAAATTTTTTTCAAGAGGCAGCATTTGCCCTTTTTGAAGTTGTGTCTAAATCAAACATATTTATGTTGACCTCACAAAACTGCGGTACTGATATTTTCCTGGAAGTGAACTCCAATGATTCAAGCATCAAAATTGGGGTTGATTTATATCTATAGTATTTACAGTATTCATTCATACATCTACCTACATGTTTATGTCTTGTGTATATTCACTTCAACATAGTTCAGTGATGTTGATATATTTATTATGTTTTTGTATAACTGCATTTTGAGATAGAAAAAAATAAAATCCTAACATTTCATACAAGTCAGCTCAGGCCATCCTTAAAAAATTGTTTGTTTGCGGTTACTCGACCTGGAATTTTAACAGTCGGTTGGTAGGTAGGTTTTTTAAGTTTAGTACTGTAATGGCTAAAAGACCGAAAAAAATATTCAATTCACGTAACTGCAAACAATTTTTTAAAGATGGCCTCATATATAGAAGAAGCTTTCAGACATGCGGGTAGTTTCCTCACCACAGATTGGTACTGCAGCTTTCACCAATGCTGTATGGGATCATATCATGTTCAAAGAAAAAACTGCTTGCATTCTGTTTGTTCATTTTTATTTTGTGAAAACACTCATACTTCATAATAGAGAGGAAGCAAGATGGTCACAGTTATACATAAGCATGTAAAAGACAGAACAAGAAGTGAACATTTATGAAATCATGAACTGCAAGCATGTTAATGTCATTTTAGTAAACAGTACTAGATATATCGATGTATCGTCAATATTTCTCATCCGATATATCGATAACGCCGATGTGCATTCCGCCGAAACAATGACGGCTCTAATTTGTTATTATTTAAGCGCTGGCAGAAATAAGGTCAGTGAGTAATAGTGGCAGGTGATTGTGACTGAAACAATATAGATATATCGCAACATGGAATTGTCTGTCGTGCTAAATTTGGATCTTTCTAATAATTACAAGGGAGCATAATTTACTGAATAAAAATCGCTAGAAATATAACTGAATTACTCTACAATTCATATTACTGACAGTTTGGTCAATGTCTACAGTCAGACCTTGTTCATTTGAATTCATCGGGTCCGAAATTTTATTTAGAATAATAAATGGTTTGAAAAAGCCCATTTCAATTTGATGTGTCTTAAAAGATACTTAGGGACTTGTTATTTATTTCGGATGATACCAAGTATTGGAATAGAAGGTTGTCGTATAAACAAGTTCTGACTGTATTATTAGATTATTGTAGATTATTTCTATCCCATAATGCAGTTTGTGATGTGAATATTATAAATTATTGTCTTGTCTCTTACTCTAGCATGCTTGTTTTTGTTTTGTTTTAGACGGTAGACGAAAGTGCATTAGAATCAAAGAAGCCCAGGGTAAGTTTGACAATTTGTCATAGCACTCTATGAGCATCCTCGGTACCCAGGCTATTCATAACATATATGATACCCTGGGCAAACTGACTGTAAAAATCTTGTACTCACGAATAATTAATGAGGTGATATCCAGCTGCTTGATTAGCCACAAGACACACACCTCATGCGATATGGATATTGCTGGGGAGTTACGCATGAAATCTCAGTTCTGAGTGATCCAATGAGATCGCTGATTCAAATTGCACTTTTTTTTTTCAATGGTGGATGCCATTTTGTCGAATTGCTGATAGCTATTCACAAAGGAGATTCCTTCTGTTTTGTTTTCATCCATTTTATTGGTCGAGAAATGCTAATGAATATTCATGCATTATGAAGTTTCACTAGCCAATTTGGCCAGGGTATCATATATGTTACGAATAGCCTGGGTAGCGAGGATGACTACAAGGTGTTGTATAGATATCATATAACCTGCATATCAGGTTGCTATGGCTACTGCTGGTTTATCATCCAATGTGTTTGTTGTGGTTGCAGATTTTTGTTTCCAGACAACTGATACCTATGACTTTTGTGCTAAATTTATGAAGTTCTCTTGTTAATTAAGAAACTAAAAAATGTTGAAGCTACATAAGAAATAGGCCTGGATGATAGTAAAGCACTTACTTGATCACAGCTTTACAGAAATTAATGGCAAGATAAGATAAAAAAGTATCCTTTCTGAATACCTTGCTCCTGTATTTAATGTTTGTTAGCTTGTATTTAGTTACACTTAATCTCCACTTCATTTAAAGTACCAAACTTCTATTTTATGATAAAAGATTAAATAATTTGAAATTAAATGAAATTGCTAGAGTACATAGTTTCTGACACCTTTTCCTCCAAATCCCAGAATTGCTTAAAAGTTTTTACCAGTATTTTGGCAAATAATGTCACAAAAAGTTTTGAGTTCTAGTTGTTGTGTATCCATACTTGTATTTATGTTTATATCTGTGTTTTGATTTGTAGAAAAATCCTCAGAAAACTGCCATTAAACCAAAACCTAAAGCAGATGCCGACGACGATGGGTCTGTGTATAATATGGAAAAGTGAGTAACTCTTCTATTGTTCTCAGAAATTTTTTTCAAAGACACCTGTCCCGGAATAATGAAAATGTAAAATTTGACTTGTCAGACATAGGAAACTAGTTGTCCGTATCGGTCAATTTAGCAACAAATAAACATACACAATTATAGCTTTACAATCTAAAATTAATAATAACAGGTATGTGTTTGTGGGATTCTAAGGTTTGACTTGCAACTGAACAGTTGCTGATGTTGGTTAGCTTTAAAAACTAGTCCGGGACTTACTTCAAGTCAACTGTTGGTAGCCCGATTCAGCATTACACTAGTCGGCGACATAAAGTGGATTTCTAGTGCCCTGGTTCTAATTTATTGATAACAATTTTGAACTGTAATGATGGTTTGGAAGCCACTGTCTATGTTGGGTGACATGCTTAATGCGGCATTACATCTATTTCTCTTTACTCTAATTTTTATCTAATTTAAAAAAAGACCTTCTGTTAGTTTGATATTGACCTATTTCTAAATAATGAATTTAGTAATCAAAACAAAAGTAGGGATTTTGACAAATCGGAGAGAATTTTCTTATATATACCGAGCATGGAATGCCTTTAAGTTTCATTTTACAACAAAAAGTTTTTCATCTCATTCAACAGTTTATGCCTAGAGTTCTTTGGTGACAGCAATATTGCTAAGAAGAAAGTCAGGAGTTAAATGTCTTAATTCTTTCTTATCTGTATTTAGACATTGAACATAACTCTATAGATCGATTTTCAGTTGAACTATTAGATTTATTTCTTTGTCATAGTATTGTTATTGTTATTTGACTAAAATTCGAAAATATTATTCATCTACAGAATTGTGAATTGGAATTCCCTGTCTTGATTTGACCATATTTTTTTTTCACAATTCTGCACATTTTTCTAACCCATATTGAATGTGGTGATTTTAAAACACCCTGTGTATACAGACTGGTACAAGCTTATTTGTCATGTTACAATGTACAGTTGATGCCTCATTGTTAAATTTACCATAAACTGCATGGTGCATATACATTTTGTGAACATTAATTCATTTTGAGCAAATTAAGGAAAATGCAGTGTGGGTTTGATTTGTTATTGCTTCAATTAGACTTTCAGTGTCATAGTCAGGAGTTTTTGCCTTCTAAATTATATATCACATTTTTGGCACAGTTTATCATTTACACTCTGTAAATTTCAGAGAAAAACGTTCAATATTGGTGAAACAAGTCTCTGTTCCCTTAGAAAGGTTGCTTCATTGTTCTTTGTACCCATGTTTACTATTGTACGTAGTTCCGTGTACATGCACTGTGACATCCTGGTGGAGTGAGAACTGGTGCTAGCTCTTCATGATGCAATGAAATATTTGTCATTCAATGTTGTATAGGATAGATAACGAGTGGAGTTGTCTATATGCTTGTTTCTATTTTCTATAGACAACTCCACGAGATATCTATCCGACTTAGACCATGTGACTAGCTACACATGAAAATCCCGTGCAATTCGCACTTAAAAATACCATATATAATATTACCCCATAGATGATTTATTATTACGACTTGCACGTGTTTCACAAGATCAAATTGAAAGTAAGTAGGTTATGTCCATACGATATAGACGCTCCGAATATGGAGCGCTGATTGGCTAACTTGGGATTACCGTGGTCTAAGTTTGGTTCTTTGATATACCTGCCAGGTGGTCAGTGTTACATATATACCTATTCATGTAGGCTTTATTGTCTGATGAGGTGTGGTCGTGACCTTTACTGGATCAAACCCTCAATCTCCGGGGTGAGCGACATACACCGGCTAGATAAACTGATTGACATATTTAACTTAGAAACAATTTTGTAACTTGTTGTTTAATCCCAAAGTAACACAAAAACTTGATGAGGTAATGATTGCTGTTATGTTACAACCCAGACCTTAAAATATTGTTTGTATAAATCTGTTATTTATTGTGACGTCCTACATGTATAATGAAATATTGAAATTTACGGAAAAAACAGTCATATCGAATATTTTTAGTGATTACTGTATTTTCTATTTATTGCCATTTTCCTTCAAAATTCATGAATGTTTGCTCATATATTTTAGTGAGTGTTCAATTGTATTTGTTTCATAATGATATAAAAGAAAGCAGTATTTCATGGTTGACGATCTAGTAAATGCATCACTTCGGAATTTTACATTGTTTGTGAGTCGTTAGTTAGAAATCTTACAGTGCATTTGTTTTGTGCTTCTGTTGTAAAACATGAGAATTGATCCCATTCTTTACTACATGTCATCATATTCACTGATACAATGTTAATAGGTTTGGTTTGAATACAATAATTATTGTCCTCAGAAATGTGATAATTTATTGAAGCTTTTGTATACAGTAAAACCTCACCTAAAGACAGCCTCAATAATAAGAACACAATTTTCAAGTCCAATTTCACTGTTTTGCTCTTTATTCAGCCTCAATATTAAGACCACCTCAATAAGAAGACCAGTTTTCAATAGTCCTAAAGGTGGTCTTATTATTGAGGTTTTACTGTACACCACAACATCAGAGATTCCCTCCTGTACTGGAGAGCTATGTGGTGGGGAACCAAACACTACAGATACTGGAATTTGGACAAGAAGCACAGAAAAACTTTGATCAGTACGAAACTCTGCTGACTCAACAACACATGTGAAAAACATGCGACATATCCTCTTAACAGTTCATACTGATTTAACAATCCTTTAACATAGGTAAAACATTTCATGTTGGACTATTCGCTTCTGAATAATGATTTCTTTTTTCCAGTATTTGTATTTTCTGTGGTGAAAAGAACTCAAGTTTTACTGAGGAAGGACTTGATCTTCATTATTGGAAGAATTGCCCAATGTTAAAACGATGCGCCAACTGTAAACAGGTAGGACTTATAATCACTGCAAACATTGGACAGAGTTTATGCACCAATCCCAGGATTTTTACTCAGTATTAGGGCTACAATGATTCACCAAAGTTTAATTTCAGTTTCTTTTCTCAGTGTTCAGTTTAATACTTTCTTACAAATATTTGGTTCAGCATGTCAGATGACATTTTAATTCCCCAAGCAATATTCTAGTCAGAGAACTCGTAAGTTTATACTCATTTATATCTTTCAGTTAAACTGCTATTAAAAATGTTTACTTTTATTATGGGACATACAAGCTTCCTCACATAGACACATGTAGAACAGGCAGAGTTTGTATGTGAGGAATCTATCCAGCTGGATTATGGAAGGTCGGTGTTTCTACCCAAGTGTCCGCTGGGCGTCTTCCTCCAAAAACACCCTAATAGCTGGAATAGTCACTACATGATCTTGACTGTTTATGTCCATTACAAATGAAACCTGTTTTTTAGCTCACCTATGCGCAAAGTGCTCAAGGTGAGCTATTGGGATCGCCCTGTGTCCGTCGTGCATCGTAAACAAGTTATAGTGTTAACAACCTAGAGGTAACATCTTTTACCTGATCTGCATGATCATCTTAGGTCAAAAACTAGGTCACAGGATCAAATGATTGAAAATCATTGTGGATTCTCGGGAGGCTGCATTTTCTACTGGAACTACATAAAACTTGATCAGAATGTTTGTCTTAATAAAATGCAAGTCCAGTGTGGTACTGGGTCATGTTGAGTCAAAAAGTAGGCCACAGGGTCAAATCATTGAAATCCTCTTGGACTATCTTGAAGCCAACATGGCAATGTACTCAGGTGAGCGTTATAGGGCCACAATGGCCCTCTTGTTTAGATTAGATAATGTGTAGATATTGATACTTATGTTTATTAACCTACAGGTGGTTGAGATTGCAAGTTATACAGATCACTTGCTTACTGAATGTGAGGCAAAATCTAACTACGCTAAATGTAACAGATGTACTGAAGCCATTACAAAGCCAGAACATGAACCACACGTTGCTGAGAAAGCTTGTAATGGTAAGAATCAGAACATTTGTCAACACTTGCTGCTCTTCATCAACTCAACTATCATAGATTGAGATAATTTCAGATTTTTAAATGTTTACATTTTATTGCATGTTTAAGATTTCGGGAGAATAGCTGACTTACAAAATAATGTCACTCGTGAAGTATGCTTGTTTTAATTGGGCCATGATTTGGAAGCAATCTTTGTAGAAGGTCAGAATTGAATAGCAGTATGTAGGTGTTCGATACATACAAGTTTCAGCATTGTTTAGATGATATGAAAAAAATCAAACATTTCTTGCTTTCCTTTTTCTCATGGGACTTGGTTTGTCTTATAATCTGTTACAATTCTGCAAGTTTTGTTGCGTAGAGTCTATCATACGATTTTTGTACTTTTAAAACGGTTTTGTTTTCCCTTATTTTTAAGTTCATTTGAGTTTAGATTTGATCTATTCCAGTACTGTACTAATTAGCATCTTGTGTCCATCTGTCAACTGTATATTTGTTTAACTTTAAACAGTAAAATTTCTATGGTCAATCAGATTTGTGTCTTATAAGTTATATATATGTATGTCTGTAGGATGCAGTTCAAGATATATCATCAAGATTATGAATCAATTCATGCGAATGTTAATGCCCTTTGTTCAGTCATCATTTAGATATACAATGTATATTTACCAGCGATGTCAATGAATGACAATTTTGATTTGATGATGACCGGACCATAAACATTTTATACACTTGCATTCAGCTTTTATATTGACAATATGTATTTTTATTGAATATTCGAATGCTGAGTCTATGGTCCAGTGGTAACGCGCTGGAGTAGTAATCCAGGGGTTAAAGGTTTGATCCTCCACTCCAGTACTAACAGTCTTTCAGGCAAAAACTGAGGTCCCGTGTACGATGCTTTACCTTGAGCACGTAAAAGAACCAGGGATGTTTCTGGAACTGGGGCATCTTCTGTATCACGCACTATCCTTCAAAAATATAAAATGACTAACATTCATTTGTTGACCGCCCTAATATTTACCTGTATGTTATATCTCTACTTCAGCTGCAAAACCAAGTATGAACCATTGCCCATTATGCCATCAAAACCATTTATCTGGAGAGGACGGATGGAAAAATCATCTTATGGCTAAAGATGGCTGCAAACAAAATCCAAGACGACTTCTTGCATTGAACAAACCTCAAGGTACTTGTTGTAATGTATACAGTAAACCTCACTTAAACAACACCTCAGTAATAAGACCAAACATTACAAGCCCATTTTCACTGTTTTGCTCTTATTTCAACCTTGATATTAAGACCACCTCAATAAGAAGACCAGTTTTCAAGGGTCCCAAGGGTGGTCTTATTATTGAGGTTTAACTGTAATCCATTGAGATTTACAACGCTAACAGAGCTGGTTGTCCAAGCTAGTTTGAAATACCGGTCGTAGTGTGTACGCAGTACTGGGTTTTAACCAGTGCTAATGGTTTAATCATAATGGCCTATATGCAGCTCTTTTTATGGCAAATTTGGGGCCGATATTAGGCTCCACTCCCCAAAGAAAAAAGTTTATATTTTTCCCCTATTTTTCCGCTTCAGTAAAATTATTTAAAATATTAGCCTTGTGTTACATCAGTTGTATTTTCCAGAAGACATGTAGTGGAAGCGTACTTAAAAATCCAATTTAATGTACTGTAATAGAAAAAGAATCATAAATGACAATGTTTCAGTAACCGTGTGTAATTAACCTACTCTGAAAATTTTGCAATGTGTTTTCAGGAAAAACTGGCGGAGCTGCTACCCGGGGTAAACCAGGCGCTAAGGGTCCTTTGAAGAAAACCCCAAGATAAATTGATACCTAGCTGATTACAACATTATTAGTGCTATGAGATGTGGCATTCTCATTCTTCATACTAAGAATCCTCATGACTAGCTTCAACTAACTGCCATATATGTTGTAGGTAGCAAACTGTTGGAATGATACATATAGTTGTGTGGGTTCAGATGGCTCTAGTTTTTGTGTTCAAATAAGATGTAATACCTTTGTTTTTATTGCAAGGGGAACATTTACCTACACATTCTGTAAAAGATGACAAATATTTACCTTGAAAGCAACATCCAACATGTCATTTGATTTCTAATAAAATATTCTCCTGTACGATTTTTTTGCTGAGGCTTGCTATTTAGTTCTGGTTAAGATTACTTGGCATGTACTAATACATTGAAAAACTATTTTACATCTGTTTCATTCACCATACAGTAAAGATTTAGTAAATGCCTCGCCTACTTTACATTCCTAGCATGAATGACTATAAGTTGGTCAGTGTGTTCTTTGTTCAATGATATTATGTTGTAATTATAATGTTTTGACTTCAGTTATGAATCTCACATTCAACTTATACAGATATATGGACAATGAATGGAATGTTCAAACACTTGGCATGACATGGCTTGTAGATATTCTAACATCTCTTGTTAACCTCAGCACCTTGTGGTGTTTACCACAAATTCCATTCTATGCACACAGTAACCTCCACAAACACCGACTAGAATGTTATATGTTCATTTATATTTAATTATATGCATCATCATACATAACCATCAGGGCATCATTATAATAGTTTTATATACATGTATCATAGATCACCATCTATTATGTAAGTCAGTCATTGGTTAGTTACATTAAACATGTATAGAAATACTACCGTCCACTTTGTGTTGTTTGTAGGTAATCCCAGCTCTTCATGATGATTAGGCGTAAAAAATATGTTTGTTTCAGGTTTCCCGACCTATCCTATTTTTTGCCCCGACCCTAGGACATTTTTTCGTTTGTTAGCATTTTTATCTTTTTGGCAAAATTTCTTTCAGTAAAATTTCTTTGTGTGAATTTTTTTAAGGTTCATATTTCTGCCCAGTTATTAGACACTTTACAAGTATTCCAGCTATAGAACATTATATTCACCTTGATTAAAACATTATCCATGTTAAAAGAGAAAAGGGATTTGTCTTTAAACATGTATTCATTTAAATCTATGTTTAATTTGCTTCGTTTGTTATCTCAAAAAAAAATTCCGACCTACCTGCCCTTTTTTAGGGGATATGAAACCCGGAACAAACAATTCTTTAGGCCTTACCAGAAATGTGATAATCTCCATCATTGATGTGCTTAGTCTAATGTACCTTAAAGCCATTACTATTTGAACAATCATTGTAAGAGTTCATGTTGTATGTACATGTTCATAGATGTCAAGATAATCTAGAGTAAGGTTTTAAGAAAGGGGCTAGAGTTATGGAACTTGACTTAAAAGGGAGCTTGGGGGCATCTCAACATTACAAATTATAGATATATTTATTTTATGAAATATTAAATTATTACTCTGTGATATTATAGATATTTGTCTGATATTGTATTTGTTATGATTAAAATTGCCATATTGGTAGCAGTGTTTTATTGTGATGTCAATACTGTATGTAGCTTTCTCTGTGGTTTATTTCGTGCATATTTATTACTGTAGAAAGTTGTTCTGAATTTTGTTAGTTAGTACAATCTATCAATTGAGTTTTTTGTCCGATATAAAGATAATCAAAATACGCATATACAATTTTAAGTATAGTGTCACGTTGTGTGCTCGGTTTTCTTGCCATTTTTTGCCAAGGACCTCGCTGAGGTATTGATTTACACGACTTCTTCTCCAGAACTTGATGGACGGCAGTCACATTTGTATGGAATCATTTTCTTGACGGGGATTAAAAATTGTTCAAATCCATTGTCCTATTTGATGCACTTTTGTCCATTTTTTAAGGAAGTAAAATGTTAACTGTGGCATGAAAAGTGCCAGACAGGATACATGTGTAAAGATAAAGCAATAAAATTATCAGGACCCTAAGTGTTGAAATGAGATATAGGACTTTTATCAGACTAAGAGCATTGTGATGTGATTACGGTACTTTGACAGTAGACACATATTTTTTATTTGCTCTTCCTTGCAGGATTTTGTCTATTTGTGTCTACTATCATTTTTAAGTCACCACCCGTCACAACAAATTGTTGGTAGGGTAACTGACAATATTTTTTTCTTATGAATTGCCTAGGAGAATTTAAATTCCATGAACTACATTTAAAACCTGGTTGGTTGAAAAAATGAAGCCGTCCGTCAATTGTTTTAATATTTGTAGTTGGTATTTTTTGTTACTTGTAAAAATAAATTTAATAAGCACATAGATGTTGTTACAAGCTCATCACCGACTCATACAATGTCCTGTTTCACTGTTTTATGATGATATATGACACATTATGTTGTTTCTATCTAAACAATTACAATACATGTGAATAAATTATAAATACAAAACTGAAAGCTACTATAGTTTTAACAATGAAACCATTTTGAATGCAGTATACTTGTTTGTGTATGTAACAATAACCAATTCCATTCCCACAGAATAGACATTGATTTCATCATTACTTTGTTAAGCATATCTGTAAATATCAAACAATAAAATGCTGAATATGTACATTATATTTTAATAGAATAAAATAGAAATACCCTTGATGTCTTCTTGTCCCTCTTTGTTATCACATCAGGCACGAGAATTTTCCGCGGATTTGCAGAAATCTGTGGATTTGACGCTCACAAGTGCCGTTTTTGGAAATTTAAGTCATCTTAGATGCTTAAATCCCAGGAGCTTAAGTGACCTTCTGGACACCTTTGTGGAATTTTCAGCCAATTTTGAAATTTTGCATTCTTATGCCTTGTTACATTAAAACCCAGCAGAAGTCAAATATTATACATATATGTTAATTCTGACACAAATAGGCTATCATAGTCAAAATGCTTGTCTGGTAAACGTATGTATAACCCTTCATGATACAGCATTGTGATTTGAATGATCACATGAAAATATTCCAGATAATTTGGTTGTGTTTTCAGTCATTCAGTTACAAGTAAGCGTGACGCTGAACAAATAAACGAATAATAAACAATACGAACAACATCATACTTTATACATTTATTGGTTAGCAAAATCTACAGTTTATAAAACAAATGAGTATATACAAACAATTACACAATGTAGTTTCTTATGTACATTTTTTAATAAATTAAAATAACTTCAGTAACATATTGAGATTAACGCATGTCCTGTTGAAATTCAGATTCCACATTTCAAACAATCGACTATTTCAGTCTGTATTTTTATATCAAAATTTAACTGCAAAGAAACCTTGATTTAAAGTAACTGGCTTCCAGACAAGTTTCAAAATATCAAAAACTTTAAATCCATTTATCGTAATATTAAAATTTTAATTAAATACAGATTTAGCACGATTTAACAGATTTTCTTGCTTTAAACATGTAAAAGTGACTTGAAAAACTGTCAACCTTCACCTACATTCCTTCACATTTCACACACAAATGGTACAGCAATATCATACTTTAAGTCAACAACTCGATCCAAACAATTCACATTGTCATCATCTATCTCTATATCCTGGAGGGATTTCTCACTGTTGTTTACCCGATCTAGAAACCAGTCCCTTTAAAATAATCATCCTTCATACCAGAAACCTCTGTCTCACGGTACAACAGTTTCTACTAAATTACTTATCACAACTAATTATACAAACAAATATTTTAATATGAACGCCTCAATGATGAAATGATGGAAAATATTTCAGTAACACCCGGTAAAGCACTGCAGAATCCAAATATATACCAGTACCAGTCACATGGCCATATTTCAAACAGGTAAAAGGACAAAGCAACAAATGCTCCAGCGTGGACAGTAGTAGCTGAATCTTGTGTCAAGGATTGTTAATTTGAAAACAAGCATTCATACACAGTTGTCATTTTATTATTTACTAGTATCACTTGATTCTGTTTCTCCAGCCAGAGAATACCAGCCTCACCTTAAACAACTTGTGTCTGACAACTCTATTCTAAATCACAACTTTACATTGTTACATTGTACAACTCAACAAACCACAGATTTGTAGACATGTGTAAGCAAGGCATAACCTCCAGATTGATTTGTTTAAATACAAAATTCTGTAATGTGGAGCACAACACAATTCTTACATCTTCTATCATAGTACCGACATAATACAAGTACCTACTGGTTTCATAATCCACAATAAATAAGGACATAAGTAATTCTATAATTTCTACAATGTAGTATGTCCGCAACATAAAACTATACCCATTGTCAAAAGTTCTGTGAATGCTGGGAAAGCATTTGTACAGGCAAAAATATACCAGAATCGTTCACAGGGCCATTCTCGCCGTATATAGTATGCCAAGGCCACAGAGGCTCCACAATGGGCAGAAATAGCTAAATTTATGTCAAGGATAATGAAATCACGACTGACCCTCTATTTGCATACATTTATATGTATGTCTGTGTCATCTAATATATCCAGTGTGAACAGTAGAAGTGAATCAATCATGATCTTACCTTGAAGACACAGTATTCTTATTTGTTTAACTGTTGTTTAAATTTTTTCCTAGAAATTTTGAGTATCAGTACATGTATGCATTCCAACTTTAACTTTAGTTAAATTTCAATACTTTTTAACAAATCAGTTATTCTCCTTATGACGGAATTGTTTACTCACAGAACAGATTCGGACAGATATGCATATATATTGTAAGTAAATATTTCACGATTTTATTACGTAATAACATATATCCTGCAGTGTTTTTTGCGTACCTTTTTGGGGGAAATTGGGACCCATTCCCCTCGCTCAAAAGTATGTTTTTTCCCCCGTTAAAATTCCCCTCCTACACTCAGTCTGATGATCTATTGTGTACTCCATCTAGGAACAGACTGTCCGAGTACTCTTTGGATGCACTTATGAGAATTTGCTTACATGGTGATATGAGTGACAGAGATGTTGCCAGTATTGTTGATATTTTTAGTCAGAAAGATAGAAACATTGACCTGTAATGAAACTAACTAATCTGTTAGCATATTTACATCACTGCAACACTGAAATGTAGTGAATACAGACATAGGAATGTATACTTAGTTGTGCACATTTTTCCCCCTATTTTCCCCTCACAACGCCTCCCCGCCACCATTCCCCTAGAAGTGAAAAAAAACACTGTACTAGCAGAAATTACATAAATTGTATGCATATCCTTGAAGGTCAATGGTTAAATTATCCACCCATGGAAGAGATAATTTGTTTCTGTACAAAACATAACACAACATCTTCAGCACTGTTCGTCTTTTTTCAGACAAGTTGCAAATATAGTGCTCAGTTTTTTCTTTAAGTTTTCAATAGCTTTCAAATTCAATAACTTGTTTTAGTGAACCACTTTTCCTCGGCAGTGAACAAACCAGATTACATTACAGTAAAACGTCACCTAAAGACCACCTCAATGATAAGACCATCTCAAAATGAAGGACACAATTTTCATGTCCATTTCCAGTTTTACTCTTTATTGAACTCCAATACTGAGACCACCTCAATATAAAAACCAGTTTTCTATGATCACAAGGGTGGTCTTATTATTGAAGTTTACTGTATTTATAATGGTATATGATTAAATTGGTAAACTTATCATGACAACATAATTTGACATAAATAATTTTGATAACTGTAGTAAAAGGACCCTCAGACCCTGTATGACTTGTGCTTAAATGAGATCAAATGAAGTTTTGAAATAATTATTTTATTTAAAGCAGTAGGTATTACACTTTCTGTAAAAAGGATACAAAGAAGGCACTGCATAGATGTGAACATTGTAAGGCCACCAAAGAATCCAATCAGCTCTATGGCAAACAATCCAAGGGCCACTGACAGACCAATTATCATCCTGTAAAATATAACAAAGCATGTTTCATATACAGGGTGTAAAAAAAGTTTGTTCACAAAGTTTGAAAGCTTTGTTGTGTTTTTAATTGCGCATTCCATCTATGTCGCTATATACCAAAAGTTTACTTCTGTGTGAGAGTTCAATATAAAACAGATCTATATTCATGAAAAAGGCAGCAGTTTTCATTATGCGAAATAAAGCCAGTGTATACATTATTTCATTTTATGGAAATTCAAACTCTGTGAACAAACTTTTTTAACACCCTGTATTCTTTACTTGCCAGCAATATTAAATTATCTTTTAAATACATTCTCAAATTATAAAGACTTAAAGTAAGACACAGGCCATGCAAACAAAGAAAATTTATCAAACTGGATTACTACATGAAACAACATACAAGTATATACTGTGGGTGTAAATGACAGACCAACTGTACAGCTTCAAACTCTTCCAATCAATATAAAAACATTTTTTTCTTGTTTTGACATAACTAGATTTCAGAAACAAATCAAAGACTTTGAAACTTGTACAAACACCTTTTGCATTATGCCTGAGTTTGTAAAATGAATCAACCCATCAATACTCACTGAAGATCCTTTTCATCATACTGAGCTTGCGTATATGTACTAGGTAGGCATGACTCGATGTTTGGTTTCTGAAATAATAACAGCAACATGAATTTTCATAGGACTTCACAAATGTCTTGCCAAAATTTCACATTTTTTAAAGACAAAATGAAGAAGTTTTTGTGCACAGAAAGTTAAAACCATCACTACAATGAGTTATCTCAATATACTTCATTAATTGAATCATAAATCATTAAATGTCACAGACATGTTGTAACACCTAAGTATCATTTTCAATAACATTCAATAGTCTAGAGAAATAATAAATGTCAGGCATCACGATGATGTACTCATGTAGATGTCACACTTACCTAAGTTATGGCTGCACTTAGTACATAACTTACCCAAGGCTTTTTAATGTTTTCAGAAATTACATTTGATCAAGTTCATAATTTATCTATCAATAAGAATGTAACATCCTAATTATATTTATAAATAAATAAGCATACAACAGTTACTGGACATCTAGCCAAAATCGGCATGGTAGGGTATTATCCTATCCAAATTATAGGACATTTGGCAGTGTATATTTGTGTAGTATCATTTCACTGTTCCCCACATCCAAAGTATCATATTTGAAAAAGTGCAGATTTATGGGTGGCAAAAAGCCCAAATTAAAACCAGTCGTCTGTCTAAAACTCTTCACCTTAATTCTGGAGATAAATTTTAAAAAAAGTGATACGTACTCGAGACCAAAATATGACAATGACAAGTACAAGATGAGACACAATGGTGAGAAATCTTGCAGGTACAATCCCCGTCACTTTCATGGCTGCAAAGCTTCCTTGCCGACCGAGAGAAATTTGGAGATATACAGAAGTTAATCACAGTATATGCCAATAACTTCCCAGTTGAAGTATAGTATTTATCAGCTGAATGACAATTCGCCACAAAAGATATACATAGTCCGTGGACGTTCTGAGTATTAAAAGAAATTTCCTTCAAAAATTATGTCTCAGCTTGTTTGGCGGCCATATTGTGTAAGTCGTACCCACACCATTTCGTACCCTCCAAAATTTGGCCGTCTCGTGCACTCGCCAATTCGTACTCTTGCATTGGTCAAGTCGTACCCTTCTTTGTTTAAATATATACACATATAGGTGTCGACATTTCGTATCCAACTCGTCTAGAGCTGTGTGGAGAGTCACTGTCTTATGTATGTGGCATTCCCTGTAGCATTTTGTTATCTCTCTTTTAGTAAAAATGCAACACGTCAATTTATGTCGTCTGCCAATTTAATATCACGATGCGTCATTGAAATGTCTCTTTATTGACCACAGCTATCTCATTTCCCTTAGTAATTCTATTTAAAAAACTCGAAGGAAGGGATGTTTCTTTACTTCTTAATCCCGGTAAGCAAAGACATTTAGATCCTTATTACAGAGTAAATGGGTGTAAAGTATGGAATGTCAAAATGGTTTGCAAATCCTATATAGAAGTGGACCAGTTGGATCCACTATAATGATATTTGCTTTCCTACGGAATATCGCTACCTAAAGTCCTTCCATCAACAATTAATATTTGTATTAATTAATCAATATAGGGGGCCTACAACATAATTAAGTAAACAAACTACATGTATAGAGTTGTGAAAATGAAAATTATTATTATTAGTGTGGCATAAAGTTGGATTATTATTATGTTATGCATGCATAGTCAGTTAAATGGTCTCGTGCGAGCTAACTTAATTTCCAGTCGTATACCTATAGCTGTCTCGCCCACTCATTATGTAATAACACGGACATATAAACCATTTATAAATATATCCGTGGTAATAACGAAACGAAAATGACATAACGCAGATACGTCAGTATGCATATATAATATCAACTGGCAAGTAGCAGGATAAATAATATACAGTAAAATCTTCATAATACGACATCCATTGGGACCCTTGAAAACTGGAGAAAGCGAAAAGAGCGAAGGCCTGTTTTGCAAACGTGCTACCCCCTGTGGTATTCCGTCTGGTATCAGGACATTTTGGACCACGGACATTTCGGACCAGACACTTCGGTGATATGTAGTTGTAATCTTTGTGTATTAATGGACACTTCGGACCAGATTTAGGGACACTTCGGACCAGATTTAGGGACACTTCGGACCAGATTTATAACTTAAGTTAAGATTTGGTTTCAACATTATTCATGTTTTAATAAATATGTGTAAGTAAATACTCGCTATATCAGTGATATGTCGTTGTAATCTTTATGTATTTTAGGACATATTTATGGACACTTCGGACCAGATTTAGGGACACTTCGGACCAGATTTAGGGACACCTCGGACCATCTATATGGACACTTCGGACATTACATTACAACTACATATCACTGATATAGCACGTATTTATTTACTTACAAACATTTATTAAAACATGAAAAATGTCTTAACTAAAGTTATAAATCTGGTCCGAAGAGTCCATATAGATGGACCGAGGTGTCCCTAAACCTGGTCCGAAGTGTCCATAAATCTGGTCCGAAGTGTCCGGTCCGAAATGTCCGTGGTCCGAAATATCCATAATTCTTCCGTCTTACTTTCAGTTCCGGAAAAAGGATCGAGTGCAAACTTTATCAATAACTTTGTACCTAGGGAGGGAGCATAAATTATTTTTGCAACATATATTCTTTTCATCAGCTCCATCTATAAAAACTCCTCATACAAACTTTCTTATTTCGTTATATTTATTAATAAGTAATATATATTGAAATAATGCAGTTGTTACAATCAATGTTACCTGAAGTATAAAAACAAATGTAGACCGTAACATTGACTTGTCCCCGTGTTATTATTTTCATTCATTATGGAAGTAGCTCCTGGAGAAATAGACGCTGAGAAACAACCGATTAAAATGCCTTTACCTACTCACAATGGAGTCCAGATTGATCACAACAAACAGAGATATCCACAGTGTATTGTTTGGACACCCATACCTTGTCTGACGTAAGTTAATTTTATCAACGAAACCCACGAAATAATCGGTAACCGGTCAACTCGTACCGTAGTCAACTCGTACGTCGGTCAACTCGTACCGTTTTGGTCAACTCGTACCGTGGTCAGCTCGTACCGTAGTTAACTCGTACCTTTGTCAATTTAACTCGTACCTTTGTCAATTTCTACCTGTTTTGGTCAACTCGTACCTTAATATTTGGTCAACTCGTACCTTATATAACTTTAATCTGTATACTAATGCATATTTTTAGTGCTTTTTTCAGATATCATTTAGGATTGACATCAGTTATTGTGAACATTTTGCCAGAGGAAGCCTAGGAAAATGATACTCATCAATTCATCAATTGGTGCATTTATTTGTATACTTTATCGTTATGAAGTTCGTTTGTTCCAAGAAATGTGTACATTATACATTAACATAAAAAGAGATATTAATTAGCATAAAAAAATTACTTGAATTACGAAGGTACGAGTTGACCAACAGGCGTTATATGCCGTCTATTAAGTAATGATTAACGGTACTGTGAAAGTTTAATATGTTTACACTGGTCACAAATGAGCCATACAATACAGGAAAAGCTTACTTTTAATCATATTAACTCTATTGATAAGTGTTTGTATGACTTGAATATGACTTGTTTTACCGAAGGTACAAGTTGACCAACTGGTATTAGCTGCCGCATAATAAGTACTGACAAACATTACCAGTATAGTTATACTGTTCAAAATGTTCACCGAATACAGGAAAATACAGTAACACTTAATTCTATAATGAATAACTGTTTATACTAACTGTTAAAAAAATGAAGGTACGAGTTAACTACGGTACGAGCTGACCACGGTACGAGTTGACCAAAAACTGTACGAGTTGACTACGGTACGAGTTGACTGGAAAACAAATAATCAGGTAATGGTCAAGTCGTATCCTCGCCATTTCGTACCTTCTAAAATCTGTTTATCTCAAAGTACTAGACCGCTTTGGGGAACTTGTACCCATACCCAAAATAGTGGAAATTATGCGTCCTTAAATGGGGAAATTTCAGCAGTACTTCGACCTGTTACCACACTTCTCGTGGACAATTCAGAAAATTAAAATGCAGTCTGAGATGTGTTATTAACACTGTTATTGTGTAATTATTTTATGTTAGATTACTTGTTAACTATTCTACACCTTTTTCAATCTGTGATGACTGTGTCCAAAAAATATTCTGGTAGCTGATAGCTATAATATGGGAGTGGCTATGATTAGGGGACCATAATCCTACAACGTGACGGGAGTCCCACAATTGTAGATAATCAACACTACAGGCTACGATTACGGGGGTTTGTAATATTGTAGTTATCAATGGTATTACCGCAGACATTCGTTGAACAATGTAATTATTAACTGACAATTTAACTGAAATACAATACAAATAATACATGAATTAGCACATGTATGCCATCAGTCCTAGGACTGTAATGAGTATCCGAATAATCGGGAGTTAAAGCAAAATGTCAGAGATATTAAATGAAAATGCGAAATTTCATGTAGAGATTTTATACCTAGTGAATCATGAATCGATTTGTGGATCGCAAATCAAAGATCGCGATTCGAATCTGATTGCCTTTTGTCTGGCAATACACAGCCCTATGAATCAGTCTGTAAATATCTTAGAACGCGTAATTGTAGACATTTCCTTTAAGTATATATACAGATTTACAGAGTCATAGATGTTGTAGCTACTAGACACACAGTTTTGCAGTAGCCTGACCGTCCAGCTTTAATATTTCATGGTAATCCACTGGAAGTTTCTGGTAAGCTCGGGGCATGACATATTTATTATATTTCCTATCCCTAGGGCTGTCATTGATTCCAATTATTGCATATCAACAATATTGATATATTGTAATAATTCAATTGTATCTTTGAATTCCTTCATAGACTATTAACTTCTATTTTACTGTATGTTTATATGTCCTACATATGGCACATTTTTAGACTGTACCCATTCTCCTGTGTATTCCCGCCATAATATCAATATTTGTAAGTGTGTATCGAATATCGATTGACAGAAAAATATTGTTGATATATCATTATAGTTTGAATCAATGACAACCCTACCTATTCCTATTCACGTTTGGGGGGTTTATGGGTACACAGGTGTATCAGATTCACACTTTTTCACCTATATAGATGTGAATGTATGTTGATGTGAGTTTATGTATTTCAGATGGTTGTTTCCTATAATTGGACATATGGGAATTGCGTCAACTGCAGGGGTCATCAGGGATTTTGCAGGACCTTACTATGTCTCAGTAAGCTTTTCAATTATATATCATATACATTTTGTACCGCATTTACAAACAAGTTTCGGAAAATCATATTTACAATCGAAACAATGCAAGTATAAACAATTGGCTTGTAGATTTACAAATGGAATTAAATAAGCCATCCTGAAAAAAATACTTGTTTGTTTGGCATAAGTCGACCCAGCAAAATTCAGGTGTGTAGGTAGATTTTTAGGGGTTTTAAATTATTTTCTATAGTCATACTAGTGTTAACTATCAATACACTGCTATAAAAATTCCTCACTTAGATCTCTGAAAATTTTGTACATGGTTAAGTAGGGTTATGACAAACATTTTTTTGAATTATATGATTATGATATGAATGAAAAGTACTATTAATGATGATTTAAGTATTATCAGCCCCCAAGTAACAAATGTGTGCTCATTTCACAATTGATGAACTCGTACTGACAAAAATCTTGAAAGTCAGTTTCTAAATTCTATACATGTATATTTCTCTATTGAAAAGTTACAGTAGTATTGAAAAAGATTTATTTATATAAGTGTTGTAATGATTTAGTTTACACTTCTTTCATATACAGTAAAACCTCACTTAATATTGAGGTTGAATAAAGAGCAAAACAGTGATTATGGACATGGATATGAAAATTGTGGTCTAAATTTTGAGGTGGTCCTATTATTGAGGTGGTCTTTAAGTGAGGTTTTACTGTACATATATTTAGTCCATCATTCCTAACGTCCATCCATAAAACTTGTGTCATTCATATTTTGAAAAGCATTTGACCTAGAGTAACAAAACTTCAGCAATATAATCATCACATGAAATTGCATACTGGGTTTTTTCATTTGCATTTATTTAGTAAGAGTAGAGTTGTGCCCCTTTATTGAGTAAAGTGGGGTGGCACCTGTGTCCTATGGACAAAATTCTAGTTGGACAAAAAATTGTGATGTAAGTTGTCAGATTTGGTCAGGAATGTACGGTTGTCCTAATAATAATAAACTTTCTTTAATGAAAAAAAATGAACATTGCTTTTCTTTTTTTAACAGGAAGATGACATGGCATTTGGAACACCAACAAAGTGAGTTTGATAAAAATTTGTTCAGAATGAATTTGTGTTGCATATTTTAATAGGAAAATGTTCAACTTTCAAATGGATTGTCATAGCATGCACTTTATAGACCCATGCTTATAGAAGATTTATTTTGTAATCATAATGTAACACTGTGAAATTTCTGTATGGATTATCTGTGAGGTATTTTATTTCAGATACTGGCAATTGAATACAGACAAAGTGACCACCAGGAAGGGACAGCATCCCAAAGAGACGTGGGACCTGGCTGTGTATGATGCATCGGAAGAATATAAAACACGAATGGTGAGTTTGATCAACTTCAGTATGAAAAACACTTAATGAACGCCGCTGTACGATTTCCAACTTCTTCTATAATTGACGTCATTTCCAGAAAACGTCACAGGTGACGTCAACATGTACTGACAGTAAGCAATATTTGCCCCATAAGGCAATATGAAACAAAGTGACCATAATTATGGAGTAAATATTGTTTCCTGCTTGCACATAGTGACATTTTCTTCAAATTACGTCACTTAAAGAAGAGGTTGGAAATCGTATAGCGGCCCTCAAATGTTTATTTAAAGATGCCTCACTGTGTCAATGAAAGCAAGTTATTCCTGATTAAATAATGACTATAACATGCAGTTTTAAGCCAGTTCAAGAGCAATTATGTCTTTATGGGACACTTACCTTTGAGTTTTGTGCCTTTCAGTTACAGTGTATACATAAAACATGTTATGATTAATTTTAAATTACTTGACTGGTTTATTTGTTATTGCTGACACACGTGTGTATGACTAATGAAATACCTGATTTACTTTATGGGGTGTAAATGATGAAACTGTGGTATTTTTTACAGAAGATTGTTAAAATTAAGGTTTTGGGAAAAGGGCCCCTGTTAAAATTGGGTATTTTTACTGCAAATTGTCAAAATCGATGTCTCTTCAAGATATTGCAAACATTAAATGAAGTGGTATTTTATTTGTAAACAGGTGCTCTGCACTCCTTAAGTGGTTTCCTGTTAATTTGTTTATTTTCTCTCAAAATCATTCCGTTTCAACTGGGAATTGTTTCTCGAGATTTTGTTCCCTACATTGCATTTGGAATTGGGCCGAAATTTGCTTCCCCCCCTGGGTCTGCTACATAATGAATGAATGAATTGAATGTGATGTCATATACAAGTAAAGTGCTGACTATACAATTATTGTAAACAATTACATGAAATCCCTGTTTGTTTGTTTCAGCACAATCTTTGTTGTGATAACTGTCACAGTCATTGTGCAATGGCATTAAATATAATGGAATATGATGGCAGTAAATCCTGGAACATGGTGAAGTTGTGTTTCCTTATGTTGATATATGGGAAGTATGTCAGGTAAATATGATATAACTATGTGCAGTAACTCGTCTTTATAAGCTACATGTTTATTACAAAATCTTGGATGGACACAGACATACAAACCATGGATTGGAAACGTCCGACTGTGTGCGTTTAGATTTGATTGAACTCTTGCGACCGACAATATTTTTATTTCTGATATCAGCCTGTTTCGAACCATGGTTCAAGTGACTAATGTTTTATGGATTGTTGTTTTCCCTGAGGTCTGTGTGGGTAGGCACTGTCTGGTGTATGTGGTGTTCCCTGTAGCAACTTATTCTCTCTCTTTTATATGTCTGTGATGATGTAAAAGTGGTACATGATTTATTTCACACTCAATTTATGACAACCTGAAATCTTGCATGAAAATGTTGCAACTTTATTTTACATTTTGATTATAATGTTCACATTATATTGAGACATTACTGTAGCAGGGTTGCTTGGTGTGTGACATTTATTTTGTATAGAGCAATTTCATACGCTGTTCACACTGATATACTAGTAGACTAAAACATGTTTATTTTGCGGAGCAAGTGGCATACCAGTATTTCAGATGTTGTTTCGGTTCTATATGAGCGCCCCTTACAATTTCCAGCCACTTCTTTAAGTGACATCATTTCCAGAGAATGTCACATGTGTCGTCACCATGACTTGTACTGACAGTAAGCAAAATTTGCCCCATATGGCAATATAAAAATGAAGTAACCATATGGAGTAAATATTGTTTCCAGCTGCAAATAGTGACATCACATGTTGCGTTTTCTTGAAAAGATGTCACTAACCTTACAGAAGAGGTTGTAAATCCCGTAGCAGCGCTCATATGTCAGTCAGTTCCAATCAGTACATCCTTGGTAAGCATCTTCCTTATGACACTACTAGATCTGATAATGTTTACAGTTGAGCCCCAACAAAGCTGGCACACTTGTAAATGATGCATATTGCCAGCAGTCTGATTTACGAGTTTACTATTATTGTTTCAAGGGTCTGTTTATATTTTCAGTGTATGTGGATTTCTAAAGACATGGTTACCATTTCTCATCATGATGGGAATTATCATAACATTAGCTGTGGTGTTCATGTGAAGTTATTGTTGAGATGTGATTATATGGACTATAATGTGATACACAGTGAGGTGGACTGCTCTACAAAGTCAATACTGTCTGCATACTGTCTGTGTAGTTTTGATCAATTTTACTATGTACAGTCAAACCTCGTTTATTCGACAACCTTCTATCCAAATACTTGGTATCATCCAAAATAAATATCAGATCCCGATGCATCTTTTAGGCATGTCAATTTGAAATGGGTTTTTCGAAACCTTGTGTTATTCGCCAAATTTCGGACCTGATTCATTCGAATGAACGAGGTTAAACTGTAGTTCCAGCATAATTAAAATTCCAATATTGGTCAGAAAATATTCAAATTTAACAAATTGTGAATTTTCATTTTGTAAAATACATGCATAAATCATGTTTTCAATGAAGCCGTTCTTGACATGCTAGCCATCGAGAAACAAGTACTGCAAGGTTATAATACAATGACAGAACATTACATGTAACTTACCATTTTCTGTCATCTTTGTTATGTCCGTGGTGAATGTATTCCAAAAACTCTCGCCTTAAATCAGTTTTTTAAGACTTTGTATTTTATGAGAGTTATGATCAAATAGAGAATGGTATACAAAAGTTTCTCCATTACAGCTGATGGTTGATTGCTGTTGTTTTGAATGAACTGCTTTTAATTCTTTCCTCGAATACATTTATAATGGCATGACACCTCTAGATATCTTATGTCAAATGTATGTACAGTAAAACCTCACTTAAAGACCACCTCAATAATAAGACCATCTCTAAATTAAGAACACATTTTTCAAGTCCATTTTCACTGTTTTGCTCTTTATTCAAACTCACTATTAAGACCACCTCAATAAGAAGACCAGCTTTCAAGAGTCCCAAGGGTGGTCATATTATTGAGGTTTTACTGTACATGCATATCTGCGTTTATTGTTATGAATCATCAGTCGTTGAAGTTACAGGATCTGTATGATAATTTGTCAGCATTGGAAGTATCTGTGGATGTTTTACATACACCATGATGGCCAAGATATTCCAATTAGAACATACATACATTGTACATTTATTGGCACAGGAAACAGTTATATATTTTCGAGAGTTTTTGTTCTTACTTCAAATGCTTCTGAAATAAATTTTGCGATATTTATCTGACAACTTTGGCATATCATTTCATTTCTATTAATAAATGATGGATTAATTAGGATAGTTGTCAATATTAATTGTAAATAGTATGACACATCTATCTGACAGGATCACTTCATTGACTTAGGCTGGAAAAACAATGTTTATTGTATCATGTACATCTACTATCATTAGATAAATTTGTATACTTTGGTATTTTAATGTACTACCCACCTAATACACATTGGATATTTCCATTTATATGTATGGAAACAAAATTACAAGTTAAAAACTAAATTTCAAAGAATTTGTGTACTTTCTTCGTCTATAATTTGTTTATAATTATCAACCAATTGCAATTTACTCATCATAAAATATTGCTATGAATATTTATCGAAATAATTACCGGTACAAAACCATTCGCAAATATAAAGGGAGGTAATTCAATGAAAATATTCTAACAAAATAAAGGCAATCAGGAGTCCAAATAAGGCAATGTTTTTGGTTTTTGTTCACTTGTGTTTTACAACAACACTGTTATCTGTACCCTCAGTACACACATACTTTGATATTCAAGAAATACTAAGAAATAGAAATAATATATGATACAAAACAAAATCATAACTTTTTTTCAGAGTTAGATCCATAATAGCATGCAGATTTAATAAATATCAGTTTTACTTGTATCTAGAGGCATGTCAGTTAGGTGAGTAATACCTTAATCTGTAAATCCACTCTTTATCCATGATGTTGTGTTTTCATATAAATGTTTGATTATTGTTATTTTCTGATACGTATGATGTATTTGTTTTATGAAATAAATTATTTTATTAGTCTAGTAACCGTTCTCTGCTATTTAAGTAACATTTTTTTATACAGTGAAACGGTCGATAACCCCACCTGATTATAACAACATTCTGTGCACAACAACCTACTCACTTGTCCTTGCCGTTTAAATGATATCACACAGTCAAACTCTGCAAAACAGAACCTGTTATGTCTTACATTTTTTGTTCCCTATTCAACAATTAGTGCGTTTATCATATCTGATCATAACGATACTTGAAATGCAGATTTGACAATGACTGGCTGTTAATTTGCCATGTTGTTGATACTTGGCATAATTATTTATTGGCTCTTTATGAATATGGGTTACAGAAACAACATACAGTGTATTTGACTAAAAACTTTCATCTGATTTCAATCAAACTATTCGCAAGAATGTGTTTAATTAATTCAGTGTGTGTTAAACACTATCAAACACTTTTGGGTTCAAAATCATATAGCCTTTTATGGTGGGGGCATCCGTGTCCATGGACACATCCAGTTTTTTCTCAAACCTGTCCATAACAACCACCTGTCGATAACAATACTGACCCATTGCCTTTGAATTTCTTACTTGTACCATCAAACAACCTTATTAGCACGAACCAGAGTCAAACAACCTTAAAATTGTTGTACGGGAGTGACACTAGCGGATCTGTGGGAAATATACAGAGATCGTTAGATAGATAGATAGATTTATTTCAACATAAAATGTACAATTTACATGGCAATATGAAATTAAGACAAGTATTAGTAACAACAATATGTATGAATCAATAAAGCCATATCAATCAACATTACAATTATTTATGGATAACGCAAAAAAAGAGTTCAAGTAAAACTCTTATTCCCCTTGTGGTCCTTAATATATAGTATTGTGTGACATAGGAAGAATGTTAAGCTATTCATTAAATGATTAAATGATCTTAGTAAGTTTATCAAAGTGTTAATTTTAAGATTTTCAAATAAGCTATTCTGATTTATTGTAGCTTTATATCATGTGAGTATAATAATGATGTTTGTAACAAAGAATATAACACAGTCATTGCCATTTTATAAGGCTTGAGCAAAACCAAAACTGACCACTAAAGTAATACCCCCCCCCCCCCAACCCATATTCTGGATCCACCCCTGGTACATCACACCCAGAAAAAAGTCTAAACTGCTTCAAGTCATGGAACCATAGATATGAAAGTGTATTTATACTATTAATTTTTGGTAAGACAGTTGTTTTATGACTGTAATCTATCGTTAGATAAATTATGTTAGTACATGTATGGAAAATCAAGTATAGAAAAATACCAAAACATATGAGATTACGGCACCTGTACCGAACACCCCCTTGTACATCTGTATCTCAAAACAGAAAGTATGGCAATAAGATATACAGTATATAAGTTTTACAGATGCTTGTTCAAACTAATATCCCATGAAATATGTCCATGGTGAAAGTTGCAAGAATCAACCATTTCTCAGTTGATAGTTGTGTAGTAACATTGCACAAAAGAGAAATTTCTTTCTACCACTGGTAAGATTTTGCATCAAATCTTGGTTATTTGATTATTCGAGCTTTAAGCAATTATTGATCATTAGTTGTGGGATGTTTTTTTTTCCATACATGTCACATGTGCACATGTAAATACTCAGATCTTGCAAATACGTTTTTAGCGTTTAATATTATCCTCCGAGATTTACACACAAACGTTCTAAAACCTGAAAATATTCTTTAATATATTGATTAAAATAATTCAAAGCAATTTTCTGCTTTTACAAGATCTTTAAACAAATCGAATATTTACATCACTACGAAAGTTCTACAAAGAGTAATGTTGATTGTTTTGTTTCAAGGTGCATTGTTGATTTTCTTGTTATTCCAGTTCTTTTCAAGGGAGTTTTTAAGCTATCGGAAATACCAAAATGTATCTTTTGGCGACCCTACACTTAACCAAACTTATAAATATGACAGTATCTAGGTCAATATTAGCCCGATCTTGCTGAAATTTTCATATAGAGAAGATACCTGGAATAATATTTTATTTATTTCATATCATAAATCCACAGATAGAACTAATAAAATCAAAAACTGTGATGATGCGAAAAAAATCAGTACTGCAGCTCCCACTTAAAGATGATCTGGTTGATTGGAAAGAGTAATAGTGTGTGTGCCTACCCGAACTCAATGCATCGTGTTTTTTAAATTGATAAATCGACCTGAGAATCATAATCTAAAAGTAGCCAATAGTCCATATAGAAAATTTCGTGTAGAAATGGTAATAAATAAAAAGTTATTCGACATTAAAAAAGGGAAGTTTTGTTAAGTGTACACAATACAAAAATTATACACCTTTCTCTATTGAAACAATAACAAATTGCACGAGGGGCATTATTTTAAGACATGATAAACAAGAGTAGATTATATATGTATATTTTTGTACTGTTGGCGCAATTACAACAGCCACTAAGCTTTACAAACAATGCTCTAGATTTACGAGTTTTCATTACTTATTAAGTACATTTCACTCCTCAAAACTCACATTGGGTTCAACAGTTCTCGCCTGGCATAAGTATTAAATTTCTGTTTTAAATCTGGGGCCTACATAGTTGATTACCCGAATTTTTCGAAATCAGATCGTTAAACAGGTTAAGGCCTAACAAAAATATGTTTGTTTCAGTTTTCATGCCCAAAAAAATAGGGTATGTAGGTCGAAATTTGTTTTTGCGATTTTTTTTTCAAACGAAGCAAATTAAACAGATTTAAAAGAATATATGTTAAAAGACAAATTCCCTTTCCCTTTTAACATGGATAATGATTAATCAAGGTGAATATAATGCTCTATAGCTGGAATACTCGTGAAGCCAGGCAGAAATATGAACCTGAAGAAAAATTCACACAAAGAAATGATACCAAAAGGAAAAAATTGTTTACACGCAAAAAAATATTCTAGGGTGGGGGCAAAAAAATAGGGTAGGTCGAGAAACCTGAAACAAACACGATATAACTGAATTCCAACATGTCAGTATTAATCGAGTTTAAATTGCTTCATTATTTTGTACTTTATACGCTCTTATAATCGCATGCAACTGACCTGATAACATATATAAGTGTATACATGAAATAAGTGAAATGGATTAAATGAAATTATGGCAGATTAAGCTGATTAAAATCAAATTACGGTCCAAATTTGAACTTTAATACTTTCATTACTTGTGGACAATAATGGAATAAGTGAAGACAGGACTGTGGTATTGTCTGATTGGTTGAGAAAAATACTGCAGGTAAGGATATAATTATGCAACATTTTGATAAAAAGATATTTGTTAATTATTATTAATGATTTTTACGGTAACCCAAGCAAACAAATGTATTCTCAGTATTGTACTAAGATTAATATTATTACATACATAGATATAATAGTATCATAAATCATCATGTACAGTGAAAGATAAGAATAAAAGACAATAAAAAACATTGACTATCTAAATAGATACATGTTTTATACTAAAATTCATCAGAAGTTCCGATAAAATGTATTTTATATTAAATTTTATGACATAACAAATGCTTGAGTCTCGATAAACTCCAGCCAAAATCTTGAACTTCGACCTAAAAATGAAGATATACTGTTTGCATTGAAAGTAAATATTACTGTGTACGCAAGAAAATATCCTTCGTCACCGTGACATAAGCTAATCCATGACCGGCAATCCATCTGTTACCGTACCAGCGATACTTCCGTAAAACCTGAGGGATACGTTTCCGGTACAGCGTAAGGTAGACACAAATATTTTCAAAACAGGTAAGTGGTCATACTTAACTCTTAACGTGCTGGCTACCTAATGGCTTATCATACCCCTCACTGCTGAATAAATTCTCAGCAGCTCACTGGGAAATTTCGGTTAACGGGGTTAACTGTTTTTAGTTGCTCTAATTAATTAATTATTAATGTTATTGCATACAACCCAAATATTTTCTGAAACAGAATAAAATCAAAATCGCTGTGTACATTTTACTAATGCACTTTATGGTATTTCGGTCAACTTGGTATGTTCCCTGCACACCATAAAGGGACTTTTTGAAGCCGAAGGGAGGAAATTCACCTGCCAGTAGAGCAGTATAGGTCAAACAGACAATTTTGAACCAAAAGATGGTCACTGCACAGTGCCAATGAGACCCATCGTACCGTTACCATTTTCCTGGCATCTAACCAGTACTTTCCTCGAGTCGAACCAGTACTATGTTAGGTGGGAAACACTGAAAAGTATTCACTTTCTGTTTTACCCAGCTGGATTAGGGATCAAACCCACAACTTAAGGATTTGAAGTTAGAAGTGTCAACACTGAGCCACCTTATTTTTTACTTAAGGAAATCAGGGTAGCACAATTTACCACACACTACCAAACACTTCATAGTAATAATTAGTACTGGCATATAGTTGTTGTTTTTATCTTTATTTCAGTTTTAAAATGCCATTTGAAGTTGATTTTGTTGATATAACACATTTCAAGACTGGAAATGAGATGAAATAACAGTTTTTTTTATGCTTCACAGAACTTTGTAATAATAACAAACAGTGAGAATTGCAAAGTGTTTGTGTAACAGTAGAGTTCATTTCCATACACAAGTATTCCTGGCCAGTAATATAATGGTGACAAGTTTTTTCATTATTACATATTAATTAATATTAAAGATCTAAAGAGCAATCCTAAAAATCTAGAAATGACTGACTTAACTGTGATTTTCACGTTTAGAAAATAGTACTGTCGCACAAATGAAGTTTCTCCGTAATCAATTTATGTACACATTTGTGGTTTTAAAGCATTTAAATTCCAGTAAAAAGTGAAAATAACAATTAAAACATCATTATTGATTTAAAAAACGAAGAAAAAAACAACTATATGCCATTACTATGCAGTGTGGGGTAGTGACTGGTAGTGTGTGGTAAATCGTGCTACCCGAGAAATCATGTCTACTCTATACTAATTTTTGTAATACTATATATGTTTACAACATTCTTATCGCAACTTATAATCCTGTTGATTTCATTTTATTTTTTACACTCTTAAAATCTCAAATTTAATATTTTTATTACCTCCCTTTAATTTTGCATTTTAGTATAACAAAGTGTTGGTTTTTGGATGGTACTGCTCAGGCAATTTGAGAGGCATACAACAATTGGTTCCCGTTTTAAAACACGAAAAAGACTGAAAGCCGGTAACATGTCGAAAAAAACATCCACATCGGCCTAATTACTAAGCAAACAAAATAGTTCCAAAGTTCACCGAACGAAATAATATCATAAACGTTTCAATAAAATGAAATGTTGAAAAGGTGACCAGCTAAAGTGGTTTATTAACTAATTAGCTGTTTCTGTGGAGTTCAGATGGGGTTTAAAGCAATGTATTAATACACATGAGTTTGTTTGGTGTCGGCCCAGTGCTTTTTCGCCCTCTTTATTCTATAGTAAAACTACAAGATTTGCACTGGAATTGTGAACTCCACAATATGGCCCCAGCTATTTGCAATATCTAGTCTTCAAATATAACACTAGCACAGTAAATCCACACCAAGAAAACACCACCACGACCTGGTAACTTTTCTGCTGAGTGCCATCATTCAATGTATACAGTATCTTGTCAAAATTTTCAATACACAACAGCCGACACCGTTTACAGTTTTGGATTTATCGTAGATATGGTCTCGTTGCGCACGACAATGAAAATTATCGGTGTCATTTTTCTACGTACACCTCACTCTGTGCTTGGAAAATTAATTGGAAAATACCCCACTACGACAAGATAACTCATAACCTATGGCAAGCTAGTGATATCATAACTTTATGCCTGGGCATACTGATTTTACTCTAAGTCCGTGCTGATATAATTTGATGTCATTTTATAATTAAATATCCACTAACATTACATAAAGGGTCCGATATCTTTGTATTTAATTTATTTACAATTGTGACAAAAATTTCACTTGTTTTACAATTTTAAGGTTCTACCATTATTACTGACCATTTTTCTTTATTTCGGTTTGAAAATGTAGCATTTCTAGAACAAGTCGGATTGAAGATCTTTTGGAAAAAATGTAAACTATTTTTCAATAAATTGTTATTCTTTTTCGCATTTCTGTCTTATGTTTTAGTTTTGTTTCATATTCCATGCAAACCATCTTACCTATTTACACATACTTTGATATTATAAAACTCGTTTTTTTGTAGTTACAAAACGGAAACTTGTATGCAACGTGTTGCCAGCTTGGCTACAGAGACCAGTGGTACCGTCCCACAGCACTTTTGTGCTTTGATTAATATGCTATCTATACAGCTCTGAGAGAACAAAATAAAAAAATGTTATGACCCTTAAAAATGCTAACATGCTGTATTTCAACAATAAACACATACAATTTAAATATCTAAGATGCTATATGACAGTAATATTATCTTGATGTGTTTGATTACATGTACGTCTAAAAATGAAACAAACTGAATGTACAGTTGTTCTGTAGTTGTTAGAACTGAAAGTTTTATATAAGTTTTACTTATATACTATCTATCAATAATACATGTACACAGAATGGACAACTCTGTTATCTCACAATATGTTTAATTACTCTAGTTCATACATTTTCACTACACCACTGTCATGCAAAGTAACAAACATTCTATTCAGTCCCTGATGAAAACACACTGACTGTGGATATTGTAATCCATCTCCTTGCTTCACAACCACACCAAGTTTCTTCCCATTCTCTCTGAATTGTACCACATTATGTGAATGTAACCCAACTACAAACATGTTTCCTCTACCATCAACACATACACCATCTACAAACTCCAGGTCAGTGTCTGCAATAGTGGACAAATATTTTCCCATTCCATCAAAACATACAAGTCCCTTGTTCCAACCTCCAACAAACATTCTGTCTCCACTTTCATTGAATGTAACATGTCTACTACGGTTGAACAGCTTATTCCCAGCATTGTCTCGTGTAATCGTCTTCAACAGTGTACCAGTCATATCATGCACATAGAGTGAAGCAACAGCATCTGTCACATAAAGCTGACCATCCTTGAAAGCAATACCATAACAAAGATGAGACATTTTAATTTGTCTTGTAGATTTCATCCTGTTATGAATGGAAACAAACTGGATCTTGTTGTCATCCCAACATGCAACAGCAACTTCATGTTTACTGATACAACATACACCACAAGGTGCAGAATCTAAAGTACAATAGTCAACAACTGACATCTTCTGTATATCAATACGTTTTAGTTTCTTATTATTAAAATCTGTGACAAGAAGTTGGTTATCATGTGTCAGACAACATCCCCAGGAATCGCATTTCTTAGAATCATGAGAAAGTTTTATGGTAATATTTCTACTTCCTTTGATTTTGTAGAGGTCGTGTTTCTGCTTTCTATGTTTCTGTACTTGACCAATACCTTGTAAAGCTTGGATATTGTAGGGGTCATGTTTCTGTACTTGACCAATACCTTGTAAAGTTTGGATATATTCCATCAATGATTGGTTTGGAATGAATGATATCTGTGCGTCTGTATTATGTTGTAATTCTTGCTTCATCTTCTCACCGTCTGCTTCTTTCATTTTTTCTTGGGCAATTTTCGTACAAACAAAACGTTGGGCTCTATTTCCTTCCGATTGATTTAGCTTGTCGTCTGTCTTCTGCAAATCTTTACAGGTGCTATCAGCACGTTGCTTGTCGTATAGAATTTCTGTTTGTAGTTGTTTGTATACTACTTCTATTTCTTTTCGTGATGACTCAGCAATTTTACACAGGATGGCTTCTAATGCTTTTTGGAATGTACTGACTTGACCTAAAGCATCTTTCTTTGCTTTATTCAAAGTTTGAAGTTGGGTATTTTTAGACTTACTTACAGTTTCCATGGATACCATCATATCTTTCAGAAGACTGTGTGTCTGTTTGCAGTCAGACAACTTAAATATGGTGTCAATCATGTCAGGTATGGAATGGATGTGACTGTCTTGACAAAACCTGAAATTGAATTATTTGTAATTACATTCTGCATATATGACATATACGTATACTTATGTATATGTACAGAAAACACATTTAAAACATAGGAGGTTGTGACTATGATCATAAGTAGCCTATTGATCTATTTGAAAAGTTAAAAATTAAAAAGTATGTATAGATCTTTTGCTTGATTCTTTGTTTTGGTTCATTATACATCATGATAAAAACACAAATTCTGCAATTGAACATTTGCAAAATTTAAAATAGTGTGTTATGGAATGATAATTTTTTTTTTTTTAAATGAGAATGTTCAAAACTAATATTTTATAGTATGGCCTTATCAGTGTTTAAGGGGTGGTGGGTTGGAGCTCACTTTTTCTCATGATACAGGGAGACATGGAAATATACTAAACAATATTCTGGACACATAATAGATCTTATAATTTAATCGTAACGTTGACAGACGTCTGGATAGCTCAGTTGGTAGAGTCGTACAGTGTTTAGGGGTTGTGGGTTCGAGCCACACATCGGACACACTTACCCCTGTGTTTGATGGCCCACGGTGGTTGAGCCTCTAGTGTCGGAAGGGTGCGTGTAGTGGTTTGGGGTAAGATGGCTGCCCGTAAAGCTCAGTCGGAAGAGCGCCATACTAGTGTTAAGGGGTTCGTGGGTTCGAGCCCCACATTGGGTGCACTTTTCCCCTTGAATTACATCACTATTAATGTAAATAAAGTTTTACTTGTGATCTGTAAAGAAGCAAGTAGAGCAGCCAACAACATCATGTCCTTCACAGTACATATCCACTACTTTTCCTTTATGTATGCTGCATCGTTCTGTTGGAATTTCCAACAAACTTGATTGGTGACTGCTCGCTTGGATTCCCTGACTGACATCCATCAAATTGTGTTTCATCAATACTGGAACCTTCTTGTGTGCATCCGTACATGATCGACAACAATACCCACTACATTCTACACAATACTTCACTGCTTCTGCTGTCTTCTTGTTTTCTGCACAAGCTGTACACACAAAGTCAAAAGTTTCCTCCGACATTTTCAGCTGAGAACGTCCTCCAAATGCCATTTTCTGATTGACCGTACTTTCGATTTCTGAAAGACGAAGGAAAGCGTGGTATGAACTAAAGTAAAGGCAAGTTAGCAACCAATTATAATATTCAGTATAATAGAGTTACTCCCCTTGAATCTTCTAGCCATAAATAACAGGAGGCCCGACCAAGCGGTATAATATGACCAATAATCCCCGGCGAATACTGGTAACGCTAAGCGTAAATCGTATTTATCACAATATATCTTCATTTTTTCCGAAGGATAGTTCCAAGAAAAGTGGTTGTTTAGTGTTTGTTGTCATTTCTTCGAAACAGTTCAATAAAATACAGGTAGTGTCACGTGACCAAGGTGGTAGTGACTGGGACCGATATATACATCATTTACATGCATATATTGGTCCTTACTCGTGCGAGTGTTAGCCTTAACCGAACGCACGGCAGATTATGGCAGTAAGTTGAGTAACTTTAGTAAATTAATTAGTAAGCCCAAATCTGAAATAAATTCTGTCGCCCCTGATATTATCTATACGTCTATAAGTATAAACAACTTCGAGCAACCTTTATTAAAGTAATATATTTCATCTTACGTAGTAATATAATTTTGTCCATGCGAGGTAAAATAGCGATGCATTCTTATCAGTTAATTCTCATCTTTCAAAGTTTCAGTCAAACGCGAAAACACATGACGATTGTAAACAATTGTGCCAGCACATTATACTGCCTGCGTACAATAACAGAATATATTGTAAACTGGAATAATAATGTTATTCTGATAAAAAAGTTGTAGAATTAGAACATTTCCAAGAGATTACCCAATATTTTAAACAGTTTAATCTGATCTGTGTCCGTTTGAGGTTGGCGGCATGTATCAGTCCCGGGCTAAATGGAGTGAATAACAAATTAAAGTAGAAATGTATTGTGTAAAATGTATTTTATCTTTTATGATTTTCCATGTTGCCTTTTTTCACTAGAAATTTTAAAAATCAAAAGTAGAAAATAAACTGACATTCTTTATAAACCTTTATACAGTCGATCGCTATTTAAAATTAATGACGTCACGCTTACTAGTGTAGTCCCAGGACTTACTTGTGTGAATTTATTGTCCAGAGCATTTCTTTGTATATTTGTGTAGAGGGATGCCTGAAGTTCAATTTTAGCGAGGGTGGACAGTTGGCATCATGTCAGTTTCCATGGAAACCAAGATGGCGGCCAAAATGGCCGCCATTTCATGAGCACTTGACTAGTGTTACTGTAACCATTATTACTATTACGTACAAACAGATATTGATTTTAATGTGTGTGATAACAATTATATATACAGATACAGAGCTCTCTAATGAACTCCCTGTCAAGGTCACAAAAGGTCAAGGTCATTTCAAGGTCAAAATGTAAAAAAGTGTTAAAAAAAACACGTTTTTATCCAATATTGTTTAAATTCATCTGCACAGTTTTGACCATAGACATGCAAAAGGTATTTTTTTCAATACCTAGTATCAATATGATTTACAGCAAAACTTATTTCATGGTTATAAGTTGAATAATTATATAGATCTAATTAGAAAGAATTATGTGACACCACATCAATCTGCAATTTTCTGTAGAATACGCGCGTATAGCTTATAAATACATATTTTGCGTTTGGTTGCATGAAATGAGTAAGCACAGTTTCTGCATAATGTAAATGTATTTGCTACTCACTGACTAAAAGAAATTCAAGGTCAAAATTTCCTTCGGACTATTGACCAAGGTCACCAAAGGTCAATGTCATTACATGTTGAAAATGAAAGGTTAGGCTTTCCATTTACCTGTGTTCAATGCAATTGATAACATACTTAATTTATGGTCATAATTTGAATAACGGTACAAGTTAAAGGAATTACCAGGCAGACATCACTTCTATCTATATTTTTGCGTAGAATATACAAGTATAGTCAATAAATTCATATAAATCACGTTCTGTATTTATTACTATTATGTATACAGAACATGTTTATTACATGTATATGAATGTACATGTTTGCCGCTCATTGGCTGAAGTAAAATTATTATTTATTATACCTTGTGCCATTAAGAACATTAATTTAAACACGACATACCTGAATAGTGATTTTATTGAAATCTATGAAAGGTCAACGGACAATACTACAAGGGTTCTGTACTGGAGATTTGATGTAATTTTATGTACGCGTTTTATTATATTCTGTTGGACATTTAACAAACTATGTCTACCACAACTGCTATCTTTATTTACTATAAATAATATAAGTTAAAACATTCAATGAAAGCAGAATTTTAATATTTCGTTGTCTTTATTTCTTCATTCTATTAACATGTGTTCATGCTATAAGTCAAAATCTTAACCAGTAAAATTACAATATGTTCGCTTAATTCAATTTGTGCCGATCATCCTTTTGATGCTATTTCTTGTTTAATAATGCAATACAAATCAGAATCAGTTGAACATTCGTATAATGTCATATAATAACATTCCTTATTCAAATAACCTGACCTTTCAGGCAAAGCTGAAGAACATGACATCTTAATATGTGATGTATCTTAACAGCTACATGTATTGTTACATCCATCAAGAACCAGGTCCATGAAAATCATTGTCCCATGGTTCTGCAGTTACTGTAAACACAAAAAGTACAACCAGATTCCTGCACTAGTATTACAGAAGCATCTTAAGTGAATCTTAAATATTTTCACTTAAGTTAAAAACTTCAAATGGATGTAATTCCGAAACCACACTAAACTGAGAGGCTTTTTAATGGTAATGACGACAACATATTAATACTATTCATTTATCACTCTTGATTTGACCATATAATAGCCTGTACGTTAAGTAAACCAGTTAAGGAAAGTGATTTTAAGGATAAGATTTTACTTAAGATGTTTCTGTAATATTAACCCTGATCTAAAATTGTACTGTATCATAGTTTCGTAAGTTTGCTTTGAAGTTTGTAGTGCTACATCTTGAGAGATTGAGTAAAATTCAGTGTCAACAAAAGGGATGGGACTTAATTATCAAAGGACCTAGTACATGAAATAACAGTGCGTGTAGTTGACAAAAAAGTGACATTTCATATCCGTACTTCACTAAGATTGGTTCAACATTCTGGGGCTCACACTCACGGTGCACGCAGTATTGAATTGATTGGTTAAATTGCTCAGGTTTAACATTTCACAATCAAGGTGTAGAAACGTCTGTTTGCACACTTTTTTGTGATTGGACTGTGATACAAAGCAAATAGAGTAAAATCACTTGGATTAAGTCTTGGGCAATGCTAATAGGATACAGTGAAATATAATGAAGTGTGTTTCCAACTCCAGCCGTCACCCGTATCGTCTCTATGCGATCTTTTGACAATGTGTTCCAGAAATAAAATCCTAGAACCATCACATCCATGTTACTTGGAAAGCAGTATGAATTTCTTCTTGCCATGCCATGCACCGTTGCATAGATTTCACTATGTATGATCATGCACATTTTGGGCACCAGGTTCCACTAAGATTAAACTACAGTCTATTCTGAGCAGATGTATCATAACAAATACAAGGTACATATGGACCAATGTTGAACTTATGTTAAACAGCACCATACAAAGTGGAATGCCAACTGAATTGTTTGGAGTAAAAATGACACCGATATCTCTGGAGTTGCTGAAATTACGAGCTGATGTCCGAATCCCCCCTTACACAGTCAACGCCACAGAGCAGAGTCTACTTCATCGCTTTGCCATGTGTTACCCACAGCACACATTCTTACTGGATGTGACAATTCGAGCAACGTTTGAACTAAACTGTCAGCCTTAAAGGCTCACTCAAAACAATTCTTGACTGATTTTGGCCAGACACAAGCCAACACTCCAGAAGATGTGTTTAAAACCTTCACTGTTTGTCCTCTTTGATTCTCCTAGTTATTCCTTATGGTCGGCCAGGCCATTCATTGCGCATCTGTTCCCTTACGTATGTGCCATTGAACTTCCTCAAGTGTCCTGTGTTTTATGGATTGTTTTTTCCCGGCGGTCTGTGTGGAGAGGCACTGTTGTATGTATGTGGCATTCCCTGTAGCAACTTCAAGAACATGACAATTCAAGCAACGTTGGAACTAAACTTTCTGACTTTTATAAAAGCTGAGGAGTACTTGGTCCTTGTTATCAAGCCAAACTGCCGGTGTGAAACGATGTTTGAGCTTCATTACCCACTGCATCACGTGGAAATGGCAATGAACATACAATGCCTTTTACCAACAAGTCGTGCAACTAAATAGCATTGTATACAACATACTTACAAATACAGTATGGAGCTGAGTGGAACACCTGAACTTGTTTCCCTTATGTATGGATATACAGATAATGATGGCGGACCTACATAGTGCACGAATATACATGCGAAGTTTTCCGGACAGCATTGCTATGACATGCGAGTGCAAAGTTTGTCCACCATAGAGGTGTATTCTGCAGGTGAAGTGTGATTTCATGCTGCAAGTATCATAAATGTAGGAACAATTTACTGAGCATTGTATTTACAAATGTCATACTTTCCGTTTCTGTAGAACTGGATATACAATACAATTATAGAACAGGAATCGTTTTGTACTTTTTGTGTTTACAGTAACTGCAGAACCGGTATTATTCATGGGACAATGGTTTTCTTGGATTTAGTTGTTGGTGGTTGAAACAATATCGAATTTTGAAGAAATCGAACTTTTATATTTTGTTGAATACTGTAGATTTTATACCACAAACTCAAGTACATTACATGTTCATGACTACCAGTTGATGTTAGTACTATTACATGTACATGCATACTAACTGTGTAGATAATAATCATATACCTGTTGTTTGTTCTTGTATCAATACCTGTATTTGTGAAGGTACACTGTAATGTCAGGTTAATTGAATGATGAATATTCATGTTCTTATATGACATTATGATTCTGATTTGTGTTCCGTGTGTATTGCATTGATAAACTAGAAATGTGTCCATTGGACACAGATACCCCCACTTTTCCCGCCTTTGTCACAAAAGCAAGGGTCATTATTCTGCCCATTGTTGATGAAGGTGCATGATATTTTATAACTATAATTTAATTTGAACGAATATCTTAAGTAAAAACCTTTTTTTATATTTTTAGTAACAGTGGCCTTAATCTTGACCCCTGGTGCAAAGCTTCACATGTAGAATTCTATTTTTGTGAAGCTTTAATACTGAAAACCAAATACATTTTGAGTTAAGTGTTATACTAAATGCCTGATTTTAATTATGTCAAGGGTCATAACTCTGCTGCTGGACACATCCACACACTAAACCCCCAGATACACAACCTCACATGCTGGTTAACATTGCTCTTAAGTTTCATGTCTCTAGCTCATATTCCCATCTCAATAGCTGTGACACAAGCATCATTGCTTTGTATACGTAATTGTTTAGTAAGTCAAAGGTTATCACTCTATTCTTACTGGAAACAGTCACAAGCTATAACCAACCATCACAACTTCCTATGATAGTTAACATTCCCATAAAGTAATGTCAACTGAATACGATAATATGGCTTGATTTGATTACATATCAAGCGTCAAAGACTAATCACTTCATCTCATTATCGTTTGTAATAAAAAAAATACACCATTTAATGTTTTTTTAATTGATTTGACCTCAAATGACCTTGATCTATGCTCTTGGCTGGTAACCTTGATTTCACTTTAGTCAATGAGCTGCTAACATATTCATGTGTACATATAGAATGTGTGCTTAAACAAACGCAGAAGATGCATTCATTGACTATACTCGTATATTGTATGCATAAATATATATAGAGGTCGTGCCAAGAAATTCCTTTTAATTATACGATTATTCACATTAGGACCATCAATTAAGTTTTGTTAAAAACTGCATGGAACACAGGTAAAGACAAACTACTTACTGGTAGTCTAACCTAAGAAACACTAATACTACTGAACTTTTAACAAGATTAAAACATATTCTCAACATTTTTTTTTCATTTTCAACATGTAATGACCTTGACCTTTGGTGACCTTGGTCAATAGTCCGATGGAAATTTTCACCTTGAATTTCTTTTAGTCTGTGAGCAGCAAATACATTTACATATATGCAGCAACTGTGCTTGCTCATTTCATGCAACCAAACGCAAAATATGTATTTATAAGCCATACGCGCGTATTCTACTGAAAATTGCAGATTGATGTGGTGTCACATACTTCCTTCTAATTATATGATTATTCAGCTTATAACCATGAAATAAATTTGTAGTAAATCATATTGATACTAGGTATTGAAAAAATACTTTTTGCATGTCTATGGTCAAAACTGTGCAGATGAATTAAAACGACATTGGGTAAAAACGCGTTTTTAAAAAAAATATACATTTTGACCTTGAAATGACCTTGACCTTAAGTGACCTTGACAGGGAGTTCATTAGAGAGCTCTGTATCTGTATATAAGTTATCACACACATTAAAATCAATATATGTTTGCATGTAATAGTAATAATGGTTACAGTAATACTAGTCAAGTGTTCATGAAATGGCGGCCAAAATTGGTTTCCATGGAAACTGAAATGATGCCAACTGTCCACCCTCGCTAAAATTTAACTTCATGCATCCCTCTACACAAATATACAAAGAAATGCTCCGGACAAAAAATTCACACAAATAAGTCCATATACCCGATATCTTAAAAACATTTTATATTGAAATTATTTGAATTAGAAGTTTATTGAATTTTGTCTAAAATGAATGTGCTAAAAGTTGCATTTACATATTTTCATTCATATGTTTTGCTTTGTAGGTCTTACTGAGGCTGTCGTAAAAATTAGCCAAGACTTTAAAACATGTGTTTCTTCCGAGGCATATGACGAAATAAACAAGCTCGGATATTAATTACGTATTCAGTGCACAATTATCGTGTATTGGATCAATCCAACACCAAAAAATATCGAAAAAACGAACCACCTTAAATAAGTAACCAATATTAATCAGAAGTACTTGTACATATATACGGTACAAAAAAACATCATTCTATGTGTTTTGTCGTTCATAGCAAACCATACACTGTATACTTGTTGATTTCAGTTGGCACGATTTGCTATTCAATATGGCGGCGATCCATAGCTTTTGTTTGTTGGTACTGGTTTTTGTTGTTGGAACAAACGGTGCACCCACTGGATGTACAGTATCCAAAGGTATGGTACTAGCGACAGGTTCCCGACCAGCGTTCTATTCTGTACACGTTGGTCAATACATTATTTGCTTAAAACATACATGATACATGGTACTGACCGGATGACTCCAAATGACCTGTGATCAATACCACATTCCAGAAAAATGTTTGTAGTACATGTACAAGCACCCGGAGATCTGAATGTTCAGTTTAGTTATTGAATCTCTGAAGTTGCACTGACCGTAAAATAAGTTCTTACAACTTACTATTATAGTTATCATTGTTAGTGACCTGTTGCTTCCTGACTGACCAGTGATTACTTTAGTATAACTCAGGGATTGCGAGGACTGTCGCGCTATCACGCTAGTCCATAGCAGGATTCGAACCCACGACCTACGAATCAACAGTCAGGTGCTTTACCCCCAGACCACTATTTATATGCCTCCTTATAGTGTGATCTAATGTCGTAATTTGATGGAGGAATTGATTTGACTTTACTTATCGTTTCCAGGTTTATATGTATGCGACTATGGTTCAATAACTACTCCCTTGGCTGCATCAGACTTCTCCAGTTCTCCGGCACAGCGAATCCGGATCACCAACATAGATGGCGCTATAAGTTCAGCTCTTCTAGGGACCAGCTTTTCGTCCGTAGACGTGTCTACGTTCGACATAAATTGGGCACCAACCTTAGAGCTAAAATGTGACGGAACCAGTAGCATCACACTGAGTCAGGCGGCTTTTGAAAACACGGATTATTTTAAGGATTTAAAAATTATTAACTGCATGGATTTAACTGTTGGTGCAAGCACTTTCCAGTGAGTAATTTAAATATATTTTCGTCGCTGTCATTGATTATCTAATCGTATACATGTATACATAACCATGATAGATTATTTGATAGATTCTATTCTCAAACCTGATAGGGGCTAGGGCCTCACAAATATAACGCCAGAGACATACGAAATATAGTTGAAAACAATATATACTAATGGTGATAGAATCTAATAGTAATTTGTAATTTTACCTCAATAAATAATGATGTATATATATCTAGGCTACGACAGTAATTATTACATATTTGGTTATTTTGATAGACATCTTGGCAACCTGGATAGATTTGTGATCGAAAATGGAACTATCAGTTCATTTGATACAGCTGCCCTTTCTGGTGTCGATATCGCCAAGGAGACGACGTCTACGCCGGAATTTCCTGTCAAAACAGGGGAGTTAATCTTAATGAACAGTCGGGTAGTCGGCACTTTAAGTCAAACCTTCCTTTCCCAACAGTCGAACTTGGTCTCTGCCAAACTCGAGGTACGTCACAAATCGTATTTAAACAATATAAATGTATTGTAGCATGATACATGTATTTTATATAATCTCATAAACTACTGTTATGATCTTCTACACATCTTAATACAAAGGAGATTGTCACGAGTTGTCTCCCTTTATCTCTTCTATAGTATTATGTATATATAGTACTATACATATGCTATAAAAGGGATAAATTGATATAACTTAAAAAATAAATAAGGGGAGAGAAGTCGTGACAATCTCTCGAGTCTTAATATGACCATGTTGCGCATTTCAAAGTCTCACAATGCTAATCGATTTGAATCAAAGGAACCGGAGTTTATATCAGTTGGTTCCCGAGTTATGTATAATAGGCACTGCCGGATCGTAACTTGGATTTGAATTAAACCGTATCAAGACAGAACTTGCATTGAACATTTCCCGAAGGCTGGAACGCATGAACTTACTTTTGTTGATAGTCTTTTTGTTGGTTTATAAAGTTTTGATGAAATTTGGTGATATCATTGGTCATATTTTATAACTGCTAATAGAGATAACCACTGCAGGGAGTTAGACATCTCACAGCAGTTCTCTTGGCATTTAGAAGCGGTCATATTTCTGTGCACATGTTGGACCTCGAGGTTATATAGTCATATTGCACTGAATAGATTTTCATAGATTAACCAATGAATACATGCGGAAAGTTATAATAAAATAATAATAAATATATATGGAATCTCCTCATTTATCACATGTGCATTTTTCTGCGATGCTGTCATTTCAATTAAAAAATGTCCATATCGCCAAGTGTTGATGCATAAGTGATTTAAACCATTTTCTGTCGGGTATGTCGTTAATAGAATATTAAATTTATGTCAGTGTTTAGTATCAAATGTATAGAAGTTAGAACTTGTTGAATACAAACTATAATTATTGAGCTTGCCAGACGCTCGCTTCATATTATTCATTTTAACTCGTTCAATAAATTCAGTACTAATACATCACCTATTTCATATGCCATAATTTGTTTTACTCTTTATTACCGATTTCGCCAAAGAATTCACTACAGTAAACAACTTGCACGATATTTGTTGAATCCATTGATTTTCTTTAAATAAATTTTCCCAAGATGCCGTTTTTGCGCCCTACAACAACAAGCACTGTACTGTAAAACCATTGGTTGCAAGTTTGACCTTTCTCAAGTGAATAGTACAATGTAACAATAATTTATCAATTACATCGAATAATATATTGACACTTATATATCTGTATCAATGTGTCTCTTGTTTAACTTTGTATCGATCCACTGACCAATAAATTGTCTTTGTATGGACATTGACCGAGAACATCTGTATCCAAAATGTGCAGTTTTTACAAATCTTAGGAACATTGCTGTTTACAGGGCCTAGGACTGACGTCAGTAAGTTCATCACTTTTCGCGGGAAATACAAACTTGAGATATATATCGCTGGGTTACAACAGTTTCACGGAGTTACCAAGCACATTATTCGATGGCCTGTCCAGTCTGGCTGAGTTGCATCTGTACGATACACAACTCGAGTGCACATGCTCAAAACTGTGGTTTTATGCGCATGCGGAATCAACGAAAATGAAGATTTATGGTGACATCACGTGCTCCTCACCGACCAGCTGGGAAAGTAAGCCTTTGCATCCCCGTAAAATTGATCCTTGTAGTATATTAACTGCAATCTGTTTTAAGCAAACTCTCCTTTCTCGGACGTTTGATATTGTTTGTGCCTTAGAAATCATCACCAAGGCAACCAGTTTACATACGAGTTTTAAACTTGATACATTGTTTAGGTGTTTTCGCTAAAAAAAACATTTCCAGACTTTAATAGAATGAAGCGACTTTCGTCTTTTAAGTGTCGACAATATTCATTCTCTTAAAATAATTATTGACCAAAGTGCAGACATAAAAACATTGACTTTGTCGACTAGCAGGTCTGTCAATCCTTATACATGCACAGATTAATAATTTTAACCAATGACCAATTAAGAAGCTGACAAAATGAGTAGTATTATATATTTCCAACACCTCTGATAGTAGAAATTTCAATTATTTAAATAATTTAAAAACGAATATTGATGCATGTTCTTCACTTGTGTACGCATTTTGTGACATTTCCTTACTGATAGTGTGTAACTACTGAGACAATATCACTTTCAATTTTGTTTCCAGACTACAGAGCTGCTTCCTACTACTACTCCGAATGTGTAGAAGAGGAGGAGGATTGCAAAGGTAGGAACGCAGGGGGTAGTCAGAGTAGAATATGTACGCAAGCAACCATGGGTTCTAGGGGCACGATATCCCCCTAAAAAGCATCGTTTTCTAGCACGTTCGAGTCGCAATCTGGAGACATTTTCATAATAGAGTCAATTTGAAAGCGTTTTATATTGATTAAAAATAAATTCCCAAAGTCCATACGGCAAATGCTCAACTGTTGATTATTGCATTATTTGTAATTTATTTTGTTCTAATTATATAACCGTGTGTACGCATCGCGTATTTTGCGTACATGTGGCTTCTCGTCTGGTAAGAAACACCAGTAGTGAATAATTTATTAGTACATTACTTGGTATCATAAAAACATGAAATCAAGAATTTTGAAACCATATAAGTGACGATCTCACTGTTCTAGATCATCTAAGAAACAAAATGTGGAAGTTACATAAAAGTACATCAACAAAAGTTGCTTCAACCATCACAATTAACAAAAGTAATTCTAAAAGTATATGTACCACAAGCGGATTATTTCCGCAAGTTCAAATGAATGTTGTGAACATATCGATGATTATTTCCATTCGCATTTTACAAGTGGTGATTACTTTTATCTTGATCCAGGACTGACGCTGATGGGTGCCTGTATAACATACTTTGAGTTGGGAATGTACTGTATGTGCGTTGTGGCCTTCATCTTGGCTGGAGTGGTTCTCGGACTGGTGATCCATACAAAGCGACAGATGGGTGCCGGGCCAAACAAAGGGAAGAGAAAGCCGGGAGCCAAAGGAGGCAGAAAACCAGGTGGTGGGGGTAGGAAACCTCCCCCTAAAGGAGCAAAGAAGGGATGGGCATAGGGTCCATATACTTAAATATACTATATATTACTGTGACTGTGATAGTTTATAATAATGTTCATCACCTTTGTTCTATAGTTTTATGTTCTTCAGTGATAAACTCTAGAAGAAAATCAAGATCAGGAATCTTACTTTACAGTAAAATATGCACGAAAGTGTATACATGACTTCTAAATATTATTGGTTATATGTGTTGACTATAAATTAATAATGATTACACACTTGTGTTGTATAGTGTTGTAAATAATGGCAACACAGATACATTCTTCGTTCCTTATTGTATTATTTTGTATTTTCTTTGCAGTTAGCTGAAAAAATTATATCCTACTTTTTGTCAATGTTATACCATTATAAGCAAGCTTTATCCAAAGAAGTGTTGAGAACATTGAAACAATACTGAACCAACAATGCAATTGCATGTATCAGAATCTCAGTGAATCATTATGTAGTAATGGTAAACACGTTGTAATCGATATACATGTATATAAAATTTTCTCTGAACCATGTGCATAGTGTTGTTCTTGGAATCATGTAGAAGTTATCTTTCCTAGAAATGAGATTCAATGATTGTTCAGGGACATTTTTCTAAGGTCAACTGTTCATTATTCATAACTGAAGTACAAAAAACTCACTTCATTAGTAAACGTTAATCCCCATGAAGTATATATTGATGCTATGTGGAGAGAGTTATAAATTCCTGGAACAAAACAGTGTTCAACCAATTCGAATACACCTTTACTTTATTGAAAACATAATCTGTGAAAAGACAACTTAGAAGAAAACAATTTTTCCAGTATGTTTCTCCTGATGTTAGAATATCAGGCAACCATAGAAACACCTTACAACATTTTCATCCAGTTGAGGGAGCATGGTACCTGAAACATGGTTCAATAGAACCTGCCTTAAGCTAAAGTGACTTTTCTAGATAATAACATTTCCATGATATTCATTTATTCTGCTAAATGAAAATTTGAAAAGAGTGTGTTGAAACAATTTACAGAGTAATTTGATTGGAACAATAAATTTAAAAAAATTAAATTGCTGGTTCCTTGCACCCCTATTCCCATACATGTTAACCCTTGCACGTCCTCAGTGCCTAATGTTTTGCAAACTGTTGTTGTCCTGGTGTTTGTGTGGCGTGGCATTGTCTTGTGGATGTGGCAACTTAATCACGCTTTTATCGTAACAATCACATCATCATTCTTGCTTGCCATATGACTACTGATGTTTCAAATTATACCATTTAACATGATGAGGAATATGTAGGCATACATACTTACACAGCACAGTAAGGTGTGGTAGTCATGTGTGTACAATGAATGGGTAAAGATTCACATGAATTGACTACTATCAAACATCTTTTTTTCCAATAATCAATCTCCAATTATACTACATGTATATTGTGAATTAATAAAAAAGAAAACTTCTTAATGTTTCATAAACTTTAATTAATACAATTTTCTGTTGCATATAATCAATCCAACCTTGTGATAAAAGTACAATAAAACATCAACAAAGAATCAAAACAATACAAATAGTATATCAAGAGTTTGACGGAAAACTATTGTAACTCAGTTATGATAATGAAACAGTTTACAACAGTGTGGTGCCAAAGCCTCAATTAATAAAATCATTAATATTCTGTTATCATGATTAATAATAATAATGGTAAACTTTCCAAGAAATTAATTTGATTGTATAGAACACATTTCAATAAATCTCTTTTAAAGGTAGATAGTCAAGATTTTGTCAAAATATACTTAGTCGTAAACATGAGCAAATTGATAGTGAATGCTTTCATACAGATGTACTCTATACACTGCATTGTCACTTTTATTACATGTTTTCCAAACCCTACATACACAGGTCCGAAACAGATTATGTATATATATTCCGAAACATTTAATATCACAACATACAAGCTGAGTTACCGCTAACATAGGAATACCTGTAGCGTACTTGTGTTTTGGAATTCCAGAAAACTTTCAAAAAAAGTTATAAGTGCAGTGATTTAAAGATCGTTTCTGTAAAGGCATTTACACGCCAACTTTTCAAAATCTTTACCTAGGATATTTTGATAAAAATCAAGACTATCTTTAACTTTGCAATAATAGATGATTTGAATATTACTTGTTATATAACAGACATGATTTAAACGAACAAAACAAGAGAATTGGCTCAAGTCCATGTAAAATCTAACCATTCAGCCACATGATGAAAAAAGGAGACAATTTGCTGAAAAGAGACAGATTTTCACCCCTTTACAAAGAGAGGATACCTTTTAAAGTTTAACAATTTACATTTAAATAACAAATAATGTTGCTCTACACTGACAGAACAGGAACACTTGTTATCTGTGTAGACTATAAGTAATCTGCTGAAAAAATTTATGATCAGTGATGTTAAAATTATAATCACATGCAGACTGATGAGAAAACTGAATGTATACCATAAATCTATCAACAATTTCATTTATTCCTGAGATTGTAATGGTTACCTAGCAACAACTACACATATACAAATCCACTACAAATCAGCCTGTACTAATTATTTGTATTAACATAATTGAAAGATAATTATAAACAAGCAATGCTTTTGATTTTTGAGTAATGTAACAAGCAAATAGTTTCATGTTATATATCTACAATGGATCATGTAACTACTTTCATACACTCAGAAGGCCCCGGACTCATAAGATAACATGAATGATATATTTAGTACCACTAACATCTACTTCTACATGACAACTGATTTACTATATAGATCATCATTATCAGTTCAGTATCCAAAGTTGTATGAAGCTTCCAATACCCTAGCACTAACCTTTACCAATCCTTCATTAATATTACTACATTAATATGGCCATAATACACCAATTCCTTATCATACCCATCTCGTACCATTTTAACATGTTTTTATTCTCACAAAAAGGGCCCCACGATCTGAGAACAAGAGTCAAATATATAAATGTGCAGGAAACAAGTCATCATTCTAAATTGAGTAAAATAGATGATACTTAATATTGATCTGTAGAACAATCAATGTACATGTACTTGATAAAATGTTAAGTTCAATCAAATATCATTTTTAAAACACCAGGCAATGACATATCTTTGTCATAGTGTCTTGTATCTTTTATTTTTTCTGGCCAGTGTATTTCAGACAAAGGTTCAGTTTCACCTGCTGGTCCATTCACTGGTCTTTCGATTTCCCCCTCAACTTTTATGTCTCTATGCACCTTCATCACACCAGTAGTTTTATTACTATTCCTATCTTTCATGTTGTGACATTCACATGCAATTTGGGCATCAACACATTTAATGCTCTGTCTGCCAACCTGTACTGTTGCATTTATATTGTTAATGTTACAATATTTAGAATCATTTTCATTTTTCACTTCATCTCTTGGTCTCTCAGTGGTACAATCAACTATATCTGAAGCCAACTGACATTCACACACAATATCATCTTGCAGACATTTTGAATGCTTTCTGTCTAACTGTATGATTACATTGCCTTTATCAACATTACCAATCTCTGTTTCATCTCTCAACTCTCTTTCAGAAACATTGTCTGAATGAACAAATGTACCACTCACAGTATGCTGGTTATCAGACAAACCAGCGCCTATATCATCAGTCACTGTTTCACTATTCAACATATCACAACTATTTATATCACGACCAGCATCTTCAATTTCCATCCCATTACTACAGCTACCTGTATCTCCTTCAAACTTGTCGTTAAAATCATGGTAAACATCACTATCACAGTATTTTTCTTGAAATGTTGGTGATAATCTTGAGCTAATGTTATCTGATAAATTCTCCATAGATTTTACATGGTTAGACAGCCATCAGGAATTTGAATTCATACCAAACACACTGTTCAATGCTTCAATGTCTTTATTATCACAATGCTGGTACAGTTCTGACTTGCCCATGAGGGATATTGCCATTCTTAATGTACTCCAGACGTTCTGTGACATAACAACATTAGGATCTTTCATTCCTTGACTCTGTTTTTGTAAATTCAATGCATTTAGAAAATGTTCTACAGCCTCCCTGTAAGAAAAGAAATTAAATATTTAAAGTAAGTTTCATACATCTGAGATTTTTTTTCAAAGAAACGTCTTGTCCAGGACTTATGGTAATGTAACAATTGGCTTGTTCGACATAGCGGGCTAGTTGCCCCAGGATATCAGTCAATAACTCATTTAGTAACAAATAAACATACACAATGATATCTTCACATGTATGTGTTTGTGGGATTCTAAGGTTTGACTTAAATCTGAACACTTGGTAATTTCTACACTGACACATACCATGTATATATAATTCAACAGCTCTTATCTCGCAAATTAAAATGCATGTCTAAAATGTTGAATTTACTTATAGCCATGACAATGCAATAGCTTGTGATTCCATTATTTTACATCATGGGGTCAATATTGATGTATGATTAGGTTTGTCTATTTGTATCCACTTGTCTGATGTTGTTTAAAATGATACTTGTCTGGGACTAACTTCAGCTAAACTGTTGGTAGCCTGAATCAGCATTAGACTAGTCCGGGATGTCGCGCTAGTAGATTTCTAGAGCCCTGATGAGAGCAATATTAAATAGACAGTCAATAGAAACATATTATTTCAGTTCCTACTGATCACACAGCCTATAGATTGTACCAACATTAAGAACATGCTGTCGTTTCAGTATATGAATGCCATACTGTCAACCACTCGAGGTAGCTTGGTCAATACTCGGGCAAGGTTTATGTTTTCTGTGATAGATTGACAGATAATACATCATAATATATTGATCTCTATATATGATTCAATATGAAAAGTTGTCAGTTGATTGCAGAGAGACAGGATAAACATAGTTGTAAACATACCAAACACTGGCTTGTTCTATATACATGTAATTGAAATACTGTTACATATCAGTATTAATCTCAAATGACAATAATATGGCCCTTAAAAAGTTGCATCCAAAGTTATGAAATTGTGCAAAATACTTAAGGAAATGGATAGTGAGTAGTGTAACTTGTCTGAATATCATCAAGTAATCTCATACAAGCAGTCTTTACTAGACAATACACAATACATTAGATAGGACACACCTTGCAATGCAGTTGATAGAATATTAATACGCAAAACGAGAGTAACAATATTTTGTCATGATGATTGATTGAAAATGAATGGAACAAGGACTGTGGTAGGATTAGGTAGATGACACTTGAATTTGTACACAAACTTATACAGTCGGACCTCATTCATTCAAATTCATCAGGTCCGAAATTTTATTTCCAATAATACATGGTTTCAAATAGCCTATTTCCATTCACCGGGACCAGATATTTATTTCAGAAGATACCTTATATGCCTTATATTTGGATAGTAGGTTGTCGAATAAACAAGGTCCGACTGTATTAGCTTATTTATGACGGAAGTTAAATGTGTAACTAAATCACTCTCATATCTGTTTCATAGAAAAAGCCAGTTACTGAGATCTATTATCAGAAGGCATGATCTTGAATCAGACGAGGTTCAAACACACGACCTCTGACCCACTACTACAAGTGCTCCCTCTTGTTGGTTCACCTACCTGTGAGCTCCAAGATTGATGCAGGCAATACCAAGGTTATATCGGGACCTGATAAATCCTGGAGACAGTTGTAAAGCATTATGGTACGCATCGACAGCTTCCTCACTTCTACTGCCATTGGCTAAAGTTGCACCAAGTTTATTCCACAACAAGGCATCCTGTAATTATTGAATAAATATGCTGTTTAGTAAATCAAATAATTGGTTATACCACGTGTGGTAGCAAATGTATCAAATCTTTCTTTCTCGACACTATTCTGCATAAACGTGTCACAGCTTGGCCTAGGAAAGTGATAGGGAGTATATCTTGGAACACTTAAAAAGATACACAATATTATTTTAGACTGCTTTTAAGCTGAAATACTTTCTGAATAGTACATGAAAAATCATTTTTTTCAGATCAAACTTATGAAAGCTTATGAAAGTATTAAGCCTGGAATGCTTATGTCAACCAATGTTGTTATCAAGAATCCCTCTCTAGTGGTCATTACAAAGTAGACATCAATACAATAAACATGACTTTTCTAGGTTTTTAGCATCCATGTTTTAACCAAAGTATGAACATTTTGTTTCATAATGATATGTTTAGAGTCAGAGGTACTCAATTCTCAAAGTTTCTACAAAAGTTTACCTTTGGTCGGACTTGTAAGGCAGCAGAGAAACAATCCACAGCTTTATCATATTCTCCACTGAGATTGAATAAAACACCAAGCCCACTCTGTACATCAGCATCAATCTCTCCGTGTGGAGCGGCTCTTGCTGCACTGATGTATAAATCTTGTATAGCTTTATGTTCATGGCTGCAAGTATATCACTTACTGAATCAACAAACAACATTTCTCAGACATGAAAAGTATTCAACATTGAACATTTAAACTTACAGGAGTTTTCAGAAGTGATGAATGCATTCAGAGAAAACTGTAAACGCCTTTGTACGTGACCTTGGAGGAACAGACCTGATTCACGCGACATTGCGCTTACTTGTGTCATTGGAATTCTGTGAATTGTTAAAAGCTGAGACACGAAAACACTTAAGGGAAGTAGACAGACTAACAAACCTACCATGCCTTTTTACTTTACCATAAATTTCGAAAATATTCCGTATCTTATTTGAATTTTTTTATGGAATTGGTAGCTTATTTTCCACACTGGCTTCTTTTGCAGAACTATTTTTTTAGAAAGAAAATGAAAACTGTTTATTTTCAAATTTATACAACACCTTACTTATATACTATATTTGCCAGAGGCAACAGATTATGCTAAATGACTACAGTAAGCTGGTCACACAGGGTAGAGATGCTGTTTAGTACAGTTAATATTTATTATATGTTAATTTACAGTGGCAGTGGATGCGTTATTGATAGGGGTGTCACGATATACTGGTACATCGGTATGTTGCACTAGTTATGTAGCCAAACTGTATTGTACCACAATTTAAAATGAACGTACTGGTTGTTTACAATGCATTTTTTCTGTTTTATGCAGAAAGTTGCTGACAAATAACTATTAAGTTATGAAATTATCTCGCCATGAAAACCTCATGTGAGTCAAAAACTGAAATAAGAACTGTTCAATTTTAGCTTGGTACTATCTGGTCATTTTAATTACGCATCAAAAGCTGAAATGAGATTGATTGTAACATTTTTGAAGGGTTTGTAATTGTATTTTAATAAAAGTGTACAAAAATAATGTATATTCATATCCTGGGTTAATGAAGTAATATATTGTGTGGTGCATATTGCAATACATTGCTAATGTATTGCAATATATTGTGGTATGCTTCAGGTGTATCGTGACAGCCTAAGTTGCTGGACAGTCGTTATTTATTCTGCTAACCCACGTTTGTTACCTAGATACATATGATGAGACTTTCGGGTGCTGTTCCACGGGTTCTGGTACGAGATGTGCGTATCTTTCATTATTCTTCAACCAGAGTTTGAGCGTGTGACATGCATGTGATCCAAGTGATTCATTTGTATAGCTCACAGCTAGTGACATCAATCCTATCAGATTACTTGGTTGAAGCTCCAAACATCTGTAAAACATAATGACTTGAAATTGTTGAACTATCAAACAATGGAAGATAAAAGTATGTGACACAGAGATATTCCATTTGTTCTAACCCAAATATTTCATATACTGAATAAGGAACCATTCCTACCAATGAGGATCCTCTATACAATACATGAACAAAAAAAAACATGATTACACATTTATATAACACTAAGACAAAATACCTACAATTGATCTATCATCATCATTTGAACAAGCATAAGAACGTATAAGAGTCCTATCCCCTGACTAGTAATGTATCATTCTTCTGTGATATTTATCACAAGTAAACCAAGATAGAGTTATAGCACTTATTGCAGATGTCCTCTATTATTATTGAGTGAAGTAATAGCAACATAAATTTTGTGCAATAGTTTTAGAGTTATGCTCCCAACAAAAAATGTAATCAAGGGAGATAATTAAAAATAAGTAAGATAATTTTGATTCTTGTACATTGCATTTCCTCTCAATGTCCTCTATCGTTGTGTGAAGTTCAAACAAATGCAGTCAATAGTCCGGACAAGAAAATGTAATGAAGGGAGATAATTCAAAAGGTAAGTGAGACAGAGTTATGGTTCTTGTACACTGCACTTTCTCTCAATGTCCTCCGTCATTGTGTGTAGTATCTACAAAATCCACTGAATAATTTTGGAGTTATGCTCCGGACAAAAGTGTTACGAACGTACAGATGGACAGAGACCATTACCATATCCCCTTTCACATTCAGGTTTGGGGAGGGGGTTGGGGGGGGGGGAGGAGATAAGAACGGCCACTCACTTATTTAATGCAGCTATGGCGGCTGGTTCCTGTTCATTCTCTGCTTGTGTTGTACCTAAATATTGCCAGGCCTGTAATTATAAAAATATAATGTTAGAACATATAACAAATAGACATAAGTACCAATTTCATCCAAAAAGCATTTCATAACAGCAAAGAGTAAAACACACAATAAGTTGTTGTATCTGATGCCAAAATACTTATTTTAGCATGCCATCTGTAGAAAAAACTCAAATACAGTCACCTAGAAAACTAGAACCATACACAAATAATTCTATGGATATTGTTTAAATGAATCACAATTGCCTTAAAGAACATTCCCGAACATTAAATTAGTTACCAGTATATTGAGCAAATTTTAACAAATCAACTTAAAATCACATCATGAGAGACATGACCGACCCCACACCATCAACGAAGGATATGCTTATGCGAAAGACGTTTAAAAAAAATTCATTGAACAATTTTGGAGTTATGCTCTGGACAAAAGTGTTACGGACGGACAGAGACCATTACCATATCACCCTTCACCTTCAGCAGGGGAGATAATAAGACAGAAATAACATTTACTTCTACGTGTGTTTCATCTTTTTTAACAGCAGCTTCGAACAATAGAACAGCATTTGGTATATCTCCCTTCTGTAACATTTCTATACCAGCTTGAAACGGGTCAGGATGGTTGATTAATGGATTATCTTCTTCAAACTTGTATTCCTGCAATATGATGTGATTTCAAGACATTGTATAAGTGAATACAATAACCGGTCAACATAAGAGTATTTATACTATTTTACAAGTACATAACACAAAAATAGTGATTGCGAATGAAATTCATATGTAGTGGATTCTTGTTGGCTGGAACTCGGTTGTGTCAAACAAGTTCATGACGACGAGAGTCCACAGTACAAACATCAACGATGCATATTTTTAACAAAGTGACCAATAATGGTACAGGGGTTCCACTAGGTGCTGAATTTCAGGGGTCAATTTTATCATTTTTGACGGGATTTTACCATTTTATAGCCAAAATACCTATAAATTAGAGAAAAATTGACCCCTCAGCCAGAATCCTAAGGGTCAAATTATGGCCTTTAGGAAAAACCCCTGTGTTATATATATTATTCAATAAATTATTTAGACAATTACTAAGCATGTAAAACCTCAGTAAAAAGACTATCATTGGGACCCTTGGAAACTGGTCTTCTTATTTAGGTAGTCAATTGTGTTCTTAATTTTGAGGTGGTCTTAATATTCAAGTGGTCTTTAAGTGGGGTTTTACTGTAAATATGTTATGAAACAAAAGGATCACAAGCAGTAAGAGTAAAATATTTATAAACCTTGTAAGGCTGAGTTTCCTCAAAGTCTGTTAACCATGCGTTTTCTTCACCGGACCTGAAGTAACAGAGAAAAATAATAATGTACATCATGTAGATAAGACACAGCTATTGTCATACATATGATTTTCATACCAGGAAGATTATATAACAAAAAGAAACTGAATGGTTTGTGTTGCTAGAAAAACAGATGGGGTGCTTCAAATAAGGAGCCACACCCTACTTTTTGCTGGTTGGAACACTGTGCCTTGTCTGAGTTTCAAACTCACATCCGGTGAAATTGACATACCCAGTATATCCCATTGATGGTATTGCACAAGGCAAATTACACATTACAAACAACGATACATACTGTGAGACATCTTGCCAGTGTTGTTCCAACTTTTCCCAGAATTCCGCATCAGTGACACTTTTCTCTGACGTAAATTCTTCCTCCCATTTATCAACAAGAGATCTCTGTAACAATAAACATATCCATAAAACACAACTACGGTATACACACTGAACATACACATCAATACACCTGAACAATCCACTTAAATACAACATTTTACCTTACAAAAAACAAAACCTATCACATAATTATACAAACTTAATTCTTGAAGTATATTCAAGTAAATTTAGAAAAAAATTACAGTCAGCATTCTTTGACACATTACAAAGAAACAAAATTGAAAAACAGATTTATACAAGAAATTTAGTTTTATCAGGTATAGAGTGAACAGTTTAAAGCAAGATTGAACAATGCATGTTTAAATATTCTTAATGTGAACAGTTATTAAAATACTGACTAGAAAATGTGATTTAGATTTTTTATGTTATATTTTGTTAGTAAAGTAAGCTAATGTCAGTATTCATTGTGTTAGTGAACTGTATAATCAAACCACATGTACAACTGTTATTCATTTCACCGGGTATCTGAAAGAGAAACTGCCTACATATTCTATGGTGAGTATCTAAATCAGCAGCTCCACAGTCGCACTGATACAAGACAGGTCATACAGGGTCGAATGTGGTGAAAGACTTTAATATTCCCAAGATAAAATAAAAACTTTTTGTGACAGACAAAGTTAGTATCATGCTGTTACCTTGGCATGTGACAGACAAAGTTAGTATCATGCTGTTACCTGGGCCCGAGATTATAACAGATACACTCTGCACTCAAACCACAAAATTTACTCATATGAGTCTAATAGTGGAAAGTCGTGTGTGAAAATTGTATGAAAATGTCAAAGAATATTCAGCAGTCATTTAATTTATAATAATCCCTACCTGACTCATAAGGGTAAATTTTATAACTTGAGATTTGAGTGATGAGTGCAAGTATCTGTTATAATACCTGACTCTGGTAGCAATCAGATACTGAACCCAACTGCTTGTTGTAAATATATTTATACATTTGTATGTAATAATACAGATTTAACAGAAACTGTTCCATTTCAATGCACAGTAAGGTGGCTTTTAGATTAAAACATAATATTTCTCTTCCTTAAATGACTAAAGGTATCAGATCTCTGTAAGTGATCCACAATAGCAATCATAGTTTCAAGGTGTGTGTTTGCACATCATATCTTTAATGAGAAATTCATCCAAAGCACAGGAGATTGTCACCAGTTCTCTCCCCTTCTATTTCCCTTCAATAGTATATGTATACATATGATACAGATGGCATAAAGGGAGATAACTCTAGATGGGATAAGGGAGCTAGCTAACTTGTGACAATCTCCTGGGATCCAAAGTAAATAGAATCTTCTCTTCGAGTGACATGATATACATGTTATTGTGACAGTGTGACAGAGATTGTAAGCTATAAACATGTTATTTCCAGCCTTATGTGGAGATATAACTTGTAGATAAATACTGCGCAACAGTTAAATAACAAACATTTATGGAGAACCTGAATGGTAACTTCTGGTACACTGAGGGAAATACAGACAATTTACATCATTACATTTTATTGAGACTCAAACTCTGCACATTAGTAGACATGAGGGCATTAGCCCCCCCCCCCCCCCCCCTACCCCAGTAGCAACTTATTAAGTTTTGTTCTAGTCATGGACAGGTAACTAGTCAGAATTGGACAGCACACCACTCTAAGGAAACTGAAAAGCAAGCAAGCAGTGAGCAAAGAGTTGGGTACACACCATTAGGTAGGCAGTTTGAAATTTAGGACACTATGGAGTTAGTAAATCCTAGGCTGCGTTTCATCAAAAATCCTAAGTATGAAAAGATAGGAGTGAAACTTTCTGGAAGGAATAAGTCATGTTTGCTCAATATGTTTCAAACATTTTGGAGTGTAAATATCTTTAATATTTCATATTCTTTAAGATTAAACTCAAATTTGGTTGAACCTTGTTTTTTAAATTCATGTAACAAAACTTGCTTTAATTGGCTTAGGTGCGAAAAGTCTACTTAGGAGTGAAAAGCGCACCTAGGACTTTTGATGAAATGCACCCCTGATCTATGAAGGTATGCAAAGAAACAGCATACTTTGTACTTTTTGTTTAAACAATTACATATACTCCAGCCATACACTCACAAACATAGAACATTAAGAAAGTAGAAGAAGTGGTATCATAGCTAAAATATTGTTACGTATTTTAAGAAAACAGTGAACTTAAAATGTATATAAGAATTTCCGTTAATCGTTCATATTGAATAAAAGATTTTAAATTTACTGTCACAGCAATACATGTCAACAGCGACTACATGTATCGTTAATCTGAAAGAAATGCCTTTTAATAAACTGGCAGAAATAATTAATCAGCAGAAAGCTTAGAAACACAGAAAATAGTGATTGTGGAAGATTAAGCCCTAGCAAAGATCACAGCAAACTATATTGAGGTAGTTTAATACCTTCTGACTAGGTAGAGATTCTTGACTTTTTGTGGCAAATTCATTTGCCCAGTCTTCTGATTTTTCATCTAAAGATTTTTCTATGACCTCGTTATCCTTAATTGTTACATCACCATCACTGATCTTTTTTACAAATCTCATAAACTGCAGAAAAAATTAAGAAAAAAAACTAGAAAGAGCCACATTACCATAGGGATGATAAAAACATAGCGGCAAAATTTGAAAATAAAAAGATGAGATTTTTGTTTACAACAAGGCAATATTTAGTAAATATCATGTAGAACACTAAATAATTATTTCAACATCAAATAATCATTAAAATACCACTCAATTTTATTGGCTAATTATGAACAAGAATTGATACTATGTTGAAGTTGATCTTTCAAAGGTAGTTCAAAATAATACAATTCATTACTGACTAATCTGTGGGTGAGAACATGTAGGCACAATGCCAAGTGGAAAAATTTGGAAAAAAATACTACGAAAATACTCTGGATGAAGATTTCACACATCACAAGAGGGCCATGATGGCCCTATATTGCTCTCCTGAGTACACTGCCATTTTGCAGGGGGCCACTAGGTGTTGAATCTTAAGGGTCATTTTGATAATTTTTGACCAGATTTTACCATTTTATAGCCAAATTACAAAATGACCCTTCAGTCACTTAGGTTACACTTACAACACTTTGAATAACAAGAGATGTTTGTAAAACATTATGCCCCCCTGTGACCTTGACCTTTGACCCCAACATCAATAGGGTTCCTCTGCTACCAAAGATGAATGTGTGGACCAAGTTTGAGGATGATAGGTCAAGGGGTTCTCGGGTTATTGATCGGAACCGAAAAGGTTAGGGACGGATGGACATACCGACCAACATGTGCAAACCAATATGACCTCTCTTGTTCAACAGGGGGCATAAAAATCTCGAAACAGTTCAAAGCTGACATTTATACAAACAAACACTGTTTACATTCATATCCCAATACCGGAACTTCTCTATCACTGACAAAAAACATTATTACCGTAAAATTAATATTTTCATAGCCACATAGGTTTGACGTTGCATAAGAATGTAAAGATTTCTGATTATGTTTGCAGGAATAAAGCTCTGGACAGTATAAGATAGACAAAGGGTGAAGTTTTTAGAAATTTCAGGCTAAAAAATCTTTAATAATTATACTTCTAGATAATGACCTCATAACACACAATTAAGTTTGATTGCCATAAGCAAATTATATCACTTTTGAAAATTATCTTTGTCAATGGAGCAAGATACAAAATATAAAGTACATTTCATGAATTACATTTTTACTTTGACTATGTGGAAAGTACAATTTCAAAGACTGTGTATATAAATCCTATGATGCCTTGAAGGTAATAAAAACTTCACTGCTTTTATCTAGCTCATCAAAATATTTAACACCATACCTCAGAGCTGTTTAATTTTGGATCATCTACACCATCTAATAATTCTTTCGCAGTTTTCTGAAGGTCACCTTCCTGACCTTGGAAATCATCAATCCATTTACTGTCATCAAGAATCCCTGTATCTTCAGTCCTGAAAGTATAATTGCTTGTAATACATTGTAGGATTCAAACAGCTTGTAATTAAACTATAAAATAAGTCGGGAGACCTGAAACACACTTATTAAATTTTTGATAATACAGTCTGACTTTGTTTATTTGACAACCTTCAATCCTACTATTTGGTATCATCCGAAATAAATATCAGGTTCCATTGTATCTTCTGAGGCATGTCAAGTTGAAATGAGCTAGTTGAAACTATGTATTATTTGAAATAAAATTTTGTAGTACCTGATGAATTTAAATGACCAAGCTCCAACTGTATTCCAAAATGCATATTGTTTTATTAGAGTGAATGATAGTTCATATGATAATGAAATCATATTTACCATGGTCTGTGTTCTGTCTGATCCAAATATTCCTCCGCCCACTTCATTGGTGGAACTCTTGAAATTTGATTATTGGGGGTGTTACCAAGAAATTCTTGTGACCAATCATCTCGTGGCTTTTCGTTCTCTGTAGCCATGAATTCATTAGCCCACCCTCCAGGATCGGTGGCAGCTAACTCAGCAATAGCTGGTCCTACAATGTATAAAAAACGTAATTATGTACATCTTCAAAGCCAACCAAGTATTCTGAGCAGAGGTAATATTGAAATGAGAATTTCTGGGATACTCCCACTTTTATTGAGAATTATTTACATATATATGCAGATGTACTGAATTTACTGCTTAATTATTATCCCCATCCTTTTCCTGATTTTCATGTTGAAGTAACATTTTTGCCAGATAATGTTCAAAAATAATCAAAGGGCTGTAACTCCCTAATAAATGTCAAACCTGAATGTAGTAACAATATGCTCCCCGGGGCATCTAATGGAAGATTCCATTTAAGTTTCATACAAATCCAATGAGCAGTTTGAGTAATGAAGCAGATGGACGAAAAAAACAACAACAGACTGACCGATTGACCAACACAGTGACCCATATATATCCCACTAAACTTTGTTTGTGGGAGTAAAAATATTTGGAAAAGAAACAAATATAATCTAGGAAAACAGTAACAAGAACATATAAATTACAAAAAAGTGCTGTTCTGATAACCGGATATATAGTCTTACCTCTTAGTGGAACAAAATTTTGTTCTGCACCTTCAATTTCTCTCATTTCTTGTAATAAACTTCCCATATGGAATGTGTGGGGAGCCATGGCAACTCTTTGACTACCAAGAAACTCATCAACCAACTAAAACAACACATCAATAAAATCAATGTTTCTATACAAATAACATAATGAACACAAGGGACATTACATTAAAAACTTAAATTACAGCGAGAGGTTATCAAGTTGTGTACAGAGACTGGATGATTAACTCTGCTTAACCTGCCAATGACGTGCCCCAATCTAATTATAAGGACTTTAGAAAAGCTGGTAAAACAGCATGGATATCAACAAATGTTTGAATATTCTTGCATACATCAGAGTATTCAAAGTCTGCATGATTACATTGTTTGCCTTTAAACTTCTTTTCCTTGAGCATAACAACTTTATGAAAACCATGTATTAAGGAACTTATATGTATCAATTATGGAGCGAGAAGTAAAGGAACACTTCTACTACATACTTCATTGGGAGCAGCTTCTGCAAGTGGTCTTTCAATCTGAAAAAAGTACAACAACAAAATAAAACATGTAAAAAATATAAATAATAACATAGAAAACATTTTATGTTGAGTGTGTGAGACACTTACTAACAACTTGTAATTTTACTAAATCACTTTTCCAGAGTTGCTATCCAGTAATAGCACCTGATTTTAGGGGTTGTAAAGTTCATGGAAGCTTGAACTCATGACCTTTAGATCTGGAGTCAGGCACTCTACTCCTCAGCTACTATGCCTCCGTTTCAATGATTGAGGTATGTACACTAAGATTAAAATTAATGTTTCTTGAATAGTCAGTACAAATTACAAGATAAGTTCAATATTGGGTTCAAAGTAACAGTAGTAAGATCAACTAGGAAATGTTTGTAATGAACATAGAGATAAAAAAGAGTTGAGTATAATTATAAATATCAATAGAAGGACAGACAGAAACTAGTGCTATTCATGAAGGAAAGAGAACCTTTGGATACGTAAAAATCTCTTTGACAAACTCTGCAAGAGTTATATGAACCAATAAGAGTTTTAAAAAGAATTGATACTGAATATAATGGAATCACAAAGAAACTCACTGGATGTTGTATTCTGGACCCCGGTCTACCAGGCAAAAATCCTTCCTAAAAAACAAAAAAGTTGAATAACTTGGAATATACACAATATTTTATTCAAAATCAGGGTAAATGGATACCAATCCCTCCACAGAAAAAATATTTCAAAACTGTATGCTCATAAATATCGATGATTTTGTGTGATGCTCATTTACAACCATACATGTAGTTAAATCAGTATTTAGTTAATGGTATGACATAATTTTTAATATCTAACTCAGTATGTGTATGTATGAAATTAATTGACAAAGGGATTGGTCAGATATGCTACACATCAATTTAACACATACCATATGATATAAACATATTGTATGTTAAATAGTCTGGTCACACCCCCTTTCCCAACTCATGTGGCTTTTACTGCCCTTTCAGGAAGTCCTGAGGAAGGGCATGACGTACCATAATTCAAAACAGACAAAAATATCCAGGGACCTCATTCACCAACATTTTAATACCGAAACTCAAACGTAGACTTTAAATTTGCAAAAGTTATGTTTACCAGCTTTTCGTTTTCATTAAATCTATACAAATGAAATTTTGTCTGAATAATTGCTGTTACCCACTCTACATTTATGGCAATTAATATCAATATCTGTATTGTTATAACAACGCAGGAGGAAAAAGAACATTTAACATTTTAAAGTCTAAATGTTAGTGAATTTAGGCCCCTTGTCTACATGCCTAAACTGGACAACTAGAAGATATATGTTGGACACTAAAAGTAAAACAGCAACAACAAAAATTGATGTTTGATCTTAACTATTGTTACCTGTCTCATGGCTCGATCGTTTGTCATGTGGGAGGTAAGCTTCATGAGAGAGTTAGTGCCACCACACTCTCCCTCAACTAAATTTCTCATAGCCATCTTTGATGTCTAATCAAAATACACTAAAGCTAGAAATAAAAAAATAAACGCTTCAAATAAATTAAATCCATTATAAATTAAAGGCTTCATCATTATTCACATTTAACTTAAAAAGGCAGATCCCTCATTGGAGTACCCAGTTAGTCTAAGGTCAGTCCACAAGGATTTTCTATGATTTGAGGTTTCATGTTGTTCAAGTAGAAAACACAACCTCTAGATAGATCGCCACCAAGGATATTCTATGATTTGACCCTGTGACCTAGTTGTTGACCCCTTCTGACTGGGAATCAAATATGACTTGCATTTCAGGTAGAAAATGTGGCCTTTATATAGAGTCCAAGAGAATTTTATGAATTGACCCAGTGACCTGAATTTTGATCCCACTTGATTCTGAGTACTGCACTTGATTTGCATTAAGACAAAATTTTGATACAATTTCAAGAAGTTCAGGTTGAAAATGTAGCCTGTAAAACGACCACACGGATTTTTTATAATTGAGTCATGTGACCTAGTTTTTGACCCCACATGACCTAGTATTTAACTTGACTTGCATTTTATTTAGACAAACAAGTTAACAACCTGATCAAGTTCCATATAGTTCAGGTTGAAAATGTAGCATGTAACAGTGTCCACAAGGGTTTTGTATGATTAAACATTTGACCTACTTTTTGCCCCAAATGACCTTTAAGTATCGAACTTGACCAAGATACTCTAAACATACAACATGAACAAACCCCATAAATTAAGAGAAAAAAAGACAATCATACAGTCGTAGAAGTCAAATTATTACACTAGGATAAATTTAGTAAAAAACAGCTTCACATTCATTTTAATGAACATTTCAGTAAAAAATTTCATATATTTTTACAAATTTATCATTTGTCCATAAAATTAAAGCAGTGGGTAGCCATACGGTAACCAAACAATTAGCCTCTGGGCCGTCCAGTAACCAAATGTGCAACCTGTCATATACTTTAGCTTGGCTAGGCATCCAGTAATTAATAATAATATAATGATGGCTTTAATGCATTTGCTGAAAACTGGAGCACTAATGCTGTTTGTAATGACATGCATAACAGAATGATAACCATTAAAAAACAGCAACATGGTGAATAGAATGTTTAACTACACAATGTTTGTTTTTTTCACATTAATGATTAAGTTAACTTTTAAGAAATTAAGTATTGGTTACAGGACGGCTAGCCAAACAACACAGGACAGGCCTGCCGTTCGATAACCAAACAGTTAAACCAACACACTAGCCATCCAGTAATCAAACAGTTAGACCCACACGCTAGCCATCCGGTAACCAAACAGTTAAACCAACACGCTAGCCATCCGGTAACCAAACAGTTAAACCAACACGCTAGCCATCCGGTAACCAAACAGTTAAACCAACACGCTAGCCATCCGGTAACCAAACAGTTAAACCACACGCTAGCCATCCGGTAACCAAACAGTTAGACCACACGCTAGCCATCCGGTAACCAAACAGTTAGACCAACACGCTAGCCATCCGGTAACCAAACAGTTAAACCAACACGCTAGCCATCCGGTAACCAAACAGTTAAACCAACACGCTAGCCATCCGGTAACCAAACAGTTAAACCAACACGCTAGCCATCCGGTAACCAAAAAGTTAGACCCACACGCTAGCCATCCGGTCACAGGCTGACTTGGCACTGGCATTGTTTTAAATGTTTGTTAAGGGGTTAAAAGCTCTGTCACAAATTTTATTATTTATACACAACACATTCTGATTTTGCAGAAACAGAGAGATACATTGAAATCAAACTGTGTAATACAACGATCTACGTTACAACTCCATTCATTTTTCTGATTTTGTTACCAATATCATGATCAAAATTCGAAATGTGAAGATATATAACATAAGTTATGATTTACCTTACCTTAGTTCTAATTTTTGATAGCCTAAGGACATCCAAGCGGAAGTGACTACGTGAAGACTTTGTTACAATATAGTTCGTATATTAAATGCGTGTATATTTCACATTTATGTAAAATAAACTTTAACAGTGAGCTCCTTCAAATACTGATACAAATTTAAATGGCGGCGTATATGCTGTTAATTTAATTATAAATAATTTTAAAGCACATTCTTTCGCGATTCCGGATGAAAGTAGATCAGAGCGGAAGTCGGCCATATTGGATTGTTGACATCGGGAACCTGTTAGAAACGAAACGATTTTTTCTCGTCTAACTCACTTATAATTAGATTTCAAGATGCCGTCGCGAGCTGAAGATATCATGAAGGGATTTAAATTGTATCCTTTATTTTTGTATGGTTTTTAAACTTGCATGATCGAAAATGAAATGTAATAATTAATATTGTCGTAATGTAAACAAATTCTACGAAGCGTCAAATGGCTGCAATAATCGTTCCTTGTCATTTCTTTGAATTGCTTTTTACTTCCTGCTTGTTACAAGGAAGGATTTCCGGTTATTCAGATGGTGTTGGTAGAATAATGCAGGTAGGAACTTGGATGGCTAAGGTGTGAATATGGGAATGCAAATTTCCCAGTTTCTTTCAGTTGAAGTTGGAACACAGTAAACGTAGGATGAAAAGTGTGTGCATGCACGGACATATAAACCATGGTGTGGTGCTTGAATCTATGGCCCCACCTCAGACACCAGATCACTACAAAGCACATTGAACAATGTCTATAGTCGTGACTCGTTGGGGGTGAGATGATATGGATATAACGCAACAGATAGATCTAGCACAATACACCAACAAATTCATTCCACTGCTTCACTTGTTATTATTAATGTTAATGAAATGTTAAATGAATGCACTAGTTCAGAACATTGAAATTGAATTCACAATATCACAAGTCAAGAACAGAAAAAATGAATTCAAACAATTTGTCAACAGTGTTTTACTAAGTTTAAAGTCCAGATTTTGATAAAAAGTCAACATTGATAGAAACTTGCAGTTCTTCTGCAGGCATAGAAAACAACTTTCAGAGAAAATATTATATTTATTGTATAAAGTCTGTTGGATGAAAATGGTTGGGGACAAATTATACTTCACATTCATTTGGATGGTTTGAATTCTAATATTGTACAGTTACAGGTTCGAATTGTTTATGATCATGACTAGTTCTCAAAAGCAATGAATTATTCAGAACTGCAACAAATTTGCTGCATTCCTTCCAATTTTAACAAGTAAAATGGCAACAAATCTCCCTTTGTGTGTTTCTGTTTTCGTTTTTACTGATTTTGCTGATTTAACAGTTTTGCAACATATTTATCATTTCACTGGCAAGTTTAACTTAAAAATCATTGAATTCAAAATTTAAAACCGGCAGATGAGCATAAGCAAAATTGCAAATGCAAACAGGTCTTGTATGAAGGCTTGATGTTTATATGTGAATTGTGTTGGTATTGAAGAAAAAACCTTGACAGATATAAGGAACTGGATGAACCTTCGTGATGCTGACAATGGTAAAATACTCTGGCAGTCAAGTGATGACCTGTAAGTTATTATAGTGAAAAGATAGAACCATCTATGATCTAAACATTACTAAACGTTAATTGAATATTATAACTGTTGTGTAAACATACTGTATTGGGAGAGTTAAAAATGTTTATTTAAGTTTCTCAAGTGTTTAAATCTAAAGTTTAAGTTAAAATGATAAAACCATCTTAACAATGTTTTTAACATTTTCTTAAATCTTCATGCATCTAAAAAACTTGATTCTGGCAAGCAAAGTTTGTCAATCTTTACATTTAAATGACATGTATTACATTAATTGGTCATTCCAGGGAACCTGCTGAAAACATTTGATCACTCACTGGATCATTTGAAATACGATTGCCTGATCAATTAAATAAAACTTTATACAGTCAGTACTTCTCAATGTACAGTGTGTATAAGTTTGATGTTCTTTATCTGTTCATACACAAACTGTGTCTCTGACTCCTCATGAATACACATGTTGGACTGCTGGCACATAACTTAAGTCCACTGAAAAGGTGACAATTCAAAATATTTTGAAGAATTAAGTGCAAAGTTCTGGAAAAACATCCTGGAATCAGTAGAAGTGATTAGTATAAATTGTTATCACTTGGTTCATAATGTTATAACTTAGATAAATTGTTTGCAGTTCAGATTATAAGTTGCATTTCTTTTGTATTTCAGCTCTTCACCTGATGTTGAACACGAAGGTGAATATTTATGTCTTAAATAATTAAAATATCTTCCAATTCTTGTAATAATATGAATTTAAACTTGTGTGATCATTTTGTAAAAACATACTTTTTAGCTCACCTGATCATGTTGTGCATTACATATTTTACCTCTTCCTGAAAGTCATAGTGCCTTTGTTCTATTGAAGAACATTTGATGTACAAGTGTAAGCATAGATTATGTAAACTTCATTTAGTTCATGTATATAATTATCATACACTTAATGGCTTGTGAACTTTGTACTCAAAACAGACATCAGTCAATATTTTGAAAACCTTGTTTTGTGTCATTTTCTGGTTTATTGTTTTAATATGAACTATTGAAATAGAGAACAATGTCTTGTATATAGTTTACTATAAAGTCTAATTATCAACTATTTTAACCACCGAAAGTTTGTTTCATAGAAAATATCTTTTTAGCACGTGTTCCCAAGAAGATACTTAAATGTCGAGCGGTGTCGAGGGAAATCAACTTTTCATCAAAGGAAGTCATGGAAAAGTTCAGATTAGAACAAAAAGTTTTGTTTAAAGGCCGATGTTTGGAAGGTATGTGCTGTAACTATTACATAGTATTAATTACCTGTGTGTGTCAGTCTATGTTAGTGTCATTGTTTTTGGTAGCTTTCTCAAAGATGTATTGATTAAATATGAGTTTTGAAGATGTTTTTAATTTAAAGGCCCAATAAGGGTAAATTTTATCCAATGAAACCACAACAGAAATTCTATGTACTTGCACAAGAAAATATTTTACGCTCATTTGCAGATGGTTATCTTTTTTGGGAAAACCTTTAGAAAGAAATCACATCTTGTTTACAACATATGTTAATGTGTAAACAAAAATGCGAAAACCATGTTATATCAACTTTTTGCATCGATATTGAATCTTCAGAAATTTCATCGAACATTTAGTACTTGAATAACTAAAGTTTTAGGGTATATTGTATTCACGACCTTTATTGGGACTATAACAGTATTATCTTTATACACCTTACAAGAGCTCTGAGATTGCTAACTAGTAACACAGAATATGCTGAAAGCATCTTGTAATCACCTGGCATCAGAGAACAAAAAACTATTGTTGTATCTGGGGTATAATAATATACCCTGTCATTGTTACTTCTATTACAGAATGGTTGTATCTGGGGTATAATAATATACCCTGTCATTGTTACTTCTATTACAGAATGGTTGTATCTGGGGTATAATAATATACCCTGTCATTGTTACTTCTATTACAGAATGGTTGTATCTGGGGTATAATAATATACCCTGTCATTGTTACTTCTATTACATAATGGTTGTATCTGGGGTATAATAATATACCCTGTCATTGTTACTTCTATTACATAATGGTTGTATCTGGGGTATAATAATATACCCTGTCATTGTTACTTCTATTACAGAATGGTTGTATCTGGGGTATAATAATATACCCTGTCATTGTTACTTCTATTACATAATGGTTGTATCTGGGGTATAATAATATACCCTGTCATTGTTACTTTTATTACATAATGGTTGTATCTGGGGTATAATAATATACCCTGTCATTGTTACTTCTATTACAGAATGGTTGTATCTGGGGTATACACCCTGTCATTGTTACTTCTATTACAGAATGGTTGTATCTGGGGTATAATAATATACCCTGTCATTGTTACTTCTATTACAGAATGGTTGTATCTGGGGTATAATAATATACCCTGTCATTGTTACTTCTATTACATAATGGTTGTATCTGGGGTATAATAATATACCCTGTCATTGTTACTTTTATTACATAATGGTTGTATCTGGGGTATAATAATATACCCTGTCATTGTTACTTCTATTACAGAATGGTTGTATCTGGGGTATACACCCTGTCATTGTTACTTCTATTACAGAATGGTTGTATCTGGGGTATAATAATATACCCTGTCATTGTTACTTCTATTACAGAATGGTTGTATCTGGGGTATACACCCTGTCATTGTTACTTCTATTACAGAATGGTTGTATCTGGGGTATATACCCTGTCATTGGTACTTCTATTACAGAATGGTTGTATCTGGGGTATATACCCTGTCATTGTTACTTCTATTACAGAATGGTTGTATCTGGGGTATATACCCTGTCATTGGTACTTCTATTACAGAATGGTTGTATCTGGGGTATATACCCTGTCATTGGTACTTCTATTACAGAATGGTTGTATCTGGGGTATATACCCTGTCATTGTTACTTCTATTACAGAATGGTTGTAGTTGGGGTATATACCCTGTCATTGTTTCTTCTATTACAGAATTGTTGTATCTGGGGTATATACCCTGTCATTGTTACTTCTATTACAGAATGGTTGTAGTTGGGGTATACACCCTGTCATTGGTACTTCTATTACAGAATGGTTGTATCTGGGGTATATACCCTGTCATTGTTACTTCTATTACAGAATGGTTGTTTGAATTTGGCTTTGTGATCCCAGGTTCTACAAACACATGGCAAAGTGTAATTGAAGCAGCCCCAGAAAGTCAAATGATGCCTGCTAATGTACTCAAGTAAGTCTACATGTACAGGGGTTCCTTTTGGCCCTGGAGATGACCCTTTGACTCCTAGAATTTCCAAAAAGCTGCATTTAACCCTAAGGACTCTGTCTGAAGGGTCAATTTTTCTCTAAATTATAGGTAATTTGGCTATAAAATAGTAAATTATGTTAAAAATTATCAAAAAGCTGGCTTACTGAATGACGGAGGTTCAACCCAGGTGACTAAAAGTGCTAAAGCGAAAAACCCAGATCTATTGCTTGTGTACAATATAAGAACTTGATTAAATGTCTTATCTAGAGACAGTGCCATTTCTTGTGTGTAATAGGGCCTTTCATCTAAACAATAGTAGGACCACTGACAATGAACTTGTCACTGACAATGGACAATGATCATAGTTACATGAACTGCTAGGTGTGTATTTATATGTAGTATTATCTCACAGCCGTGTTATTAATGTAATAGAACAATACCAAGTAGATTTGAGCGCGCTGCTATGGGATTTACAACCTCTTCTGGAAATGACGTCACTTACAGATGTAGGAAATCGTACAGTGGTGCTCATCTTATGTTCTTGTACTTTCAGTGGCAATGTGGTGATTGAAACCAGGTTTTACGACGAGGCAGTCTTAGTCAGCACATCAAAAGTTCGAATATTCTACGTCTAGTATACAGTGTTACTTTATATGTTTATGTAAACTTGGATATTTTATTGGTTTCCGGTTGCGATGAAACCATTTCTGCCTTGGACAGACGATGACAACTTATCACTTTAATTGCCATCTATGTCGTTGATCTTGTGTGTATAGATTAGGCAACAATATATTTTGATCTCTTTTTCTCGTCTGTAGTAATTTAATTTTATTAACTTTGCAATAAAATTTTATTATCTCCATGAGTTGGTTAGGCAAACTTTTATGTATTATTTAATGTAGACTTCAATTCCTTCGCGTTCTATAGTATCTGTCTTAACAGTAACCCGAAGCCCGGGGGTTAGTGACTATGATTTCGGGCAAACAGAAATGCAAAGTGCTAGCCCGAAAGATCGAGTGCTTAATGTTACTCTATATACTTTTCACGGAAAATGAGAAAAATAAAAAATCCATCCAATAGTTAAACAAAATGTACTGATACGTAATAATGACTTTTTGATTTTTATGAATGATTTCGGGCTAGTGGTTTGACTGATGAGCTTGCCCCAAACAGCTAGTGCTCTGACAAAATTTGGGCAAAGCCAGTTGTATGTAAAACTAGAAGAAAGCTGTTGTTTGGTATGCAGTTATGTTGTGGAAGGAGATATACTAGTTTTCAATTCTCTCGTTCTAAAACGTATAAGAAATTCATAACATATTGTAGAAATTAGTATTTATTTTAGTTGGTGATTTTTTTAAACTACTGTTTTAAAATTATATAAGTTGAAATAGAATATTTTTGTTTATCAACTGCTGTGCAGTTGATTCCAATACCCATGTCCATGCTCAAATTATCTACCTTGCATATAACTTACTCTATCTCTTGTCTTGACATTCATTTGATTCCCATTGGCTTGTATGGATAGCTCGGCATGGCTATGTCACCTTATTAGTAAACGACAGCCACATATCCTAAGCACAATTTTCAAGATTAACAATATAAGTGAAATTACAGATTTGGATATTAATTTGTTGAATAGTAAAGTTTTTTAATTCCTTGCTACATTGTATTGAATATATGTGTAGCTTCCCTCCAGATGTCTAAATGCTTAGTTGAAAAAAGGAGAGTTTTAGATTTGTTCTTTAAAATATCTGCATTTATAAATGTGTTAAGAAAACAAAATGTATGCAGGGTTCAGCATTCAACAGATAGCTTGAAAACAATGTATTGCTCTTAAAAAGAGTTGGGTCTTTAACATTTTGTTCCATGATTTTTAATAACCTTGTGATGCTTTGATAAATGCATCGTTACCAGTACATCTTGGTTGTAGCAGGTATCATTATTATATGGCAGGATTTAGAGTGATCAGTCACCATACTGATTGATATGGTTTTTGCAATATTGTTTTACAAAGATGTTTTAGAGACTAAAACTTACCGATTTACTCGGATTCCATATTCCAACCTATACATTTCTGTTCTGTATAATGACTATTGAACGAGATACTTGAATTCAAGTGCTCATTGTACTGTTTCTTTTTCAATTATGAATTCTCTGTAGAGTTTTATGTTGAGAATTGTTTGGCAAATATAAAGTAGCCTTGTGATACTTGGATAACTTTTCATCTTGCCACCTTTCCAATTGATCTGTCACAAAGAACTAGCAATTTCATTATGTATTTGTTGCAGTCTGGGAGTTTTCATGATTTGTTCCTACAATTGTGTTTATTTGTATTTCAATATTATTGATACATAACTACATGTATTGCAGTCTTTGTGTATGTTTAACTTTGTTGAATAAAATGAGTTCATTTTTCATGTATTTAGTGAGACAAAGAGTTCAGCATTTTCACCATAGTGAACTCATATCTGGCAAACCCGGCTGACCGTTATATGCTTGAAGCATAACCATGTATTTTATGTTGCTTGTTTGTATGATGTGTGACCAAAAACATTTCTCTGCCTACTGAAGTTGAGCTCGTTTCGGTTGTAATCGTAACGTTACGTTTCAAGTCCTTGAATGTCATCAGTCTTATTTATTCAACAATTTCACTGGATTAACCTGTTCGTGTAATTCATTATTTTTAATATAATTTTGGTTGTAGTTGTTTCAGTCACTTTGTCACAGTGGAATTTTATAGAATTTCAGTTGTGTACATTTACGGTTAATTGTTTATATCTCGACTATTAATTAACGTTATATGATAGTTGAATAGTATGAAAATATGTTGTGTTTGAAACAAACTGCAAAGATAGACAAGTGTTTAACGCAAGACTTAGTTGCTGCTTGGTTATCCTAGTTTTCACCAAATCCATGATATGGAAGTAAGAATAACAAAATGTGCTCAAAACAACCAGTCACATGTTATCAATGATGGTTATGAAGATTTTAATGTGAATGCTATTCTTTGTTTGTTTAAGTTCATGTATGTGCTATTTGGTAGAAATTGTTTTATAACATATTTGTTTTTCCATTTATGTTTGCTGAAGTACCTAACATATTGTGTACTAGATATTTTATTTTGCAACCTAGAGGAAACATTGTCAGCATTTATTTTCATGTCATCTGGTAGTAGATATCTTTCTACTCATATTAATTTATTTTTTGTTTCTTCATGCTATTGGTAAACATGTAGTCAGACATCAAATTAGAATTAAAATTTGTGTAAGTATCATCTATTCGAGTATTCATACGTTCAAAGGTCGACATACTGTTACCGTTTTTGATACTTGGTGTTCTTGTACAGTATCCCTGTGTGTGTGTCTGTGTGTGTTTCTTTATAGTTATTTTTTATTGAATGAATGCATACATTCATTATATTTCATACCAAGGGGTGTCAATAAGAGCCTGGAGCCGGTAAAATTAACCCATTAACTTTAGACTCACCAACTTGTTTCCTTTTTTGTATAAATGATCATAATGAAGGAGAGTAATGCACAGACTGCATACCCCCACCTCCAAGTATAATTGGCAGACTATATGATTGCACATGTTAAGTCAGTGCTTTCATAAAAAGGTACTTTCGCGAACAACTGGCTCTTATCAAGTATTCCAGGAACTGGGTTGGATTCACATTCAGTGAAATCAATACTTGTTTTTAATCTTAATGTCTGTTGATCATTGTTTGACTACATCACATTCTTAGGATATGTTAAATCTTTACAACATTGGGGAACGTTTGATATCTAAGTATGGAGTTTCTATGGTACTGTTGGAAACCATGTAGTAGATTTGGCTGTTATTATGCAAGTGCTTCAGTATTTAATGTATAACTATATTTCATATACATACTGTTGAGTTGATGTGAATGTTTTAAGAAGTCAGAACAGTTTGTATAGGTATTAAGAGTTATTGTCCAAAATGTCTGATGACTTTTGAAAGAACTATGTTTTTGAATTGCCCTGTGATTTTGTTGATATATTTGTAAAAGGCGAATTGAATTGAAGTTAATGATCATCTTACCTTTGTGCAATGTGCTATTATCAGGTTGATACAGCTGCCCCCAACTAGTCTCAGAATGTATCACCTACATTAAACAGGAATGGTTGTAAGATTTCTTTTATGATCAAGAACTTTTTTTGTTTTCCACTTCCAACCCCCCCCCCCTTTTTTTTTAGGGTTTATGAAATACTTCTGTTGACATTGGTACTTCTGATTTCTCATATCTACCGAATGTGAAGGCTGATAAAGAACAATTACATAAACAGTATACAGAAAAGTAATGAAATTTAATTCCGAGTTGTGCTTCAAATAGTTTGTATTTTCTGATATAAAAAACGTTCACTGAATCATATAATTGCAGAAGTGCTGATTTCGTTGTCTTACAATAAATATTGAAATGAAATGAGAATTCAGTACCATACATGTAATTATAAAGTTTAGACATAGTAAACTACAGGTTATTGCTATTGAAGCGTGTTAAAACTTAACAAATATTTACCATTGATTTTGTTGTGTGTGAAATATCAACCATTTTTCTTACTACTTGTGCAAGTTTATTTCACATTAAATCTCACTCCGTCCTTTTTCATATCATTATAGATGTCCACCTTTTCTTTATATGTGTGTGTACTTATATATGTTGTGAGAGAGATACTACTTGTGCTTATTAATGTTTTAGTTTGATCAAGGAAATATTAAGATTGTGTCCCGTTAGTTCGATTTACATTGTTTAGTTAAGGGTTGTTCGTATTAATTGGGTGGTCGTTGATGCAACAACTTATCTTACAAATGAACAGTCAAGCGAAGTTATCCAGACAAGAAAATAGATCTATGATCATTGATGTGTTAGAGTAACCTTTGGAAAATTTAGGTCCTATGAATTTCATCACATGTGTAGAAACTGTTGTTAAATGGTTGGCTTTTGTTGTTGTATCATCAACAAGTAAGTAGCCATAGTCTTATAACAAAAAAACAACACAAAAACAGTCTGTAGTCAGAATCACAGCTTATCGTGTCTCCAGAGAAAATACAGGGTGATGTTACGGGTTGGGAACATACCGAGGGTTCAGTGCAAGACTATCGCAACTTCTATATAAATACATAGGAGTTAAGATTGTCTTGCATTGTGAAAATGATTTTGTGTTGGCTTGATTGTGTTGGTATTAAATATTTGTTATGGATACTTATGTTTCTGAATGCGGTAAATGCTTTTGAGATTGATCATTTCAGTGTAGAAAAATAGATTATCCTTGGTTCTTATCATTTCAATCTATGTGGATATGATATTTATTTATGACTTAAAAGAGTTATTGTGAACACCTTGTAAATAGACAAATTTAACACTCGATGTATGTATTATTCCTTTTATTAAATATTTGAAACATACATGTTTGTATTTCTTTTATGACCTACGCTGAATATTTTGCTTCATCTTATATGTAAAATTTGAGAGCTGTGAAAGCGATCTTGGAGGTGCATAAGGACAATATGGCCAACTCTGACTGATTACGTACATGTAGATTTATCAGTGATTGGAATAAAATTTCTACCTAGGATGACAGAACAAAACACAAAATTGACTTTCAGAATTTTATTAAGACATCTTGAAACAAAGTCAACAAAAACAAATCCTCTATAAGACGGAGAACCCAGAAGTTAACAGAAAATCACAGGAAAAATCATAACCACAAAAAAGCCAATAAAACATAATTTAAATTTATACAGTCTGTATGTTCCTACCTAGTTTTCTTTCTTTTCGTATAAATCCATTTTACAAATCTATAAGGACAGTATATTATATATTTTATGGTATTTAATCCTTTTTTACTCCAAGAATCCTTCGAAGGTTGCAGCCACATCCCACGTCCTTTCTTTGATGCAAGATCTTCCAGTTTTATCAACTTGTCTAAATATGACAGCAAATATGGATTTGTTTGTACACCACGCACTTCCTCGATGGTGGATAGCGAGGAGATTTTAGCGAAGCCTTGTTTCACCAGCTCTTCATTTACATAAAGGTTTCTTCTGAATTTCTTTAAATGAGAAAGAAAACTTCAATGGATAACAATAAAAATTAATTTCACAGGAAATCATAAGAATGAAATACAAATGTAATTCCCATGAAATGTTCACTCAATAAAGGTGGAAAACAGAATAGTGTACTTGCTATGCATGGGTTCTGTTTTGACTGCTGTAAAGTCATACCAACATGAAAAAGGTGACATGGTGACTTTAGAAAAGACCATAGGTCCCTCTGGGCCGTATTTCAGTCATGGTGGCAATCTGGCTGGAACCACCAACCAGCAGGCAATCTGGCTGGAACCACCAACCTGCAGGCAATCTGGCTGGAACCACCAACCTGCAGGCAATCTGGCTGGAACCACCAACCTGCAGGCAATCTGGCTGGAACCACCAACCTGCAGGCAATCTGGCTGGAACCACCAACCTGCAGGCAATCTGGCTGGAACCACCAACCTGCAGGCAATCTGGCTGGAACCACCAACCTGCAGGCAATCTGGCTGGAACCACCAACCTGCAGGCAATCTGGCTGGAACCACCAACCTGCAAGCATTCTGGCTGGAACCACCAACCTGCAGGCAATCTGGCTGGAACCACCAACCTGCAGGCAATCTGGCTGGAACCACCAACCTGCAGGCAATCTGGCTGGAACCACCAACCTGCAGGCAATCTGGCTGGAACCACCAACCTGCAGGCAATCTGGCTGGAACCACCAACCTGCAAGCAATCTGGATGAGTGTTCTATACCTGGTGAAGCTGAAAGCTAGACAGAGATGTGGGCAGGATGAATGGCAGATGTATGTAATACTGTAGAAGAATTGCCGATTCCAGATGTTTTGCATGTGGAAATGTTTGCGAATCGCCACAATGACTGTATTCAAAATATCTATACATCCTAAAAATTGCTATTATATAATGGACATATATATTGTTTACATGTAAATCGAGTGGAAATTGACGTTTGGGAAAATGTTTGCGGATTTTTTTCCGCCTCGCAAACTTAACCACTTTTACAGTAGTCTCTAGCAGTTGCACATACTTTCTGTGAACTATAAGTGTCAATAAAAATAGTAGTGGAGGACAGAACAACATCTGTCTAAAAAACGTGACCTTGTCATATCAAGATGTCGAGTCAGCAACGGGAGGTCTCTATCGTTAACCAATTATGAAATGTGCAAACAGAGCTTTCCATGGATCCATTCACTAGCTTTACTAGTACATGTGGTATCTCTTAAATTGCAAGTGATATAGGGTGGCCAATTGCTTTACCACGTCACATGATTCCAAACTCCTCACAGCAGTTACTTCCCCTTACAGTTACAATAACCACTGCCACCACAAGTCATGGTTGGATGGACAAAATGGCGGATCCGAAGATATAACTCACATGATAACGTTCGTTGGACAAAATGGCGGATACACCTGATAAATGATACTCTTTCCGTATCCCACATGAAGATTAGCAATTACATCTTTGCCAGATAATAAATGATGTAAAAACATTCCAGTTGCTTTGCCTTTGGGACCAGTGAAGAGTTGAAATCTGTTTGACCGCAGCAAATTCAAAGTCAGCCATTATTGTTTACACTGAACAGGTGCATTGTAAAAGAATGTTAGCATGTATTTTTCAAAATTTTTAAATCTTGTTTTTTTTAAATTTTAATACCATTTAACATCTTATATGTTTGAAATTAAGATATATAGATAAAAAATTGTCAACTAAAATTAAATAAATGAAAAATATATTTTCGTCAAGATCTTGACGAAAATGTTTGTGATGGCAGAGATCTCCGATAACTATAAGGGGAGATCACTGCGTAGGAGATTGATATGATTCATGACTCATTTCTTCCCCAAAAACTTCTTTCCAATTTTAACCAATCAAACGACACATTCAGACCAGTCTATAATATATCATGCCAGAATTCCAAACCCGTCTAGAATGTTTCAAACTTGGAATATATAACCATGACAATTCATTATATTGTATTGTAAGGATAAGAATCTTACCCTGGGTAATTCAATTCTGCTATACAGATGTGACTGGTTCCCAATCTCTGGAGAAGTTCTATGTAATAAATGGAACCAAACAATCTGATGCAGAATATTGTCCTTCATCCACAACCTACCATCAGGACTCGGATCAATACAGGCAAGATGTACTGGTAGAAATTCTAAAATATATCAGCATACAAAGAAACAAAATAAACATGTGTCTATCTGTAGCCAATTGTATAAAAATAGACTGACTTTAACCTTTGGTTACCTGAAATTTCAATCAATTTGATTGGCTCATTACTTGGCTAAACCACGTTTCAACCAATCACATCTTGTTTTTGGTTATATTTTAACCAAACCAAATGGTTATCCAGTTTGATACAATTGGCCTTCTGAGTCTTGATTATACTACTCGTTAAACATATCTGAAGCACAGGAGATTGTCACAAGTTCTCTCCCTTCATCCCTCCTATAGTACTACATGTATATATACATTTTCTACAGCAAAGATAAAAGGAGAAAACTCTAGAAGGGATAAAGTGAGAGAACTCCTGACAATCTCCTGTGATCTGAAGTCATCTAAAGCTTTTTGAATCTCAAACGCAGATTCCTGACAGTAGGAGAATTGTCAGTGAAAACTGGTGAAAACAGGTGGGGGATGAAAAGGTTTGTAGGGGTTGGAAACCCAGGAGCTCTGAGTCAGGTGAAGTTTTGAAACGTTGTAAAAATGTAAAGAGATACTTTGATAAAACAATTAAATGAAAACGGCCCTTGGCTGAGTGGTTAAGGCATATGCACTGGGAGCCAAAGTTAGAAGGTTCGAATCCAGGTAGAGGTTCGTTCTGATATGACCGGTTGGTGAGCCGCCAGCTAGTTAAATAATGGTTACCATGTGCCTACCTGCCTGGTGCCTGGCATTAAAGGATAGGAATCTGGAAGTTATTGTACTCAGAAAGTAGGAATCTCATAAGTCTGAAATTGCTGGCCCTTTAAATAGGGGTGACAGTATAATAAATAACCCCTTTACTTTATAATTTTCCGGCAAATTAAAAAACAGAAAGCATGTCAGTATATGTACCATTGCGTTCACTTTGTTTGATGAATGGAATCCGAAGTTCGAACACAGGTATATGTTCAATACTCAAAACATCCTCATCACTTATTTTTCTCACTCTTCCCCGTAGCCGCACTTGTTTCAAAACAAAACTTGAGGGAATATCTTCAACTCTGGTAAAAACTCTATACTAGAATACATATCATGATACATGATTATATTGTATCATGATTATATTGTAACAGTTTTTCCTGTTTAAATGATACATCCAGGAACTGGGACACTGCTCACAATTGGAACCTACTTGAGTAGTGATTTATAAATAAACATGCAAGATAAAGATATAAGTTGGGTTTTCTCCCTGACAGCACCTTTTACATATCATCTACAATTTGTTTTTGTCGTACCATTTTCGGTGGGGCTATGACAGAGGGGAGTGAAGTAGGTTTGGTATAGGTAGATTTTAAAGTTGTATTGTCCGACTGTCAGAGGAAAATTGGTTAACCCTTTTGAAATAAAATTATTGATGTTCCTACAACAGTAATATTGGCCCTCTACAATTGTCAAAAGACAAAAAAATCATTGTAAGACAGACCTAAGATGCTCAGTTGTTGTATTATATATGTGGTATGTCCAGTATTCATAGCCAGGAGATCGAGCAAAAAACATTTTCCTGACAGCTGTGCGACTGTTGTAAAAAGAAAACATACGATAGTGGAACATTTATAAGACTTGTCATGGGTCTATCATAGGACAATCTTAGGAAATTCTTACAATTCTGAGGGCTCAGTTACACAAACATGGTACAGTGGAACCTCCCTAAACCGGACTCCTTCAGGACCGGTTGAAAGTTCCGGATTGCAGAGGTTTCCGGTTTGTAGAGGGTTTTGTCATTTTGATGCCATTCATACTCTTACCTAGGTTCAGGTCATTATTTCATTGAATAACTGTACAGCTTTGAATTTTACATGGTATAACCGCATGACATTTCTTTATTTTATAAGAAAATGAACACAGCTTAAACAAACATGACTGCCTTTATTTTAAAAATGTACAAGCCAACTTAAAGAAATTCATATATTTTGCCTTGTGATGCACATGAAATAAAATGTTATGAAAAGAAAATAATTACCAATTTAGGACTATTCGATAATAATCCAATCATAAACATAATCAACGGGTTTAAAGTCAATCAGTAGTAATTACCATCGGCATTAATCAGACCCAACGTCCGTTAACATCCGATGATCACGTGACTCACTACATTTGCAAATTATTGTTTTGTTTTTGCGTACAGACAAAATGTAAAATCAAGTAATGAAAACTCATTCTTTTGCAACAGAATTGATTTTTCCGCTTGAGGTATGTATTGCTTCGTTGATATGTATATATTTAAGACCTCGCTATGCGTAATTTATTCCTAATTAACGATTCGTATGTGAGCGACCAGACTTGTGAAAAACAATGGACGACAGTCATTTTTCTTTTATGTAGTATTTTGTAAGTGTTATAATGGTATAATTAAGCAATTAAAACTGTTCAATTACTAGAAAACACAAATATCATATTTAATTTTGTGCATTGCACTAGGTCATAAGTGCTCAAATTGTCTAGATATTTAGAACGAATCAGTGAATTTGGCCAATTTTCGCGTAATGCGAAAAAAATGGCTTCCAATTTGAAAATTACGTCCATGATTATGTGAAGAATAGCAGTCTTAAGTATGCCTTGTATCACATAAGACTTTAGTGTTTTTATGCAAAATAAAGTCAGTTGGATGCATTGCAGGTAACAGAAATCGTGTAATATTACTTTTAAGTGCTTTTTTATTTGTCTGAAAACTGATATTTTTTCTTTTGAAACTTCACTGAATTTGTCAATTGGGATTTGATTAGTTTGATCAGTCTTTGAATAGTTATTGTAGGCTGTAATAATGTTTATTGGTACATAACTTAAGTTAAGCATAATTACGGACTACCAATTTAGCCATTTGTGAGAATGAAATGAGTGATTATTCACCTTTAAAATATCTTTCGTTATATACTACAAGTTAAGTTGAACAAAAATGCTGTAATTTAAACGGTCAGAATTTCAGATCTGTATTTTTTTACGTTCCATGCCAAAGTTCTACCAATGGAGCTATTACTAGTAAATCAATTCATAGGAATATAAATTTAAATAAAAAATTATGAAAATGCATGATTTTTTCCGCCATTAAGGCTCATTGCTTGTTATTTATTACTTGGGATTTTTTTCTTCAGATAAAGTGTCAGACTTTGATGCTTTTATGAAGAGATGCTTTGCTGGTGACCAAGTAGAACATGGCTACTCCCCCAAATAATTCCACATTGGAGATAACAGACGGTGATAGCTGCTCAGCGAATGAATTTTATGTGATTTTAGACAAGCCATACCGATACTTAGTAAATAAATATAAAAGAATACACACATTTGTTGTCAATGCATTAGATATTAACTGCAGCAAATGAAAGTACCTTTTTTATTGTAGCAGACTTCTATGGAAGATTCTTGTATCGACCTCAATGGATAAGTCATGGCAGTTGAAAGAAAGTAAATGGTGTGCTTTCACATGCAGACACAGTTTCACGTGCAGACACAGGACTGCAATCTCTATTTGGGGGACCGGGATTGAGAACCCTGGACAGGGAATTTTTGGGTTTTCTATTACAATACATAGTAATTTTATATTGAAGGTTGACTAATAAAATGACAACTTGCAACTCATAAGCATTGTAAGCATGTTCTGTTCTGTTCATGAAAACGGGATTTTTTTCAGAACATCTCGAGCTAATTACTTAATCAATGTGATTGAAAATGTCAAATAATAATTAAAGATCGATCAAATATAATTGCTGACACAAACATCGTATTAAATGACGAAGTTGTATAAAGGCTTGGAATTTATATAGAAACGATTATGATTCACACAAAATAATATGACAAATTAGATATTATTTGATATCTAGGTTCGGACACATCTTTATTAAATTATTTTTCATTTAATGTGGTAGTCAGTGTGATAAAAATTTAAGATCTGTTTAGAAATGAATTCCAAATTTTTTCGCTGGTAGCATACCAATTAGCAATTGTTCTTTTTAATATTTTTTACGAACCTTTATGATATGCGAACGGTAATTTAGTTATTTACGAGCTGATGCGGTGCTTGATTTTAATTGTTAAAGACATTACATGATATTTTAAAGACTGACACGAGTCTAGTAATGGACCATATGCCATAATAGACGTTACCTGTGAATGCCATTAACAGGTGAGAATCCAAATAACATTATACTGTCTTACTTAAGATGATATATTTCCTAAATCATCATTTCTTTGTTACATAAATATAAAATATAGCAATTAATGGTCAGTATACAAATATTTACACATAAACACGAAGTGAAACGCGTCGTCTACTAAGAGCGTGTTATCTACCATATCGTGAAACTTACGCATAGGTAAAATCGCAAGCTGAGGCAGGATAAATCGATAAGAGATAGCGTTATATAGTCTGATTCATAACCCGGTATGTACTGGCCCTGATGTAAATCAACATGTCAAACTGTTAAAAATACACAAAGTGTCAACGTAATGAAAGTTTCTTCTTCATGACACGCGCAGTCGAAAGTCGTTCCGGTTTTCGGAGGTGAAATTATATAGAAATTGAACCAAATTAAGTTGAATTTTTGTCCAGTTTCCAGAGTTCAGAGGTTCCGGTTTTCAGAGTGTTATTATACAATAAAAATAGAAGAAAATTCGGGACCGCAAAAAATGTCCGGTTTTGGGAGAATTTCGGTTTTTTGAGTGTGCCGTTTGGGGAGGTTCCACTGTACTAAATTCGTAGGTATATTGTAACAGTTGTAGGGCATCGCAGGACAGACCTACAAAATGAGGCTGAATTTTTTTTACATGTTCAAAACTCTATGACAAAGGTCTACAACAGCATTTTCCATTGCAAAACACCTGAATTTTGTATGACACACCCATAAATGTCCTCTCAATTTCCCCAATTTTTCTGTCGTAGACCAGTTTAATGTGACATATGTGAAAGGGGCTTAAAACAGAAAATACCCAATATTTTCCATCATAATTCTACTGCAGTGACTTCATATGACATTTTTTTAATTTATTTGTTTATTTGAGATCAACCATAACTATTTTCTATCTAAAATCTCACTTAATTGAACCTATTCCAAATTCATTGTACTGTACGAGTTACCGAGATATAAAGGGACTACCAGGATGTTTGTTGAAAACCTTGATAAGTAATTGTATTGGACCTACGATAGATCTCCTAGTGACAGAATATATAGTTACCAGGTACAATCCTCGTGCTGCAATCACCAGTCCAACACCACCAAGTATATAAATACCATTCTGAAAATGAAACAGTAAATCAATATTTAGACATACATGTGAAGTAAACATCGAGAAAGTTTTTATGAACAGTTCAGTTGAAAGTTATAGCAGGCAAACATAATAGCAAAGATTTAATTCAGTGCAGTATTAATAAAGAATTACTAGAAAACAGTTTAAGTAATTTGCCCAAAAATTCAAACATCATGTTTGCATGATAATATTTGCAACCAACAAACTATTCTTGATTCAAACAGGATACCTTAGACCTTAAGTTCCAAAGAGCAAGTCTCATGCCCCGATATAGAGGGTTAGAAAGAGCACCCCCCTGATATTTTGGCAAAAAATTATGTTTTTTCTTTAAAATCCTGTATCCATGGGGGGTCCAAAAATTCAAAGGCCTAAAATACTGTAAGACCTAGACCCTCCAACGAAAATTGCTGGATCCGCGCTTGAATCTTATTCAGCGTTTTTGTTCTTAAGCACATCTGCTATGAAAACCTGAACATGTTTCTGAAGCTTCTACAACATAAATATTGAGAGAAATCTCTTTGAAGGCATGTTTTCAAGCAACTACATGACAATAGTATAATAAATTAATAATTATAGCTTATTCAGCAGAGATTTCTCAACTAAGACATTTATTGTGCATCTGAATGTACAGATGAGATCCAACATATTGATAAAACAAATGCATACTCACTGACAGGTTTCTTGCGTAGAAATTTATAACAATATGTTTAATATGCATGGTGCATTATGAAACTACGATAAATACATATTTTATTTAAGTCTCATCACACCCAATGCTTGCTAAACATATGTTAGGAGAGTCATAATGTTTCTTGGCAAACATACCGGAAAACTTATTTAATTCTTTAATTTACTTAAAATGGATAAAATTCTTAGATCATTACATAAAAGACTCAACATATCGTTTGATAACAAATCATTATGAACCATTTAAAATGCACTTTTCTTGTACCATCAAGTTTCAATACATTGGAATTTTTGTATCAAGTCCTTGACATTTTAAATCTGGGCCCAGACTGGGGTAAGGAAAATCAGCCCTGTGTTCAGTTACAGCTGACAGTGGCAAACATTTTGCATTGTATCACTTGCCCACCGTACCACATTGGCTGCACATGGGAACCAAATTGCAAAACGTTACAAAATGATAGCCTCAAATACCTTTACTGAACGCAGGGCATAATCCACCCGTAATTTTATAAATGTATGCAACCAGTCTGAAAGTGAAACATTAAAACCCTTCAAATTCATTATTAATAAATAACGTATGAATTAAAAACATGTCAGCGCGAATGTTTAGGAAGATATGCAATACAGTGCACAATGGAACAAACATTGGTACAAGTTTGTCCGAAAATCTGGATGTATCCGATTCAGGGTATACTTCCGATTTAAAATGCTTACCTTGATCCCTCGGATATTTGAATCAATGAATGACTGTGTTGATGTGAAATAATTCACTTTTCTGGGTTCAGCTTGATTGTCATCTCCTCTTGATGACATTTTATACACAAATAATCGCAATTTGCTCCAAATTCATTTCATTTTTTCTGCAACCTAGAAACCAAGGGAGGTCACTCTTATTGCATATGGAAATGTGTGGATTTATTATTTTTATAAAATACTGGTAATGTTTATCACTTTATCTAATACAGGATAGTTTTGCATGGGTTAGTTTGAAAATATATATGGTTTATAAAGCGGTAGTTGTCAAATGAAGTAGACCTCTGATAATGGCAAATGCACGCTGTAAACTGTAACGTCATTAGATTACGCGATATAACTTTACCTCGAGTGATCAATTATCATATCATAAATATTTGTTAAGGTTCAAGTCAAATGTATTGGCATTGCAATTGCTACAAATTATTCAACACTAATTTCTGTGAATTCAATACATTCTAACTCAAATCAGTTGCATAATATAAATGATAAGAGTAACAAGAATTAATTGGGTGTTTAATATATGCTTTTGTGCACTACCATAGCTGTATAGGCTAAAATTATGTGACATTTCAGGTAAAAAAAGGGTATGTGCCACTTCATGGTTTCTGGAAATATGAAGTTATACTTAGCTCTATTCATTGAAATATTTTCCTTCTAACTTTACAACAATATAACAATTTGATTTATTGTTGCTTTACTATATTACAAATACTCATTCGGATTCTTTCCCCGGACGGTTCATCAGTGGAACAGACTACCCCCTCATATCCCATGTCTCCCCACCCTAGTACAGTTTAATGTCGTAATTAGCAACATTGAACATATCATCTTACCATGACTCCATTCCCACCTTTTTTTAATTAAACTGTTAATAGCACTAACATTTTATACAATTCCTACTAAGTAGAACTATGTTTTTAAATTATTGACTATTCTTTTACTTCTTTTAACTTTTGTTAGAGGCTTGATGCGCACCATTGTCTAAGTCCTTGCAAGAGGTTTGACAATACAGACAGATAGATATCGGAAAGGCTAACCCATGTAGTGACCAAGTTTCTGGTCAGTTGTAATTTTTTTAAATCAGAAATAATTAATTGAATTCTTTTATCCTCATAATGTTCACCTTATTTTTTCAATTTAGCCAAAGAATGTGATAGGTTTAAATATGAGTATTATACTTTATAAACTCTTTGGTTTCATTTAGGTTCCTATATAAATATAGCTGAATTCAACAGATATAAACACACTCAATACTTTGCCAATTTTTAACATTTGCACTAATGTAAGCCTTTTTATTCTTTAAACTTGCACCTGACTTGTGCCTCCCAGTTAAAATCTAATATTTGATAGTTGGGAGTATAATTTAGATGTAGATGTATTTAGGTATCATACATTATTAACTATACAGGTTGTTGACAGGGATATATAGGGGAAATATTAACTGTTTGTGTGCCATATGACCTGAGGTGTTATTTCACTTGCATGTATATTGCCTGTATTGCATACCCCATAATACACTTCAATACAGTAATCTTTAAGCGCTCACTTGATTTAAAAATTAATTTTCAGGGGTCTCATTTTATGAACTGATGTTTTGTAGTTTCCATCCTGGGAACAGCGACCAGTAAAAAAGTTAACTAGCTGCTCTGAACATTCTACTATTTGGACTATTTGGACTGTACATGAATATATTTCAGATGTTAAAACTTTCTCTTAATTGTGATGGTAGTCCTGTACTAATATTATAGACAATAAATTTGCAAAATCACTGAGGATAATTACTTAATGTCCTATAATTATATTTCTCCTCTGCTGCTGTAACTTCTAAAACTGCATCTGATGAAAAAATCAAATCAAAAAGGAAAGTGAAGTAATTATGATCTGTCAGTTTTTATTACATACAGAAATGTGTTCTGGACAATCTGTGATAGATTCGTTTCTTTTTGACACAGTTTAGCATTTGGTATGTCAACATCGTCACTGATGGCGTTGTGATTCGAACACACTTATGTTTAGGGAGAAATTATTTTTAATTTAATTAAGCCATGCTAACAGGTCTATTGCTGGAGGGGTGGAAGACATGCACCAGTTTGTGTCAGAGAAAGGTTTGGCTATAGGGTTTGGTGGGTGGTAGGGTTCATTGTTTAGTGGGGTAGAGTTGTGGGTTTATTGGGGTAGATTTCAGAGGTTAGTGAGATAGGGTTTAGTGGGGTAGCAGGCCTTTTTCTATAATTCCCACGGGTCAGACTATCTGACCCATTCCCAAAGCCAAATATATGTTTCTTCCCAATCAGAAAAAAAATTCCAATCAAAATATCGTATACTGAAGCGACCTGATATATCTTGAAGCTCTTTGAATATTGTCCCTTGTGTCATATATGTTTGAGTCTTTTTGAAAGTTGATATAAGAAATGTATTAGAATGCTTGTTTATGAAAAGCCTGTTCTTTTTAACTATTAAACTTCTCAAAATAGGAGTTGAAGCAATTAAATTTTTCCCAAATTGGCAAATTTTACAATGCAAATTTTCTCTAGGGTCTTTTCCCCAAAATTCACAGAAAAATACCTGGGTAGGGTTCAGGGTGGGGTGGGTGGATTCAGGGTTTGGGGAGGAATAATGGGAGGACCCAAAACTGGTCTCCTTATCACTCCGGAGAACATGAATACGAAGCACTTTTTTCTATGTGGAACCCATTCTATTCATACAAAAACATGTCTCAGTGATATTTCACAATAATTTCGCCCTCGCACTGATGTCTACATTGGCAGAAATAATCTCGTCAGAGAATGGCAAAACAGCCTGGGAATAGTCATTCAGTTGTACTCAAATCAGTGTAATATACAGCAATAAACATAGTATTTCGTGGCCTTGTGAAATATCCTGATTTCCTTTTTAAACACAGACCCAGGGCTCTAGAAATCCACTAGCCCGACGTCCTGGACAAGTCTAATTGCTTAAAACGTAATCCACTATTGGTCAGAACCCTGATGATGTCAAATAATGGTGATACAATCTGTCTGTTGAACTGACACTGTAATGATTGACAATTCAGCTATATAGCATTAAGTAATATTATAATTAATTATGCATTATTATGCATTATGGAGGTATCATACTGTCGGCATTTCTGGTACTGAACTAACCAACTTCATTAGACTTTTGGACAACTAGCCTCAAATGTTGAACAATTTAATTTTACACTCCTTATGCATCTAGGACATGGGTCTTTTAAAAATATTGCTAGAGCCCTGAGACCCATCCAGAACAATGTGTCATAACTGATCCCACCATAAAGATTTGCACTTCATTTTACTGTTTCAAATGATGGTACAATTATGCAGAAAATGTAAAAGTATTATTTATAACCAAGCCCTTACCCTTGGTCAACCTTAAATTATAACAAAATTTTGAAATGTTGTCTTACATCCGTTATGAGAATTATTCATTCCAAGCAGAGTAATGTTTGTCTTGTGGTTAAGTATATCAGTTATTTCCCATTGCCAAAAAGCGTCCATTTTCCCTAAAAAATCTTCATTTTTTCCCAATTCTTTGTTCATTTTCCCCCTCTGACTGAATCTCTTTTTATTAAGAATTATAACTGTCAACTTACATCAGTTTCCAGTGTGACCTACCTTTCATCTACTAGTCTTACATCTCTGTATAGCGCTGTTTTATTAACTGCGAATGCATGAATATATTACCTGGTTAAATTCATTGTAAAAGGGGTGTATGCTATTGTTCCTGCTTTTCCATGGGCATGACGGAAATGATAGTGTTTTGATTGAAAAGAATATCAAAGATCTGTTTATATTTTACGCACTGGTGCATTTCTTACCTTAATTGACATGGATCGAACCTGAAAGTTCATGTGCCAGTTCGCAGTCAATCTAACAGTACTATACAAGTTGAACTTGGTCAGAATGTTGTCTCAATGAAATTAATGTGAAGTTTAGAACAGAGAGCTGGGTTAAAACTAGGTCACTAAATCAAATGATAGAAAAAAACTTGTTAACTCTGTACAGAGGTCACATTTTCTCCCTGATACAGATGTAACATACTGGTACTTTGAATGCTTGTCTTAGAATTATAAAGATATTTGGAAATTGTTAATTTAGGGTCAAAAGCTAGGTCAGTTGTGAAAACTGCAGCCATATGATACTGCTTGCATATATCATCTTGAGGGTTTGCGAAAGCAGTCTCTGATTGCCGTGGCAGGATCCTGTTGCATTGTAGCAGCAGGTGCACTGGGCCTCCATCTCGGCTGTAACAATTTTTTTTGAATTTTTTTTTATTGCCTATACCTTTTCAATTGGGAAAATAAGGCAATGGTTATTTTGCTTATAAAAAATAACTTTTCAGCTTTTGCTTGAGTTTTTTATGTATAGGAGATGATGGAAGAGAGTCAGAGAGTATGTATAGGAGGTGAGGGAAGAGAGTCAGAGAGTATGTATAGGAGGTGATGGAAGAGAGTCAGAGAGTATGTATAGGAGGTGATGGAAGAGAGTCAGAGAGTATGTATAGGAGGTGATGGAAGAGAGTCAGAGAGGTTCACAACCATCTCTGTACTGCTAGTATATGAAAGGCAGGTCACACTTGAACTTGATATAAGTTGACAGTTTTAAGTCTTAGTAAAAAAAGGATATTCAGTCACAAATAAACAAAGAATTGGGAAAAAATGATGAATTTTGGGGAAAAATGATGGTTTTTGGCGAGGGGAAACATCCGATATTCGGCAGTAAATTTAACCCAAAAACAATCACTGAACACAGGAAGTTTTTATGTCAGGATCAACTATAATTTATTTCCAAGTCCTTTCTACATACTTAGCACAGTGAATCTTACAGAGATGTGGTTGATTATACACATCTAGGGCATCAAAACCTGATGACATCCAAGCAATTAGTTTTCTTAAGATACATAAAATACCAGTTTACCACAGAATCAGGCAGGAAATAATGGCAGTAAAAATCGCTTAGACAAATATGTGAGCGGAAAGTCTGAGCTGTACAAAGACGAATGTTTCGAAATCAAGATGGAATTTCATCACATTTGCATATAATATGTCGGGATTTTATTCACTAGGGACCAGTACCTCACGTCTATGTAATATTCACTGAATATTATTAGTCTAGGTGAAGATGAATGCTTTTTGTTGGAACTGTTAATCTGTTCTGAGAATTACTTCATCTAAGGCTTGATCAAATGATATTCAGCATTCTGTTTTGCAATGACTACATTATGGTTTAAATTCTGATAACAGGAAGCAAATAGTTGCAGGTTGTTTCTGCCTGGTTTGGGAATATTATGACCGATGTCCTTGACATTGAGCTGTGTCCTTGACATTGAGCAATGACCTGTGTCCTTGACATTGAGCTATGACCTGTGTCCTTGACATTAAGTTATTACCTTTGTCCTTGACATTGAGCTATAAATGATGTCCTTGACATTGAGCTATGACCGGTGTCCTTGACTATGAGCTATAAATGGTGTCATTGACATTGAGCTTTAACCAGTGTCCTTGACATTGAGCTATAACCGGTGTCCTGAGCTATAACCGGTGTCCTTGACATTGAGCTATAACCGGTGTCCTTGACATTGAGCTATAAATGGTGTCCTTGACATTGAGCTTTAAATGGTGTCATTGACATTGAGCTATAACTGGTGTCCTTGACATTGAGCTATAACCGGTATCCTTGACATTGAGCTATAACTGGTGTCCTTGACATTGAGCTATTTTGTCTGTGTTTTCTTCCAGTGCTTAGTGAAATAGTGACTGACCTTTTGGTACGGGGGGGGGGGATAGTGTCTAAAGGGAAAATGATTAATGTTATAAGGTCAATACATTTATGTTTTCAAACTTTGTACTTATTATGTTTAAAATCTGTTTCATGAGATGTATGACATTTCTGGTCAATTTGAAAATATCTTCAATGAGTATGCTGTGCTACTGGGGAATTTGACACAGAATAGGGGGAACATACATATACAAATGTATATATGTATTTACTTTGCAGAGAGTGGAATGGAACCCAATTATGGCCCCAACTAGGCGCTAAAAAACACACAGTGCAAAATGTTGGGAAATTTGTTGACACTTGATGAACGCACATATTTGGTATCCAATTCAGGTTTGGCTGTTGTCTAACAATTTCTGGACAGATTTTTATGACAGACTTTTGGGGGAGGGAATTCTACATTTTGATGAGTGAATGCAATACAGCAAATAAATATTGCCGCACTATCATACAAGTTTTCATACATTTTTGATGAGAAATTTCTTATAAATCATAATTCATGTTCTGTTAAAATATCCCATGGAAAGGTCCAGATTTTATGAAAAGTGGCACAAAATTACATCACATTAATCAATTTACAAATACAGAGCCATGTTGAGTCAGCTGAATATCCTTGTTAAACAAGTGAATTGTAATAATGGAAAACAATCGTTGGTTCAGAAATGTATTGTATTCAGATTTGTTTTACTGTCATTCAACTGAACACTGTAGGCAGATATAATGAATTGTAATAATCAACTAAATTCAGTTAACCTACTTGAAGTACAAATATGCTTCTGTCTTGAGGAATGTGGGTTGTATTATCGTTTCCTTTATGTTTATAAAATAGATTAAGTCTGTATTTATGTAATAAATTATGTACTGAAGAAATTGATTCCAGGTATGAGGAAAGTGTTAAACAAAATTCACATCTTCTAAAAATGTTAATACTTAAATATTAAGCACAGTAAAACAAAGTTTGTTATCATTTCATTATTGTGGTTTCATATAAAAGCAAATTATTCAAGATGGTTTGAATGTCTTATTTCATCGCTGTAAGCTACTATAGGCCTAGTTTTCTCATGGATTTAGTGTGTTAGTGAGCTATTAACAAATCTTCAAGTAGGAAATGGTGTTGAAATGGAACTAAGTTATAATTGATCTTTAAAATTTCTGCATCCTAATTAAAAATACAATTAGTTTCATGCATTTAATGTTGTTTTAATTACTTGTAGTAAACATTTTGCAAATGTTAGTTTTTAATGTCTGTGCTTTTATGCTCGTAAAGTTCTGGATACAATTGTTTAACTGTTCCTTATGGTAAGCTGGAAGATCCGATGATAAAAAATAGGAAGCATATACGGTCGAGTCTGTCCTTCCGATCACCTTTTACAAGTGACCTTCTGTCTTTTACGACTGTTCTGATATCCTCCTGTGCGTTTTTAAGTGTTAAATTAATCTACATGTCAAAAGCGTCCACCGACCTTCATTTTTAGCTCAAAGTGCTCAAGGTGAACTATTGGTATCACCCTATGTACGTTGTCGTCAACAATTTAGACTGTTAACACTCTAGAAGTAACATATTTTACCTCATCTGCATGACACTTGGTCCGAATGTATGTCTCGATGAAATCTAGGCCAAGTTCGAAACTGGGTCACTAGGTCAAATTAAAGTTAAACCTTGTTAACACTCCAGAGGTCACATTTTTTACTTGATTTATATGAGACATGGTCAGAATGTTTGCCTTAATGAATCTAGGTCAAGTTTGAAACTGGGTCATCTGGGGTCACAAAGTAGGTCACTATGTCCAATTATAGTAAAACCTTGTTAACACTCCAGAGGTCACATTTTTACTTTATCTACATGAGACTTGGTCAACATCTTTGCCTTTATAAGATCTAGGTCAAGATTGAAACTGAGTTATCTGAGGTCAAAAACTAGGTCACAGGATCAAATGATTGAAAATCCCTGTGGATTATCCGGAGGCTGCATTTTCTACCGGAACTACTTAAAACTTGATCAGAATGTTTGTCTTAATAAATTCAGGTCTAGTGTGGTACTGGGTCATGTTGGGTTAAAAAGTAGGTCACAAGGTCAAATCATTCCTTTGGACTCTCTCAAAGCCATTATGGCAATGTACTTAGGTGAGCGATATAGGGCTACCATGGCCCCCTTGTTATACACAGAGTCGTTGCTAAGCGACCGCTTAAAACGAATACATTTTGTTTTTATTGATTTCTATAGATTTTGTTACATACATGTACATAATTATGATTTAAATATTTTACCTGATTTTGCCTATTTTATGTCTTATTTAATTATCTAAACAGCTGTAAAAAGTATATTTTCCCACTCCCTGAGTGGTCTCCTTAGACAGGTTCATCTGTATATCTGAACAGTATCACATATAATTACAAGACAGTGAAATAGATAGAGGGTCTAACTTGAGTGGTCATTTTTTTATTGAATTACTTAAACTCATCATGTAAAACCAATAAAAACTCGGCTTCAATAAAACATCTCAATATTAAGACCATCTGAATATTAAGACCATCTCAATATTAAGACCATCACAATATTATGACCATCACAATATTAAGACCAATGTTCAAGGGTTCAAAGGGTGCTCTTATTATTGAGATTTTACTGTACTTGTTGTATGAAAGAAATTTTACTGCTCCTTGATGTCAAGTGAGTGATTTACTGACGTAAGGCGTTCTCTGTAACCATAGTTATCAATTGTATCACAAAACGATGGGTTTGATTTAAGCTTAGGAATAAACATGAGGTATATGACTGTGTGTACGTTTTTCATCATTCATAATTTGACAAGTTATTTATGCGGACAACAGTCGTTCACACTTTCTGGCACCAGGCGTGAAGATGCCAAACATATGAAAAATACGACAACACAGTATGAGAGTTTTTGTGACTGATTTAAGCCAATTTGTTTATTAAGGGATAAGGGACCACAATATAAATGTCCGAATTATTGCATTTTCCAACTTACTGCTTACAGTCAAACCTGTCTGTAAAGACCACCCATGGGAACAGCAAAATGTGGTCTTTGTTTACAGGTGGTCTCTATTAACAGATTAAATATATTGAAAATGGTCTGATGGGAGATAAAATTGATGGTCTTTGCAGACAGGTTTTGCAATAGTGGTCTTTGTTCGCAGGTGGTCTTCAACACAGGTTTGACTGTATATTTAAATTTTCTTGTAATTTGTGACTTCGCATTCAGAATTATCGCACATTGACTTTAATTCTTAATCAGAAATTCTTTTTGGGGGTTAAGCATGCTGATTACTGACTGAATGGTTGAAAAGTCAAGTGTGCTGTCTTATAGACAGCTTGTGTTTGGTAACAAAATGTTACCTAGTTAAGTCCTGAAAGGTTGTAGATGTGAGATGGTAATTAAAAATGGAAGTATTATTTATTTTTCAGGATCTACAAATACCTGGCATTAAAATGTGATACAGAAATATACACAAGTCTTCAAACTTTCAAACATTCCAAGACTTCAGATTTGATGCCGGGAACCACTGTGTAAACTGATGCCTGATACTTTAGTGTGAAATCGGTAACCAGTCACATTGCTTGAGATATGTTCAAATATGGTATGCACAAAATATATTTGTTGTAATTTAATAATAACAGTTACTTTCACCTGTGAGACATGTCATGCTGGTAATAAGACACACTTGGCACGATCTGTTACATTTCTGTCAGAACTTTCTCACAAAGTACATTCTGATTAGAGTATGTTGAAATGCATTTTGCTAATTAAGTTTCCCCCTCGTGATATTGTTTTACTTATTCAGTAATCCTGGTTTCTCAGACATTAGGTAGAAATTGTCAGAAATTTGTGAATGGTAAAAATGTTATGGCATTACAAAGTCTCTCAAGACCATAAGCCCTTAAAGAGACTGTTAGGCCCCTATTTCTCATACAGAAAGTGAAGATTGTTTCTCAAGCTTGGGACATATGTTATGTGTGAAGTGTGTGTCAAGGTCAATATGTGGTCTCATCAGGTCAATAACTAGGTCACAAGATGAAATCATAGAAAAACATTTCTAACTGTTTAGAGGCCATACTTTGATGTTGATTATGTAGTGATATAGGCCACTACCAACAGCCTTGCTTAGTCTGTAGGTTGTTGAGTGTCTGGTTTGGGTGCGAGAGATCCCGGTTTCAATCCAATGTTGGGTCATGGTTTTACCTATGGGATTTACAAGAATCCTTATATATTCTAGACTAATTTAGAAACTGGGTCATACAGGGACCAACATCTAGGTCACAAGAGTCAATCATAAGAAAGGCATGCTAACGCTTTACAGACCACATAAATTTTAGTACCCAAAGTACTTGAGATTTTATCAGAATGGTGGGCTGTATGGAATCTTCATCAAGGTTGAAACTGGGTCATTTGGTCAACACTTAGGGAAACATTGTAAATGTAATAGTAACTTCATTTCTCTACCAATCGTTACCTTATTTAGATAAAATGTGTATCCCTCATAAAACCTTGGTCTGCTTGCATTATGGGTAAGAGAGAACCACTCTCTCATACATTTGCTGTATTTAGCCCTGCGTTCAGTAAAGGTTTTTGCAGCTAATGTTTAGTTATGTTTGCAATTTGGTTCCCCATTTGCAGTGAATGTGATATGGTGGGTCAGGGATACAAAACAAAACAGTTTTGAAACTTTTTGGACCGTTGAAAATTGTATCTTCCAAAAAAAACCCAGATGTTGTTTAAATTTTTAAACTGTTTGTAATATGTATACATAGCCATTTAGTGGAATGAAGGACTTTTATTGTACAAAAGCATACTTATTTCTAGTTCAGTAAAAGCTCAATAATAAGACCACCCTTGGGACCCTTGAAAACTGGTCTTCTTATTGAGGTGGTCCTAATATTGAGATTGAATCAAGAGCAAAACAATGAAAATGGGCTTGAAAATTGTGTTCTTAATTTTGAGGTAGTCTTATTATTGAGGTGGTCTTTAAGTGAGGTTCTGCTGTATTGCATAAACACAAACTTTGATATAAATTTCTATCCTACAAATCAATAAATGACTGATACAGAATTGACTGTGATTTCTTATTGTAGTAAATGTGTAAGTATAAGTAGTGTATGCTCCTGACAGAGCCATAGCGAGTCCCCATGGGAAATCACATTCATTTCTTGGGCTTAGAATTCATTGCCTGTGTCCTGAACAACTTCAGATTCATTTTTTGTTCCATAAAGCAATTACCGCCATTCTAACTAAAGTACATGATCTTCCTAAATTGGAAGCTGACTTAACATTACACAGCAATTAATTTTTTGTCTGGCAACTTGCACAGCATTTTGTCTGGCAACTTACATAGCATTTTGTCTGGCAATTTACAGTGTTTTGTCTGGCAACTTGCACAGCATTTTGTCTGGCAACTTACATAGCATTTTGTCTGGCAATTTACAGTGTTTTGTCTGGCAACTTGCACAGCATTTTGTCTGGCAACTTACATAGCATTTTGTCTGGCAATTTACAGTGTTTTGTCTGGCAACTTGCACAGCATTTTGTCTAGCAACGTACGCAGCATTTTGTCTAGCAACGTACACAGCATTTTGTCTAGCAACGTACGCAGCATTTTGTCTAGCAACGTACGCAGCATTTTGTCTAGCAACGTACGCAGCATTTTGTCTAGCAACGTACGCAGCATTTTGTCTAGCAACGTACGCAGCATTTTGTCTAGCAACTTCCAGCATTTGGTCGGGGCAAAACAATACCTTACAAATTGGGCAGTTTGGGGTTTATATTTTGTTTTTATTTATGTTACTTAAATTACTGCTGGATACCTGTCGTCTAATATGTTCAATGACTGATATAATTATCAAGCTTTACATACAGTTTATACCGACTTTCTGGATTTTCCCCAGTTTTCAAAGCCTCTCTTCACAGCTTTAGTGTTTATTGTGCTTGTAAATTGATGTAATTTATTTCTATTAATCCCATAAATCTCTTTGCACTGGTCAGTCTTGTGGTCAGAACATAGGGATCAGATTACACATTCCATATGATAGAGAAATGAATGTTCTGCTCATGTGTTAGTGAATCTTTAAGACATGATAACTATTTAATATGCAGTTTATATAATTTATTTCAAATTTTAAAAAAAAATCATCAAAATAAAGATACTACCAAAATCATTGTTTAATAATAAGGAAAAAAAAACATTGAAGTACATTAAGAAAATCTTTCATTAGTATTGTTTGATCTGCAAACGAATTTCAAATAGCGTTATCTCATACATTTAACTATTCATTAAAATAACTCAAGCTATCTACTTATCTTACTATCCAAGTATAAATATTTATACATATATGTATACTTGAATGAATGACTGAATGACTGAATGACTGAATGACTGAATGACTGAATGACTGAATGGCTTGAAGGACTTGAAGGACTGAAGGAAGGCAGGAAGGACTGAAGGAAGGACTGAATGACTTGAATGACTGAATGACTGAATGACTTGAAGGACTTGAAGGACTGAAGGAAGGAAGGACTGAAGGACAGAAGGAAGGACTGAATGACTTGAAGGACTTGAAGGACTTGAAGGACTTGAAGGACTGAAGGAAGGAAGGATGGACTGCAGGACAGAAGGAAGGATTATTGTGTGTTTGATTGATTAGTAAGAATTTTTCAGGCTTTCCATCTATTTCTTTTACTATTTTGTCCTTTCCTTTTAACCATCTGAATCAATTGCTGCATTTTCATTAGCACAATTTAATTTAGAAACAAGTTTTACTGTATTATTTTTCTTGGTGGAAAGAACTGGATTTATTACTGCATCATATAAATAACTTTGGTTAACAAAATTGAACGCAAAGCATTCAAATTAGTTCAATAATAATATTCCAAAAATGAATATGATAATCAATTAAACCTTACCCAATTCATTTTTGTTCTTCAAGTAAGCGATAAATTACCAAGAGAAAAATATTTTCACACAGCCCTGGTCTATAAAATATATAAAGTGTGCATTGTATCTTAAGCAACAATTACACATGTAATATATGAAAATATATCTCCAGGCTATAAGTGGCAAGCAGCTCCCAGCAGGGATGGGGTCAAGTTTGATCAGTTTACAGTTATTACTATTATCGCAGATTAGTTCCGCTGATAAGCCCGAGCATCATTCTGATGCTGATAGGAGCGGTATAAACTGTAGGACTGGATACAGTACATCAAGAACAAAGACTTCACCTCTCAGTTGTAATTTCATAGTTACTAGATAACTATGTGTTGTCCATTGTAAACACGTACATGTGATATCCTGGCTTGAGCTTATGGTACAAATATGGTGGTATGCTTAATTCAGAAATCACAAGTCTACTAGCCACAACCTGAACACAGAAAAAGAATTATCATATCTCTGACTGATAATTACTCCAAATGTCTGCCTTATTACCTCAGGGAAATCAAAATATCATTTAATTCCATAACAAAATCATCTCCCTGGAGGTCTCTGATGACTGCTCTGTGATTTTCCTTAAGGATTGCCGTTCTTATATTCCATCATTTCTCTGCTGATAAGACAAACTGATGGTTTGTTGAAGACAATTGCCATGTTTAAATGTAAGTCAATATTAGCCTAAGTTTATCACAATACAAGAAATATCTTGTAAAAAGATGGTCAGCGCAATTGGAAGGTTAACATTGGTTGTGCCAATCTCCTACACAATGATCTCCCCTTATAGTTATCGGAGATCTTTGCCATCACAAACTTTTCGTCAAGATTTTTGACAAAATATGTTTTTCATTTATTTAATTTTAGTGTGACAATTTTATAGTCATATATCTTAATTTCAAACATATAAGATGTTTGGTGGTAGGAAAAGTAAAAAATAACAATATTAAAAGAATATTTAAAAATAAATGCTAACATTTTAAAAGTCTCCTTCGGTGAATCCACCATTTTGTCCAACCAACCATCATCAAGTGACTTTGTGAAGGCAGTGGTTATTGCTGTACTGCAAGGGAAGATTACCGCTTCGTAGAGTGGTTGGGCAACAAAAAAAATGCCGAAATGTTATGATTGCTGGTCACTCAAAATCCAAAACGAAATTCAGTGGATTTTGGTAAGGTAACATACCCTTTAGCGAAAGATTAACCAAGCCGCGTCAAGGTTACAGACGTTGTTCAGCTGAAGAGAAATTGCCTTGGTGGTTAACGTAAGATTTGATTGGTTTACGCAACACTGATATGCAAATAGCAAAACCATGTTAGTATGGCCGTGCCAAAAATACTCAGCACTCAAATTATCAGGGATAAGAGAGAACAGCTCTAATTGGAGTATAGGTAGTAGTGGTATGAAATGGTCAGGTCCTGACGAACAGGAAACATGTGAGTCCTTGTATACTTCTGCTGGATATTCAATCTGTGAAAATCAGTATACTAAATGTCAGCTTTAGTGTAATTGTCCAATTTTCTAAAATTGTCTTTAAATTTGGTAAAGATATGTTTTGCTCTTTCTAATGTTGTTTATTACCATTAACGCAAGCTCACACTGCCAGCAGGATATTGGGTAGTGTAGGAATCTTAATTATCTACTTCTTGGGGGGAAAAATGAATTTGAAATAAAAAAATTCAACAATTTAAAAGACTTATAATTATAAAGTATTGATTTTAAAATGAGAATAATTGTTTTGTACTGGTTAAATGTGGACAAAACACTGTAGAACTATCTCGAGTGAATTATAATGTCACTGATTTGGAAGAACGCAGAAATATCTTTGTGTCCTAGTTCTGTAATAAGGCTCACAATTAAATGTAATTTTAGCGTTGCAATTATGCAATTAGTGTTAGACTGGTGTGCAACTTTTAGAATATCTTGAATATCGCAAAATCTTGAATGTCGCAAATAACTGGCCTGGACCAGTATTGCAGATCCTATAAATAATTTGTAAAAACCTAGTCTTGTCAAGGACTCCAGTTTGAAAAGAGATATTCAAAGTTAAGACATATTTGAGTGAGTGCCTTTCAGAGTGATAAAACTATTTTCATTCAGTGAAGCTATCTGGCATTTACTTTAATTGATAATGTCTAATTGATTGTTTGCTGTGGAAGATTGATTTGTTCAGTCTGTGAATGTTATCACTTGTTCAATGAATCTTACATGTTGTTAACTTACATCTGTTTGTTTTCCAACCCAGTTATTTAGAACATTTCTGTTGAATAAATAACCAGAGAAATACTTTATGCTCTTTGACAAACGTGTGCTATATAATGTTTATACTTGGGCCTTTAGACAGAAGACAATTACCAACATACTGGAGTTTGATACACAAAATGATTCCAATAGATCCCAGGAAGTGGGATTTAGACAAAGTGCTTGGCTCTAGGGTTGGGAATTAGACACCAAGACAAATTGTCTAATTCCCCTGTGTCAGCCTGCCTACCCCCCCCCCCCCGGCAAAATATTGATAGGTGCATTAAACTCATTTTATCAAAACCTTGAGAGCAATCACTTGATGCATCAGTATGTACAGGTCCATTGCATATACCCCCCTGGTTTGTTTATGATAATATTTGATACTGAAATGTTTAAATGTTTAATCTGTCTATTTCACATCACTGGATACAGGTTTATGATTATATTGAGATGCTGGGTTCAAGAAATATCTTCCTTTGTATTCATCAGTGTCTCTATATGGTATTTGATGTCAAAATAAGTCAAGCTCGCCTGGTAGCTCAGGTGTTTGCTTTCCTCTTTCCATTTTGTGGATTTTGTGGATTTTGTTTGTTAGTACAGTAAAACCCCACTTAAAGACCACCTCAATATTAAGACCACCTCAAAATTAAGACCACCTCAATATTAAGACCACCTCAAAATTAAGAACACAATTTTCACTATTTTGCTCTTTATTCAACCTCAATATTAAGACCACCTCATTATGAATATCAGATTTTAAATAAACAACAACATGATTTGCATGGAATCTTCTATATGCTGTCAAATTATGTAATATTATTATGATATTATTAATATCAGTAATTAAAAAAAGTTAAGAGGTATTATGGTACTTAGTAATTTTATCTATTTTATGTATTTCATTTCAACAAACCAAGTAATGTGGTGTGGCCCTTTCAATGTTTCATGTATCCTAAACAGTAATGTAATATCTTGCTAAGATTTAAAATTATGTAATATTAATCTTTGGATTTAGGAACAAGTATTTGACTTCCTAATGTGTTGGTGTGTATACTTAGGCCATACTTAAACAATTGTTTAACATTACCCCATCCACCCCATCCACCAAACATTACCCCATCCACCAAACATTACCCCATCCACCAAACATTACCCCATCCACCAAACATTACCCCATCCACCCCATCCACCAAAATTAAGGTTGGTAATTATTTTTGTTTATGGTCATTCTAGTGTAAACTATTAATACGCTACTAAAAACATTTCCATCTCAGACCCCTCAAACAATGTTTGAGTAGGGGCCATTTCCATGGGTATGTTGCGGGTTACGCCAAACAAACAATTTTTTATTTCTGGCCTTCAGGTTTTATGCATGAATAGTACAACTGTACTTATTTACATTATAGCTTTTATAGTTATATTTATTCCAATTGATTTTACTCGTTACGAAGGTTGTGAAAAATAATGGCGTTGTAGCGTTTTCAATTTCATAATTAGTAATGCATTGCTGAATATTTGTCTGATTGGAAAAATCAATTCCATTTACATAATATGTTTGAATTTGCTCATGTGTTATTTTTTGTTAATTGGGATTTCTCGGTGAAAGTCTGGCGCAATAAATTTTGCAAACAAAAATGTTAATGTTGTGGTTATGGATTAAAATCAGGGACTGTGACATTGTCCCATGAATGTTTTAAAGATATATTATGCTCATTTTTTTGTTCATTTGTTTACCTAAACAAACATGAAAAATCTACTTTATCTAGTTAAACTTCAATTAATATGCATTATCACAGAATACAGTTATAATCTATGTCTCTGTATTTGTTGAAAAAAGACGTTTGTATTGTCATAAAATAAAAATAAAAAATCCATTTTTTTAACAGACGGGTGTTTTTTACCTAGTTTTGTGTGTTAGTAATAAGATTAAACAAAATTGTTTTAAACGGTTATACATGGCAATGTTCTTATTAATGATGTTTTAGACTATATAACAAAAATTCTGGATGAAGCGCATTAAAAAAGATTTTAGGTTCAGATTAGCCAGATACATCTTTAAAGCATAGTTCACAACATATTTAGTTTGGATGCTTCTTATTGAATGCAAATATAAAAGAAAAAGAATTTTTTATAAGAAATGTCAGTTTATCGCGCATTTGGTTAATGCATCCAGTATTTTAGACAAACACAGCGGTCAGTCAGTGTACCTGGGACACAAACTACCGGAGTACTTTCCCTTGTAAGCATCTGACAACATCCTCCGCTGAATCGAAGTTGTAGAACATATAACATCAGTTGTAATTCATCGTATATACTTCAGTACAGTCAGACCTCGTTCATTTCAATTCATCAGTTCTGACATCTATTTTCAAATAATACATGGTTTCGAATAGCTCATTTCAGTTCAATGTGCCTAAGAATATACATTGAGACCTGAAATTTATTTTGGATGCAGTACCCAAGTAATCAGATAGAAGGTTAATTGTCATATAAATGTGGTCGGACTGTAGTTTGAATATATCCATTTTATCAGTTAATATTTCAATGTAGCTTTATGCACCTGTGATGTTTAGTGAATTGTAAAGATTAATATATTTGCTAATTTTTCGTTTCAGTGGACCAGCATGAATACAGAGACATTGAAACATGTGAATCATACCTTCACATGTTGGACAGATTGTTATCACATATTTGGAGAATGGATAGTCTGTGAAAGTAAATTGAAATGTGAAATATTCGGAATTTTGTGATTTTTTTCAAAATGTGTTTTTTTATGACAGTGAAAGTTGCTCATGATTATAAGAGTGTTGACAGTCAATTCAATTCATTGTGAAATATAAGACCACCAGCCCACACACAAGACGTTACATAGTGAAGTAAGGGCATTGTAATCTATGCAATATATAGTGTTTGGTTCCAATTCTGGAGACATTACATACTAAATACAGGTACAGTGTATTGGTAGAATGATAGCAACATAACCCTATATGTTTATATAATACAATCATGTACATCTTGACATAAAATCATCTCTTAATCTGAGAGCATGATAAATATATGCAGCAATATTAAGTACAACATATTTATCGGAACATGACATCAGGTTGTGAAATGTTTGATCCCTAGGGTGTTTCAAGTCAGGGCTAGGAAGTGAGAAAAATTGCTCAATGCTTGGAAATGTGTTTGAGTACAAAACTATGGATCAGTTGTACATTCTGAGTCATTTGAAATGTGAAAATTTGTTCACTGTTATGAAGATTTTTTTCCCAAGTAAGTCATTGTGTAAATACTTAGTTTAAGGATAAGCATGTGGGTGTGAACAGTAATGTATTATCAATGATACATCAATAGATCTTATTAGCGTATGGAAATGCAACATAATAAATTGTGTTTTGAGGCGCAGTCTGATGGTAAAATGAGATGTTAAAGTGAAAATGTAAACTTGTTATGTGAAATGTGATAATTTGCAATGTCGTACAGGCAATATTTACAAGTGAAATAATGGAAATATAGATTTGGGAAAATATAAGGTTTGTGAATGTAAATATTTCATGTTATTGACAATGGATGCTGCTTCATTTGTTATTAAGTAAATTCAGTTTGTGTTTTGCTGCCATAAACTGTTTTGTTCTTGAAATGAGATGGTCACAGGTGCATCTATTACCATAATACTGTACCGGTAATTATGTGAAAATAAGATGGCAGTGCATTTATTGCCATAGTAACATACCAGTGATTATGTGAAAATAAGATGGTGGTGCATTTATTACCATAGTACTGTACGTGTAATTATGTGAAAAAAAGATGATGGTGCATTTATAACCATAGTAACATACCAGTGATTATGTGAAAATAAGGTAATGGTGCATTTATTACCATAGTAACATACCAGTGATTATGTGAAAATAAGGTAATGGTGCATTTATTACCATAGTAATAGAGTGATGTTAATCTAAGCTCCCATCAATCATTAATCTTTTATATTTAAACATTTGTTTAGCAATGTAAACTGAACAAACTTCCTTTCTGTTATTTGAACATCTGTAGAATATTGTTTACTTTCACAGTAGCTGGTGATTTTTCAAGCTTCTGCGAACATTTAATTAATTTCTGTGTAATTAAGCGCACACATGTCTGAAGGATATTCACAAACAATTTATCATTGGATATTTAAAATAATGGGCTCTAATTTTTGCTTCCTCAAATGGATCTAACAATGTAAAAACAATGGAATGAAATATGATGAAAAACTGAACGCTAATGCTGCTGAAATATTCCATTCTCGGAGTTTGTTCCTGAAAAAACACTCAGAATTTAACGTAAAAATTGTCATATCATTAATTTTAAATCCAACTTTTGTTTTATTAGAAATTAAATATAAACATGTATATGTATTAGTGTCAATTAGCTTATATGTATGTGATATTTAATTACAACAAATACTAATTATTGATATATTTTACGTTCAACTTTTCCAGACAATCTAGCGTCACATTTTGATATGAAGCTCTATTGTTAAAGAGTGTATGTTATAGACAATTGGAAATGTGATAAAGATGACCTGTTCTAGGTTATGAAAAGTAAATGTTTTGATTCTCTTGAATTTTTCAATTTTCTTGTCCAGCTTCAGTGCACAAGGTACAAACTGGATGTAGTTGCTTTAAATTTTCCCCATTCGTCGCCTGTAACCAAACGATAATAGCATCAAACTACGTACAGGAAGACAGGAAAGTATATGTACTCGTCTATTTGTTTTTGCTAAGCAATGACTGACTATAAGTGTACAAGGAAAATGTTAAAACTCTCCCCCCCACCCCCTACTGTGAAATTAATGATATTTTCTCTATATAACGATTCTCTCCCAATTTAGATCACTGAGTTCTGGGAATATGACAATATTTTCACCGTGAGAATTATAAGCTTGATTTAGTCTTCCATGGAGACAATGGCTGCTGGGACGAGAATTCTAAATAAATCCGAAATAATTATAAATTAGAGGAAAGTTGATGATGTTTTGATGAGTGATACTGAGGGCAAAAGTTTGTGAGTGAATGCAGTCAAATAAGTACAGGGATTATTGAATTCAAAAGGATTGACATGACCTGACTTTCCTGGCCAATATAAAGCGATGGTGAACGGCGATAGAGCTTCACTTGACATATCTCTCCAAAATTGTCCTGGATATTTGTTTGTTAATGAAAGATTCAGTATGATAATTGTGATATCTGTATTGTGCTGAAATTCCTAAACTATTTAAACCTTGCTTTCTTGCTGTGGATATATATAGCAGAGAGTTTTAGCATTGATAAATACAATATTCACTATAGGCTTGATTCTGGATTTAATGTGCTGTTTGATTTTCTATAGAAATTGAAGCAAATCGTTATAGAAGTTGATTTTGTGTGTGAAATTGGTTTTTTGTTTGTCGTTGTGGCAGAAAAGGAGGAATGAAGAGGAGATAGTGATATAAGACAAACTGTGAATATACTCGCCAACACTGGAAACTTAAATATTGGAAACTTTGATTGATTTAACTATGAAATGCAAACAGTGGAAGGTACTGTAGAACGATATATAGATTGAAACTAATTAATGTTAACGCGGAGATAACAATTGGAAAATAATGACATTACAATTGTTCAATGATTTAACGCTAATGTGAATCAATGGAGTTTACTATAATGTGTACAATTTAATCACTCAGAGATTTTTTTGTAGTGGGTATCAATTATATTTTTTTAATATCCCTTCTGTGTTTTGTTAATATTTGTAACATAATTGACTTGGTCTGGTTATTTTTATAGGCTATTTGCATTGATCTGAAAATTATTTATTTTGCAATAAAATTTGTCTCAGGTAAAGCCAATCTCGATAATGTCTTATATTTAATTCTCTATTGATGATCAAATCATGTGACTGTGTTATGTTTTGTCAATAATTTTATTGTACTCTCATTTGATATTTTTTTAAGTACAATTGCAATATGTGAATAGCATTATTATTAAATGTAGTCATTGTTTGTTTGTGAATATTAAGAAATAACATGTCGGAGTCTAGTCAAGTTGTGAATAGGGTGACTTACTCTAGTCTTGAACTTAATGGTGGCATTGGCTACCATCAGCCGAGTCATTACGTCAAAGTGGAGACGTCTTTGGATGAACGTGGAAATACTCGTGTGGTGGACTGTGAGCATTTGATGGACGATGTACAAATCATAAATGGAGATTCACTCAATGGAAGTATATCTGAAAGTGACAACAATCACGTGAGGAATAAAAATGGTGGAATTATTTTTACGCAATATCGGACATGTCTGAGACAGTGGAATATTCGAGAGAAATATCTGTTAACAATCTGTATCTTGTTGCTGCTTGCTTGCCTTACATTCGTACTAATTGCCTTCACACGAGAAAATCAGTCAAAATCTGACTGCCCTTGTAATGGTAAGTTTTTAAAATCTTTCATGTGTTATTTTTGTATAAGACCTGGAAGACTCAGTTGGAGAAGCAATCATCATGTAACTGTTCATGGTTCAAGCTCTCATCTGGAGAAGCAATCATCATGTAACTGTTCATGGTTCGAGCTCTCATCTGCCTGTTTGTTGTTCTGACTTTGTGACTTAAATATTGATATGCTAGGTGCCGTGATGAGCTCAGCTTGGAACAGGTTTACAGAAGCTAATTCAATATCATTAGCACATGTACGTGTGTGGTGTGTGTGGATGTATCAATATGACAAGTACACAGAGTCCCCAGTGTCAACTTAACAGTTACCTGAGAGCTGGATATTTCCATTAGCACACGAAGCCTGGGTGATAGATGTTTTTTCTTGCATACATTAAAAACAAATAAAGAATGAGGTTAAATAAAATGACTGATGTTGTAAGGGCTGTAACATGTAATGTTACATTCAAGTCAATATTTGCTGTTATGTTACTGTGACATCATTATGTGACGTCATCATCACAAGACTCATCAAGTAGAGTTTTCCAGCACTGGTATAAATGTGGAAAATTCTGGTCTGGTACACAAGAATTTCTTATCTAGCATACATCAAGCATCGTCTCAATACTTCTCGTGGCCGTCTTGTAAAGAAAAAAGATGTTAATCTAGCTGTTGATTTGAATTTAGTAAAATTTTTAGGATGTCTATGTTAGGGCGAGACAGCAGTAGTTAAAGGTGATAAGATGGAAACACAGGAAGTGACCACCATTACGATAACTGAAATACTGCTTTACTGAATAATGGCTTTGAACCACTGAAAACAAAAATAATTGCATCTAAAAAATAGGTCAATGTATGATAGTTTGCTTTTAGTTTAAACTTATTTATTATACATTGATTGTGAAACAAGTTCTAACAACTTATACTAAACACTCACGATGACTGCTTCCTGGCTACCAATCAGTACTTGTGCTTTGTGATTAAGTCACCACTCGTTGCGGTGCTCGAACTCACGACCTTTGGATCAGGAGTCAGGCGCTTGACCACTGTGCCTCACAAGTTAGTTTGCTTTTGATTGAAGCCTAGGGACTTATGAATAAATGAGGTAAAACACAAAATGTTGACTGTATGGTGTTAGGTAAACAAAACTTTTAGTTAGATTTAAAGGTAAAAACAATATAGAAATATAAATTTAATTTTGTCTCCTGAGTGCCATAAGGCCACATCCTTAAACAATTAGTTGTTTGTAATTGATAACCTTTACCTACTCTGGAAAATGACCCGTACTGGACTTATGAACTGCATAATAATAGTTGAAACATGAATGACCATAAAAAATAATAATTGAAAAAATAATTACCAACCCACCTAAATGTTGCTGGGTAGAGTTATGCCAAAATAAATATTTTTAGGGTGGACTAGCATAATCAATCCTGGAAATTTCAGAGGATTGTTTGGAGGTCAGATTACAAATCCACAATAACAACAATTTGAGGTCTAAAAATGACAAATATGTGGTCTTGGTAATTAAATTTACAGTAATGATCACTGTGTGAGCTTCAAGGTGTTAATATCTGCTATCAGTCCAGTGCTTATTTTTAGCCACTTGCCATTAGCTCACATTTTAGTCACGTTGAAAAACTATTTTTCCATGTGATTTAACAGTTACATAATTTTTATACAAACATTATAACAGAACAAATTTTAACTGTAAGATGAATAGGTGAGGATACAGAACAGACAAATTAAACACTTTTAAAATAAAACATGTGTTTTTTTTCTTCTGAACATTGAAATCTTTGTCTGTTATGGTAAACTGAACTGCCCATGAAATGAAACCAAGGAATTGATTTATTATTGTCTGAATTGCATCTGTCTAATATTTCATTGACTTACAGGGCCTTTTTGCCTTATAAAGTTGGGTTCAGTAATCTAAAGGGTTCCATTCCCAGTTGAAAATAGTATGGTTTTTATCCAATCTGAAACTGAACAAGTCAAAATTCATCATAAGCTTAAAATTATAATTCAGCATTGATTCTTGATTTTAGGTCAGACCTTTGAAAAGAATTATCAAGTTATCATGGAGAACACTTAAATAAAGTTCTTTTGAGAAAAAGTCAATGTTTTGTTCAATAGATGCTTCCTAAATAATTTCCAAATTGAGACAGTTGCAACATTAATTTTCCCAATCCCACCAGACCTGGACACCGCCCAAAATGGTAAAAAAAGCTATATTCTTGTTTTAAGCTCTACTGGCCAAAGGCCAAATAGCTTATGTCATGGCGAATTGTCTGTCATGTGTGCATGCATGCATGTGTGCATGTGTCAGCCTGTTAACTCTTCCTCCACACGACATCTCCTCTGAAACTGCTAGGCCAAATTTGATGAAACTTACACAATAGCGTACTGGCCTGACCCTTAAACTTGTTCAAATGGTTTCCGCTTAACCAGGCAATATGCCCGCCAGAGCTAAATATAAAAAACTTTCAACGACTTCTTCTCATGAACCATTGAACAGATTTGCATCAAACTTGCTCTGTTGCATCCTTGCATGAACCTTCCTAAAGATTTCTGACATCCATGTGCACAATATAGCCGGTAGAGCGTCAGGTCCTCGTGTGCCTCTTGTTACTATAATGCTGAATGTTGGTAAATTGAATAACAAACATGACTTTATATAATATGTTTGTAAAATAATGCAGTATTATTTATCAATAACTACCAATTTATCATGGCTCCATATATCTATAAATGGATCATATTATTCATTGTAACCCTTGTTGTTGTGTGAGGTTATTGTGTAATTCTATATGGATAAGAATAGAGTGTCATGTAACATTTATATAAGGCTGGTAAGAAGCTATCACCATATTTGGTATGTTTGTACCACAGGAGTGTGTAACAAGGTTATCTGCCCTCTTTATTCCTTTTATAGAATACACATGTATATATAAAAAGTAAAGTGTTTATTTATTATAGTCTCACCCCTATTTAAAGGGCCAGCCATTTCTGACTTGTGAAACTCCTACTTTCTGAGCACATTTACTTCCCAATTTCTATCCTTTAATGCCAGACACAAGGCAGATAGGTGCACAATAACCATTATTTTACTAGCTGGCGGCTCACCAAGCAGCCATGTCCGAACAGACCCCTGTCTGGAACCTTCCATCTCCCGCGCCAAAGCATATACCTTAACCACAAAATCAAACCTGGTAGCTCTGTGATTAGAGCACTAAGTTATCACCCCGGTCGCTCTGTGATTAGAGCACTAAGTTATCACCCAGGTAGCTCTGTGATTAGAGCACTAAGTTATCACCTCGGTCGCTCTGTGATTAGAGCACTAAGTTATCACCCAGGTCGCTCTGTGATTAGAGCACTAAGTTATCACCCAGGTAGCTCTGTGATTAGAGCACTTAGTTATCACCCCGGTCGCTCTGTGATTAGAGCACTAAGTTATCACCCCGGTCGCTCTGTGATTAGAGCACTAAGTTATCACCCAGGTAGCTCTGTGATTAGAGCACTAAGTTATCACCCCGGTCGCTCTGTGATTAGAGCACTAAGTTATCACCCAGGTAGCTCTGTGATTAGAGCACTAAGTTATCACCCAGGAGGTCTGTGATTAGAGCAATAAGTTATCACCCAGGTCGCTCTGTGATTAGAGCACTAAGTTATCACCCCTGTTGCTCTGTGATTAGAGCACTAAGTTATCACCCAGGAGGTCTGTGATAAGAGCACTAAGTTATCACCCAGGAGGTCTGTGATTAGAGCACTAAGTTATCACCCAGGTCGCTCTGTGATTAGAGCACTAAGTTATCACCCAGTAGGTCTGTGATTAGAGCAATAAGTTATCACACAGGTAGCTCTGTGATTAGAGCACTAAGTTATCACCAAGGAGGTCTGTGATTAGAGCAATAAGTTATCACCCAGGTAGCTCTGTGATTAGAGCACTAAGTTATCACCCCGGTCGCTCTGTGATTAGAGCACTAAGTTATCACCCAGGTCGCTCTGTGATTAGAGCACTAAGTTATCACCCCGGTCGCTCTGTGATTAGAGCACTAAGTTATCACCCAGGTCGCTCTGTGATTAGAGCACTTAAAGTTATCACCCAGGAGCTCTGTGATTAGAGCACTAAGTTATCACCCAGGTCGCTCTGTGATTAGAGCACTTAAAGTTATCACACAGGTCGCTCTGTGATTAGAGCACTAAGTTATCACCCAGGAGGTCTGGGTTTGATTCCTGTAGTTACTAAAAAAATTATGAAATAATGTCTGGTTGTGTCTCAAAAATAGGTAAATAATCAGAGGCAAAAACTGAGAGACAGATAAGATCTAGTGAAAACATCATGAACCATAGTATCTAGAGCTAGTTGATAACATATCTAGAGCTAGTTGATAACATATATATTATCTAGTCAATAGTCAGACTAATGGAGGGGCAAGGTAGTATTGGTTGTTATTTAAATTAATGTTATTTAAATTCCTTGGAAAGGTTAGTACAACCGAACGCTGTATTTATCTGAAAAATTGTTGAAAAACAACGTTAGGCCCAATTAAACTAAAGAAACAATCAAGCATGAGTGATATAGAAGGGAAGATAATCTCTTGTGGTTTGTACCCATTGTTTATAACCCCTATAAATAATGTAGGGAAATGTGACCTGATTTAGAACTCTTGTTAAGTGACAAATTTCCACAACAATTTAAAAAAAATAGCTCTTAACAAGGTATAATTTATGTCATTTTCTCGTGGAGTTTCTGAGAAAAATGTCTTTTATATTTTGATTTAACACTTCCATCTTCATATATCAATTTGTGAATGTGATGTCGACGTCCTTAGAGAATTATGGAAAACTCTTAAGAGTCAGACAGTTTTCTCTTAGATCAGAACTTGTTGTGCTTGAATTGCATAAATATCTATTATATAGTGATTTCTGGTGACAAGGTTTTTAGCTGATCATAATCTAATTATAATGTCTGCCATAAATCAGCTCTTTACTTCCGAAGGTAAAGAAAGTGCATTAGTGTTGTTTTATTACAGATTGGGTGAGATTTTAGTCTGGAAGTAAACGCCATATAGTCCAACATTAAGGGGATATACTGTCCATTGACAATGTGTTGCCTAAATGCTAAAAACCTGTATTTCATTTTTTGACATTTTGAGAAAATTTCTTATGATGTTTTGAATAGCAATGAAAGTGAACCAATTATGTGTTTGTGGAATTATGATTTACCCAATTTAGGTTAGTTCTATAAGCAAGTGAGTATATTGATGGTTATAATAGATCTCATTGAGATGACAAACATGTTACCAAAATTTCAATTTCGCCAAAATTGAGTGACAGGTGTGTAGTACTAAGGTCTAGTAATTTGTATGATCCATCATGAACTATCACCTATGCTGTATTTGGCATTTTTAATCAATCTAAACTGCACAAATGTTTGATGGCTATAGTTAAATGGAAGCAGGCGTTGCCTTAATTTTTCAGAGTACTAGCCCATCTGGGCAAGTTGCTCAGCCAAACCACTAGCCCAAATCATTCTTACTTGCCCAAACTTATATAACACTAATTCATAAGAAGCAGAAAGTCACAATTTATGTGTCTGTACAATTTGTTAAATCTTGGACGGATTTTATATTTTATTTATTTCTGAGAAAAAGTATAATCACTAACATTAAGCACTTGCCCATTCAGGCTAGCACTCAGTAATTTTCTGATGGCACAAAATCAAAGTTACTAGCCCCGGGCTTCGGGCTAGCGGGTTACCGTGAAGAGTGTGGAGATGCACAATTAACACTTGCAGTGAAGGAACTCTGAAGCTGTGATCTGTTATGTGGCTGAATGATCACAGATAAAATTCACACTAATTGCCAGTTAACAGATTAAAACACAAGTTATAAAGTTGCTGTAATGTAGAATATATAGTCAAATCACTGTGACCAACAGAGCATGTCATTAAAGGAATGTTGATAGCTTTAAGTGTCATCATTATTGACAAGTTTTACTGTATTGACATAAATGTGGTTGGGGAAGCAAAATCATGGTGGTTGCTATCAGGTAACAACCTCAGTGTCTTTTATGGACAGAGAGTTCTGGCTGGAAGTAGGGAGCAAAACCTAGTGTGACTTCACCTGCAAGATGTTCAATTCAGTGGTAAAAGTCAGCTGCCCTCAGATCTCTATTTTGGAAGTTCTCAAAGTTGAGACAATGACTATAACTGGGACTAAAAATTAACAATGTCTGTTTGGTTGGCAGGTCACCATACCTGATGTAACTACTGTAAATTATTGCTTAATCATATCACGTTGTTTGCTTGGTACTTTTTACGCCATTTGGTACATACAGGACTTTACTGCCACTCTTCACTGTTCACGATATGTCGGTACCTGAGCCCATTCTCTTGGCTTCATATCGAGTCATCTTACCCCCCCATAGCTTGGTAACCAGCTTTCTCATACAAGTTGTCATGTAACCTCTGCTCTGTCTGTAGCCTTATGGGTTATAACTCCATGGCCACAGACAAGCAATGATTGTTCAGTCTACACTAGTCTACTTGCTAGTTAAATAAACCAGCAAATAATGAAAATTCTGTTTTGTTCAGTTCAGATCTTTACTACATTTTTATGCAATGCATTCTACAAAATTTTATAGTTAATTCAATAATTATTTTGTACTTTCTAATGTTGTTTTGAACCCAGTTTTACTGAATGGTAAAATCTTGATGTCCATTTATTTGATGAATAACATCATGCTCTACGATTGACGACTTTGATCACACTGAATCTTAATGTTTGTTTATTGATGAAGTGCATACGAATGACACTCAATTTTGCATTCTACTTTTCATGTGTTTCTTGTCTTTATTGACTTTCAGTGTTTGATATACAAGTAAATTATTCGCCATGGCATGTGAATGCCTTGCAGTGCATTCTAACTGACTTTTAAGAAGATTGATACATTTGCTTTCATTAAGTCCCAGTGCACGGATCATAGGAAAGAATGATTGTCATGTAGAACTTGATCTGTGTATGTTTCCAAATCCTAGCATCTCATTGGTTGTTTCTGACCAACCTCTTACAATTGACCTTTGGTAATGCTGAGTCAGGTCTTGTCATGCAGTTTTATTACTTCAAGTGCTGAACTCAGCAGAACTTCCCATGTCATAGCTTATTCATGACCAAGACATATAATTTGTTTGCTGTGCTTATAATTAGGGCTGCAACAGTGAACCAAAGGCTCATTTCAGAAATTGTTTTGTTATACAGAACCACTCATGCAATATTCTCAGTATAATTATAACATTAAACCAACTTCTTTTCAACCGAACAATTTGTGTAACCTTGATGCCGATTGGTTGACTTTTAGAAATTGTTGAATAGTTGCTATTTTACTTTTTGCAGATTCTCCGGTGATTCATTCTGTTAACACAATACCTCAGGCCAGTACTTTTATATCTGATCAACCTTCAATAACACTTGTCTGTAATCTCACCTTGACCTCTGTCACACACAGTGACCTTGACCCAACATTCTGGTGGACCTTACCAAATGGCAAAAATGAAAGTGGCAGTGTGATAACCGTGGATGAAAGAATGGGACACGGAATATTTACATGTTTTGTTGAGAGAATATTGAATGGTCATCCACACATCACTTCATCCTCCATATCAATGCAAGGTTAGTAATTTGCTTTGTTATGGATTTAATGACCATGTTTTTCTACAGAATTATGATTACAAATGAGAGTCTGCATGGGGAGGCATTGTCTTATGTATGTGGCATTTCCTATAGCTACGTCTTCTCTCTCTTGCTAACCAGTTTCTATTGGATTCCAGCCAGTAACCTCCCAACTTATCGTTATGCATGCAGATGATCACTTCCCCGTCCCAATCGATAATTGGAGAATGATTTGACCGTCAGCCATCACAGTTGATGGGATGATGATGTGGCCAGCAGATGCTCCCTTCTATTGTATATAAATTGTATATTAGGACTCGGTATGTCAAAGGTGAAGGTCAGAGTGACATTGAGGCTGAAAATGGTTTCCAGGTAATAACTAGAGGACACTTTGGTCATCTAACTTCATAGGATTGCTGCTTATGGTCAGTAAATGACCTCTATAATATTTTTGGTAAGTATGTCAAAGGTCATGATGAATGTGACCTTGAACTGAAAACTGTGTCTTATCAACTGGAGAGCACTTGGACATGTAGCTGTAAATCTTGATAGGATGATTTGAAATAAAATTAAAATAAGTATACTTAGTACATTTAAAAATGCACATTTTTGTACCTGTGATATGTCTTTTAAATATCATTTTGATGTGAAAATACCCCTTGATTGAAAGAATATTTAGCATTCATCATTGCGTAAAATGAAATACTATCATATTAAGTTTTTATATGGCAGTCCTAGTTTAGTACAGGACATTTGAGAAATCTTACATTTGCATTTTTAAATGTACTTCAGTAAATTTCTGTATTTCTATCGTAATTGATGATTTTACTATTTGTCTTCACATACTTACAGTATACTTTGCACTGTTTCAGTGTAGCATTTCACTTGTAGAAAATTCATGTATATTAGTCTAATATAAACAATATTTTCCAGTACATAGCATGTAGCGAGCCAATCATGTATGTCAATACTATCACAACTTAAAATGCTAAAGTTCACATTATGTACATTTAAAGTGATTCTCCTCTTTAGCTGACCTTTGTTATTTTTACATATGAAAATGCAAGTACTGAGTTTGACAATATGGTATGAACCTCTAGACTTAAAGCTATATTGTCTTATTTTCTATCAAAAATGCCAAGTAATAATTTTAAAAAATGGCAGGTTGTTAATGCTTTCATACAGACATACTGCAAAACATTGCATTCTAATTGTTCTCAAAAGTTTTTCTTAGAACTGCAAAATATGAGTCTGATTTCAAGGTATTTCCTATGCTAGCTAACTCGGCACGTAGGTCAGGATGGAAAATAATGGTATCGGACATTTATGAGTGGTTTTGGGAAATATTTATGAAAGGGACATTATGCAGTATAGTTGAGTACGTCTGTATGAAGGCAGTTACCACCGCTTTTCTCCTATATATGTATATGACTCAGTTTCTCCTATATATGTATATGACTCAGTTTCTCCTATATATGTATATGACTCAGTTTCTCCTATATATGTATATGACTCAGTTTCTCCTATATATGTATATGACTCAGTTTCTCCTATATTATTAGTTATACAGGTTGTTGACAGGGTATATGGGGGAATATAACCAGTTTGTGTGCCATATAACCCGAGGCGTTAGCCGAGGGTTATATGAATCGCAGACTGGTTATATTCCCCCATATACCCTGTCAACAACCTGTATAACGAATTTATAATACTGCAATTCCATGTTTTCATACGAATTTAGTTAAACAAAGCAATGTTTCGATGCCTAGCTCTCTAGATCTAATAATTAGATCTGTGTATTTTTGGTGTTTTTGGTTCATAAAATTGTTTAGAGTGTTTTAGTTTTGTAAAATATCAGATATTAAAACGTATTCCTTTAAAAATATATCGGGAATTACTTGTTGTAGATCAAAATATTTTTATTTCACTCACACGTTATATTGCCTGAAAATTAATTACATTACCCCGTAAGGTACCTCAATACACATGGTTAAGCGCGCGCTTGCACTCTAATTTTTATTTTCAAGCGTCTGATCTCATGGACTTTATCAAACTGAATTTGGCTCAAACCTTAAAAAATCTATCGTTTTGAATATTAATACTAGCACACATGTACACTGTTCAATATTTATTGAATCATGTGTGAAGATCAATTGTCAATTTCTAGTAACTTGCAGACATCAAGAGATAAACGTTTTCGAGTCGAGCCGTCAGCGAAAATGGTGACGAGGCGCATGAAGGGAAAAACGTCATATACCCTGTCAGCGCCCTGTATATAGAATCCTATATGCGAGCCTTTAACCAATGAAATTACTGGATTTTTCTTTGCAGTATTATAAATGTATATGACTCAGTTTCTCCTATATATGTATATGACTCAGGATATTTTGTCAAAAAGGTACGACTATGTACCTTTAATGATCTATTGCTTCTGTTTTAGAGGGAGACAACTGCATTGATGTGATGAGCTCAGTTATATGTCTGTATGTTATTGTCAGTTGACATTATTGTTAGAGGAGTATGGACAGTCCATGTCCTTTCATTACTGTTTCCCTATAACTGATGGAGCCAGTGTCTGTTGCTTGATGTATGACATTGTCCTGAAAATGTGTCCAGACTCAAATTGTTTCTCAATTTACAACAATTGTTGGATCTTACTTCTATATCAACCTTGTATGTCTGCCTGTGTGATGTAGTATTGTCTGTGTATATAATACCATATAGATCATATTGACATTTGCTGTTATTATATATACAGTAAAACTTCACTTAAAGACAACCTCAATGTTAAGAACACAATTTTCAAGTCCATTTTCACTGTTTTGCTCTTTATTCAACCTCAATATTAAGACCACCTCAATATTAAGACCTGTTTTCAAGGGTCCCTATGATGGTCTTTTTATCGAGGTTTCACTGTATATTATCACCGGCTGCCTTTGTTATATATGTGTAATATGCCCTTTATCTAAGACATGTTTAACAGTCTTGTATATTTTTAGGAACTCGGCAACAGGAAACCTGCTTATCAAGTCATTGTATACAAACAGGTGAGAAGACATTGTATTCATTTCAAACATCTACCATATGTCATATAGACAACGTCCACAATACTGTGGCTTATGTGTGTACATGGAGCCTGTTTACCATTATAATTCTATTTAACGCTCGGGCTCTTGTTAGAATCATGATAAGCTCAAAAGTTGGAGATGGGCGACAATTAGAGACACATTTAGGTCAAGTCATCCATTTTTGTATATAAAGTGTACAATGGTGAATTTACAATAGTTGCACTCTGTGATTTTACTATAAAGGGAAAGATAAAAGGGACATTAGGAAACTGGCAGTGTGAAAGGTTAGGATTATTTTATTTGCTTTTTGAGATGGGCCCTTATTGTAGGCCATTAAATTTCATATTTTGACTCGAAAAATGGCAGTTTTTTATGCTTAAAATAAGGGATTGGTGTTTATTAGAGCATAGGTATTAAATAGAATTATTACTGTTTATGAAATTATCCTTATAATATGTCACCTGATGTCCATTCTTTACTGTCACAAACTGAACATTACAGTGTGAATCAAAGGACTCTTAATTCTCGCATTTAGTTAGGTATACGTCAGGGTAAAAGTGTTAAGCCGAAAGTATTATGCAACACCACTGACAACAATGTTACATATAGCAATTGTATGGATATCAAGTCATCATTCTCCGCTAAACACACACAATTATGTCAGTTGGATGTTGTAAATGGTTTTGTATGAACAAATATATTCAGATAAAACAATTTATCACATACCAGTTTCTGTAATGCCATCAATGTTATATTCCCCAGTGTGTGTATACTATGCAAATGAGTGGAAAAATCTGAATTAAATACCTACGCTGTTTGTTAATAAAACCTAAATGAATAATTACCAAGAACGTCCATAGTACCAGCATTGTTATACTGTGGGGTTATATTTTCGGAAGAAAAACTGATTTTCTTTTTTGTTCAGCTTCTTCTTTCAAATATTTTACTGTTAATTGAATGCTGACAGTATCATTTGTTTTCCCTATTTTTCCTATTATGCCGATTATTTTAATGTAGGTGTTGTTGTCAAAATACCAAAATTGCGCAAAACTGAAAGTAATGCGAAAATAGCAGCAAACGCTACATGTATATGAGTGCCGCTGTACGATTTCTAACCTCTTCTTTAAGTGACGTCAATTCCAGAAAACGTTGAACGTCACCATGAACTGACGGTAAGAAATATTTGCCTCATATGGCAAAATGAAAACGAAATGACCATTATGGAGTAAATATTGTTTCTTGCTTGCAAATAGTGACTTCACATGTTGCATTATCTTGAAATGATGTCACTTACAAAGAGGTTGTAAATCCCATAGTAGCGCTCATATGCATCAAATCAGAATGCTTCCTGACATTATAGCAGAACACATAACAGGCCTGAGAACATAACATTTACTTTTTGCATATCAGTGTTGTGTAAACCAATCAAATCTTACGTTAACCACTAAACCAACTTCTTTTCAACCGAACAACATTTGTAACCTTAACGCGGATTGGTTAACTTACAAGTTGTGAGAAATCAATGAAGCATTTCTTGTAAAATCTTCCAACCTACTTACTAAGTTCAGCAAGTTCATTCCATCGTAATCATTTCATTTTGAGACAACCTCCACATATCATAAGTGAAAAGAGGAAGTTTTAATATTCATCATTCATCGGCGGAGCTCAGCCCTAGATCAATCAAAATGAATTAGATTCCGCATACTCGACAATGATACATGTAAGATAGATGGAATGGACTCACTGGACCCGTGTGTACTGAATGACCTTGGAGACTTGTTTATGTGATGACTTTATTTGATGTATAAGTCAATTACATTTTTGAGACGAAAGGGTGTCCTTTAAAGGTACATGGTCTTAGTTTTCTGACAAAATATCCTTAGTCATAAGTATGAGAAACTCAGTCGTAATTGCCTTCATACAGATGTACTCTTCAACACTGTTTTGTATTTTTTCTTACATGTTTCCCTAAACCACAAATACAAGTGTGCAATACCGGTATGTTCTATCCTGACCTACGCTCAGAGTTAGCGCTAGCATATAAAATACATGCACCAGTCTCGTATTTCATGTTTCCCTAAACCACAAATACAAATGTGCAATACCGGTATGTTCTATCCTGACCTACGCTCCGAGTTAGCACTAGCATATAAAATACACGCACCAGTCTCGTATTTGGATGTTCCAGGAAAAATTTAAGAACATTTTTAATTTTCTAAAAATCATTACCCGACTTATATATATAATGTAGTCATATGTGGTATTGGTGAATTGTTTTATTCAATATACTTTCAGGTCACTGTTGTTTATATGAACTATGTCAAGTTTCAATGTGTGTTTTAGCCTTATTTTGTTGGGTATATGGTATTAAGTAGAATACATGTATTAAATAGATGCTGTTTTCGATTAAATTTACAGAAGAATTTGAAAACAAAGAATATGAAGTGAGTGCACTCAAATAGTTTTAATCAACTTGTTCAATATATTTAATTCTCATACAATACTTATTTGATATCCTATGTAATGCACATATCAATGTTTGCCCCAACGGGGATTGTCAGAGGATTCACAGAAGTTTAAGCAGAAGACAATTCACCAATAGGTGGGAATTTGACATGCCGAAGGATTCTGGGAAATATTCTTTGGTCAGATTTTGATGGATACTGGAAGAGGGAAATCTCCTACTGTTGGATTTAGACAAAATGCTTGGCTCTAGGGTGGGGAATTATAAATTGTCTAATTCCCCTGGGTCAGCCCACTCCTCCCCTTGTGGTGAAAAATTGATAGGTGCATATGTAGCATTTGGTATAGTATATTTAACATTCCCTGGTAGAAATTACTGTTTGAATACCTTATTTCAACCAACATTGAGTTCAAGAAATCATTTATTGTAGCTGCCCAGTTGCTGGGTTCCATAGATGTAGACGTGGATCCGTGCCATGATTTCTTCCAGTTTGCTTGTGGTAACTGGAATAGGAAGAATTTGATACCAGAAGACAGAACTAGTTATAACACTTTTGAGAAACTTTCTGATGAACTGACTCTTACACTGAGAGGTATGGGTCACTTGTAATATCCGAGCTGGCCTGGCTAGTTTGGACAATATTTACACCATTTTTTTTCCTGATTCAGTTTTTTAAATGTTGCTGGTATAATTATGGTATACCATTTTGAACTACAATGTATCAGGTTAAAACACGTCTTTCGTGTTTCTATCATGTTTATCCTATCACTTCATGTTGTATTCACTCTCAAACATTTACCTGAAGGCAGACGTCCTTGACTCAGTGATAAAGGTGACAGTATTATTATTACATGTTCTAATCACTCACTGGTTTCAAGCCTATGTAATGGCAAAATTATATTCTCTTTGGAAGTTATTCTGATGTATTCTGGGAACATTTAGTTGGCACCTGCAGTGGCATGCTGGGTGTTTTTATCAACCTTCAAAGCTGTAGAATCGCCATATTACTTGAATGGTACCTTCAAAGCTGAAGAATCGCCATATCAATTGAATTGTACCTTCAAGGCTGAAGAGTCGACATATCAGTTGAATTGTACCTTAAAAGCTGAAGAGTCACCATATCACTCACTGTATCACTTGAATGGTACCTTCAAAGCTGAAGAGTCACCATATCACTTGAATTGTACCTTCAAAGCTGAAGAGTCACCATATCACTTGAATTGTACCTTAAAAGCTGAAGAGTCACCATATCACTTGAATTGTACCTTCAAAGCTGAAGAGTCACCATATCACTTGAATTGTACCTTAAAAGCTGAAGAGTCACCATATCACTTGAATTGTACCTTAAAAGCTGAAGAGTCACCATATCACCCACCTTATCACTTGAATTGTACCTTCAAAACTGAAGAGTCACCATATCGCTTGAATTGTGACGTACAACTGTACTAACGTACACAATTTCTCTATTTCAGCATTATTAGAGGACTCGCCGAAAGATTATGACAGTAATGCGACTTTAAAAGCAAAAGTGCTGTATCAGTCATGTATAAATATATGTAAGTCAAATCCTACTTCGTGGTTCAGTTTGTACTTTCAAACTTACAGGAGAACACATACTGCAAAACCTCAATAATAAGACCACCTCGAAATTAAGAACACAATTTTCAAGTCAATTTGCACCATTTTGCTCTTTATTCAACCTCAATATTAAGACCATTTCGATAAGAAGACTTGTTATCAATGGTCCCAAAGGTGGTCTCATTATTGAGGTTTTACTGTATAATGTTTATAATATATTTACTCTTACACATAATAATTAGGCTTTTGCTATAGTGATTGATGAAAGCCATAATTATTGATTTCGTGATTGTTTATGGGAAGGCGGACGTTAGGTCTTGTCAATATTTTGGTTTTCTTTCATGTCACTGTTGTAAGAGTTAGAATTTTCTTTGTTGCTTTTTAAAATGCTAATATTCAACTCCAACTCTGATAATATCCAATGCATTATTGTGATCAATAGATGATTTTTCATTGTCTGTGAGAATTCAATATATTTAATACTAAACTAGAAAACAGTTGTTTTATGAGCTGTGGAATAGTGAAGGAAATTTTGAAGTGAAAATTATGTTTTAATGAAACCTTCCTACCATTCTGCGTGGGGAGGCACTGTCTTGTGTATGTGGCGTTCCCTGTAGTTATGTATTCTCTCTCTTTGTCTAGACATGTAGAAGACATTTTTTATATATCTTCAGTTAAACCTGACTTTACAACCACCTCAAAAACAGGACCACCTCAATATTAAGACCAGTTTTCCAGAGTCCCAATGGTGGTCTTATTATTGAGGTTTTACTGTACTGTATTTTGTTTTCCAGCTCAGGTAGAGATGGTCGGAGATGCACCCTTACACGAGGTATTGTTGGAACTCGGTGGATGGCCGGTGATTATGAACGATTGGTCAGAACGTAAATTTGAAGTGGAGACTGTACTTGGAAAGATGCGGGGAAAGTATAATGCTCCCATACTGATGGATATGTGGATTGGACCCGATGATAAAAACTCCACTGTGAATATTATTCAGGTTTGTACGACACAGATAATGTGTAGTGAAGTATAGGCCTAGGACCAGTATGGCTTCATGTATGGAGTTACTCACGCAAATTGTGACATGTGCTTTTAAATGTTATTGTATATTCGGTAAACATTTAGTGCAGATGAAGAGTGCATTTGATCTACCTAACTGGAGGGTCAAAATTCTGATATTTTACATGTCTTCCTATGATGGGCCAATAATGTTTTACATGTCAAATTAGATATTGTGAGTATTTCATAACTTAAATAATTTCACAGAATGTTGGATTTTGTCTCTTTCATTGCAATTGCTCTATATTGGTTTGCACATGTCGGTCGGTCGGTCTGTCTGTACGTAACCTATTCGCGTTTCCAATCAATAACTCAAGAACCCCTTGACCTATCAGCCTCAAACTTGGTCCACACATTCACCTTGTGAAGCAGAGGAAGCCTATCGATTTTAGGGTCACATGGTCAAATGTCAAGGTCACAGGGGGCATAATGTTTTACAAACATCTCTTGTTCATAATTAAATTATGTCAATAAAAGTGTGCTGTTTTGAGACCCAAACTCTAGCTGAAAGTGGCGAATTTCTAGATTTGTGAAACTGAATTTATCAGTCATTACTTCAAAATCATGTTCTTCATGCAAGACTACTTCTGTTGTTGAGTTTCTCTATCATTTGTCAAACTTATGAAACACCCTGCTTTAATAACAAATTAGAAAGAATTACCATTGTAACAATTTGGAAGAATTTGTAATTATTGTAACTTAAATATGATAGAAAATGAATATCACTTTCTACTAATTTGCCCAAAATAAAGATATCTTAGAATTCAATACTTTAAAGGTTATTATTACACCTGGCCAAACATACAAAAATGTACGAATCTTACTTGCGGAAATCCAAAACATACATGTTATCTTGTGAAATTTATTTACTTTGCCAATTTATGTAGAAATCAAACCAATGTATGAGAATGATGCAAAATTTGTGATGCTCTTTGAAAATCCATTGTTATTGTATAGTAGTATTGACTTTTAACACGTTTTATGCAATAAATGGTTTTGTATTGTATATTGTATTTTGCCCTTCATTTTGAAGCATCATATTTGGTCAGATTGAGCTGTATTTATATACCTATACACCTTACAGTTAGATGAGCCTGCTTTAGGTATGCCAAGTCGTGAATACTATCTTCACAGTGATGATTCCACAGACAGACAAGCTTACTTGAAGTATATGTGTGATGTGGCGGTATTGATGGGTGCCAATAAAGATACTGTACATGATGAAATGGAACAAGTTCTCGAGTTTGAGACAATGATTGCAAGGGTATGTAGTCATACATGTGAATTGAGACAATGATTGCAAGGGTATGTAGTCATACATGTGAATTGAGACAATGATTGCAAGGGTATGTAGTTATACATGTGAATTGAGACAATGATTGCAAGGGTTTGTAGTCATACATGTGAATTGAGACAATGATTGCAAGGGTATATAGTCATACATGTGAATTGAGACAATGATTGCACGGGTATGTAGTTATACATGTGAATTGAGACAATGATTGCAAGGGTATGTAGTCATACATGTGAATTGAGACAATGATTGCAAGGGTATGTAGTCATACATGTGAATTGAGACAATGATTGCAAGGGTATGTAGTTATACATGTGAATTGAGACAATGATTGCAAGGGTATGTAGTTATACATGTGAATTGAGACAATGATTGCAAGGGTATGTAGTCATACATGTGAATTGAGACAATGATTGCAAGGGTATGTAGTCATACATGTGAATTGAGACAATGATTGCAAGGGTATGTAGTTATACATGTGAACTGAGACAATGATTGCAAGGGTATGTAGTTTATATACATGTGAATTGAGACAATGATTGCAAGGGTATGTAGTTATACATGTGAATTGAGACAATGATTGCAAGGGTATGTAGTTATACATGTGAACTGAGACAATGATTGCAAGGGTATGTAGTTATACATGTGAATTGAGACAATGATTGCAAGGGTATGTAGTTATACATGTGAATTGAGACAATGATTGCAAGGGTATGTAGTTATACATGTGAATTGAGACAATGATTGCAAGGGTATGTAGTTATACATGTGAATTGAGACAATGATTGCAAGGGTATGTAGTCATACATGTGAATTGAGACAATGATTGCAAGGGTTTGTAGTTATACATGTGAATTGAGACAATGATTGCAAGGGTATGTAGTTATACATGTGAATTGAGACAATGATTGCAAGGGTATGTAGTTATACATGTGGTGAGACAATGATTGCAAGGGTATGTAGTCATACATGTGAATTGAGACAATGATTGCAAGGGTATGTAGTTATACATGTGAATTGAGACAATGATTGCACGGGTATGTAGTTATACATGTGAATTGAGACAATGATTGCAAGGGTATGTAGTTATACATGTGGTGAGACAATGATTGCAAGGGTATGTAGTCATACATGTGAATTGAGACAATGATTGCAAGGGTATGTAGTCATACATGTGAATTGAGACAATGATTGCAAGGGTATGTAGTTATACATGTGAATTGAGACAATGATTGCAAGGGTATGTAGTTATACATGTGAATTGAGACAATGATTGCAAGGGTATGTAGTTATACATGTGAATTGAGACAATGATTGCAAGGGTATGTAGTTATACATGTGAATTGAGACAATGATTGCAAGGGTATGTAGTCATACATGTGAATTGAGACAATGATTGCAAGGGTATGTAGTTATACATGTGAATTGAGACAATGATTGCAAGGGTATGTAGTCATACATGTGAATTGAGACAATGATTGCAAGGGTATGTAGTTATACATGTGAATTGAGACAATGATTGCAAGGGTATGTAGTTATACATGTGAATTGAGACAATGATTGCAAGGGTATGTAGTCATACATGTGAATTGAGACAATGATTGCAAGGGTATGTAGTCATACATGTGAATTGAGACAATGATTGCAAGGGTATGTAGTCATACATGTGAATTGAGACAATGATTGCAAGGGTATGTAGTCATACATGTGAATTGAGACAATGATTGCAAGGGTATGTAGTTATACATGTGAATTGAGACAATGATTGCAAGGGTATGTAGTCATACATGTGAATTGAGACAATGATTGCAAGGGTATGTAGTTATACATGTGAATTGAGACAATGATTGCAAGGGTATGTAGTTATACATGTGAATTGAGACAATGATTGCAAGGGTATGTAGTTATACATGTGAATTGAGACAATGATTGCAAGGGTATGTAGTTATACATGTGAATTGAGACAATGATTGCAAGGGTATGTAGTCATACATGTGGTGAGACAATGATTGCAAGGGTATGTAGTCATACATGTGAATTGAGACAATGATTGCAAGGGTATGTAGTTATACATGTGAATTGAGACAATGATTGCAAGGGTATGTAGTTATACATGTGAATTGAGACAATGATTGCAAGGGTATGTAGTCATACATGTGAATTGAGACAATGATTGCAAGGGTATGTAGTTATACATGTGAACTGAGACAATGATTGCAAGGGTATGTAGTTATACATGTGAATTGAGACAATGATTGCAAGGGTATGTAGTCATACATGTGAATTGAGACAATGATTGCAAGGGTATGTAGTCATACATGTGAATTGAGACAATGATTGCAAGGGTTGAATTGAGACAATGATTGCAAGGGTATGTAGTCATACATGTGAATTGAGACAATGATTGCAAGGGTATGCAGGCATACATGTGAATTGAGACAATGATTGCAAGGGTATGTAGGCATACATGTGAATTGAGACAATGATTGCAAGGGTATGTGTGAATTCTCCTGATTTCTGCGGGAGCCTCCCTGATTTGACAGGAAACTCACGCTACAGAAGAAAAAGTGGCTGTTACATGAAAATTTTCTTGGTATTTTCCCAATTATCACATATTTAGGAATTACTCCTATAAGGGCTTGTCAGTTTTGCCTATCAAAATGGCTGATGATTAAGAACAAGGGAAGTAAATATTGTAGATGTGGGAACTATCTATTGTCTATTTGTATGTCTCAGTGAATGATTCAGACGTTATCCTGTTACACAATCTCCTGACTAGCACTAGTAGCTATTAAATCTTACTGAATATGCCATGCAGTGGTATATAAGATTATAATTTGGTGATGAATTAAACTTATGCCATTTATATATTTAAACATTATTTCAGTTGACAAAACCACCGAGTGAGAGACAAGATACCGGGGCCAGATATAACAAAATGACAATTGGGTATCTACAGAGGAAAATACCAAAGGTAAAGCTGTCATTCTGGACAGAAATAACATATCTGTTAACTTACTGCTGATTGGTCTGTCTGAAAAGTAAATTTGTCCATGATTGGTCAATACTAAAAATGTTTTGAAATATTGATACCCTTCAAGATAAGCCAGGATTTCTTATCTTCTTGCTGATTGGTTGTTGAATTCTTGCATTTCTAAGGTTATCAATATTCCTGGTCATTTATGTAGGTAAAATATGCCTGGCTTGATAAATATTTTTAAGCCTTGAAAATACTGCTTTTATGTCACGGTAATTCATATTTTTAATTGAACTTTCAAACCAAATAACACAGAAAGATTTAAACTTCTATATGTTCATCTAATTTACTTTTAAAACTATGAAAGCAAGGCTTTGATTGGTTGATGGGAAATGTCACTGAACGTGACCTCTTACTGGTTGTCTTCAGCACCTCATGTGAAGCATTTACTGAGGAGATGATTTTACTCAGATTGGAATGTGTCTTAGTGCAATACTGTTTTTACAACTAATTTTCTTTAGGGTGGTGTCAGACAATGTGGGGATATTTAAGGTTGAAAGGAAGTTGTTAACCTTTGTAGCTCCACAAATGTTATCAATCATTGCTGAAATAAATTTAAATACAAATCAACAACTACAGATGACAAAAACAGTAGTAGGTAGCAGGTACTGTGGTCCAATAGTGAAATACTTAAATTAACTAAAATTAATAATTACATGACTGCATAATTGTGTATGTGTGCTAAGACATCAAGCATGTTAAAGAAGCAGGGAGGATTCAGGAAATGGCACATCTTTTGTGCTGACGAACACTGATCATCCTAAAACACTGGTAGACTCCGTGTAGGATCCCCAGGTAGATGGGATAGAATCTCATCTGTGAATCATCATGGATGCCCACCGACAAGATCTGAAACCTATCTGTAGCATCTGTGCAATTCCTAACATTTGGTGTTGGAACATCAGATTAGGACAGGGACACGGTCAAAATTTGTTGATATGTGTCGAAAATTGCCGACGCCATTAGAGTGGGAAGACCTTAAAGCCATTAAAAAGCTACCGAAAACTGACTGCTTTAAAACATGACATAAAGAAGAATTAATTTTATATGAATTCACAAACATCATTTCCTAAACTTATTCAATCATGAAATATGAATTGTTGGTCCATAGTTTCAATACTCTTTGAACAATATTTTAAACATTGGAAACAGTTGGTAGCTTTTAAAACCATGTACAAAATGAAGCTTTACTAAAACAGTTGAGTTTTTAATGGTGTTAAGAATATAATCAACATCACGGAGTGCTCACAAATTTACATGTTTTAATGTTCAAGTTGTATTGTGTATTGCAGTTTGACTGGTTACAATACTTCCGGACTTTGCTGCCTCTGACAATAGACAGAAAGGAGGAGATCATTGTATTTGCTCCAGATTTCCTGATTGACCTGGTCAAACTGTTGCAGCAGACGGATAAAAGGTTGCCATTTATTTGTAATATATTCGTGTAATACTTATAAAGTATATGGGAGGGACCTATGCAATATGTGGATATGGGGTGGGGCCTGTGCAATATGTGGAAATGGGGAGGGGCCTATGCAATATGTGGATATGGGAATGGCCTATGCAATATGTGGATATGGGGTGGGGCCTGTGCAATATGTGGAAATGGGGAGGGGCCTATGCAATATGTGGATATGGGAAGGGCCTATGCAATATATGGATATGGGGAGGGGCGTGCGCGTTATGGGGTGGGGCCTGTGCAATATATTGATATGGGGAGGGCCTATGCAATATGTGGATTTTGATTATTACAATATTGCCTTCCATCTTCTTTTCTTGTATGAACCTTGACAGATATGGTTGTTTAACTGTTCCTTGTTCAGTATAGACACTCTGTTGTTTGTGTTTCAGGGTTGTGAGTAACTATGTGTTCTGGAGAATGATTTTAGGAACAATTCCAGAACTCCCATCGGCTTACCAAGAAGCTAGAGCAGAATACAGGAAAGCTTTAGAGGTGTGTACTATGTTTGTATCAAGATAATATGTGTATGTTAGAATTAGTGAAGCCCCTGTGTATTTATGTGGGCAATGTGTGGATAAGGGGAGGGGCTTGTCAATATGGGGAGGGGCCTATGCAATATCTGTATATGGGGAGTGGCCTGTGCAATATGTGGATATGGGGAGGGCCTGTGCAATATGTGGATATGGGGAGCGGCCTATGCAATATGTGGATATGGGGAGGGGCCTATGCAATATGTGGATATGGGGAGGGGCCTGTGCAATATGTGGATATGGGGAGGGCCTGTGCAATATGTGGATATGGGGAGGGGCCTATGCAATATGTGGATATGGGGAGGGCCTATGCACTATGAGTATTGGCTTTATGTGGATTAGGGAGGGGCATTTACGCTAAGTTTGTTAGCCTTCAAATGTCATTTCTGTTTGCTGAGTTATTAGTAAGATGCATTGATGATTAATCCATTATAAATATATCTGAGTGTATCATTGTTGTGGTTTATCTGCAGGGAGTTATGAGAGACAAACCTAGATGGAACAAATGTGTGGAATACATAAACAAGAGATTAGGTATAGCCACTGGTGCAATGTTTGTACATAAAAAGTTTAGGAAGGAAAGTAAAGATGTGGTGAGTAAATCTATGCCACTTTTATAAGTCATGATTGATATAACATCTAGCTTTTGTGTTATCAAGTACCATCTGTACTGGTGGATTTTGAGGAAGGCATATTGCTTATTTTTATCACTTCTGAGTTCACTTCTGGAAAGTCCAGTATGGGGGCCAAGGATTATAATGTATACTTACACTCAGCACTTAAATCAGGAAATTAACTCTTAGTCTGATAGTGAATGTCATCAAGTTTGTGATTGTTTTCCTTCAGGCATTGGAGATGATCGGTAATTTACGTTCGGCATTTATTGACTTGTTACATGAGAACGATTGGATGGATAATGATACAAGATCTGTGGCTGAGGAAAAGGTATAAGCTTTCTGATTGGTTTACAAGATGATATTCTAGATTATGATTGGTCAATTCGTGATAATGATTTTTTATAATATATTATGTTATCTTGTTTCTGATTGGCTGTTGTCTCTGTAAATGAGTGTTTTAGATGGACTGGTTACGGATGCTGACTTTTATCACCTCTTACATTGTTGGTATTTAAGATTTACCTCAGAAAATATTCAGCTGACTTGAGATAATTGAAACAAACTTACATTAAAACATGTCTAGCTCTTCCAACCATTTGATATTTAATTTGTAAGGTTTCTACATTGAAGCATATACAATTATTCTCATGTTGCAAAAGTAATAATCATCTTTTCCAGAACTTGCAAATACCAATGTGCATTTCCAGAGAATGTATGAAAATTTTATCACATCAAATAAGCAAGTGACAAGAGAACTTCGTCATGGTAACTGTACCTCGTCATGGTAACTGTGTCTCATAGACGTTGCAGCTGTTTATGAACACTGTACAATAGTTGAGATGCTATATATTTCAGGCTTTGGCAATCAGAGAAAGAATTGGTTATCCTGATTTTATTGTTGATCCCGTTGAACTGGACAAGAAGATAGAAGATGTAAGTATGCCGACATTTTACACTCTCCACCATTTCCAGGCTAAATAACCGTGGTGGAGATGTGTTCCGAGCCCACCAGGGTAGCTCAGTTTGTAGAACACTTAGCTGCCACCCTGGATCTCCTTGTTCAATTCCCTCTCAGGGCAGGTCATGTCCTGTGACATTTGGCTAGTCATTGATTTTGTCCTCCACCTCTTGGTCTGTTGTCAGCTGTTTGCAGAAAGCCAAGTTAGTACTGGTTGATAATTAATTCCAGGAAAACTGGTCAGGTCAACAGACCACCTTGTATAACTAAAGTAATGTTGAAAAATAAATCAACACATAAGGTGTTCTGTTTGTCTCATCCCTCACACAAAGTAAGTACCTTCCTGTGTGGTGCATCTAGTCAGTCATCTCTGTTTGTCTCATCCCTCACACAAAGTACATACCTTCCTGTGTGGTGCATCTAGTCAGTCATCTCTGTTTGTCTCATCCCTCACACAAAGTACATACCTTCCTGTGTGGTGCATCTAGTCAGTCATCTATGTTTGTCTCATCCCTCACACAAAGTACATACCTTCCTGTGTGGTGCATCTAGTCAGTCATCTCTGTTTGTCTCATCCCTCACACAAAGTACATACCTTCCTGTGTGGTGCATCTAGTCAGTCATCACTGTTTGTCTCATCCCTCACACAAAGTACATACCTTCCTGTGTGGTGCATCTAGTCAGTCATCTCTGTTTTTCACTCCGGAATTAACACAATTATTTGACTCTTAAAAGATGTTTTAGCGGCTATAAGAGTTATCTGTTCTGTGGTACTCACATATACCTTACTCTGATCACTGTGCTATCACACATTATAAGCAGTCTTGATGCAGCAAAATATCAATCACAGTTCATGAAGTGATCCAGTTAAAATGTTCCTGTAGTGATCCAGATATAATGTTCTTGTAGTGATCCAGATAGACTGTTCTTGTAGTGATCCAGATAGAATGTTCTTGTAGTGATCCAGATAGAATGTTCTTGTAGTGATCCAGATAGAATGTTCTTGTAGTGATCCAGATAGAATGTTCTTGTAGTGATCCAGATAGAATGTTCTTGTAGTGATCCAGATAAACTGTTCCTGTAGTGATCCAGATAGGCTGTTCTTGTAGTGATCCAGATAGACTGTTCCTGTAGTGATCCAGATAGAATGTTCTTGTAGTAATCCAGATAGACTGTTCTTGTAGTGATCCAGATAGACTGTTCCTGTAGTGATCCAGATAGAATGTTCTTGTAGTGATCTAGTTAGACTGTTATTGTAGTGATCCAGATAAACTGTTCCTGTAGTTATCCAGATAGAATGTTCTTGTAGTGATCCAGATAGACTGTTCTTGTAGTGATCGAGATAGAATGTTCTTGTAGTGATCCAGATAGAATGTTCTTGTAGTGATCCAGATAGACTGTTCTTGCAGTGATCCAGATAGACTGTTCTTGTAGTGATCCAGATAGAATGTTCTTGTAGTGATCCAGATAGAATGTTCTTGTAATGATCCAGATAGAATGTTCTTGTAGTGATCCAGATAGAATGTTCTTGTAGTGATCCAGATAGAATGTTCTTGTAGTGATCCAGATAGAATGTTCTTGTAGTAATCCAGATAGACTGTTCCTGTAGTGATCCAGATAGAATGTTCTTGTAGTGATCCAGATAGAATGTTCTTGTAGTGATCCAGATAGAATGTTCTTGTAGTGATCCAGATAGACTGTTCCTGTAGTGATCCAGATAGAATGTTTTTGTAGTGATCCAGATAGAATGTTCTTGTATTTTTTGTTCCAGTTACATTTCAAGCCAGATGGATATTTTGAGAATATTTTGAGGGTTGAAAAATTTGATGCTCACAGAATTATGTCGAAGTTTAGAAAACCAGTACTAAAAGATGTGTAAGTCTTGTCTTATCATTTCATCATTATCCATACAGTAAATCTAACTCATTACTTTCCACGGTTGTGACCAAGTTTCTTCCTCATGAATTATAAGGGCTATCATTGATATCAATGTATCATTGATATTTTTCCGTTTATCCATTATCAATACATATTTTAAAAAATCGATACTAATGAATAATAAATACATGCCTGAAAACGACGAAAATTCACCCAAAACAAAAATGGAAGCTGGTGCAATGTCTAAAACTTGAACGTACAAATCAAAAGTGTTCGAGAAAAGTAACAGAAGATTATTAAATTTTGTTTTTGTCTTATTTATTTTGCAAAAAACACACATGCTTCATAATAGTGAGAAAATAAGACAGTCACAGTTATACATAAGCATGTAAAAGACATAAATAAAAGTGAAAGTATTTGAAATCATGAATTGCAAGCATGTAACTGGTATTTTAGTAAACGATACTTGATATATCGACGTATCATCGATATGCATTTTGCCGAATCAATGACAACTCTATGAATTATAATGCGCTGTTGTCAACTCTCAGCCAGGTGTTAGAACTTGGATTAAGTTGTTGAGGAGATATGTGTTTTTGTAGTAGCCATCAATTGGGAGCCTTAAGGCAATAGTACAAGATGTGACAATGTTGTGGTTTAATTTTCATCAATGTATGAGATCTGACTTCACTGTGTATGTAGACTGAGAGTTATGTGAATCAATCATCCTGACAGACAATGAGACACTGTTGGTATAGCAATGTAACACTCTGGAATATTATGGAATGTTAGTCTGTTGGTATAGCAATGTAACACTCTGGAATATGTTAGTTTTATTTGAATAAGTTTTTTGGAAGTTTTTTTCACGTTCAATTTCCCATTATGCATTTATCATCTTGATTGATGTCAAGACAACTTTATTTCTTTAAATCAATCATAGCTTGTGTTGCTTGGTGTACAAGTTTACTTATATAAATTTATACTATCACAGATGGGAACAAGATCCGGCTGTTGTGAATGCGTTCTACAATCCACATACAAATGAAATAGGTTTGTATGAATCCATGTTTTATTCTAAAATTATAAGTTGATAGCAAGACTAAGTATTACATCTGTTTATGTTCATGTAGAGTTGTTGGTTGCCTGCAGAACAAGGTGGAAATCTGGTAGCACCAACTGATTGCCATGTTGAACTGAAATACTGGTATAAAGTAATGTTTCAACTTAAGGCAACATAAAAATAAAGCCCCCAACGAATACAGTAAAACCTCAATACTAAGACCACCCCTAGTCCCATTGTAAACTGGTGTTTTCTTGTTGAGGTGGTGTAAATACTGAGGTTGAATAAAGAGCAAAGCAGTGAAAATGGACAAAAATTGTGTCCTTAATTTTGAGATGGTCTCAATATTGAGGGGGTCTTTAAGTGGGGTTTAACTGTGGTACATATTCATCTAGTTGTTTTATCTGCCCACATTGCATTGTCTGTTTACATCATTTGTGCAAACCAATCTCATAGTTAGACATCAATTCAACATCAAATGCAGTCCCAGTGAGGGACATTTGAATATATATTAGTTTAACCAGACTGTCTTTCATTCAGACCATTATAAAGTTAATGATTTTAATCCATTGTTCTCTTAAAATGTAGGCTGGCAGAGAATTGATATTAATGTCTAGCCATTTTGTCGTTCTTCGACAAATTAGCTCGGCATGAACAATAGGGTTGGATTTGGATTGTATTCAAACAATTTATGATGACCTAACTGCTTTTTAAGTACAATGTAGCTAGACCAGAAGGGTTAGTTTCAAGTATAGTTGTAATTATTGTGAACATGTTGAATGATAATTGACAGAGTTAACTGCCCTTGGAGTATTCATATATTGGTATGAGTTACTTCCCTTGAACTGCAGATTGCGTTCAGTAAAGGTATTTGCAGCTCACGTTTTGTAACGTTTTGCAATTTGGTTCCCCATGTGCAGTCAATGTGATATGGTGGGCAAGGGATACAAACAAAACGTGAGCGACTGATAGCTGTAACTGAATTCAGCCTAGATTTTACATTTACAAAGGATGATATATAGGAACCTTATATGCACTATGTTGATATATTTGAATCCAATATTTCAGTGTTCCCTGCTGGAGTATTACAGCCTCCATTCTACAGTGAATATTTTCCAAAGTAAGTTAAACAATTAAAACCTTTATTTAAGTCCTGTGAAACAGTACATAAGAAATACAAGAACAGATTGTACATGAAGCAATGACATTCTAAGATGCGTTTGTGCAGATTTCATGATAATATGCATATAATTTATTGTGTTTTAGCAGTGTTAAAATCAACTATTTCATTTTGGTTAGGTTTTGAATTGTAACATATTTACATGTATGTTAGTGTAAAATTTTTCACTTAAACAATATACAGTCAGACCTCATTCAATCGAATTCATCAGGTCCGAAACTTTATTTCAAATAGTACATGGTTTCGAATAGCCCATTTTTATTTGACATACATAAGAAGATACATCGGGACCTGATATTTATTTCGGGTGATACTAAGTATTCGGATAGGTTGTTGAATAAACGAGGTCCCACTGTATTTGTTCAAGGAGTGACTGGGCTTGGGTTTGTTCTTTATGTAATCTCAGATTCAGACTCAGTAAGAATAGATTACACAAAAACTACCAATGTAGTAAAGAGGATAATAAATTCTATCTTAAGATTGTCCGTGTTTAGTGTTGTATTAAAATAATATAGATAATAATGATAACAGCTTATAGGAATGACATGGTGTTTATGTGTTGTTGATGTTGTTATATATTTGTAGATCACTGAACTATGGAGGTATTGGAGTTGTCATTGGACATGAAATTACTCATGGATTTGATGATAAAGGTAATAGAAATGTCTTGTTTTCACTGACAAATTTCATTGTTCAATAAATGTATCACTGTTAGCATCAGCTCAGATTATATATCGTATCAACAACCCGTGTTTGTTATATGGCACATGGTGTTGACAGTTGCTATTTTCTGTTCTTATAATATTTTCCATTTTAAATGTCCGAAGACATTTCTGTTATCAAGACTTTGATATAGTTTGACAACTGCTTTTACACTGTGAATGCTTAATACTGTGTTAATATATGGTTATTGTGTTAATACATGGTAACTGTATTCATGACTTGCTTAAATACACTGTGACTTATTTGAATACACAGTGACTTGTTTGAATACACAGTGACTTATTTGAATACACAGTGACTTGTTTGAATACACAATGACTTATTTGAATGCACAGTGACTTATTTGAATACACAGTGACTTATTTGAATGCACAGTGACTTATTTGAATACACAGTGACTTATTTGAATACACAGTGACTTATTTGAATACACAGTGACTTATTTGAATGCACAGTGACTTATTTGAATACACAATGACTTATTTGAATACACAGTGACTTATTTGAATACACAGTGACTTATTTGAATGCATAGTGACGTATTTGAATACACAGTGACTTATTTGAATACACAGTGACTTATTTGAATACACAGTGACTTATTTGAATACACAGTGACTTATTTGAATGCACAGTGACGTATTTGAATACACAGTGACTTATTTGAATACACAGTGACTTATTTGAATACACAGTGACTTATTTGAATGCACAGTGACGTATTTGAATACACAGTGACTTATTTGAATACACAGTGACTTATTTGAATACACAGTGACTTATTTGAATGCACAGTGACGTATTTGAATGCACATTGACTTATTTGAATACACAGTGACTTATTTGAATACACAGTGACTTATTTGAATGCACAGTGACTTATTTGAATACACAATGACTTATTTGAATACACAGTGACTTATTTGAATACACAGTGACTTATTTGAATACACAGTGACTTATTTGAATACACAATGACTTATTTGAATACACAGTGACTTATTTGAATACACAATGACTTATTTGAATACACAGTGACTTATTTGAATACACAATGACTTATTTGAATACACAGTGACTTATTTGAATACACAGTGACTTATTTGAATGCACAGTGACTTATTTGAATACACAATGACTTATTTGAATACACAGTGACTTATTTGAATACACAGTGACATGGTCACTGCTTCAGCTATGTTGTTACTTACCAAAGTGTATATATCTGCAGGTAGACAGTATGACAAGGATGGAAATATGAAACAATGGTGGAAGAATGGAACAATTCAAGCTTTCCAGAAAAGAATCGAATGTATTATTGATCAATATTTTAATGTTAAACTGGAACAAATAGATAAAAATGTGAGTACAATGTAGTGTAGTATGCAACTATATATATACAGTCTTCCATGGCAGAGTGGTTAAGGCATCTGCCTTGTACCGTCTTCCATGGTTAAGGCATCTGACTTGGGGGCGGGAGGTCGAAAGTTTGAATCCTGGTAGAAGTCTGTTCTGATATGGCCAATTGGTGAGCCGCCAGCTAGTTAAATAATGGTAACTGTGCGCTTACCTGTCTGGTGCCTGGCATTAAAGGATAGGAATCAAGAAGTAAATGTGCTCAGAAAGTATGTGTCTCATAAATAATAAATGGTTGGCCGTTTAACTAGGGGTGATACTATAATAATTAAACTGTTTATTTATACTTTTTTACAAAGAGATTCCATCATATACAGTACTTCTATCACTTTTACAGATTGATGGGAAGAATACGCAGGGTGAGAATATAGCAGACAACGGAGGACTGAAGCAAGCTTACAGGGTATGTTACATGCTGCAATATAACTCTTAGTTAACACAAGAAACCAATGAATTGCTCACACATGAATTTTGAACTAAGTATTGGATATTTTCACACCAACATTTGAAAAATATTTTATCCAAATTGTTGTCTACTCCCCAGTTTGTTTCTTCAAGTTGACAAATAGCTCAAGCAGGATTCATACAGGCACTTGAATAAGTCCTAGAATTGATTCTAGTCATTGAAAACTCCTTGAAAGTGACTAAATCCCTATAAACTAGGAAAAGTGCTTGAATTTTGAAAAAAAGAAATGTTTGAATTGCTTACTTTGCCCTGTTAAGAGAATAATGTCTCAAAAAGTTAAGAATAAAATAACTGGTTTGAAGAAAATGTCATATCAGGTCACTTATTAATTCTTTGTTTGCTCGGGTAGGACATTTATTGTGATTTATATAGAGTGCCACTTCTACTATAAAAGCCCAAAAAGCCTGACCTGTTGTCACATTTGTTAACTTTACAGTACAGTGAATTTGCGATAGAAAAAGTCCTTAAATTTTGTCTAAGAGGTTCTGTATGAACCATGTTTATGATTTAGTAAGGTTTTAAGTCTACAAGTAGTTGGGTGCTGTGGTAAATATAGATTACTTGTATGTGTACAGTTACATTGAAACACAATACTGGTGAAAGACAAGCAGTAATTGCCTACCTATACGGCTAGAAGTTCTATTTGGAACTCATTAGTCAAACCTTGCCACGGTCACCATCAATTCTCTGTTTGTCTTCCAAGGTGGACGAGAACACGGGAGATTGTCACAAGTTCTCTCCCTTTATCATTTCTATAGTATGTGAATATATTGTTCTAAAGGGAGAGAACTCGTGACAATCTCCTGTGGGCGAGATAGTGATTCTAATAAGCATTTACGTAATTTACTTATGATTGAGCATAAATCTATATTTAAACTTATGACTAATGAATAGCCAGTCAACAAAATGAATATTTTATGTCGGAACTATGATTGATACAAGTGACTGAATGCTCGTTGTTCGATATTCCAGGCTTATAAGAAATGGGAGAAAATACACGGTGCTGAACCATTACTGCCTGGTGTGAATATGACTCATGATCAGCTGTTCTTCTTGAACTTTGCCCAAATATGGTGTGGCAATATGAGAGACAAAGCTGCGTTAGAAAAGATACGAACGTCTGCTCACAGTCCTGGGCCAATCAGGTAAGGTGATATACATGTATTCTTATGGACGGCCTGCTTGTCTGTGATATTTACATTCATAGATGCACGTTAAAATATCAAAATTTGTCAACAAAGATATCTTTCATGCCTGAAATTAAAGTCTGCAAAAATTATAGTTGTCAAGTTCACAGAATTGTCAGGGAAGTTTGGAAATGGCAGGGAATGCTGTTGTGTCTGTTCAGTTTTCTATAAGGCTAGATGTGGGGGTGGATGGAGGCCAACATATTTACATTTGTCTTAGAAAAATAATGACTTAGTTTGTATTTCAAAACTATATTTAAGGGTAAAATCAAACCACCTATTCTTTAAGAAAATGTCTTGTAGATAATATCTAGTTGCATTTAATTTAATCTTTACTCCAAAAAAAGAGTAAATTTTATAAGGCAAACGATAAAATTGTTTTTGAAAACTGCTCCATGTGGGGAAAATCTTGGATTTTTGTCATGTATTATTGTATATTTTCAGAGCTCGTTTGCCACTTGCCAACTCTCATGACTTTGCCAAGGCCTACAGTTGTCCACTTGGATCTAGAATGAATCCTGTACATAAGTGTTCTGTGTGGTAGAAGTGAAGCCAGACACCGTTCTGTGTCTAGTAATAAAAAGGGGCTGGTGCCCTGTTTTGTAAAAACTCATTTAAAATGAGATTAAGTCTATATACACTGATTATGAGAGCTAATGTGTTAACTAGTTAAAAGTGTTTAATGGAGACAGTATGATAAAACGTAAGCCAGTGTTTCGGTATAATTTATCAAGGATATGGATACCATAGATAAACTGTGCTAGGAGTCTTGCAATGTTGATTGTTTGTTTATTGAGATGGTGCCCGACACAAGGCACTGAAGTACAATGTTTTGCAAAAATGAGACATATGACTAAATTAAAGGAATTGAATCACTGGAATGCAGTGTTCTACATAGATTAATCTTCATGTTGTTATTTAGAAAACACTAATTAGTCTTTGTATTATATTAACTTATAGCAGCTGAGAACTCTTCATTTTGGAGTCTTACAAGAGTGAAAACGCTTCATTGCGGAGTTGTCTGATAGTGAAAACTCTTCATTGCGGGGTTGACAAATACATGTAGTGAAAACTCTTCATTGCGGGGTTGACAAATACAAGTAGTGAGAACTCTTCATTATGGAGTTGTAAAATAGTGAGAACTCTTCATTATGGAGTTGTAAAATAGTGATAACTCTTCATTATGGTGTGTTGGTGTACAGTTATAAGCACTCTTCAGTATGAAGTTGTAAAATCAGGAGAAGTCTCAGTGATATGTTAAAATTTGTAAGAATTCTTCATAATGGAGTTGTACAACTGAAAACTCGTCATAGTGGTGGTGTGAAGTCGTGAGCACTCTTTCGTACAGAGGTATATACCACATTAAATCATGACAAATCACCATGACTTACAAGAGGTCTTCATTCTGGAGGTGTAAACTTTTAAGAACTCTTCATTATGGTGGTGTAAAAATATGAGAACTCATTATGGAGGTGAAAAATCAAGCAGTGTTTATTGTTGTCTTGTTGAATCATTGCTGTTTGTCAGTTATTGTTGATATTACATTGTCCTTGTTTTTTTACATGATGTCATTTCCCAAGGTCATAATACATTAATTGATTCAATGATCAGCTCCTGCCCACATTGTTCTATATGGTTGTCCCCCTTTGGAGTATTAGCCATCATATAAAATTGAAAACTGGGGTTTTCAATTGCATTCATTCAGTAACTAGCTGAGTTATTCCCCTTGATTTAATAAATGTGGCTTCTAGGAACACTCTGAAATTGTGTTGCCATTATCACAAACATGTATGACCTCATCATAAAACCGTCAATATATCTGTAACTACTTTGGAAGCAAAGTTGGTCATTTTCTGTTAAATGAAAGTGGATAACATTGACATTATGTGTCGGGTAAAGTGGTGGGCTTTATATGTTTCAGCTTGACAAATTCAGCTAAACTTTACACTTTAGTTTCTGTTGAAATATGTTAAAATACCTCAGAACGCATATGCGACAATATATAATTTGGGGGTGGCATGCCTTGGACTCCGACCCCCTAGAAAGTGGTGCATATACTGAAAAATGACCCAGCTACGCCCTTGTATATGAACAGTTATGTACTCACTCAAGATCATATCTTGTGATCTCCAATTATATTTAAGCAACCATAATTGTTTATGATGGAATTGATGAAATTAACGAAATATGTTTCACTACCGCAACAGTTAATTTTATTATGACAAACTTCATTTATGTAAGCTGTTTGGTGTTTTTGTATATATTATACTACATATTGTGCTAGTGTTCATTTTGTATCTAATACTCACGTTTTGTGTTCATTTACTATCATAGTGATATAAAATACAGGTATAGAAGGCTAGTCCCTGTTTTATGTTGGTAATGGTTTATGTTTTATTTTACCAGTATGTGTACACTTATTGCACATCCTACATGTTTCGTTGGCAGACTTATTAGACTATTTACTTACATGACATCTCTCTTATACAATGATGCATAGGAGATCGTCACAAGTTCTCTCCCTTTATCCATTCTAGAGTTCTCTCACTCTATCTCTTCTATAGTATATGTATATATAGTACTACGTATACTACATGTATAGAAGGGATAAAGGGAGAGAACTCTTGAAAGGATAAAGAGAGAGAACTCATGACAATCTTGTGTGCTATAACTCGCTTGTAAAGGTTGATATTTGGTGTTTGTCTCTTTGTATCTGACAAAACTGTCCTTTACTAAGCCTATGTCCAAAAAATATATTTGTATACAGTATTGATTCTAAATGAACTATGAAAAAGTATGCAACATTTTAGCAGCTTTCAGACTATAACACGGACATGATTTCTGAAGTGACAATACTAAAATCCTGTCAAATAACCCCACATGAAAATTTTAAGTATTTAAATTTGTTATCTTAAGAGATATTGACAATTTGGCTGTTCCAATGCCTGGTTCTTGTCTCATTTATTGATTTTTTTTCTTCAAAATTTTGACTTGTACATACCTTAACATTGTTATTTTATAGTTGAGTTTGACCATATCTTAGTACGTATTATGTTATAGTTGTGTATAACCGTATCTCAGCATGTACTTGTTTCTTAGATTGTTTTGTTTCCTTATTCATTAAATAAACTTCTCTATGTGGTCAATTACAATTTGTTCTTACTCTATTTTGTTTTTATACCCCCACAAACGAAGTTTGAGGGGGTATATAGGAGTGAGCTTGTCGGTCGGTCGGTCGGTCGGTCGGTCGGTCTGTCGGTCGGTCTGTCGGTTTTCATGGTTTCCGGACGATAACTCATGAAAGGCTAGACAGATTTGAAAAATTTTTGGTACACAGGTGTAACATCAGAAGATACAGGTTAAGTTCGATATTGGGGCTGGTGGGGCCAAGGTCAAGGTCACTGTTACTAAAAATAGTTTCTCTTACTTTCACTTACTAGCAAATGGTTTGTTTTTAGTTGTAAACGACTTATCTTTCTGTGAAAATAACTGTTATTTCTAGCATATTGTTTGATATATTTTGCATTGATTTAGTTCCATTTTGCCCAGCTTTTTGTGAGCAATTCTATACAAGTTCAGTTTTTTATTTCACAGGAACTGTTGATTAGTTCTTACTGTTCTGTTGGCAGCATTTTTGGTTTATTACATTCAGATACTAGCAGATGGTTTGTTTTTGTTGTTGAAGACTCGCCTTTCAGTGAAAATAACGGGATTTCTTTTAAAATCCATTGAAATAAGGCATAATATAATGTTATATCCAGGTAGTTTGATTATTTGATTAAATCTGTGAAACTGCATTCAAGGACAATGGAACAAAATGTCTTGATTGCGAATATAAATTGTATCAATTTAATACGCTTTGTTGCTATATTTGTTCGAATTTGAATGCAAAATGTTCAGATCTTGGGAGTTAAAATCAAATATATTGGTGTTACTAGTTCATACTCTAGTCGAATGTATCATTATATTTCTTTGTGACAAAGTGCTATATATTACTGTTCATTTTTTCTATTTTATTGATTTTGACCTGACTCCCATACTGTGGTATTCATATCACCTCCGAAATATTAAAATGTACACAATTCTTATTATAACCCCACTTCAAAATATGCAATGGGGGCTATATGGGAATCACCACTTGTTCCGTCATGTCACATAACATGGTTTTCCATGAATTATTTCTACCAAGCCTAGTTGTGTATGTTGTCGGCACATTCTGATTGTGGTCCTGTAGTGATAGATAGTGATAGATAATTTCATTGTCTTGACTGGCGGCCATCTTTGAATTTATCAAAAATATGTCTGACAAAGCGGTATTGTGGGGGTATTAATCACCTTCAGTGATAGCTCTAGTTAAATTTGGAAAAAAAATCCAAGAATAATTAAACCTGCTCAAATAGCTCAATGGCTAAAGCGCTTGGCTGTCATCTGGGAGGTCCAGGTTCGATACCAGGGCTTGGCAGGTCATGCCTTCCACGGCATTTGGCTTTGGTTGTTCGTCCTCAAGCTCTGATTCATGTGAAAGATATGAGCTGTTTGTGGAAGGGCAAGTTAGTTCTGGTTGTCAATGAATTCCAGGAAAACTGCTACGGTCAACTTACCTTGGTATATAAGTGAAAAATTGTTGAAAAACTTACAAAATAAACTTTTCTCTCAAATTTTCTATTCTCAATCCATTCCTCAAGTTCCTGGAACATATACTTCGAAGTTTTTTTGTAAATGATATGTTTCGTGTGTTAATCAAGTTTAAATTTTATCCGTGGTAAAATCAAATATGCTTGTTTGTCTGCCATTATACAAAACACAATATGCAGTGATTTCCCTAAACACAGAGCAGATACAGTATACAGTGGTCTCCCTTTACCCAGAACAGTCACAGTATGCAGTGGTCTCCCTTTACATAGAACAATCACAGTATGCAGTGGTCTCCCTTTAGCCAGAACAGTCAGAATATGCAGTGATTTCCCTAAACACAGAGCAGATACAGTATACAGTGGTCTCCCTTTACCCAGAACAGTCACAGTATGCAGTGGTCTCCCTTAACATAGAACAATCACAGTATGCAGTGGTCTCCCTTTAGCCAGAACAGTCAGAATATGCAGTGATCTCCCTAAACACAGAGCAGATACAGTATACAGCGGTCTCCCTTTACCCAGAACAGTCACAGTATGCAGTGATCTCCCTTTAGCCAGAACAGTTACAATATGCAGTGGTCTCCCTTTACCATAAAATAGACCTAATATGCAGTGATCTCCCTTTATATAGGACAGACATTATGCACTGGTCTCCCTTTACCTAGAACAGATATGCAGTGGTCTCCCTTTACCTAGAACACTCGCACTATGCAGTGGTCTCCCTTTACCTAGAACACTCACAATATGCAGTGGTCTCCCTTTACCTTACTATATGCAATGGTCTCCCTGTACCCAGAAAAGTCACATGCAGTGGTCTCCCTTTATATATGACAGACATTATGCACTGGTCTCCCTTTACCTACAACACTCACAATATGCAGTGGTCTCCCTTGACCCAGAACAGTCACATGCAGTGGACTCCTGTTACCTAGAACAGACATACTATGCAGTGGTCTCCCTTTACCTAGATCAGGCACAATATGCAGTGGTCTCCCTTTACCCAGATCAGGCACAACATTTTTGTTTAACTATGCATATCTATCTATATATCAGCCATGTGTGAGAAAGTAAAGAAACAAGGAGTGATTTTTTAATTCTTTATTTCAAGCTTTTAAACAGAAGAAGTTCAATAAGCCAGACTTTAGCACAATCAGATCAAAACATATGTACAGTCATTAAAATATGTTAAACTATACACAACAAAATAAATAATTCAAAAAGTGATCACAATTGTTGATTAAAAATAAAACAGTGAGATACAAATGTATAACAGTACAAACTACTGGTACGTTAGAAAGTTAACAAGAATATAATGATACACATGTATAACAGTACAAACTACCGGTACGTTAGAAAGTTAACAAGAATATAATGATACACATGTATAACAGTACAAACTACTGGTACGTTAGAAAGTTAACAAGAATATAATGATACACATGTATAACAGTACAAACTACTGGTACGTCAGAAAGTTAACAAGAATATAATGATACACTTGTATAACAGTACAAACTACCGGTACGTCAGAAAGTTAACAAGAATATAATGATACACTTGTATAACAGTACAAACTACCGGTACGTTAGAAAGTTAACAAGAATATAATGATACACTTGTATAACAGTACAAACTACTGGTACGTTAGAAAGTTAACAAGAATATAATGATACACTTGTATAACAGTACAAACTACTGGTACGTTAGAAAGTTAACAAGAATATAATGATACACATGTATAACACACATTATTCAATTCTTTAAATGACTCGTAACAAAAATAAGATTATACAAAAATATTAATTGTGTAGAAATTCACGCTATCTCAATATTGCAGCCTACATAGACATTTTTCAAGAGCACGGAACACTGTTATAGCACAGTACAATATATTTGCTAGTAATGTTATCAATTCCTGTGTTATACAGGAAAAACTCATTGATAAGACCAAATTTGGGACCATTGTAAGCTGGTCGTCATATACCATAGGTGGTATTGATATTGAGGTTGAATGAAAAACAAAACAGTAAAATTTAACTTGCAAATTGTATTCTTAATTTTGAGTTGGTCTTATTATTGAGGTGGTCTTTAGCTAAGGATTTATTGCATAAATAGTTTTAGAACAGTGATCCGTGCTCTTGAAAAATACCTACTTTGGCCGATATATTGAGATAGAGTGAATTTTTACATCAAACGTTGCAGTGATCCCATTACTGGGATATTTCAACAATTAGATTTTATTAATTGTGTAATATTTGGAATTAACCCAAAAACCTGCACGACTTCCTGTTCCTTGGTTTTAAGTTCATTTTCAAGATTTCTGAATTCAAGGAAGAAAAAACCTAAAGTTGACATGTTTTTATTATGAATAAAACACATTGTTCATCACCAGTTCAAACATAGAACTAATGAAGCAACTCATTGCCAATGAAATGGTAAATTGAAGACAATGTACAATCAAGTGATACATAGTAATGCACTGTAAATACATGCGAAGTTATTTAATTGCATGCATAAATCACAAAGTACATACATGTTTGGTGATAAAGTCACTGAGCTGTTTTAACACACAATAATATTGGATACAAAAATTATGCAAAATAATGAATTGAACACATTTTCCTACAAATGCTGAATGAAAGAAGGATTTATACTATAATTTAAACATGTATGAAATGGTCTCAATATTATAAACTAAAATTATACAACATTTATAGTTCTGGGCCCGATAGCCCTGGGCCCATATTCAAAAAGCTCCTAAGGAGAAAATTTCCCTTAGTTTTATAAATTTTCCTTAGATTTTATAGAATTTTCCTTAAATATTAAAAAAAATCTTAAGTGTTATTTTAAGGAGATTTTATAAATTTAAGGAATTTTCTTCCCTAAAATCTTAGGTGCTTTATGAATAAGGGCCCTGATGTTTACGATAATAACTTGCTGTCAAAGTCCTATTACTCAGTCGGCCTAAAAGTAAAAAAAAGTTTCTCTGTTAGATGCTTTCTTGCTCTTTTAATTTCAAATATATCATTGAAACACTTCAATACAACATCTACCATAAAACTCTGTTTAGCTTGGAACTTTAAATCATAACAGGACACTAATGTAATAGAAGTGAGAAGTGTGGCTTGTTATAATGTCATCAACACTTACTGACATATCTTTTTACTACATTCACATAAGAGAACATTTGTTTTTATCACAGTCATCGTTTGAACAATAGAAATATTAGGCCAGAGTTTTTTTTATTTTTCGTTTTACGGGAGCTCCTTACCTAAATATTGCAAAACCCAAATAAAATTCAAATTCGTAACTTTTTTATTTCTTCCGCCGCCCGTTCTGTCTACCTCCATTAGAAAATACAAGAACGAAAATTTTCTACAAAGATTTTTAAAATTAAAAAAAACTGAGAAAATATCCATCTTATTTATTTTTTTCCCTGATGCTCACTTTTCTCCTTTTTACTTCTATTCCCTCCTCCTTGCGCTCATTTTTGAGAAAATTCATGTAAAACAAAAATATAAAAACTCTGGCCTTACTTTCATCATGAAAATGTAGAAACAAGACCGGTGTGTTTGTTGACAAGTTGGCACTCAAGTAAAACTTGTAATTCTTCTTTAATATCAAAGTAATGAGACAGAACAATGGAGAGCATGGTTAAATCACTAGATATGGTTGATAATTCACAGTTGGAGGGCAGGAATGGGTTTGTTGTACCAAACTCCAATGTTTCCTATTACAGACCAATGTCTTCAAAATATTTCAAGCTTTTTTGCATTTTTCATCTAGAGAAACAAACATTTACACCAAATATAAGTATTATTTTTAAAAAAAAACACTCTTGATTTAAGTAAAAAGTCTGTTTGAAAGTTACAAGCAAGGGCTAATATACAAGTTGTCAGTTTGTTCTGATAGAGTAAAAGTAAAGAGTTTATTTATTATAGTGTCGCCCCTATTTAAAGGGCCAGCCATTTCTGAATTTTGAGACATGCACTTCTCTCTGTCCTTTATTGCCAGGCACCAGGCAGGTAGGCGCACAATTATTTAACTAGCTGGGGGCTCACCATCCGGCCATATCAGAATGGACCCCTACTGGGATCGACCTCCTGCACTCAAGTCAGATGCCTTTTTAACCACTCGGCTACGGGGGACGATATTTAAAGCAAATAGAGCAGTATTGTTATCAAATGTAGCAAACTGACATGTTACCAGCACCCAGTATTAAAACATTCCTTTAAAGATTGGAAAAGAAATGTAAGAGGTGACCTCCAGTATCGTTTCTCATTCAAAATGCAAGTAAGCAATTGTCCACACGAAATCGAAACGCCCAAAAACGTGAAGAATAAGGGGAGATAACTCATATAGCAAGTAAAATGCTTTTGACATGTTTCACTAATTCCTCACAATTATAGGATTACAGGACAATTGCAAAACTTTCACAGGTGGAGTATGAATGATTTAAGACATATTTATCTCCATCCAAATTGTCTAGGAGAACATAATATATGTCTGCTCACTCTGTGACTTCCAATGTTGCTACCATTGTATTGGATTTAGTATTCGTGTCTTTAAGTGAAGATCCCGAAAACAGGCGCTGGATAATATCAGCTGGTTTTGCTCAAATTTCACATTTTGTAGTAGGATTAAAAGATGTTTTATGGTAATTTTATTTCCACTATAAACTGGGGCTTGAACCAATTCTTTCCTTTTATTGGTACATGTATTCAGTTAATAAAAAATTACATAGTTTGTGCCTGGGGCTTTAGCATGAGACCTTAGTATCTGTGCTATAATTCAGATGCTAAGCATTTGACCCAATTTTTAATTTCTGCTTTCTAAAAGATATCAAAATTAACAGCGAATAACTATTACTTAGGTTCCATTATTAATTAAAAACATAAGATGGTATCAAGGCCTTGTTTGAGAACAACTGATGTAACTGGTGATATTTTTATGACAACCTGGGTTATAATGGTTTACCACCAAACACTTGTATTGTAACAGAAACATTACATCACTGTATTATGGGTCTATGAAACTGAGATATCAGACAATAAATTATTCATTCATGTATTATTTTCTAGTACAACAAATTAGATCTATATGTGAGGTTGGTGTTCTAGGGCCTGATTTTCTAACGAGGCACAATCTCTCTGATCAATAGCATCAGAATATTACATCAAAGAGATTTAATTGGTTGAATCACAAATATAGGCAATCATTTTGTCTCATTTCAATCTCTCTGAAGGTCACTTCGTTTATGTGATATGGTGTATGTGTTTACTATTTTCATAAAGCAGATTGAGGGTGCAGTGCAAGAATATCACAACTTCTTTATAAATACATTGGAGTTATGATAGTCTTGCGTTGAACCAACAAAATGCTGTAAGAACTATTGTACTTGAAAATGCTGACATTAAATACATATCCTGCATAAGATTAATTTCCACCCGATACCAGACATATGTTAATGATCTTTTTTTGCATTATATCTGATAAGAACAATGTCATTTAAAGTTCCGAACATTCCCGCCTCCCAGGTAGATATTGTTGTTAAATCGTGCCAAATGTTCAGAAATTAATATGAAATTCAAAAGACAAATTCTAATTTAGTTTGTATTTGTTCCAAAATGAAACTCATAAACTCCTGTTTTCTTCACAAAAATTTCCATTTAAGAATAATTTAAAAAAAATTGTTTAGTTAATAAGGCAATGTCAGATATTTCTATTGATTAACTGTCACACTTGTATGGAGTTTCTAACTTAAAAACCAGTACTAGTATATACATGTATATAACATCATCAGATAGACTTTATTAATAACAATCACTATTACCAGTACGTACATTATAAAACATGTACAGTCAGACCCCGTTTATTTGACAACCTTCTATCCAAATACTTGGTATCATCCGAAAATATATCAGGTCCCGATTTATCTTCTTATACATGTGGAATTGAAACGGCCTATTCGAAACCATGTATTATTTGAAATAAGATTTCGAAGAATTTCGAATGAACAAGGTCCAACTGTATTCTTAATATCGTTAATGATACATTACTATGAAGAGTTGTTATCAATGAAAGAAAAAGAATATCGAATAAGTTCAGTATCAAATTATAAACAAACAAATCTTCAAAACAAATGTAAAATGGTTAAACAGTAACTATGGACAGAAGAGGTGTAAATGACATTTGATAATACATGTAGTAACATCATACATCATTAATAAATATGAAAAAGTAAAGTACAGAAAAAAGTCATAAGCACTTTATGTAGGACGGTTTGAACAAAGATAGGGACGGCATCATGATCAACATACATGGATACATTAGACAGAAAACAAACAAATAAATAAGCATCATACTTATTACATGTCATGTATCTATACATGCATTCAACAAAAATGACTATAATTGTTACCTAGGATATCTTGAACAATGTGTCGGTTTAATGATCCTTTGTATAAAAGTTACTCAAATATAAACTGAACTACAGTAATACATGTATCATGTTCTACAATGAATTCAGATGTTTAATGCAAACTTCACCATGAGTCTGTGCATATATTGATCTTTAATTGAATATTAATTAAACATTAAAAAAAAAAACATATGTGGATTTGTCAAAAATGCAATACATGTTTTACTTAAATATCAGTACATAAATGAAGGGTTTTAATTGTACACAATAGGTGAGAAACTTAACAAACAAATACATAATGTATAAACACAAGAGAATGTCACGAGTTATCTCCCTTTATCCATTCAAGAGTTCTCTCCCTTCATCCATTCACGAGTTACCTCCCTTTATCCCTTCTATAGCATATAGTATAGAACATACAATATATACATATGCTATAGAAGGGATAAAGGGGGACAACTCTAGAAGAGATAAAGGGAGACAATTCAAGAAGAGATAAAGGGAGACAATTCAAGAAGAGATAAGGGAGACAATTCAAGAAGAGATAGATCATAAATAGAAACAACTCGTGACAATATCATGTGTGTATAACCATGTACAATAGGAATGTTTACACACATATATGTAAAAGGTCATCTGGACCAAGTTTCTGGAAAGTTCTTACATTGAGATGCACTATTACATTTAAACATGCCAGTAGTCTCGCTGTTGGTAGCAGAGATTGTATGTCTAAATCTACTCTATATATCAGTTACATTCGTTCGCTATTCATTCTAAAACTCGAAATACATTTCTTTAAAATTTGAGTTTGAGACGGGTTCCCATTTAGTGAAATCATACCCGGAGCATGTGAGACTTTCATACCTTGGTCAGATGTGGTACCGGCCGGTAGGACTTGGGGAACAAATACAAGCATATGTTGCTCGAAAGTCTGTACGCAGGGAGCTTGAAATGACCGTGGCATTACATTGTATTTTAGTTCATTTACTAGTAAAGTAACAAATGTGACATCACAATTACCTTGCGGGGAAGGGCAAAAATAAACTTTCTGTGATTAAATGTATTCTTGCAATTTATGATACAAAAATAGTACATTTGAGCTAACAATATTATCATTAAACTTCTTTTCAAAAAAATGATAAAATTAGCCCTAAATGGTGAGTTTTTATTGTTTTGAGAAATTTCCTTCAATATATTCAGCTGTATGGCCACTCGTGCAATATCTCCACTCTATATAAATCCTATTTATCACAACAGAGTCACTGAGAACATTGTATCATTCAATATTTAAATAATCAATAACATAATAAACAAATTTATCACAGATCAGCTACATAACAATTATCAACTCATACATGCAACATTGAACTTATTAAAGTTGATGAATAGAGACCAATTATTCAATACAAATCCAACGAGCTAAACGTTACATTTATCCAACATGATATATACAAAAAAGTGTTTATTTATAAAAGTGTCACCCCTACTTAAAGGGCCAGCCATTTCTGACTTATGAGACACCTACTTTCAAGATTCTGCAGCATAAACTAATACGTTTTTCTCTATTCTATGGAAATGTTTTCCATTACGATATATATATGTATATACCAAACTAATAAACACAACTGCATTTATGAAATTATTTAGGCGAGTTAAGATAATTTATCAAATACCTTATAATTCCATGACCTTTTCCACTCATTTTGAAATCTCCAACAACAGAATGTGATAATTTGAGGTAGTCACAGAAATACCAGCCACATACATATATACAAAAATGCATACAAAACACTTGAGACGGAATGTATGCTATAGTATGAAAATTAATATACTTTTGTTATAAAAATAATTCTACAAGAAATTGCGCATATAAATAAAAAATACATATATCAGCTTATAAGACATTTCTTTATGAGAAACCTGTAGTCTCATTACCATTTTGTATAATTATATGGTATGGGTTTTAAACAATATGTTGTATCTCTTCTAATATATTTTATTCAAAGTGGCGATTATATGGCAAAATATTGTTTTAGAATGCTTTTTACTTTAAGCATGAAGCCATCGTTGTTTCATTGCACCAGATGGTATAATTGATATGTCATTTGTCATTATAGTGAAATGAAATAAGAAAGCTTTAACTGGCTTTAATTTCTATGTGTTTTTAATATACATTTACATACAATGTTTATTTATAATTTTACTGGTAGCGATTCCATAACAAATGGACGGAATTGATGTGGAATATATCAATTTCAGAATAACAAACAAAAATGTTAATAAAAACATTGTAACATCCAAAAATTCTGGAAAGGTAGCAAATCAAACACATCTATCTGAATAAAACATTATGTTCCACAACACACGAATGTATCTAAACTGAAAAAGGCATTTTTAGTGTCCAAGTGTGGTCCGAAAAATTGACATTCAAAATTGTATCGGTGTTTCATCAAATTATAATATTTACAGAAGTGCTAATGTGTGAGATAAGTATCATAAGGATATAGTTTGTTTAATCTTGATATGTATAAACATGCAGCATTGGAGATTGTAACATTTGTATGTAATGTTATGTCAAATTACATTTTAAACATTAAGACAGACAGATGGACGTTAGTTTATGGTAGAATCAGTAAATGTGAACAATCTACAATTGTAATTTTCCACAAGGTATCAGATATCTCACTTGTAGTAACAATACATACTTCAAACAAATAAATAAATAAGTAAATAAAAGTATTATATAATAACAGATTATCACAGAATACGAGTTATAGAAGTCCAGTAACTCACAGTTTTCATAGTACAGACATACATACATGGTATGTTAATCTTCTATTATTTGTCACAAGTTCTTCCCCCTTCTTTTTCCCTTCTTTACTTAATAAACATATACTATAGAAGAGAGATAAAGGGAGAGAACTCATGACAATCTCTGGTGTATTTACCTTTGATCTGACCAGAGCATCCACATAATTTCTAAACAAATACGGGGATGTCCAAAGCATAATGGAGAAATACATTCCTAACCACTTGCAAGAACAGACTATTGCAACACATCCGTTCTATCCTAATGATTCTACCCAACTGCAAAATGCAGTGTGTTGCCAATATAACCAAGTCTCCATACATCCATCTAGTATGTCATAATTAAGTCATCATACCATTGTCATCCCTGATCCAATGACGACATACTTGATCATATCTCACCCAACAACACACATGTCGGGTTTATTTTAGTAGAAACCAGTACATGTACAAGTATTAAGACATTGTCTAGAGTGTCAATGACTACAACATTGAAGAAAGCACTATGTTGAAGGTTCCTTGTGGAATGAGTTGTGTATAGTTGTATCAATAGGTGTCAGGGTAACAATTTGTATTTCTGCTTCAAAAAGATATGTTAATAACTCACAGAGTTACCAAACAACACTTGTTTACATTAAAGAAACCAAATATTGGGAGTTTATGAACACATTCAAAAAATCAATTCAATGAAACTCAAGTCCTCGCGAGTATGACATGATATAACAATTGCCCTGTATTTCCAAAATATATCCTTATATGACAGAGAGAAGCATAAAACACTGATAATCATGAATGGATGTAAATCCCAAACAGATAAGCACACAAGTCCAACACTAGTCACTAGGACCATCGTCGACCAACTTTATTGCTTGTTTCAGCTCCAGTCACAGGTGACAGTACAGCAATACTATGTAGGTATTTTATCCCTAGTTGCAAGGTCTGTGTGTCTAGAAGAATCACACAGATGTCTGCACAGTCATTCATTAAGACTTCAGACTTCCTTAGTACAATGGATCGCAGTGTTCCTGTTCACAGTTCATATATTCATAACGAGTTCAGACAGCATTTGTGAATAGTTTTGTTCAATACTAAGTGATGGTAGAGTCACTGATTTGTCCCCTTCTCGTAATGTTATCAATTGTAACGATGAGCTCCCACCATGTCCTTGTCTTGTACTCGTTTCCAATGACAACTGTGGAAATAGTTTCTGGGTAACTGAACAGTCAATTAAGTATGGATCTTCTCCTGATAGAAGCCCTTTCGTATGGGACTTACTCGGAAGTGTCATCATCTTTTTAGGAGGTCTAAAATTAAATGTTGAAACATTTAAAAAATAGGATCAATAAATGGTCTATGTCTGAGTTTCGGAATATTTATTTATAAGGCAGCTGGTGAAATATAAATGCATAAGACTATAGTAGCAATAGACAAGCACGTGTTCCACTGACGGTTGTCATGGACTTTGGTTTACTTCGCTCAGGTTTTTATTTGAGAAAATTGATGACGTAGCATCGCGAATTTATCTTGTACATCAAACTAGAACACAGTAATAAAACGACAGATGCTCATCATAGAACTGGTAGAATATCTGATAAGAACAATAAATCGGATATCTGGAAATAAAACAATGTGTGAATACAGAAAGTTCATTACACTATAAGAGTAAACTGATTGGAACTGATCCTCATTAACATGAGCATAAACATAGCAATAAATTCCAGGTATAGCGTTGTTTACTCTACATCTATTTTGGAACCTTGGTCGATGAAGCCATTAACGACATTTAAATGAACAGTGGTGAAATTTAAAAAAAAATCAGTATATGAGCATCCAAGTAGCGTGGCTGAAGGAAATAAAAATAGTCTTCAATGAGCAGTTACATTTTTTGCCTTACAACGCGTCTTTGGGAGTTACTACATTGACTTAATCAAATTAGCACAACAAGATCTTCTGTTAAAGTTGTCCGAAGTATTAATCACGTAAGTAATTTTAGAAGTTCCTTTTGATTGAGTTTGGTGCAGAACATTTTACCACGTGAGACAATCATGCACATAATGAGGAAAGCAATTAACGGATGATGCGGGGAACATGATACAGTGGTTGTCTGGTTTTATTGAAACGTTAAGAAAGTGTTGTTGAAAGCAAGAATTTGTAGTGCAGCTAACCTGCAAGTCTGTAAATGTCTACCGATAGGTCAAAGTGAATTCGAACAGAAAATCCTGTCATATCGTTATATTGTAAAGGACTTAATTGTAGCGGAAGGAAAGTAAAATGATGTTGACCGTTATTCCTTACTTGCAGCACGAAAACAATACAGTTAACCTCTCTTCAAGACGACCTCAATCACAACACAATTTAATTTCACAAGTCCATTTTCACTGTTTTGCTCTTTCTTCAACCCACTATTAAGACCATGTCAGTATTAAGACCAGTTTTCAACGGTCCCAACGGTGGTCTTATTTTTTTTGTTGTGCTTTTCACATAAATATCATATTCTAAAGAATAAAGACTTTACCAAGTGTTAAACCATTCACTAGGAGTGCTACCACGTACCTGCCACGTTTCAGATGTGCAGCGTTGCTGTTTGTCGTCGGCTTCTTTTCTTCCATGACGCCAGCAAACAAATGTTTCAGAAGTAAGTCGGTGTCTCCTGTCACAATGACTTTACGTTCTGGTATTTTGTTGTGTTTCTTGTTCTTTTCTCGTTCATCTCCTGGCGGAGTGATAGGCCGAACTTCTGTTCAGAAAGTAAGAAAGATTGTGTTAGAGAACTGAATAATGTATAACCGTCGAAGTACTTAAGAAGTGAATGTCTGGATTAAATGTTAACCTGTTGTCCAGTTAAAGCAAAACCAGCGTATAACTGTATATATATATGGGTTGTGTTAAAACTTATCAGACATAGAACGTTTGAATCCGGATTTATAATCACGTACTGACCACTACTCACATAACATTTCTCACGTACTGAACACTACTCACTGAACACTACTCACTGAACACTACTCACTGAACACTACTCACTGAACACTACTCACTGAACACTACTCACTGAACACTACTCACTGAACACTACTCACTGAACACTACTCACTGAACACTACTCATTGAACACTACTCACTGAACACTACTCATTGAACATTACTCACTAACTGAAACTAATCGCTTAACACAATATGTCTATGCAACTATTGCGGGCATGACTTTTACACGGTATTTATATAAGTCATTGACCACCTGGTGAATAGGCAAGTGGAACAGTGTCTGGAGTTTGTGGCGCTAGAACAACACGAAAACAGTGAATATGAGAATTCCGAAAAGTGTTTGTTTAAACGATCAATTAGTCGTTAATTTTGTATGCTGATTTGCTTTAACTGGACCACATTTTCGGTTGCGAAAGGGACACTTTTGTAATATGACATGTATGATATATGTCTAAATACAACATGCTTTACCGGGTATAAAAAACAAATGAAACAGCAAAAGTCAAAATTAAACGTCGGTTTAAGAGGAATGAAAGACTTGCAACTGAGTGTATATAAGTGTTCGTATATGATATATAGTTTGATCTGTGGAGTATAACTATTCAATTCTATCGCAAAACGACTCAAATCAAGCAGCGGAAGGCGATTTTTTACATTTTGTTCTATATGTCAAATTGTAAATTTAGACTGCACGGTCGTTCAGACGTTACAAGATCGTAGAGAAACATTGAAATTACGAATTATTGGTTAGAACTTAGAACTCATCTGTCTGGAACGCTTCACTCTGTCGCAAACGCATCACTCGGCGGAATACGTATCGGGTTATACACCATGAAAATGCTACACTTTTAAGTATCAGGTTTTCACAAAAAATGAGGAAGAATTATATCATCGCAAATTTTATGGAAAATGAGCGCCTTTGTCGGGTTAAGTAAGCGAAGTGAAAGAAAAGTAAGTACATGTAAAATGTATTCTTAGTCCTACAAAACATCTGCTCAATATAATGAAACTCCATATTATCATTTAAATACACATATAAATGGTTTTGGCCGACATTGTATATGTAGATGATGGCGGTATTTTCACATACTTTCTTCATATGTGCTATCAAAGTACTGTCAACAACCAAGTCAACTGTTAATAAATCGATACCAAGGTATTGTTACATTTTAATACTCTCCATTTAAACTGTCATAACCTATAGTTGTACAACAATGTGACCACAGAACAAACAGAGAACAGGTTGTTTCAAATATTAGCATTCTTTGTGGGATTATAATTGTCAGAAATAGATCGAGCTTTATCGTTATAATGTTTATTCTAGTTTTCAAAACTATCGCACCACTTATTGACTTGTACATGGACGTAAGACTTTTAGTCAACATCATTCGCTGTGTCTTATAGTTTAGTACGGGGTTTGTCTATATAATAACATATCTCGGAGATTTAACGGGAATTACTCTCCCGAAAATCAAACAAAGCCTGTCTCTTTCATCACTCAATACGTCTGACCGTCACCTACATCCACAAGATATTGTTACTATAATATCAAATACAGTCATGTGTGCCTTCAAAATGTAATGTTAAGCAAATCACTATAAATTGCACATATTCTCCGCCCCCGCCAAACGATTTCGCTTTCTTCGTTTTTCTCTGTTTTCTCGTATTCTTGTTATCATTAATATGACTTATACTGTCTCAATATCTAAAACATGGAATTCTCATTTCTCTGATTTCCTACATTAAGATACATGTAGACGTTTTCTTGACATTGACTAGTTGCCACTTGTAACGTCTGTTATATGAAATTGTACATGTTGTATTTATTTTCACATGGGCCTTTGACTTACTGAATTTGCAAAAAAATGATCTATCATATACAATGTACAATAAAAGGGATAAAGGGAGACAACTCTAGAAGGGATAAAGGGAAAGAACTCGTGGCAATCTCCTGTGCCTACACCCATGTTACGTTCTCAAATTTTAAGTATTACAAATGTGTAGATGTTGATCAGGCTATGAACGCTGTGATCTCATCTGCCTCCCGGAAATAAATAAAAGTTTCTTTTCAAGGAAATCAACTGATCGAATTATATTATATATTGCGTATTTCCTGATTCACCACAAGACATACATCTTATGACTTCTTCAAAAGTCAGTCAAATTCGCAGAATAATTTATAACAGTCATATACTAAACATTTACAGAAGTACTTAAGTATGTCATAAAAGCCACATTTGCCCGTGACAATTATGTTGACATTAATATGTTTGTGTCAATATAACAGTGTCCTTAACAAGTGGCTTTAAATCAACGTTCGTGTTTAATTATTAGGTCGTGTTCTGCGTATATCTTTTAGTACCCTTTTCCGAACATACCAAAATGCTGTATCAGTCGGACCTCGTTTATTCGACAACCTTTTATCCGAATACTTGGTATCATCCGAAATAAATAATGGTTCCCGATATATATATTTTTAGGCACTTCAAATTGAAATGGATTATTCGAAACCATGTACATGTATTATTCGAAATATATTTTCTGACCCGTTCAATTGGAATGAACGAGGTCCGAGTGTATATGTATTTTAATTTCACGATGTTCTATTGTGAGTTATGATCGAGTTACTTGAGGTTGATCCACCGTGTCCTTCATGTCTCAAATTGTTACTGTCAATGACTTTGACGAAGTATATACATGTATTTTTGTATCAACCATAAAAACATATTTCTACGATCGGCGGTGAAACAAAACAAAAATATGTAATACATGTATACTGTGTGTTCTATTCAAATAGTTCAACATTTAATGTCATTATAGAAAAGACTCATTCTGACAACGGTTCGAATACATGTACATACGACTGATATATTATACGATTTCGAAAATTTCTCAACCATTAGTAGGACTGATTATAAATATTTTACATTAAAACATGATATAAATTTTAGGAAAGGCGAAACAATGCAAAATGTTGTGGTAAAGATGACACTCTCTTTACATTATATTGATTTCTGAACATTTACACCTGTATGTGAATTGTTAAATAACAATCAGAAATAATAAAAACAAAAGTTTCAAGGAACTGACACACGTAAATATATACTGCAGAGAGAATATGAATTTAAATCCTGTATTATGCAATTGATTGAAATATTTCATTATGATTTAGAACCATATTTCAATGCCGGTAAGTTATAACCGATCTTGTGTCATGCAAATTTAATCAGTTACACTGAATGGCTTTTATAGAAATATAGCTAGCAGGTAATAGGCTGTAGACATTTCCTGGCAGTTGTATAAATGTTATTCTATTTCAATACGATCATCTGATTGTCTCTACGTCACGACTTCCTGATCAATGTCTTCTGATAAGGCTACAGTAAAATCCTGCACAAATGAAAGCGAACATCACCATTGACAACATGCGTCGTAATTAGACTCCAACAACATTATGTAAATACAATGAGCGTCATTATACTCACGAGTAGTTTAAGGTACAAAAAATTAACGGAATGGAACGGATTAACTTGGTCGAAAGATAGAACTATTAAATTTACAGGCTATAATCTAGGACACCGAGTTTCGCAATATTTATAGAAATGAAATGAAGTTCTGACTATTTTCTGAACTGATCTAAAGTAAATGAACCAACACGTATTATACAAACATATGTGATGAAATAATAAAATCGAAATTTGTGGATTCGCTGTGAATCATAGTAGGCCGTACAACTAAATGCGTCAATGAACGTATTATTCAATTCATTAACGCATTATTCAATTAGACTGTGGTCAGATATATTCAATACAATGAGGTCAAGCTCTTATATCCACTTCTGGCATAATATTGTACAAAAATATTGGTTTAAATGTTTTGTGCCATGATTGCGTGTGTTCAACAATATGACAGCACTCTGTGTGTAACGGTACGGTGAATGACTTTGCGACAAACATCAACTTTCAGCACTGAATTCGGGACATTCCACAACGGTCATACCTTTGTCACATGATTTTCAGTTTTCGTTTTAATATTACGAGTGGAGTGAAATCATACAATAATAGCCAATCATAATTTCAGTAATACGCAGATGTACATACATAAATATATATACATCTTGATACTTCTTGATACATTGACGGAGTATCAAATAGGTATCGACATTAACAAATAATATGTAGTATAACATCTTTATCAAGTTGTAGGTTTTAAAATGTTCGAATCAGTTCCGGGTTATTTCAGCAGTATATGCATGGGCCACAACTGAACAATAAGCTATCTTATACAAAAGTACAAATCTCTTATTTTCAGACATTTGAAATACAATGTAGCATGCGGAGTACCTCGGTGTCATTCGTAGTACTTACACCGCGGACATAAGTCAGTTACTCACGTTACGAAACTGTTTTGTTTTTGTATCCCAAGGCCACCGTATCGCATACACTGCACACGGGCAACCAAATTTCAAACGTTAGCCACAAATAGCTATACTTAACGCATGGCTGCTACTGGGGTAACCAGAATTGTATCAAATAAAAAATGCACAATTACCTGCTACGTCATCATCTTTCGAGTAGCTAAGCGGTGGTAATGACGAGAACATGTTGCCAGGTGATATTGACACGGGGTTGTTCGGCTGTTTCCAGAATGATTGTGGTAATGCACGTAAACGCATTGGTAACGGATCTGAAAGAAGATTTGAAGAATTTTATTCCATTCAATATAACAATACGAGTTATCAATCTCGGTAGATGCATACATACGTGTTGTTTGAGTCTCCTTAAAACTCTATTATGTCGGCACGTCCATTCGGCTCGTCTGCCAGATAGATCTTATTCCCGTCTACAGATGTTTTCACACACATTGAGTGTTTGAACTGAACAGTGTGAAAGCTTTAATGTGTTTAAGTTTTAGTATGCAGCATCTTTGTCAATGAAGAATGGTTGACCGTGATAGTAAATTCACCGTCATTCAGTGAATCTTTGGTTTTACTGATTCATGAACGTTTTTAATCATATAAAATATGCGTAGTTGTGTACGACTGTGTACGACTTGTGTACGACTTGTGTACGACTGTGAGTTTCTTAAGAGCCTGGCACTACATTCGCTCAGCTAGTTTCTGACAAAACGGAAATGTTGCGGTTTCCTTGAATCAATATTCTTGCTACAACAAGTATAAATAGAAATAATGTGGCTATAAAATAAAACAAATATCAAGCGAATAAACAATAAACATTGTTATTTTTGTACTTTAACCATTATTTATAACAGAGCCAATCGATCATTTACAGAAATGGTCCAATATCTATACTTAAGAAATAGTCAGGAACCAAGAGTTTAGATCAAAGATTGGGAACCAGCTTCGTATCTCTAGTATATGATTGGTTGTTTCTGGGCGTTGTCTAAAATTGACAAGGCTGCTTTCTGAGATTGTCTCCAAACCAAGCATTATAACATTGAGCCTTGCAAGTGCCATGCTCGACCATTCGATAAATAACAAAGGTTAATACTCGAGACATGTGCGAAGTCTTATTTGAAGCTGTGCCTGAAACAACAAAACACCCACCACACTATCTACAGAATGGCTCGCTGATTGATGAAAACAATGCCTTTCCATATACGACTATCAGGGGGCATGGCACCCACCACACTATCTACAGAATGGCTCGCTGATTGATGAAAACAATGCCTTTCCATATACGACTATCAGGGGGCATGGCACCCACCACACTATCTACAGAATAGCTCGCTGATTGATGAAAGCAATGCCTGCTCTTACGACTATCAGGGGGCATGGTACCCACCACACTATCTACAGAATGGCTCGCTGATTGATGAAAGCAATGCCTGCTCTTACTACTATCAAGGGGCATGGCACCCACCACACTATCTACAGAATGGCTCGCTGATTGATGAAAGCAATGCCTGCTCTTACGACTATCAAGGGGCATGGCACCCACCACACTATCTACAGAATGGCTCGCTGATTGATGAAAGCAATGCCTGCTCTTACGACAATCAAGGGGCATGGCACCCACCACACTATCTACAGAATGGCTCGCTGATTGATGAAAGCAATGCCTGCTCTTACGACTATCAAGGGGCATGGCACCCACCACACTATCTACAGAATGGCTCGCTGATTGATGTAAGCAATGCCTGCTCTTACGACTATCAATGGGCATGGCACCCACCACACTATCTTCAGAATGGCTCGCTGATTGATGAAAGCAATGCCTGCTCTTACGACTATCAATGGGCATGGCACCCACCACACTATCTTCAGAATGGCTCGCTGATTGATGAAAGCAATGCCTGCTCTTACGACTATCAAGGGGCATGGCACCCACCACACTATCTACAGAATGGTGTGTTTGTGTTCAAATATGAGCTCATTTAGTGCTGAAGCTGAATTTCCTTGATTAATCTTGATTGGGACGATCTAAACGATGGGAAGGCATTTAAAGTGTAGTAAAGGACGGAGAAGAAACCCGATGCTTATCATTTGCTACTCATATAACCGGAAAATAAGTTGTCCAAACAACCTACATTATCATATTTTATCCGTACGCACTCTATGCTAGCAACGGAATAGACACAAATAAATACAGACTTGTTTTTTTGGCCAACACATGATTGCGATGTCCGCGTAGGTAAAAAGTTAATACATATAAATCCCAGACTTTGCTTTATCCGATTAAGTTTTCTTGAAAGTGTTACGATTAATAGAACTAAAGAAATTTAAAACGGTGGTCGACATTTGCACTTGACGCACTGTTAGGAAATAGTCCCCAAAACGAGACTACGACAATATTATACCACCATTATATTCCACGATAACGTTATACAGTATCTCGTACCTACACTAATACGTCTACTGACTTTTATCAAGTTTCTTTTTAAATTATGTCATACTTGTAATTCTGTGACACATCAATACACATTGAATAATGACATATGGTGGAAGTTTACGACTCTGGAGATACATGTATACTGATATGCCCCGTTGTACATAGCTTCCATCATTGCGACAGCGCTAAAACGTTGAGCTATACTGATATGTCCCGTTGTACATAGCTTCCATCATTGCGACAGCGCTAAAACGTTGAGCTATACTGATATGTCCCGTTGTACATAGCTTCCATCATTGCGACAGCGCTAAAACGTTGAGCTATACTGATATGTCCCGTTGTACATAGCTTCCATCATTGCGACAGCGCTAAAACGTTGAGCTATACTGATATGTCCCGTTGTACATAGCTTCCATCATTGCGACAGCGCTAAAACGTTGAGCTATACTGATATGTCCCGTTGTACATAGCTTCCATCATTGCGACAGCGCTAAAACGTTGAGCTATACTGATATGTCCCGTTGTACATAGCTTCCATCATTGCGACAGCGCTAAAACGTTGAGCTATACTGATATGTCCCGTTGTAGCTTCCATCATTGCGACAGCGCTAAAACGTTGAGCTATACTGATATGTCCCGTTGTACATAGCCTCCATCATTGCGACAGCGCTAAAACGTTGAGCTATACTGATATGTCCCGTTGTACATAGCTTCCATCATTGCGACAGCGCTAAAACGTTGAGCTATACTGATATGTCCCGTTGTACATAGCTTCCATCATTGCGACAGCGCTAAAACGTTGAGCTATACTGATATGTCCCGTTGTAGCTTCCATCATTGCGACAGCGCTAAAACGTTGAGCTATACTGATATGTCCCGTTGTACATAGCTTCCATCATTGCGACAGCGCTAAAACGTTGAGCTATACTGATATTCCACGTTGTAGCTTCCATCATTGCGACAGCGCTAAAACGTTGAGCTATACTGATATTCCACGTTGTAGCTTCCATCATTGCGACAGCGCTAAAACGTTGAGCTATACTGATATTCCACGTTGTAGCTTCCATCATTGCGACAGCGCTAAATAGTTAACCGACGACTGAAGCTATTCGACAGTTACTTTACAAACGATCAAACACATTCGATTAGTTTTTCACGCACACGATACATGGATATAGAGCTGTTTTGTATCAATATAACCGGGACATGGTTTCCGTAACTGCCAAGTAAATTACTTACAGGGTCAATATGGTCGAGAAAAGAATGAACAACATTACGCCAAGTGAACAAGTGGAGGTTTGTCATTTGTGCTCGCTAATCGCTTAAGGGCGATTAAAATGCTAAAACCCGGTTCGTTCTGAGTGGCATTGATTCGTCAGATACAATTACCAAGTCTCATTAACACTGAATGCGTAATCGAACACATACAAGGCTAATGGAGAAGTTCACTATTATATGTACGATAGTATAGTTACAACTCTATTACACGAATTAATTCTCAATTATCCACGTTGCCTATGAGGCGTGCGAAACAGGGACATTCCGTACATATGGGGTTTTGTCCAGCTTGGCATTATGGGTAAGGCGAGATTTTGTTCACCTTGGCATAATGAGTGCGGCCAGATTTTGTTCACCTTGGCATTATGAGTGCGGTGAGATTTTGTTCACATTGTCATTATGAGTGCGGCGAGATTTTGTTTACCTTGGCATTATGAGTGCGGCGAGATTTTGTTCACCTTGGCATTATGAGTGCGGTGAGATTTTGTTCACCTTGTCATTATGAGTGCGGCGAGATTTTGTTCACCTTGTCATTATGAATGCGGCGAGATTTTGTTCACCTTGTCAAAATAAGTGCGGCGAGATTTTGTTCACCTTGGCTTAATGAGTGCGGCGAGATTTTGTTTACCTTGCCATTATGAGTGCGGCGAGATTTTGTTTACCTTGTCATTATGAGTGCGGCGAGATTTTGTTCACCTTGTCATTATGAGTGCGGTGAGATTTTGTTCACCTTGTCAAAATAAGTGCGGCGAGATTTTGTTCACCTTGTCATTATGAATGCGGCGAGATTTTGTTCACCTTGTCAAAATAAGTGCGGCGAGATTTTGTTCACCTTGTCAAAATAAGTGCGGCGAGATTTTGTTCACCCTAGCATAATGAGTGCAGTGAAATTGTGTTCACCTTGGCATTATGGGTGCGGCGAAATTTTGGCAAGTTTGGTATTATGAGTGCGGCGAGATTTTGTTCACCTTGGCATTATGAGTGCGGCGAAATTTGGTCAAGCTTGGCATTATGAGTGCGGTGAGATTTTGTTCACCTTGGCATTATGGGTGCGGCAAGTTAACAAGGTTTTTACGATTTGACCCAGAGACACATTTTTTAATAGTGCTGGACTTGAATGATAGATTATTTATATTGCAATTAGCATGTTGTCCACGTTTGATCAAGATTGCTTAAGAAATCTAAATGCTAAGGTGTAACAAAGGAAATGTGGACGGACGATGACGGACGACGATGCACGTCCTGTAGAGAGCCGAATTATGTAACGATCTGTAACCATATTATCAGTGCTAAACCACGTGTCTTTACTTATATGTGAACAGTCATGAAGGAAACTAGTTGAAAATTCATATCGGACTATGATCTAGTTCAGTCACTGCGTACACAGCTCTCACCCGTCAAGTGTGCTGTTCAAGTTACAAGGATCAAGGCGCTGTATTGGAATGACATTGAGGTTCCCTCATACACCAAAATGAAGTATTTGCCATTCTGTGCAACAAATTCTATGAAATCACTAAATCACTCTGATAATTGATTATATCAATGAAGAAATGTAAAGATCTACGTCTATAGATATGGACTACTATGTCGACCTTCCTCGTTCAAATATGTCAATCAACTCAATATCGACAGTATATAAACGATCACAAGGCAAGATATGTACCGGTGTATATATAACTATGTATCCATGCTCTGCTATCAGGAACTGTAACTTTTAGTTTACCATGCGTCACGTCTATAATTGTACCAAGCAATGATGAGCAGGAAACACTCGGTTATTCCCCTATTTTCTAATTAGACTATCTGGGCATTGATGATCAACTAACTGTCCTTGAATCTCGATTGATGTGAGCTGGAGAATTGATTGCATTACTTCTCCGTTATTAATTAGTATGTAGATTTGTATTTCAAAAAGTTCGCAAATCGCCAACCAGTGTTTTAGCAGAAGATAAATTTGAAGAGATTTAGTAGCTTCATCAGCTGCGACAACTAATACACACCAAACGACTGCAAGCACTTGTAAGTGGATAGCAATTCATTACCGTTTGTAATATAATTAGAGTATGCATTTCAGAGGTATGTTTTACAGCTGATAACATACTATGCAAAGTGATTCAAGGTGTTACGTTACATGCTGTACCGTCGTGGATGTCTTCGGAACCGAATCGAAATAACTAATCAACAAACATGGCAAGTTATGCACAGTCACATTAGCCCTAACTAGTATGTTGTATTTTTATTTCTTTAAATCGACGCACACGTCACAGACTCAACAATTCAATACGAATATAGAAAATGGTTGAATGGTACAGTTCGTCTTTCCACGCGCATGAACTCGTAATTACATGCTATACAGATGATTGTTACTTGAATTTAACAAAGACGTGGTAGACAGCAAACGATAGATTTAGAACAGTTAAATACATCAAATCAAAATACAGAAATTATACAAGCGATAATGCAATACTAATCGGCATATACACGTACCACTTTGAGCGCTAAATGACGCAACATCTCTCATTAACTAATCTACATTTAGGGGCGTAGGCCGTGTCGTTCGTAAAATGGCCATCACTATATATACAAATCTAAGATATTTAATGAATGTGTTTCATATTAGTGTAAGCATATTAACCGGAACGAAATATGCACCAAAACGCATCTCGAACGATCTGGCTACAAAACATTTCCAGGGGACCATGCCCCCGGAACCCCCGGTCCTAAACCTACACCTACACATCAATTTCAGCTAAGCTTCCCCCTGACATTTATCATACATGGTTTAATATAGAAACAACGATAATAATCTCTCAGAACATTCTTAGGCAAGCTATTTGACAGGAAATAACGTCGACTTAATTAACATTAATGCTTAATTAGCTGTAGTGTTGGATATCGATCGAGCTAACGACCGACCGCCACTGTAAAACATGGTTATCTCTTCATCAAAGAATGTTAGCATGTGAATGGAGTTATAAAAGTTTGATGTGATCGTTGAAATGGTATTTGCTCGATAGGCTGTTAAATAAAATTGCTGATATTGCTAATTGGTCAAACAGATGTGATATATGCATGTACATACAGTCACTTTGTGTTTCATGTTTCGCTCCAAGTATTCAGTCAGCAAAAAGGTTTGTTGTCGATCGGTCGTGATTTTCATCTGAGGGCCAAAGTGAATTATTTTAGATCTGTTGAACGAAGAAATTAATAATACGATGTGAGTTCGAGCCTCGCGATGTGCTGGGTTTGATCACGAACTTCACAATGCCTAAATGTGGCGCTAGTACTGGTTGGTAGTCAGGAATCAGTCATATCGATATTGATAAGTGTAAGTTGTAAAAATTAGTTTTACAATCGATGTATATTAAATAAGTTTAAACTTAAATTTTCATTCACTGTTTGAACAATATCAATAAAACCCAAGTGACAAATTAGAACGTTTGTTCAGTATATATATATTTGAACATTGTATATTTAGCTTAAGATCAGAGAGAATCCGACATCGACATCAATTAACTGAACGCACGTTAAATGGATAAGAACAAAAACTTGTTCAAACAGTTGTGGGTTAATGGCGATCATTTCTCATACCCAGTGTTTCTGGTTCTCCAACGCGAGATCAGTCATTACATGATGTCGACTGTTTGTGGAACTTTGAATCAATCCTGAATATATAAAGTTGTACTGTACACTGCAAGTCAGAGTACTTCACCAATTGGTCAGCCTTTATTACGGTGGCATAGAAGTGACATGTGTGGAATTATTTTTATCTCGTTCCCACGACTTGGTATGTCGTGGGAACCAGTAAGTAAGTCGTGGCCACGAGATAAAAAATAATTTCACACATGTCACCTCTATGCCACCGTACTTTATAGTATAACTATGATTAATGTTTGTTCTGTGGTGTTTAACGTCACAAAGATAACATTAAAGACATAATGCGACACTTGCGGAGGAAAACTCGTATGTATACCATGTCGTGTTTCAGCCATTAGGTGGTACCTGGATGGTAACCACGCCCTTCGAACATAAACATGATAAGGCTCAAACCACAGTAACAAAGTATGTTGTATTACATAGATGATGGACGTAAATAACAGCAAGTTCTTCGAGCACATTTGTATCACGTCTCACACTGAGAAATATTCAACTTGATAATGATGAGTGCGCACATTCATGTGTTTTAAGTAAAATGAAACAGATGCGTAACTCTTACTGCGAACAGAACGATCATTATAACACCGAGATTGTGTGTAGAGTGTCATAGATTGAGAGAACGAGTTGTTTAAGTCAATATGACGTTTGTACATCGATCTATCAACTCAAGAAATCAGACATTATTCAATCATCGAGCTGAATGCATCAATGAGGTGGGAATTAATGATTCTGTTGCAGATATGCAAGGCTGGAGAAATGGTACCGTATCACTGATATATGTCTATCTACCATGCTTATTTGCTGATGATATAATATTACAGAATATAAACAGTAAAGTCTCAATAATAAGACCCTTGAAAACTGGTCTTCTTGTTGAGGTGGTCTTAATATTGACGTTGGGTAAAGAGCAAAACAGTGAAAATGACTTGAAAATTGTGGTCTTAATTTGAGGTGGTCTTATTATTAAGGCGGTCTTTAGGTGAGGTTTTACTCTACATGTATGACTGCATAAATAATGTGACGTAATATTCGTATAACATTCTATCATATATACATTTCAAAATACCTGAGTAGTACACAACAGTATAGGCTCGTTGACACAAGTTCTTTTTGATAATGAAGCACTAAGAAGAAAGTGTTAAGTAAGTCAGAGAAACTGAATTTGCGTCTTCGACTCAAGCATTGGCTCGACTTATCATAGGTCCAGTTACGCGGTTCTGTGTTCAAGCATTGGCTCGACTTATCATAGGTCCAGTTACGCGGTTCTGTGTTCAAGCATTGGCTCGACTTATCAGAGGTCCAGTTACGCGGTTCTGTGTTCAAGCATTGGCTCGACTTATCATAGGTCCAGTTACGCGGTTCTGTGTTCAAGCATTGGCTCGACTTATCATAGGTCCAGTTACGCGGTTCTGTGTTCAAGCATTGGCTCGACTTATCAGAGGTCCAGTTACGCGGTTCTGTGTTCAAGCATTGGCTCGACTTATCATAGGTCCAGTTACGCGGTTCTGTGTTCAAGCATTGGCTCGACTTATCATAGGTCCAGTTACGCGGTTCTGTGTTCAAGCATTGGCTCGACTTAACAGAAGTTCAGTTACGCGGTTCTATGTTTACATGAAGTTATTTTCGTTATTATCATCATTTCTCTTAGCCGTCTCCTCCAAGTGACATTGGGTACTTGAATTATTTTCACTAAGCACATGAATGACAACATAATCCAAAATAATAATATTGCAGCATTGATCATGATGATTGCATCGATCTAAAAGTTGATACGTTATAGATATGTGAGTGCTATTCACTGTGACTTATACATCATATATAGCATAATCACAGTGATAATTATGTATACATCATATATAGCATAATCACAGTGATAATTATGTATACATCATATATAGCATAATCACAGTGATAATTATGTATACATCATATATAGCATAATCACAGTGATAATTATGTATGCATTATATATAGCATAATCACAGTGATAATTATGTATGCATTATATATAGCATAATCACAGTGATAATTATGTATGCATTATATATAGCATAATCACAGTGATAATTATGTATACATCATATATAGCATAATCACAGTGATAATTATGTATACATCATATATAGCATAATCACAGTGATAATTATGTATGCATTATATATAGCATAATCACAGTGATAATTATGTATGCATTATATATAGCATAATCACAGTGATAATTATGTATGCATTATATATAGCATAATCACAGTGATAATTATGTATACATCATATATAGCATAATCACAGTGATAATTATGTATGCATTATATATAGCATAATCACAGTGATAATTATGTATACATTATATATAGCATAATCACAGTGATAATTATGTATGCATTATATATAGCATAATCACAGTGATAATTATGTATACATCATATATAGCATAATCACAGTGATAATTATGTATGCATTATATATAGCATAATCACAGTGATAATTATGTATACATCATATATAGCATAATCACAGTGATAATTATGTATACATTATATATAGCATAATCACAGTGATAATTATGTATGCATTATATATAGCATAATCACAGTGATAATTATGTATGCATTATATATAGCATAATCACAGTGATAATTATGTATGCATTATATATAGCATAATCACAGTGATAATTATGTATACATTATATATAGCATAATCACAGTGATAATTATGTATGCATTATATATAGCATAATCACAGTGATAATTATGTATACATCATATATAGCATAATCACAGTGATAATTATGTATACATCATATATAGCATAATCACAGTGATAATTATGTATACATCATATATAGCATAATCACAGTGATAATTATGTATGCATCATTGTTTGTTTATAAAAGTTTTGAATTGAGATCGCAAATATTTTTCTTATAATAATCCTAATTCTCCCAGTGTCAACTATCTTCTGTTATTTATTTATTAAACTACCAATTTACTTTAAGTTAGTAAATACTTTTTAAAAAGTAAATACACGCGCATGTTATTAGATGTATGTACGTAATTATGTTTGTAAACTTATGTATTGTAAATCACCATTGACATGTTGTATTTATTGTATTGTATTTATTCATGTGAAATGATGGGCTAATTGCCTTTTTTTCTGAATAAACTTATCTATCTATCTATATAGCATAATCACAGTGATAATTATGTATACATCATATATAGCATAATCACAGTAATAATAATGTATGCATCATATATAGCATACTCAAAGTGATAATTATGGATACATCATATATAGCATAATCACAGTGATAATTATGTATGCATTATATTTCTCAGGAACGTACGTGATGTTCGAGTTGTAACCCACTCAGTAAAATTACGTACTTTATCGTATGATACCTTGGGGAACCAATTGTGAATCGCTCATTAATGAACGAATGAGTGAGTTACTGAGAGAGTGCGCGATATTATACGTAAATCTTTTATTAACAAGTTGAACCGATCCTGCACAAGTTGTGACTGAATAAATCAATAGTACCAAAACAATGCAGATATAACAGTTGCAAACTGTAACCACCTGACCAGTATACGATCCATAATCCAAACGGACGTCCGGTTATAGCAGGTTCTACTGTACCGAGAAATCAAACAGTCGGAAAATTGAAAAATGAATGATAATATCAAAGACCTAAATTTAGATCTTTGATAACATAAACATGTGAAACAATACACACTTTGTTCTCAACATAGAAATAAATCATTGTTTTATACCAAATTCGGTAAATTTGCACATAACTTAGTGCAACTGTATACATGTATTTACATCTACAGTGCACACATACGGTCAGTGACTTAAATATAATACAACTGTACTAGACATATGAAGGCTATATATCGTGTTACTGTATAATTGTCTGTAGCAAGTGAAATGTTACAAACTGAAGCATTGTTAATCAGGACCGTTCCAAAACCACTTAATTGATGAACGTTGGCTAACTGTACGAGTATCAAGTACCGGGTCGATTATGTTATGTATGACATTAAATAATTAAACAACATCGTGTTATATCTGTGAAATATTAAACCACAGATAAAACAAAGAAGATTTCGATCCACCAGCCAAGTAGATCAGTGTGACTGTCATAGTTCCATATCGTGTATCGAAATAAATCCATACCTATGTATGAAATTTGTATTTTATATTTGAATAACACGTTTTACACAAGCTTTTGTTAATTATACATACGCAATATAACTTGGCGTTGTTTTGGTCAACGACTAACAGAATGATATGTTCTTTTGTTTTACATGTACATTTGTATTGATATCAGAGATTATATCATTTGGTATCAAATAACAGTCATTTTGCACTTAGTTCCCATTTTCACATTTTTCGCGAAATGTTTAACACATTTCGACAATGTAAGTCCGAGTTTTGAACCCAGTAGTAGGCCCCTATATTTCTGTCGTTTAATTTATGTTACTCGTCTATTTTAATGACTCTAGTATTCTATACCTGCTATACGAGTAAGTGTAGGAGATTGGCTCTACCCACATAGAATTCATACATTAGACAAGTTAACTGAAGTTGAAATGGTAGGATTTGAAAGATGTTACCTCTTCTAGATTTAACTTTCGGGGGTGTAGGTGCTCGACTTTTCAGTCCTTCTCTCCGTTCTAAAAGACCCGTTGACTTCTTCTTTTTCCGTCGAATTTCCTGCGCGTGATGTTGAAATCCCGGGGGCCGGACATACACCGGGCCACTGGCCGTACTGCTTCCGGGGGAAGCAACATTTTCATAGTCATGATCATGCTCATATCCCTCACAGGCCTGCCTGTGAGAGTTCAAGCCCGGCTCCGGGGATTGCGAGACCGTACGACCAGTGAAGGTTTGAACCCGAGACTCGGAACGTTCCTGTCGTACATGTTCTGCTCTTTCCTTATCTACACGTTCAGGAAACGTTCGAGAAAGATCCAGTTTTAAACTCACTGGGTAGGTATCGTTCAAAACACTGACGGCAGGGGCCCTGGGGCTCACTCTAGATGTCACTTGGCCCCTAGGGCTAGGTGGAAACACTTCCCCATCTGAAGAATCCTCATCACTGGTTGTAACAATTAAGGGCCCGGGGGCCACGCGTTTACCCCCTGTGATTTTGACACACGGGGGGAACGAACTGTTAGTTGCCATAATTAACACACTTAATCCGTATTTAGATAATCCGAGGAACAAGACCACGTATGTATAATAAACGCAACAAGCACAATTCAATTATGAAGTCTTAATTACATACATATATTCCAATTTCAACGTCATTTTGAATAATATTTCATAAATATTAGACACTTTAAAGAGACACCGTTAAGAAGAGGTTCTCAAATTTGTGCATAAATTCATGTGAAAACCTCTTCCTACCTAATACCGACTATCAACCTATGTTTGTGTATTGAACTAAACAGTAACGTAGTTCAGACATGTATATTAGATTGACAGAGTCGGCTTAAAGTGTGTTCATGTAAAGACATGATCAACGATATCGGGGCACCTAGTCCTGTAATATCTACATAAAGACATAATTTTCAAAAGAATGTGGAAAAACTATTTTTGGTAATCAGTATAGGGGGTTTAATTTGGCACAATTCCACAGGTATAAGCATTTTTGCCATTTTAAAGCATTGTGTTATCAACAATCGGAAAGAATAGGTCGCCATATTATTGTATTGTTGATATATACATAGCAACGATTACTATGCACGTTATTGAAAAGCCTTTTGTAACGCGCCTTTTGATTGGCTGATAGCTTTCATTGACGCAGTTTATCATTGTTTACATTCTTAATATGGATTTTTGCTTTAAACTGATCATGAACGTTTTATCTTTTAAATCAGTTAATATCAATGGCCATGAAATTTTAACTCGATTGATTTTCTTCCAATAGGCTTTTTATTGCTTACCGCAAAGACCTAAGTGGTATTTAGGTGTTTGCTTACCGTGAAAACTGTACTTTAAGCCGGCCCTGTATGATATCATCCTCAAATATATACTTTATATACTACTTTTTCTTTTAAATAGCGAGTATCACTGATATAAATATGAAGTAAACTTAAAAATATCAGACTATGCCAGGGGCATAACTTAGCTGAAATTGGTGTGTAGGCCTAGTTTTAGGGTAGGCCTAGGGGCGGGACAAAAATGTAGAGCTCTATCGTCAGAGATGCGCGTAAATATCGTTCCGGTAAAAAATATACTTACAATTAACATCAAAAACAAACATTAACCATGTAAGTTTTATATATCTTATAACTATAGAAAAATTGTAGATTGCAATTGTCCATTTTATTTTTTCAAATTTTCGAAAGAAAGTGTAGGCCGCGGGCTACACGTAGGCTACGGCCTATAGGAATCTAGGTATAGGCCTACGGACAAAACCCCCTCCGGACAAAATCCCCCTCGCTCATTTTGTACAAGGTGGACAAAATCCCCTTCATGAATTTTACAAGGTGGACAAAATCCCCTTCATGAATTTTAAAAGGTGGACAAAATCCCCTTCATAAATTTTACAAGTTGGACAAAATCCCCTTCATGAATTTTACAAGGACAAAACACCCTCTGCAATTTTTTGTATTAAGTTCAATGTGGTTTAAAACTTAACAAATAAACAAAGTAATATTTCAACTTTTATTTAACATTTTTGACATTTAAACCCAAAAAAAATAATATCAAAAACACTCATGATTTACAGTATATATAATGCATGTCATATCCATAGTTTTTTACAGTTTGTATGCAATTATTGAAAACATAATAGCATAATATTTGTAGTTAAGAATATTCTGCAATTGTCATTATTTGCTTATCTTTTACTTAAAACCGATATCTTGACAAAAAAGCAATATAACTAAATATAGCGATATTTATTGAGTCAAGGCTTGTAATTACGGAGTTAAAAGTATAAGTTCGGCAAAACTGTTGAGGCAAACTAATCAAATAGTCGTTTAAATTATTAATTTTATATTTATGATAGTTTAAACTGGTCATATTCAGTTTTACAATGAAATGAATGCCAGTTTCAGAATATTCTTAACTACAAATAACTACAAATATTATATGCTATTATGTTTTCAATTACTTACATAATGTAAAAACTATGGTTAAGTTTTAAACCACATTGAACTTGATACAAAAAAATTCAGGGTGTTTTGTCCTTGTAAAATTCATGAAGGGGATTTTGTTCTACTAGTAAAATTCATGAAGGGGATTTTGTCCACCTTGTAAAATTCATAAAGGGGATTTTGTCCACCTTGTACAAAATGAGCGAAGGGGATTTTGTCCACCTTGTAAAATTCATGAAGGGGATTTTGTCCACCTTGTAAAATTCATAAAGGGGATTGTGTCCACCTTGTACAAAATGAGCGAAGGGGATTTTGTCCGGAGGGCGTTTTGTCCTACACTCAGGAATCTACGCCCCCTGTTTGTCGATATTGTATACAAGTCATTTGCTAATTTATACATTTAAACGTATATAGTTTTATGATGTGCATTATTATCTCTTACAGACTCGTCGACAAATATTCCTGGAGTTGTGAAAGGGCATCGTGACATGTTGGCGCATTTGAAATAATTTATCACTTTCGAGTGAATATTAAGAAAAATCTATGGAGCGAAGAAATAACTCATTTGATAAGAATCGTGGTGCAAACTGGATTATTGTAACACACACATGTAAAATGCACAACTTATGTGGCGACCAAACAGTGACTGAATTCGTGACCCGATATATGTATATATAGGGGACATGCAAGTTTAAATTTCAAACAAATTATTCGCCCGCGTCGGGAAATACGGTTTCTCGGACCGTACAGTTCACATTATGTTAATTAATACGGAACACATTTTAGTCACACGGAAATAACTCGATCACAGTTTTCGATGTTGTTACAATTATTTTCGTATATAATACACGTGCGACGTCGTCCATTGGGTTTATGGAACGAAATGACGACATAATTTGACGTTCAAATTTTAACCACAAAATAAGAGTAGAACAGTCGTAATCAGTGATAAAAGATAACCTTAAATATAGAAACATTGTGATAAACAGCTAATGGATTATCAAGTTGGAAAATAATAAGTTTCGCACGCTAATTAAAATTTAAAAGCCATCAAATCGTCATTCTACATGCGCAAATTGTATAGAAACTAGTGGACCAATAAGCTCGTTAATATAATTAATAATCTAAGCAGAGAAGCAGTAGGCCCTATATTTCTAAATCATTAACCCGTAAACTATGCGGTATATTATGGACTGTTGCAACTGTCAACAGTCTGTGGTCACAGGGAAACACTTAAGTAAATCGCATTCATTAATTTCTGATGATCAAAGGGAAACACTGCACAAACTCGTATGGATTGTTTCCCGACTGATTGTGCATGGAGAGTTGTTTCCCTTTGATCATAATGAAAGCGGGGGACTTCCATCGAGTTGTTTCCATTTGACTGTATTTAGAATGTTAACGAGTTATTGGTCCCAGATGACAACGTTCCGTCTCCGTCAAGACATGGATGTGCTGCATAATATAACAGGTTAAATAATTTAAAAATACTATTTCGATAAATAATTTTAAGCGCTCAATGATCCTCTTATTTAATATTTAATGTTTGCATGTTGAAAATTGGGTCGAACTGGCAAGGAGCGTTGACGACGATTAGGTTGCTTGGGATCTATTTTAGCGAAACAAAATTCAACTTTGATTATCGGCAGCTTATCAAAATATGTTATACAGACCAGTGTGTATCGCCTATCATTGTTCACGACCAAGCTACTGTTCTCAAAGAATTTGGGCGTTAATTCATAATATTAATACCTAGTCGTCTGTCAAACTTATTTTACGATGCGTCCCTCAGTCATTCCGACCCACATAACTTGTGGATGACCTTGTGTTATGGTCGAAAATAACGATTTAGAGCTCGGATTTAGAGCTCGTAATTTAAGTCTCTTTCAGTGAAACACATTGTCATCATTTCATTCAAATTCTCAGAAATGTCTATTAGATTCTACTAAGACCACGGTAACTTCTCTCCAACTTAAATCCTCATAAAGCTTCAGGCCCTGATCAGATTAAACCTATCATCTTGAAAAACCTTTCGACTACCCACCCATTCTGAAACATCTTTTCCAAAAGTCCCTTTACTCTGGAACTCTGTCATCGATATGTAAGGATGCAAATGTAGCGCCTGTCAACAAAAAGGGTGAGCGTTCAAATCCTGCCAACTACAGGCCCATATCTCTTACTTGAATTCTCTGTAAAACACTAGAACATATAGTCGCATCCTCTATCACAAAACATCTAACTAAGCTCAACGTCTTCTATGAGCTCCAACATGGCTTCAAGGAAAAGCGCTCATGTGAATCCCAGCTCCTTATGTTGGTTGCTGATCTTGTCAAATCCCTCTATAACAAAAAGCAAACTGATCTCATTTTGATGGACTTCAGCAAGGCTTTTGAAAAAGTCAGTCACGAGAAACTTGCTCTCAAACTACATGGCTATGGTATCAGACGTTCTGCTCTTAAATGGATCAAAGGGTTTTTGATAACCGACGTCAGTCTGTTGTTGTAAATGGGTCTTCATCCGAACTAATACCTGTCTCATCTTGAGTTCCTCAGGGATCTGTGCTTGGGCTATTACTATTCCTAGTATACATTTATTATCTTCCTCAGAATGTCCAATCCAAAGTGAGACTCTTTTCAGATGACACTGCCATTTACCTAACCCTCTCAACATCTTCCCAATCAGAAACTCTCCAGAAAGATCTTGATATACTTGAATACTGGAGCCATGAATGGGACATGGAATTTAACCCATCTAAATGTCAAGTTATTCAAATAACAAGGCCAAAAAATCCAATTCCAACACAGTACACTCTTCACCGTTGCGTACTAGAATCTGTATCTTCGGCAAAATATCTGGGTGTTGACATCTCCTCAGACCTATTGTGGGACACACCCATAAATCGCATTTCTAAGAAAGCAGACAACACACTGGGTTTCCTGAAGAGAAACATTAAGGTACACTCTGAACCTCTCAAATCTCAAAGTTCGTCAAATTATTGTTCGTCCTCAGCTTGAATATTGCTCATCAGTTTGGTGTCCATTCACTGAGGCTCAAATATCTCAACTTGAATATGTCCAACGTAGGCCTGCCAGGTGGGTCTAACATGACTATGGCCAGACATCAAGTGTCACAGACATGATACAGTGGCGTAGGCTTGATCAAAGAAGAATAGACAACAAACTCTCTCTTATGTATAAAATTAATCATAACCTAATAGCCATCCCTATCTCTGGCTACCTTATTCCACTGACAAGACCATCTCGACATTATCACGCCTCCTCTTACAGATTGATAACTGCCACAACTGATTACTACAAGTTCTCCTTCTTTCCACGCGCTATCTTCCATTGGAATAATTTAACCTCCCTCCAACCATTGTGGCCTGCCCTACCCTGGAGCAGATCAATCAGGCAGTCTACCAGGTGACCGTGTCTCTCCATAGGGAAATATCAGATTTCTTTTCCTTTTAAAACTAACCTGTATATATTTGTACTTTCTTATTTTTAACTTTTATTCTTGATAGTTCCTTTATTTCTCTACACAACTCTAAGTAACATTCTCACAGCTTGACGCGCAAATGTTTAGGTCCCCAGTAGGTGTTTGACATTATTGGAAGATAGATAGTCCGTGCTAAGACAAAGCAAAGACCTAAATACTATTTGGACAAAGATTCTAGATCTAGATTTTTCTTTAGAATATCTTACTTACACTGTTCGTTAGTGTAGGCTACGTTTACAAGTGCACAGCCGTGCGTTCGGTTAAGGTTAACACTCGCACGAGTTAAGAAACTGTGCACGCATTTTGCAACCGAACGCTCTGTTTGCCAAAAAGAACGCGCCCTTCGCTAGCTACCTCGGAGATGCTCGAGCGAGTGGGCGCACAGTGGGCGCGTACTTTTCTTAACTCGTGCGAGTGTTAGCCTTAACCGAACGCACGGCTGCATTCAAACCAATAGCGTCGTATAAATGCAACTTTCCCGTTCCAATACGGTTGTTCCGGAATGATTAGCGGGAAATTGAAAATATGACGACGGAAGAAAATTTCGAGCGATTATCGGAAACTCAAGTAGGCTATTGTTTTTTGTTGGTTATTTGTACCACAGAGGTTTTTCCTTTAATGATATATCTGATCGTATCCTTAGTGGTTGTAAATGCTTGTAAGTCTCAATGTACGCAAAACTATGTCCCGGTGCAGCAGTACCCGGACAACAAGAATTCGTCTGTATGTATTATGTATTTTATATTTCAACGCAGTACTGTTCATTTTATGTATTGTTAACTTCTGACAACTGGAGTTTATTGTTAACTCCTGACAACTGGAGTTTCATGTTGGATTTATAATTTTTGATTTTGTAATTAATTGGTATAGTATGCCAAGATCTGATGGCACCATTTAGAGCTACCACGGTATATATGTCCTTGGAGCTACCTATCATCCTATATATATATAGACGCTACTTCAGTTGATAATAAGTGCTCAGATTGTTTACTCTGTTACGGTTACAAAGTCACTCAAGTTTTTTCAGTGATTAAATACTTTCTGAAACCTTGCACTTCAAGCATTATCTTTGTTTTATTTGCCTACTATGTTAATCAAATAGATCTAGTAGAGTGGGATTTAGGTGTCATGAACTACTGTACATACATTTACAGTTTAAATCAATGATTCAACTGCTTGTCTGAAGCTAGTTTGCAAAAGATGGTCGTCTAATTAGGTAAATAAGGATTTGAAACTTAAAGGTAAAAACATGTAGGTATTTGCTTAATCCGAGACTTCTCTGAACCTATAGCCTTTTTTTTTTTTTTTTTTTTTTTTTTTTTTGCGGCGTAGGGTCAGAGGAACTCCTATAGTAAAAACCCGGGGATTACTGAAAACCACACAGTCGTGTAGTCGTATACTTTCAACGGTGTATGTGGCGTTTGGTCTCATTTTAACGAGAAGTTAAACGAACAAATTGGTAAATTGATATTTAATTTACCAATCTGCATCGATCACGTGACAGCCAGGTGCTTTGACCCAAATACATATTTACATGAAGAAAATTATTTTTTTAGCTTACTCTGAAAAGGATTGACCATTACAACGTATTAAAGGTTTTCAAAACAAATGTTACGGTTCAGATAGGTTAATTAATATAGGTTAATTAATATATTGATAATAGATGTATTTGCTTGAAATGTTAATCCACTGAATGTTTACATAGATATATTGATTTAAAGTTCCTCTCCCGCGCGGGAGAGGAAATCCCCGGGTTTTTACTATAGGAGTTCCTCTGACCCTAACCAGCAACATGAAATATCAAAAATCGTAAAAGGGGCTGGTTTAGGGACAGAGAAGGCTCGGATTAGTATTTGCTATGCTAGAGCTAACTTGCTGCATGAATATAGGACACTTGTATTTTAGGTTTTGGAAAACACGTAAGAGAAGTGACAATGCAGTGTTGTAGAGTACATTTGTATGAAGGCAATTTAATTACCACTGATTTTCTCATATTTATGACTTATAATAGTTTAGACTATGTCTAAAAAATAAGATTGCACATTTAAGCAATTTGCTATTTGAAACCATTTTGGAAATTTATAGTATATCATTATAAACACTACATCCTTTGTCACAAATTGTGGAAACCTACTGGTGCTAGTCTAAGGATATCTATTACCTTATAAATTCTACTTCTTTGTTCGGGCTTATACTTATAACCACGGACCTATATACCATATACCTATATATTGATTTTTACGCCTTGTGCTGGTGAAAATTGCAGACTTGTGTACATAAAAAATGTCATGAAGGCATATTACTTGCGTGATCTACATCCATTGTTTGGTCGATCTTTACACCTTTTTAAAGATTATTTAACCCAAATTGTTTTCACAGCAGTCTTTTAAACTATCAAATTGGCGTGGAAATGCATTAATAAACAACATCAACAATACAATTAAACTTTGATGAAAATATCAGAATTAAAGCTGAAAATTACCAACTTGTTTATCTCATTTTGTAAATTACACGGACATTCAATCAACAGAGCCTGAAACGGACGGAAATGGACGGAGTTTGCCGACTTAAGCCGATCGATAAAAATCGACAATCTTCGATACTTACCGAGCGCGCTTAGGATTGTGGGTAATTGCGCGCTAAGGATTATGGGTTTTTTATTCGTTCCTATCGTTTCAAGGATATCGGCCTGTCACGAATCCATGGTATATAGGTCCGTGTTATAACTTAATCAATATTACTGCTTTGTCAAATAAGTAGGAGTTTTAAACTGTTTATCATAAAATGATTGTATTTGTAGAGATTAAAAGCAGCAGTTCACCATACAACATTGAAAATATGCAAAGAAAACGCAGACAGCAAGGATGTAAAGCTGAACAGAATGGTGGTGGCTTCAATATCAGAGACTACATGGAGAAAATTTGAAGCATGGGCCACAGATCTTGAACAGTTTGCTAAGTATGTGTTAATTACCTTTAATTGATTAAATAAATGACTTGGTTCTTCACATTTGATTGACTTACACAAATTGATTCAGGAATAAAGAGCTTTATGGTTATTTAAATAGTTGCGGACAATAGGTACTTAAATTCAGAATTACCAGTGCTAAATGAATCTTTTATGATCGGATAATCAAATAAATCATGCAGTGAATTCACCTGACGCTGCCTTATTTGAATTGTGTCTTACTGCTAATCTTACTGGTAGGAATATAGATAAGACATGTAATAAATGAACAAAAACATACTTTATGATAAATTGTGTTGTGAAATGATTTTCTTCATTTTGAGTAGAAACTTTTGTTAACATTTGAAACATTAACCCCTTTGGTCTTAGGGGGGCGTAACTGTTTGGTCATTTGTTGGTTTGATGGCAAAGACTGTGTTTTATTGTTTGTTTTTAAGATATTGAATGTAAAACCAATTCAGAATCGCTTATGTGAAAATCTTATAATTAAGGAGTTCTGTATATTTTCGTATTTATACACAGACATACATGTAAGGTTGGAGAATTTTAGATGCGCCATTCCCCCCCCCCCCCCCCTGAACTTTTTCTCTCTTATTTTAATCCTAAATTACTACAATTGTTTTATCCTTCAGGCATGGTAAAAGAAATACAATAAATGCGGATGATGTGAAAATGTTAATTAGGAAAAGTCCAAAGTTGGTGAGAATATACTTGATATCATGTTGTTATGGCTGTAATAAGTATTTGTATTGTCAGACAAACTAGAGATCGCGTATGCCTTAGTCATAATCAATGGATCGAGAATTTAATATGAAAAGAAGAATTAAATAGTCAAGTGGAAATTACAACAGAAAAAGTCATGGTAACTCATTTTCTGAGATGTACAACAGTGTGACAAAAGCTGTTATGATATTTCTGATATATTGGAATAACTGTATATTGTATATTGCAGCTGGCACACATAAATCAAGTTCATGAACAATTGACTGCTGCTAAAGGTGAAGGAAAGAAGAAATCAAAGAAATCAAAATCCAAGGATTTGACTACAGCTTCAGTTAGCAGTGTGACTGAAATGGATATTGATGAAGACAGTAGAACTTGATCTACCATACATTGCATTTGCAACGGTTCTTCATATTATTTATTGACAGAAATTCGGGGAGTTTGAATTCTTTCTGGCAGATTTCATCTTGTCTGGAACAAATTTGTTTTATATTTATTTATATTTTAAGCTCGACTGCGATACAAGAATTTACTGTTTATTCTGTCAATTGTGACTTCCTGGGAAAAACAACAGTACAGCACCTAGTCATGCTACTACCAGTTGATATACATGCACATTGTTAGTTTATCTTGATAGGGGAGGTAACAACATGACTTTTCTATCAATTCATCCTCCAGTTTGTCTCCCTTAGTTACCAGTTCTCGCATTACTTGTATTATGATTCATGTTAGTCTTAAAGTGGCATTACATTTTGTTGTCTCTTTGCGAATGTGTATATGGTAGTTTCAAGCCAGACAAACAGTATTTCATTTTAGAAAGGGATTTTGACTGATTGGAGAGGATTTTCTAATTTATTGTTTCGATAATGAAAATGGACATTAAATTTCAATTTTTTTTCATAAATGTCAGAAGTCGTCACATTCAGCAGTTAATGCCTAGACTCCCTCTGTGACACGGTTAATGCCTAGACTCCCTCTGTGACACGGTTAATGCCTAGACTCCCTCTGTGACACGGTTAATGCCTAGACTCCCTCTGTGACACAGTTAATGCATAGACTCCCTCTGTGACACGGTTAATGCCTAGACTCCCTCTGTGACACAGTTAATGCCTAGACTCTCTCTATGACACGGTTAATGCCTAGACTCCCTCTGTGACACGGTTAATGCCTAGACTCCCTCTGTGACACGGTTAATGCCTAGACTCCCTCTGTGACAGGAAAGTTTTTCAGAGAAAGTCAGAAGTGAAATGTTTTATCTTTTGCAAATGATGACAAACAAAGAAAAAATTTCACTCCTTACCAGATACGTATGAATAATTCACATACATTAATTACATAAAATATGTTATGCTGCTTGGAAGACAATCACTCGTTGTCTATGTATGTATTATGGTAAGAGAACAGAGTACAAGACATGGTTGAGAGTGTGTAATCTCCAAAATAGCTGTCTGTTCAGGCTCTGTTAGGGGATGTTCCACAATATTTATAACAATATAAATGCATAAATATTTGAAGGTTACATTTGTTGTAAGTTTCTGTTTTCTCTGTTGTTTCAATACTGTTCTATCCCAAGTATATGGCACCTACCAATATTTTGCCCACAGGACAGCAGTGGGCTGACCCAGGGGAATTAGACAATTTGTCTAATTCCACACCCTAAAACCAAGTGTTTTGTCTAAATCCTCACCATGGGAAATGTCCAATTCCTGCTTCAGATTGAAAATCTGATCAAATTCCCGCTCGTCAGAATCATCTTGTGTCTAAGGGCCCGTGTATCATCCCTGGGGCAAAACATTGAAAAGCTAGGACAGCAGTTTATCGTCATTACACACTTGCTACTGTGTTATATTGATAGCATGTGTAAGTTGACAAAATCCAAGTACATCGTCTTTGTCTTTGCAAAAGCTATGTTTACCAGCATTTCAGTTTCAAAACATCTAAACAATGAAATTTTATCTGAATAATTCGTGTTACCCACTCTACACTTTGGCCATTTTTTATTAAAATCTATGTTGTAATAATACTATAGGAGCAAACATTCAAAGTCTTGAGTTCAAGTGTTGGTCTTAAAATGTTGGTGAAAAGGCCAAGATGACTAATACAAGCAAATAATATAGATCAGTAAATATGAACAATTTTTACAAGGAGAAATATCTTTGCTTCCATCATGAGAGTTATACAAGGCTCTTATGGTTCTCATTTGTCCAGCATAGCACGAGACAAATCACAATACTAAGAGGCTTCAATGTTCACACCTTCCTACCAGCCTTTCTGCTAGGTACTAGCAGCACCCCACTTCACATTCTCGACAGCTCTCGGGCATTTCCGTACCACTTCGTAACTCGGATAACACCCTCTAGTGTATGTAAGGTGGAGCACTATGTAGCAAAACTCAACATTTTGTGCGGTCAAGAAATAGTTCTCGTAAAACGGATTTATAATTTCAAAAACTTCGATAAATTCACGTAAGAGATGGATTATCGTTGTCATTTCTAGTTAAAAACTCACATATTTCAGTCTTCATATAGCTTGAATATTACATTCATCGGCACTCCAGCGTTCATGCCGCCATCTTGTTTTCATGACATTCGAATGGTATTTCCGAAAGTAGTGCCTAATGTACATCCGAGGCACTTGACGTAGTTGGCCGAGGATTTCCGAATGCCCACTTCAGAGAAAACGTAAAACAAACACATTTCAAGTTTTATACAAATCTATTGTAAAAATTATTTAATAAAATTTTCAATAAACATAAAAATGTACCTAAACAAAAGTGTTCATGAAGATGACTTACTACAAGTGTAAATGGAATGTAAATACTACCCCTGAAAACAAAATAACTTCTGAGGTTTCAAGAATAAAGCACTGGCTGACCACAGCATTTGTTCACACCCATTCTCGAGTAAATAAAATTAAGACCATACTAGTTGTCAGTGTCTGTCATTGTCCAAGCATACAGATAATTTCATTATCAAATTCCTGAATACAGTAGCATTTAAACTACCGACTTGCAGTACAATAAAAACATTGATGAGATAATGATTTTGAGATTCTTATGTATGTTTGAAATTAATTATGGCACACAAATTGCATACATTTATTTACAGAACTATGTATCAGAATATATTTGTCTTGTTACCTTATTGAGTCCCAAAGAAACAACTTAAGTCTATATAGTAATTATTCTCTGACTTTTACGGTAGAAGAAGATGCCACTTATTGCCTCAGCAAGCAACCATGACCCTGAAAGCTAGCAGGGACGCCAACTGTACACAAATAACTTGCAGGCATGCACCCACAGTGATGAAAATCGAAAACTAAGTAGGTGGCAGTATCTTCTTCATGTTTGTTATAATAACTATCTTACGTCTGCAAGTGACAACACTTACAAATCCTGGCAACCCTTTTCCAAACAGACCAATAGTTGATGGAGCTAAAAATGGGTCAATACTCGAAGTCCACTTCCTGTGGTCCAATTTAGACCCTACCATGTGTATATTGAGAAGAACAATGATCTACGAACTTTTCACTTTGCAATTGCTACGCCAGAAACATTTCCAGAATCTGATACATTTCATAAAAATGCTTGCCCCAAACAAGGGATAAGTTAATTGATGCATGCATAGATGTATCATGGTTAACATAAACGATGCATAGGTACATACAACATGCAAGTTTAAACTATAACATTGTAACAATTGTAGCAAAAATTCACCAGTTACAGAGTAAATGTGTATAATAAAAAATATGATTTCAGAGATCATCAAAATTTCAAAAAAATTAAGATTGCTAAGATTCATAACGTATATAATTATGTACACATAGTAAATCTATGAAAGGTGCACACTAACATCACATATAGGAGTATCCTATGTTTGAGCAAATTTTTGTCGTTTTGTTGAGTCGTCGCCTTCAACATACGGACTGTGTTCCCGAGCTTTGTGATAAAGTTTAAGTAATTCCATGGCTTCTGATGTCTGTTGACGGTCATCAAGGTGTCGCTGGCAAGCCTCCTGAACAGACTTGGCGTATGTCTCGGTCTCGCCCAGTAATAATGCTAGATCACTGACTCCCATGTCAGACATCTCCTAAAATAAACAGACAACAAAAAAGTGATATTTCTGCCTAACAATCTTAGTTTGACTATCACAAAGGGAAATGCATGTGATTTCTGGTAGAGCATTATGGTACAATATGGTACAAACCACTACATTCAAGCACGTTTGTGCTCTTGACTTTTGTTATTCTGTATCGAGACTCAGCAAATAACATAGGTATATAAATGCTGATAGCGACAGTAGTTGGCTTATTTACAATATTTACCTCCCTTGTTCTGAATATAGTCGGCCATATTGATGGGCAAATTTCCATAAAGTTTATAGGGAATATAATGTAAACGATGTTAAAATAATCAGATATAAAATGTTAACTTATTCATTATGCTCATGTGAACAGTTGGCTCAGAAAGTTGAAGAAAAGGTGGTTGTCACCTGCAAGTTCTCTCGATATTTTCTCAATTATCACATATTTGGGAACTACATGTACTTCTATAAGTCCTTATCAGTTTTGCCTATCAAAATGGCTGATGATTAAGAACAAAGGAGGTAAATATTGTAGATGTGGGAACTATGTACTTAAGAAAATCGTTGGTAATTGCCTTCATACAGATGTACTCTACAATACTGCAGTGTCAATTTTCTTACATGTTTCCCAAAATCATAAATACAAGTGTAAGATACTTGTATTTGCTATCCTGACATATGGGCTATCATAGGAAATATCTGCAACAGACTCGTGTTTTGCAGTTCAAGGACACTTAAGAAACGTTAAAATGCAATGAGTACGTCTGTATGAAGGCATCAATATGCCACTTTCTAAAAATTATTACTTGACATTTTTTGATAGAAAATAAGACTATCTGCCTTTAAGACTGTGTTTCATGAGAATGTTAGTTCCCTTCTGATTGAGAGTCAATATAAAAAAATGCAATGTGTGTCACAGTATTCTTGTTATGGTTAATTGTTAGAGCGAAGTTTGGTTTTGAAAATCTATTCATGCAATAAAATGTTATAAAGCAGACAAGAGAAAGGACCTAAAGTCTTAGGCCTTTACCAGTAACCTTCGAACCTGCAATTGGTACAAGGCCTTATGGTGAATAGTTGTGCTATGATATTAGAAAATCCATCATTACATGACAAAGCAATTGACTGTACAACAGTCAGACTGATGAGGTGGGAACATTTATGTCTCAAACTGGTCTTCAACTAGCGGGGGCCTAAAACATTGCTCCTCATCAAACTGATACTCTGAAATATTATACAACAACAAACCTGTAAATCTTCATTTGAGAAAGTAATAAGTCTGGTAATCTCCCTTTTCAGTCCTGAAGCTAATTCTTTCACTCTGTCCGAGACATGGCGACCACCAGGCATCATATAGTCAGGTTCATCATGTCCTTCAGCTGGAAAAATCCTAGAACTTTCACTGAGCGGCGAAAATGCATTTTGTAATCATTTAAATCTATTGTATTGAATTATAGGCAGACCTACTTCATTCCAATTCATCGGATCCAAAATTTTATTTTGAAAAATACTTGGTTTCCAAAAGCTCATTTTAATTCAAGTTGAATAAGAAGATACATTGGGACCTTTTACTTATGTCGGATGATACAAGGTTGTCGAATAAACGAGATCCAACCATATCTTTAAAGTAATATTATTCTCATTTTTTCATTTAAACTTTTTAACATAACAAATATGAAAAGATATTTTCATATACATGTAGTTAAAATATCATAAATTTACATTATTGAAGAATACACTAAAATGTATTCCTCTGTATTTGTCCAAGAAGACGTTTGAAATGTCAATAAATAAATAAAAACTTCCAGCTTTTTAACAAGCTTTGTCCGTGCGTAACATGATAAAACAAAATTTCATTAATTACTTATACATTGCAATTGTTATTCTCATTTTTCTTCATTTAAACTTTTTAACATAAGTCTTAGCCAATTTAGCACAAAAAAACACTGGATGAAGTCTGTTCCAATGTTTTACAATCAGATGCGCCTGATACATCTTAATTTAAGGAGTGTTTATGTACTTTGATTCATTTCAGCTGTCCTTCCAGACAGAACTCCTAGTACAAAAAAATGGACGAAATGCACCCAAATATTCTCTTTCCTTCCCATAAACCTTGTCATAGAAGATATGATTTAGAAACAATAAACAAAAAGTGCTGTACGTACGTTCAGCTTGATCTCTCCAAGTTTCACCTTCACATAGAAGCATCAGAGTTGTATTAAATGGTAAAAACTGAAAATAATCATCTTCATCTACTTCTGTACCATCAGTTTCAAACACAACAGACACGTTTTCAGTAGGCAACACACTCAGTTTCTCTTTGGCTGGAAGTATAAAGATATACATGTACATGCAATATTTCGTTATGTTTTCAACACAATCTTACAGATTATCTTGCCAGATGTTAACTTTTCGTGTCCTCGTTCCATTTTCAAATTTTTTAAAACGTTTTTTTTTCCATTCCAAATCTGGTTATTTTTGTACTATTTTCATCTTACCATCATTGAAACAAATACATTGTATGATAATACGCAACTACATGTACCAATGTTGTACGGTGGCATTTAAAGAAAATAAAAACCTTGGACACCCAAGATTTTTAAGATGTAACCAAATTCCTGGACATCATATTTTGGATCATATGCAATATTTTTTTATGCTTTCAAAACAATCTTACAGGAAATCTGGACAGATGTGTGGTGTAGTCCAATGCATAAAACAAAGATTTCATCATTTAATTGTATCTGTACTATTGTACAGTAATTTCTTTTGTACACATGTATATGCTACAAATGTTTCTCCACAGATCACAAAGTCTTTACTTAATTCGCTGGAAGATCTCCTAGTTGATATCCATATTTCTGAATTCAGTGTTTGGGCTGATTTGTTTTTTCTCTCTATACAGTCATAATATAAGGAAGCAATAACTTTGTTTATCTTACACGTCTTTCAAAAGCCCACTTTGAGTGGTTATTATTTGATTTCTGAAGAAAAATTAACCTCAAGGATGGAGCATAATATAGTATATTATTTTTGTTTTAAATGATATTTTGGATGAAAAATCTATTTTCACATCGAAAAAATGAAACAAAATAAACCCCTCCTGCAAATTAATAAGCCTACCAGAGGCATTTATACAGTAATTAAACATAACTTGAGTGCGTTCCAATTTTCCAGTTATTTGCATATATGAATACATGTATGTCAGTACCAGTCATAATGTACATACCGGTACTTACCTTTCTGAATGAATTCATCTAAAGTTGTTGCTGTAACTGATTTCTTTTTCATGCGGTCAGCACTCCACGCTTTGTATGGACGAGCTGTGTTCGCCATTTTCACCACTGCAAAAAAGCAATTATGCCATCAGTCATGCATAAAACAAATTGTTCTGTATCACATACTTTTGTATTCAATTTGCCATGTACATGTATTAGTAATTTTCAGCACAACTCAATTAATACATCTTTGAACAAAGATGCTTATAGAGAAATCTGAGATATTGTTCCCTGAGGTGTTTATTAAGTAACTTAGTAGGCCACATTATGCAAATTTTCACAAAATAAACACCAAATTTGCATGCAATGTAGGCCAATATCAAATCGGCCACTGACCAAAATTACTTGAAATACTGGCAATCTTCTGTCATCAATTACTAAAATAAATTGTACAAGTAAGTTTAACATTCCCCAAAAGGGATAAATTATGATTGCAGAACTGTCAATTAGCCTCAGACTTGAAGGCGCTCGCTAAATTTGTATGAACATTACTACAGCAAAAACAAACTTGGAATACAAAAATTACCAGGCATGATGTGATTGTGAAATTTTTTTTAATTCAATGGACAAGACAATGTTTTGAAATGTTACATATGGCAATTCCATTCTGCTACTTACACCCTCAGCGATATCAATTTTCAATCAAAGTACTCGGAGAACTATTGGAGAGGGATTTTTGACAACATTCAAATTAACAGTAACAAAAACAATATAAATTTGTGCATTAATGAAAACAAAATCATCAAAAGATCAGCAATCAGTACTAAGCACAAAATGTAGAACCTGCTCTTTAACATTTAATCCATTTACAATTTGTTAGATAGTTAAATGATTTTACTTACAATTCAAATTCAGACATGTATGGATGCAAATATACTTTAGCTTTCAAAATTCACTGTACATACTCTCCCATTTTTATTATTTCTATATATTTTCCTCTTTTGAGTCAGCATCCTGGCAATAATCTTCAGTTTGTTGAAGGTGGCCCCGGAAGAAGAATTAGATATATTTGATGTTCCCACAAACATTGAATCAATTGTTAAACATGACCACATATCGGGGATTTTTCACGCAAGTTATACGAAGAAAGCAATCTGTAGAATTTACTCACATTTATCAGCAAAAATGGGAGGAGTGTACTGTAGGGCTGAAACTGTTAATTGGTGTATAAATAAAGGATCATCAAAACAAAAAGTGAGACAGTGAAACAGAAAGTACCCAATAAGTAGCGCAACAAATCTTTTGAACTGAAATCGTTCTGTTCCTATTCACAACGTGCAATGAGAGACATTATTTTGCACGATAACATATCACTTGGTCATAGGCCGCTTAATTAATAATAATAATAAATAAACGAGTGATTAACTTATTTCAGCGTCGCGAATTTACATGACATTTACATGTTGCTCTTAATAAATCTGCAGTTATCATACAATTAGGACCGTCAATATTATGAAATCTACAAAAAAATCTACTTAAATATGTTAGAAACCACTTTCATTCTTACCAAGGAACTGATATGGCAATTTCGCTGTGAAATCGATGGGAAGATTTTAAGGCCGTCCGGATTTGTTATTTCTTTTAGCGTAGCTTGAAAATAACAAAGTTAGCAGGAAAATCATTGGTCGACATCAAATTAATTATCCAATCAGATTACTTATTACATAGTGTAATCCAAGATGGCAGACACAGAGACAAAGGTTGGTTCTAAAATGATTTTTTACTGTTTTCAGTTTTTCGGGAGGGTACTCGATTGACAGGCTGTATGCTTACTGAATTTATGTAGATTATTATCTTTTTCAATTCCTCATATCGTTTTCAAGGCGGTATGCTTTTTTGAAACGTAACGATTTATTAATTGTATTAGTAGTCAGTGGGGTCAAGTTAATAGGTAGGACTTGCATGACTTGGACCACAGGTACTTGAAACAAAATATTTTAATGTTCTATATATGGACTATTTTTTCGCACTCAGTTTTGCTTTTACGCGAATGCTGCCAATTTGAAAGGTGGTACCCGGCTCAGTCTAAAAACATACTTTGTAAGCCGAAAATCTAAAACTATTGGTTTTCGGCTTACCACCTTTCAAAATGGCAGCGTTCGGGTAAAAGGAAAAACTGAGAGTGAAAAAATAGCGATCTCCGCATCCGTATGACGATTTGTAAGTTGTTTGATATTGCAATATACGTTTTTAAATGTTTCTAATTGAAATCTTAAGTCGTTCGTCAGGTGAATAGCGATTTATAGTAGTTTTGTTCTGAAAATACCGACTCGGTCTAACGGTAGGAAGTTGTCCGACCTAGCCATTCTTGATGTTTGGCAATCAAAAAAACAGTCTATTCTGTTTGTAAATAGTTTTTGAGTATATACACTGTCGACATTAATCCCTTGTGTGTATTTTAAGACCTCAGTGATAAAAATCGGTGGAGAAATGGCTTTGTAAATGTGTGTATATAATTTCTTTGTTAAAAAGTATGAAGTTCGACACCTTTATCTTACTATAAGAACACAGTGAAAAAATTTCCACTCACCGGCCATCTATGACTTGGACTAGTTGGTGCAGAATGACTGTGTCATTACACTGACTTGTACTTGAAACAATAATATAAGATATTTTTATTGTATAGAATTGGCCATATAGGACATTTCAATCGGGACTCACGTTGGCAAGAAAAAAAATTGGCTCAAGAAAAATCAAATTGGCTCAAATTGTCGAAAAGTATGACTTTCCAAATTTGGCTAAAAATTTACTGTTGGTGAATGTTTTATTCCACTCAATTTCTTTGATAAATGCACTAAAATGCAGCTGAGACCGGTTCTCAATGTCTGTGTATAACTCACGTATACATATAAGGACCCCAATTTATATCCTGTCGATGACACGTTCGTGTATACATAATGACATGATTATTCACATGCTTGCCAAAAACAATCGAAGGCGGAGCCTGTCGCTTGTCACCAAAACTTTGTTTTAAGTACCTGTGTCATTGTGTGTCATTCTCTATGTTAGTCTTCCCGTTGTATCCTGTCGAATAAACATGTAACACACAGAACTTTGCCTCTATAGTCATATAATATCATTATATTAGTCTGATAGTATCTATATACTCACAGTGCTGATTACCAGTGTGTGCTGATCACCGGTGGAAACCGAACATGTTTGATTACTTTCTTAATTTCTTGTCTACACCGTCACCTTGGTTCCTCCTGTCATATTATGTGTGTCCTGATTACCGATGTGTTAAGCTTTTAAATGATTTATTTCGAGTAAATAAGTTGAAAATGTACATGCAAACGATATATCTTAAACTCTGAATCATTTATGAAATGAACCTGTCACTTAACTTATAGTTAAATCTGTAATTTAGATGAAATTCCCTTTCAAATTCAATCAAGCCAACCACTCATCGCCATTTGTATTAACTTTGTTTGAAAAACCGATGTCTAGGTCAAAAGTCATATTTTGTAATTTCTACTTGATACTGGGTGGAACTTCTTTTGGATATCTTGTTTTTTTTTACCTTCCTTGTATCACTGTTTTGTCATTCAAATAAAAATATTTAAATTAAACAATCATTAAAATTAAACTACATGTATTCATCTATTGTTATACTGATTTATTCATTTTCAGTCTGAATTATCGAAGGAAGTACTGGCACCAGCTGACAGCATTAGGGAAGACCTAGTGGCCACTGCAGTGAAATTCCTACAGAATCCGAAAGTTCATCAAAGCCCTTTGAGTCAGAAGAAAGCTTTCCTTCAAAGAAAAGGTATGCCATTTTCGTTATCAGTTCAGAAACTCCTGATTGTTGACCGATTACTTCCTTATTAAGATAATTGATTGGTTTATACAATTTCATTGTATAATGATTGTAATATTGGTGTTCCCTTGTAATGTAATATATATATATATAGGTTTTTTCCAAAAAGAGTTAGTTGATTCTTTCTCATACATCAGATAAATTACGTTGACACTTTTACAGGGTTAACAGCAGAGGAGATTGATGTTGCTGTGGGCCGAGCCGGGGTCCAATCTGGTCCAGAAGTCATTGCTGGTTCCCAAGATGTAGCATCAGATCAACAAGGGCCAGGGCCAGTTGTGGCAGTGAAAGGTTAATAAACATGTTCATTATTTAGAAATATATGCATAAAGTAAACTTAAACATCACCTACTGTTCATTATTGGTATATGTCAGATGAAGAATAAATTCTCCAGTGTTTAAAAAAATGATATTGAGTGACCATTTTCTTTTTCGTCAGTAATCATTCTCGTCTCTCATATTTGTGGGGAAGGTCTCAACAGATTGGTGCTGGTTAGAAAAGTAAGAGCTATCTGTAGACTACCTGATCACAGTGTTTATTCAAAGGTCTGTTGAAAAGTTTTGTTAAATCCAATACAATATCTAACTATACATCATCTTTAAATCTAGTTTTTCATTTTTTCAGCCCCAGATGTCAGTAAATGGGTGAAAGCCCGAGATATTATGGCTGTTATCACCATGGTGACGGGCATATCGTATGCTGCTTATAAGTTATATAAGGTAAAATATGTATTAGTTAAAAATATCGAAATTCTTGTAAATGCTAATCCTGTTAATGGGAATTGTAAGATATTTGTAAGTTTAAAAATCGCCAAGGGAAGTAACCACTGTGTCCAATTTACAAATGTTTTTGTAAATCTTTGTTAACTTGCATGTTTGAATATAGTGAGTAAAAACTAGTCAGTTGTTCTGTTAGACTTCTAAGAAACAAGTTGTTTAGTTATAATTTTATCATGTTTACCTCATTAAACATTGTCTATTATCTAGCTTTGCTTTTATGTTTCGAAACGGCTTTGTGTGTTTTTTCAAATAGGTAGCTAGCTTTTGCGAAGCAAGGTTGACGCTTAACAAAAATAAAAACAGCATGGCCTTGATATAAGTAATGAGTACATTGTTCATTGAGAAAGTTTGTTTGACATCCAACTACTGATGAATTGAATGATTATTTACATGTATGTTATAACTACTGTGTCCATGTTTGTGTACACTTGTATGTACATGAAAGTATGTCATTCTGTTAGGCCACACAGTTTATTTGAGGGCTTGTATTGAAATAAGCTATGTACCAATGTCTGTGTTGTCTTTTGTTTTAGGAAATTTTAGTGCCATGGCTGTTTGGTCTTCAAACAAAGGATCAGGGTATTGAAAACTTGCAACAAATTGTCACAGATTCTATGACTAATGTGAATAAAACACTATCATCCATTGAGGAAACTTTAGGCAAGCAACAGGAGAAATTACAGATATTGTCACATGATGTCAACAGTCAAACGGTAAAGTATAGATATAATTACTTGATGTTAAGATTGCCTCTGATACATGTCATCATTTGTTTAGATCTGTTCTCAAAATATGTCCATGATTACGTGTTGGTCCAATTTGTACTGTAAGTCAGATATTATTTGCGGGTGTTTAGTTTTGTTAATATTCATGAATGAACTAACTCACTTATTCGTACTTCTATGGACTTTTGCTTACAAGTGATACATGGCTGTCTCACTGTTTTAAGATTATGTAATAATTGCAATAATTCGCTATATAGTGTTGCACAAACTATTATGATTTACAGTATTTTGAAGGATGATTCATTAATACAGCAATCATTGCTAAATCACAATAGAACTGATAGTATATAGCATTGCTTTGTTTGTTGGTATTGAACCATCAGTTTTGAATAAAAATTTAATAGCTTAATCGTTGGTCTGATATGTATTTTGAAATATTTTGCAAAATTAGTAACATCATATTACATCTTATACTGGTAGTCAATATTTGCATGTTTTATTTCCTGTGTAGGGTGGAGCTAATATTGATGTTATGCAGAATAGTTCAAGTATAAATGAAATAAAAACAGAACTATCTTCAATCAAAGGTCTACTCCTAAACAGGTGAATATCCACAGGTTTTAGCAGTAACTTGACATAATTTTACAAAATAAAATTCAGAAGTTTTTTTAGTTCCTCAATGGTTTGATGACAATAACTTAATTTATCTGTATTATATCTTTATGTCTGTTGAGCTTTATTTGTCAGATTTCTTCAAATGTCTTATAACACATCTATTTTAAGTAATTACCAGTACATCACATGTATTGTCGTTTACATTTTGTCAGAAAATGATATTTTACTTAAGTTATAAGTACAACCACTGCCTGTGATTTTCTACATTGTTTGATTCACAAATATATACTTCCTCTAATATGTTAAATATATTTCAGACGACAATTTCCCCCAGTACCAGCAACAACACCAATTTTACCTGCTTGGCAGTTAGCGTCTAAATCAGGTGATGCTGATTCAAATAACAAGGGAAATGATGAAGCTACCGAAACAACCGAAACAACGAACACAGTAACACTTTCTTCAAGTCCTGCACTTGAAAATCCTGCAGAAATAATTGCTAAAGATACTGACAATGATGGAGCATCTGCTCAGGAAGCTGTTATTGGTGCTAAAAATAGAACTGACCTTGACAGTGTTCAGGAGGAGGCTGATACAGTTCAACGTGAAACTGAAGGTCAAACCTCTGATAGGCAGGTCACGGAAGACACTAATGATAGTGAAGGAAATGAAAGTTTAGACTAGCTGAGTTGTGTTCATTGTTAATTTTATACTCTGTGGTATGTTTACAGTGAGAGCTTAAAATAAAATAGTCTACGTTTCCCTTTCACCATCTAACCTCCATCATCCAAAACATTCCATTGCAAAAGTAAAATATATATTTTAGGATCTATCACAAACACTTTTATCACTTCAGTGTTAAGGTTGGTATTGATATGTCCCAACAGGAGGTATGTTGTGATAGTCTGTGGATATGTGAGTTTGTCTGTCAGTCTCAAAATCTTTTCTTTCCACTGTCACTTTAAACTATCCAGGGGATTCCAATGAAGTTGGTCTGGAATGGAATTAATTGGTATTTCTATTTGTGATGATTATCTTTTATGAAGATATTTCTTGTTTTGTGATGTATTGAAGTTCCTTGTGAACAATGTTATGTTATTGATCATGGAGTATTTTAATATTTGTATAATTTTATCTGCTGGTCTACATCTTTATTTGTACTCCTATCATAATCTTGTAGTGTATTTACATTTTCTATCATGTGACCTCGGACATTAAGTACTAGATGTATATGTTTAATGATGATTTGGCTGACACGTACATCCCGAGCTCTCCCACCCCACCCCTGCTACATTTGGTGACAATTCTCATATATTAACAAACAAGTTTGTAAGTTACATGTAATTGGAAACTCAGAACAACAGGTTAAATCACTCAACAGCATTATATAACTGAAATCATGATTGAAAAATGTTGTCAACCTCTCAGAAATCGAGTCTGTTACTGTGCCTCTGCGACCAGAAATGAAGCATCAACTATTTACAATAAAATGGAGTTGGTGAATATTATCTCATTTTGGACAAATGTAGGCTTACCGGTAATTAAATTTGAAGTATGAATATTTAATAATATATTGGTGATGGTAAATATAGAGGACAAAGCTAAATGTTTGAAATTTGTTCCAAGATAATTGATCAAATATATATTGCATTTTTTTGGAATTGTTTTTCATTGTTATAAGAACATGTATATCAAATTTCCTTGATTTATGTATGCCCTATATCTGTGATTACGATAATGATTTAGTATAGAAATGTGATTTAGTGGACAAAATTTGGGTGCTTTCGGTATGATGTATGTTTTAGTGAATGTTTGTGTATTTAAATATAGGAAGATGGTTGTACTTTATGCTTTGTGACTCTTCGTTATTGAATAATAATTTACTTGTTTTTTTTAATATAAAAGTAAATACATGTAGTTTGTATGAACATGTATTTAGATGAACATACAAGTTTTGTGTATAATTGTTCATTGTTTTTCAAATCTTACAAGGACTGAATCATGACAGACATCAACTTCATTAATCTATCAATGCTTTGTTAAAATGGATGCAGGCCTTCTAGCAAAACCTTTAAAACCTGTAATAACCTTCAATTTTTGGAATAGCCTTTAAAACAATTATTTTTCTGAAAAACCTGTAATTAACTCTCAAAACCTTCCGACATTTTCACTCAGTTTACCACATCTTTTGGTAGCAGCGAATATTACATTTATACTGTACTATTCACGAAACTACTTGCATATATCAGCTTAAGTATTTGTGAAGACAGTCTCTGATTGCTCTGGCAGGATCCTGTCATCCTCGTGGCAACGATCTCTGCTGGACGGTCTTGGCTGCATCGATTCATCAGATTAGATGGTCAAAATTAGCCGTTTTTTACAGAAATCACCACAAAAAAACTTTATTTCGCTACATTGCTACCTTAAACCTTTATTTTCATAGGAGGCCTGAGAGGTGAAATATTCTAGTCAAAAGAGCTAATTCACCATTTTGTTTTTGAGAATCTTTTCTTCATTATGACATTTTGTAGCTTATTCGCAAGTTACTAACCCTCAAAATACCCCGTGTCTTTGTGACATCACTATGTATGGTGCATGTCATAACATTAAGTTGTTTTTATGTTATTAAATATGTTTTGTTAACCAGAAGTGGATTTATACATGGTTGCTATAAAAGTAATAAATAGAAGCCAGAATTTTATTTTCTTTGTGTTTTAAAAAAAGACTTGTTGCCTTTTGGTTATATTATATATACAATGTATCCAGTATATGACTAAGTGAGCTTATCTACAGTCCATGTACCAGTCTGTCCCTATGAGGATTGTATTTACTTACTTAATCCTCATGTTGGACAGTATTGTAATTTGTCTAACTTGATTTCTAGTGTATCTAAATGTGCTGCTTTAAAGGTACATTGTCTTACATATTTGACAAAAAATCCTTAGTGATATTTATGAGAAAATTGGTGGTAATTTACTTTTTACAAGCCAAGTTAGCGATAGCATGGGAAATATCTGACTCGCGTTTTGCAGTTCAAGGAAACTTTAAATAAAAGTTACAAAGCAATGTTCTGTGTGAAGGCATTACCATGTCATTTGCTCTACCTTTAAGGAGATATTAGCATTAAAAGACACTTATAAATGGTAAAACCATGTGCACTAAAAATGTTATTCAATCGCCTTTATCAACACAATGTCTTGTACAAGATTAATTCATTTGAAAATGTTTAATTTAGTGACTAGCTGGTTTAAGCTGTTTACCTTGTATTTGAACGAACGCTTTTTATTCCGTCCAGTATACAAAGAGAGTTATAAAAGCCTCAATTGTGCTATGAAACATCAACCGCCCTTTGAACCCGAATTGTGGGTACACTTCAAAAAGCACTAGCTTCGTCCCTGTATGGTAGATTGTAAGGGATACAACATAACTATTTTTAATGTACTCATTGTTGTTGACTTTTTTTCTTCATCTTGTAAGACTGATATCCATGATTACATGTGGTGGCTTGTTGTCCTTTTACATTACGAAAAAGATCTAGTCAAGTACAGTTAAGACACACAAAAATTCAAGACTTTATACTCGTGAAATTGAACAAAGACTGCTGAATTTATTGGGCGACTTCATGTTGTTAGTTTAATCTATATACAGTCGGATCGCGTTTTTTTGACTGCCTTTTATCTGAATACTTGGTATCATCCCAAGTCCCGATGTTATAAGGCACGTCAAATTGAAATTCGAATGTCTGCAGAAGCAAATATGACGTCAAAGTGCTGGGTCCGCATTTATGAATGTAGTTTTGTAAGTTGAGATCAAATAATTGTTGTGTGTACCTTGTCAGTCATTTAAAATGAACAATGAGTGGCGATGTTTATATGGGATACAGCCACGAGCGATATATGTACAATATAGACCACGCTCACAGCAACCCGTCCAATCAGCGGCCACTATTTCAACCGTCTATATCTTATACACAACTTCCACGGAGGTCAGTTCACATTAACGCTGGACTTGTAATCCAGGGATCGCTGGTTCGATTCCCCGCTCCATCACTGACCGTACTAACAGTCTTTCGGACGAGACTTTAAAAACCGAGGTCCCGTGTATGATGCTTTACATCGAGCACGTAAAAGAACCAGGGGTGCTTCTGGAACTGGGGCATCTTCTGTACCATGCACTATCCTCCAAATCTAATATGACTAACATTCTTCCGGAGGCGTCGCCCATGTGGGAAACCGGTGGCGACGATAAATAAAAGCATATACAACAGGTCAGTTCACGTGATCTCATAGTGGATCAGTGGTCCAGTGGTATCGCACTAGATATTGGAATCTTCCCCAAAAATCTAAAATGACTACATTCTTACAGAGGCGATCGACTAGCCCATATGGGAAACTGATGGCGACGATATATAAACGGAAATACACACACTCATGTGGACTAAGTCGGATAGACAATCTCGTGACATTATCTATTCTATATATTATATATAGTATACACCATCCTACAATACTGTTTAATATTCTACTTAGACCGTTCATGAGCCGTTGTCTGTACGATATATAATAGACGGTTGAAATAAAGGCCGCTGCATGTTTGGTCGTATGTCGATGGTATATATGTCCGTGCGTATATACATGCCCATGTGCATGAGCGCGTAGAATCTGGGATGACCGATCATGAGACCCGGCTGTATACATATCGGAAATAAGGTCATAAAACTGCGGGTGTTATGCTAATTTTGTTACTGCCGAGATCACTTACTGTTTTCTCACTGATCCCTTTGATTTAATCGCGACGCGTGTCACCCACTTCGGAATGCGTATGTCTAGCATGTCAAATGTTAACCGCGCCTGAGGAGAATACCTCACACATCACTGAAATTTCACAGTGATTTTTTGGGTTAATTTACTTCCGAATAAAGGCTGTTCCCCCAACCAAAAAAAGTCCATTTCCCCAAAAAATCTTCATTTTTTCCCAATTCTTTGTTCGTCCCTCCCTCTCTGACTGAATTTTTTAAGTCAGGTTTTTGTGTATTTAACCTTTTATAAAAGACCATTGCCTCGAGGCTTTGCTCTTAACACCACCTCATATATACACCAAACACAGCTAAAAAAATTATAAGCAAAACAATCATTACCTTATTTCCCGAAATTTGGGATTTATCGTGCCTATTTTCCGAATTGAAAAGGCACAGGCAGTAAAATTATTTTCAAAAAAAAATCACTGATTTCACAAATGTTTGATTAATGCAACATACTTTTAATAATTCACTTCCTGCAGGATACAACTAATACAGCAGGAAGACAATGGCCTATGTCATGGCTCAAAACTAGCAAATAATTGGAAGTCTGATAACAATATTATAATGTCATGCTCGTCATTCTTAAATCCCGACTTTAATAAATTAGAAAATATATGATGGGAGCGCAAACTATTGATATATAAAATACTAACCGAACTACAGTCGAATGCTAATTTTCAAGGAGTGGTGCTGTAAACCCGAGAGTCTACTTATTATCACTACTTACAGTCGTTATGTTACATTATTCTTGTCACATTAAATATAGTTAGAACGCTCATACTTTCTGTTTCAATATATTAGTAACAAAACGTCAATGAAAGCATATGCCTAGAATTATCATATTAAAAAATGACGTGACGTTGGGAACTCAATTTTGGCCATTGAGTGTATCTGTAATTATATTCCGAAAAGCGATTGATTCGCAGAACTTTCTAATTTAAAACACGTGCGTTCTGTGTTTAGAGGTAATATCCGGATTTTGGACCGGTATTGTCCGTATTTTAAACTTAACTCATGTGATGATCATGTGACAATTCCAAAATGGAAGACGATCCACTCATCGAGAAACATCAACATATACAAGATACTAGTGTCAGCACTACAAAACGATTCCGTATCAATCCAGAAGTTGACCAAGTAGACATCATCGCAAAACATGAACCAAAAAGTGTAAGATTTCGTGAAAATCAAAGCGGGTCGTTATCATGTATTGCTATTAATCGGGATAAGACATTTTAGGTCTGTTGTGCAAGCGTTATGCATTGCAACTGCGGGTCTTTTTAACCAAAAATGGGAAGGTACCATTGACTGTTAATTTTTTGGAAATTAATCATGATTTTTCCCATTTTGGGAAAATCGCTTTATAATGGCAACGTCACAGATTTATAAACCATGGATAAGAAATTCCCTACTTATATATGTCTATGTTGATTTGTTTGAACTCTTACAAGCAGCTCGTCCTATAAATAAGACCCTACATACCTTATTTCACATTTTGACATTTTCCAGTTATGTAGGGTCTTATCGGATAACTATTAATGTCATGTAGCACTTGCCGACACAATTCTGTGTTGCTTTTTTTGTGCCAATATACAAATTGAAAATTAAACAAACTTTTTGGTGAGTGAAAAAACTGGGCTCCGGAATCCGGCATCGTTTAAAGCAGGATAAATGACACTTGCGAAAATAATTTCGTCCACGTCAAATTCGTATAATATATCATTTTGCTAACATGTTGTGGACAATGTTTAGGAAAGATTTCATGATGAACATTTTATTGAATATTAAGCATTTTCATTAATTTGTTAGTACAAAACGACATTCTGCAGTACTTTTAACTGTTTCTACGTCAATTAATGATATAATTCGCGGATTATATTCTTCTAAGTTAGTCCTCTTCTTTTTCAGGACTTCACAGCACACCTGGCTTTAGCAATCGCTGCATGCACTCTTGGATCTTCATTTCAGTTTGGCTACAATACTGGCATTGTAAATGCCCCAGAAAAGGTTTGATATTTCTGTTAGTAACATGTGGTTACATTTTGTAGGAAATTATATTTCAATACAATAAAATGCAAAGTTTACAGCATTTCATAGATATTGATACAATGTTATTGTTTTAGAATGAGAAATAATTTGTTTTGTTAAGCTTGACAATAAAAAAAAGGTATATTCAGAGTTGCTTGTAAGTTAATCAATAATTTTATTTGAAATTAAGTAAGTGATGTAACCGATGTTTACTTATTGCAATTTAACTCATTACAGGTTTTGAAAGAGTTTTATAATGAGACTTATCACCGACGACATAAAACTGCTTATTTGAACTGTGATCCGGGTCAAGAAGAAAATTGTAGTGTTCTCACAGGACTATGGGCTGTAACTGTGTCCTTGTACTGTGTAGGTGGGATGCTGGGTGGGGTATCTGCAGGCTACTGGGCTGACAAATTTGGAAGGTATTTATTATTGTGACTAGATGGCAGAGTTCACCAAATGAGTCTGACTGTCTGATGTGTCGTACAGAGTATCACTGTTGTAAATTACTAACCATTAAAAAAAGGAAACAGATTTTTTAGTGTGATAGAGACAGAATGTCATTGGTGAACTCTGTTACCTGGTGTATATGTCCATATTCTATCTGTTTCACCACAATTCATTCATTACTATCTGGTGGTATATTTTATTCGAAAATTAGAATTATTTTAAGTTCTGTGATAAATGGATAGTTCTTCAATGGTAACTACTTGGCCATGATTACAAATGACCTGTATTATATTTTATTGTCGTGAGAAAGTTTAGTATGTTATGTAAAAATTACGGTATGTTTTGTATACACATAACCGCAGTATTGACTGAGGGACTCCAGATGATTTATGGTTTTTAAATAGGGGTGTTTCGCTATGTCTGAAGCGTACCACAATATATATTGCAATACTTTAGCTACATACTGCAATATGTTTCTTACTTGAACTCCAAACTCTTCAAATGTGTTGCAAAAAATTAAACTTACAATAACTACAATAGAACAGTTTTCATTCCCATTTCATTTTTTACTAATTTGAGGCTTTTATGACCGGATATTGTACAATGTTTTAGTTTGAAGCCAGTAACTTTCCAACAGACACCACAAAAGTGTATCATTAAACATCAGTACGGTCATTTCATATTGTGGTACAATACAGTTTAGCTGCATATTGTAGTTGACCGGTATACACATATATTATGACAATGCTAGTTTTGAATTACTTTGAAATTTCAGGAAAAAAACACTGTTGCTGAACAATATACTTATGGTAATATCAATAGCCATAGAAGTGTCTTCCAAGTATTTGCATTCATACGAAGTTCTCATCATTGGTCGCTTCTTTATTGGCATCAATGCAGGTAACTGAAAACATTAACATTTTTCTTTCATGCTTTTCAGTGGTTTAATGGAATAAATTGGTAAATTATATCCTGATAAACTCACTCTTCTAAGCAGTGAAAAAGATATGTGTTATATGGTTGACATATTGATTTGTCATGCTTAAATGTGCCCTGAGATTCACCATGTGTAAAACAACATGTTTTATATCTATTATGCAAATAATAAAAAAGTATGGAAGTACTTCTTTGAAAGTGATAATAATGTCACAGACATATAAACCATAGAATGATAAAGAAATACTAAAGGACTCGTGTGTTTACATCTGACGCAAAGTTTCTGTGTGCAATTATACCTTACTTTATCAACCTGTTTCAATTTCTTTTCCAAATGTAATTTAGTGTCTGCACTAATATAATACAACTAAAATCCAATTTTGATTGGTAAAAGTTCCCACATTTCAGTATTTACCTCCCTTGTTCTAAATAGTCGGCCATATTGATAGGCTAATTTCCTTAATGTGTATAAGGAATGTAAAATACTAAATGATGATAAAATAATCAGATATATATAAAAGTAACTTATTCATTATGCTTATGTATGCACATTGCTAAAAAAGTGAAGAAAAGGTTATTGTCACATGCAAATTCTCTTGGTATCTTCTCAACTATCACATATTTGGGCATGTAATCCTAAGTGCTTATCAGTTTTGCCTATCAAAATTGCTGATGACTTGCAATCATGCCACGACATATTGCAATACTTCAGCAATGTATCGCAATATGAAACACTATATGTTTCCTCTTTAACCTAAGCAATGACGGCAAGTTGTTTTTCTTATGTGACCACTTTTATTCAACACCAAACTCTTCGAACGTGTAGCAAAAATAAACAAGCATAAGCTAATACAAGACAGTCATTAATCGGATTACGTCAATTCAGTTTTTGCTTGTAATGAACTATGAACAAGGGAGGTAAATATTGTAGATGAGAAAACTATATCTATATCATGAATCAAACTGTGTAATACTATGTTCAGATTGTATTAAATGCGCTCCTGTTGTGAAGAACAACCTCCTCTATATAACTCTCCTTCATAGTTAACTCACTGTCATTGGAAAATAAATGAAAATAAAAGTAATGCAAAGGCAGTGTTTAGTGTATGATGAAGTTTATTAAATACAACAATTATAAGTACATGTATTCATGTTTTGCAATGAATGCAATATATTATGCATAAATCGGTACAAGTTGAATTAATTGATATCCCTGTAAATAGAAAAGGTTAGACAAAGAAACATGTAAGTTGAAAGCTCATTGGTAAAAAATATTTACAATACATTAGTCATAATGTGATAAGTTTTCTGCAGACTTGATTCACAAAAATTTATCTAAATATCCAAGGATTGTTACTTTGATTCTTTTTCATTGTGTTTTGATCACAAAATGTCTCAAATGATGATTTCACTGCTTGGTTACATCATTTAATCTTGGAGATTCATTTTCACTTTAGTTCATTTTCCACTGATATAGACATTTAAACCTGTTCACATCGTATGCATATAAAAAAGATATAATTTAAATGGAATAATTACATTATAAAACACATATGTACAACATACTGTTCACATTAGACACTTTGAGAGGAAATTTTGCACTTATCACATATATATATAAACATGTCCCATTTATCCCAAAGCTAATGCCGAGTTGAGCATATTTGACGATGGATAACCTACACTGGACAATCTTGATGCTGGGTAACCATTCATAGTACTGCTCATGCTGGAAACTGGTAAGAAATTGGATTGAAGAGCGGATGGGAAACCGTTGTAACCTTGGAAACTGGGGTTCATTGGCGAGCTTGTCATTGGTCCAGCCATCTGCATGTTTGGTATGTAGGGGTTGGTGGTGTATGGTTGATCTCTGGGGTTCATGTATGTAGGTAATGCACCGTGGAATGCGTAGTTGTAATTCTGAGTGAAGTTGGCAGCATTATCAAAGGTCTTTCTAAATATGTCGGCATCAGAGACGGTCAAGTTGCCCTTTTTGTTTTTCTTAGATTTCAGCGACATCTTCCTGTTCCTCGTTTGGATTCCTTCTTTCTTCATCTTCATTGGACGATCTGATCCATGGAGTTTGAAATAAAGTCCACATGCATTACACACAGGACTTCCGCTAGCATTACGACGCCACAATGTTGTTGTTGTTGTTGTACAGTTGCTACAGGAGACGCCATTGTTTTTACCAGATGAAAGACGTTTCTTTGGTTTTACCAGAGGTCTTGCTGTACCATTCATTTTAGAATATAGTCCACAAGCATTACACAGAAAGTGACCGTTGCCGTCTCTTCTCCACAATGGTGTATGAGTAGCACCACAGTTCACACACTCTCTACCTTCCTGAGATAGTTTTGGTGGCTTGGTGCTGGATTCCTTTGGTGATTTCTTACTCTTATCCTCAGTTTTCTCCATGCCGAGAGTGATATCAGGCATGTTAGGAAATTCTTCGTCAAACTGAGATGGGAACTTGGGCATGAAAGCGTTTACTGCAGACATACCGTGAGATGGCACAAATCCTGGAAGTCCTAGATTATCCTTCATACTGTTGTACATCTGATTTGACTTGTATGAACACTCTGAGCCTACAGGTGATGCTAGACTAGTTGGAGAGTTGTTGCTATGGTTACCTGAAATGTCACTCTGGTTACCATGGCTACGTGGTCGTTTAGGCTCAAGATTTGTAACACTGTAATTGTCAGTTGACTTCATCTCCGGGTATTTATGGGGTTCAGGAGAGATGGAATTTTGCAGCATATAACTTTCAGTTTTTATACTGTCTTTGAATATTCCATCTTGATTATAATCTAGACTGGATCTCTGTTTGTTGATAATATCTTCATCATCATCTGGTGGTGTGGGAGGAAAGTTGTACATTGGTTGTGACATGGATTGACTGGGTAGACCTGTTAGGTTAGAGTGTTCACTCGTCTTCACAGACTCATTCTGACCGTACAAATTGCAAGCTGAAATATACAAGACAGGTTGTTATAATCTAAGGAAACAAACATACATTGGGTATTACACGATTGGTCATAAATTAAGAAGTTAATTGAACACATTTTTCTAAAATGATAAAACTGAGTCTTTACCATGTTTGCACAGTTTTATGAAAGTTAGTGGAATAAATTCAATATTTCTGAACATCTTTGTAATATTTTCTTCATATCATAAATTGCAAGTAAACATTTTATTGGTAAAATTTAATTTTTTTGTACATTACAGATGCAACCAACACATCACATTGTGTCACTTTTTATTTTGTCAGTAAATTATTGAAAAATAATGCATGGGTGCTATTATGACTGTGATGTCATTTATGATATAAATAATATTGCAAAGAACCTGAAAATTATAAAAAAAATAATAAAGTATTGTGATAAAGTACCATTTTATTCTTTTTTGAATTATAATTTGAACATTTTTTTTCTAAAGTGATCCAAAACATACGTCTGCATTGCACATGAATATTGTTGGTGAACCTTTAATAAATAATTTTAATGAAATATTTATTTAAAAAAAAGAGAGCAAATTCCTTTAAGTTGGACTGAAATAATTCATCTCACCTTGTTTATAGTCAATTGAGACATCAGATTCCATTTTAACATACAGAGGTGAGAGTAAATCCATACTTGACTCAATCAGAGTTTTAGTACATAAATCCATTATAATTTATTGACTTGAGAATGATTTTCAATATTTAAAACTAAGTGTTATTTGTTCAAAACCAAAAAAATTCACAGTCAAATATTGCAAAAAAATCAGTGTTAACTGTTGTAATTTTTTATCAGTATGACATGTTGCAGTCTTGTTGCAGTCTTATATCTATGTATCACAGGATGTGCATGTCACAGAATTACAAGTTGCACCAGTAGGGGGGCTGGGGTGCACTTTGTTAATTTTTTATACACACTTTTGACATCTGGTAGAAATGTATTATATATGTATACAATGTCACAAACACTATGATAATGTGACCAAAATACTTACATGATTGTAACATTATTTAAATAATTTCTACCAGTTTTACCAGATTTGTTTCAGTAACAATTAATAAAATAAAGAAATATTTGCAGAAGATGCATTTTGTTGCTTGAGTTTTAGATTTCAGATAGAATTGATTATTTACAGTACTTTTTTCTTTCTGTCTAGAATTGTTTTAGTTATATTTTATCTACACTTAGATGCAAAATTTCAAATAAAACGAAGTGAACATGACTTACCATCAAGATAAGATCCAGTTTGATACCCAGGTCTGTTTATACTTCCAGTTGGCTGGTTTCCGTAGTTCTGTAACATTCTATCACTGTAGTATCCATACCGATTGTGAGGATCAAACTCACTCATACCTCTGTCATAAGCATGACTTATTCCTGCAATGCGTTGGTAGCTTGCTTGTAATGTATCCATCATATTGTTTCACAAAAACTCTACAGATATTATCCTCCAAGATCTAACAAATTCCCTTTCAGAATGTCCTACAGTTTCTGGGTAACACACCAGGTGATTCAACACAAATATTTTTTCAAAATATTCAAGTTTTTCTACAATATTGTTCACAATATATTCTCCTGTGTCTATATTTTATCAACAACAATTATGCTGTTTGAATATTATTTATATCTTGTATACAAGCATATAATACAGATGTTATGAGTAGATACTTTCTGTATGAATGTATATGTTTTAATGATGTATTGTTCTGATAAACATGAACTTATATAGTTAGATAAAAGTCATTCAACTGTATGCCACATCCTCTTTTGATAATTATAAAAACATTTTTTTAATAATTGGATACATTCTTCCTTTAACAAGATGGAAATAATAGGGACCTTTAAATTGCATTTTAGGGTCATTCATTATCACTGACATCTCTCAAGGGGTTAAATGTAACACCTTTGATAATAGGATGATGTCATTAAATAATTAGACCCTTATCTCCCAGCATCAGCCCCTGAACATCCTACTGTTTTCTAAGTGTGGCCCCTAATTACACAACCCCTCTAGGTCATTAGTTTATAATTAACATATCCTGACTGACTTGATTATGCAGATTGATAACACACATATATTTGAATGACCTCATTATTATATTGTATAGAATCAATGATTGGTAACATTAAACATTTAACACTAAAGAAAAGACACTTGATTAAAAAAGGATGACCCTATTCTTGTGTAATGATATCTTAATGTGTTAATTATTGTTGATAAGAATATTTCTTGTTTTACTTTAATCATGTACATAGAAAAAAGAGTTTATAGTTATAATCTATGATCAGTCTCCTCTGTTATACAAGTAATTAATATGAGGATAATATTTTACTACACATTTAGAAGACAATTTAGAATGTCATTTTTACAATTTTATCATATTTATGGTATAATAGATTAGGACATGGCATATGTAGTAGAGAGGTTATGTTTGAGAATTACATTTGTTTTGTTTATAATATCTATGAATGACAAGTTTTCATCTGTAGTCACATGATGATGTCATATTCATATATTCATATACTGATACTGTTGTATAATAATTTGTCCTCAAAATAGCAGCTTGTTAGGCCTGACACCCTTTCCCTTCATTAATTTTATTTCACTATGTAACTGGAAGTTAAAATAATATTATGCTCATTATTTGTTCATTTGTTTACCTAAACAAGCATGAAAAATATATTTCCTATACTTAAACCATCAATGAACATGCACTAATAAAGAATTCAATCATAATGTATTGATCTGTATTTAAGAAAGATGTATGTATATCATAAAATTAAAAAAAAAATCCAGTATTTTTAACAATCTGGCTATTTTACAAGTTTTGTCTGTTAGTAATATGGGAAAAAAGATACTTTCAGTCAGTTTTACATTGCAATGGTTCTTATTAGAGATGTTTTAGCCAATGTAACAACAATACTGGATGAAGCCAATTCAAACATTTTATGTTCAGATGCGCCAGATACATCTTTAATGTTTCTGTTATATTTGAATATCGAAAACAAAATAATGTATTACATTATTTCATATTCCTTTCAATGAATTTGTTTGTGAAGATATTTATTTTTGCTATATATATACTATTGCAAAAATATGGATAGAGAAATTGTAGTAGAACAATAATGTCATGTACATTATATAGGAAGATATTGTTAGCATTTGACATTTTACATGTTGATGATACTCTATCAATAAACTGTTTCCCATGCAAATATTGGTGATCAAATTTGCAGCAACTTCAACATAGGATATTGCATCTAACACCATTATAATAATAATAAATTATAATAAAGACTTTATTTATAGAGACAATGCAGTTAGTCAGTTGCCCAATCTTCCCTGCGATCCTCTTATTATTAAAAAATCTTATTATCTTTCAGGAATTAATACGGGTATAGCGCCGATGTATTTATCAGAGATTTCACCTGTATCATTACGGGGTTTATGTGGGACGTTCAATCAGTTGAATATAACATTTGGTGTACTTATGTCCACTGTGATAGGCCTGAAACAGGTGCTGGGTACCAGTGAACATTGGCAGTATGCATTAGGTGAGTATAACATTTGGTGTACTTATGTCTACTGTGATAGGCCTGAAACAGGTGCTGGGTACCAGAGAACATTGGCAGTATGCATTAGGTGAGTATAACATTTGGTGTACTTATGTCTACTGTGATAGGCCTGAAACAGGTGCTGGGTACCAGAGAACATTGGCAGTATGCATTAGGTGAGTATAACATTTGGTGTACTTATGTCTACTGTGATAGGCCTGAAACAGGTGCTGGGTACCAGAGAACATTGGCAGTATGCATTAGGTGAGTATAACATTTGGTGTACTTATGTCTACTGTGATAGGTCTGAAACAGGTGCTGGGTACCAGAGAACATTGGCAGTATGCATTAGGTGAGTATAACATTTGGTGTACTTATGTCTACTGTGATAGGCCTGAAACAGGTGCTGGGTACCAGAGAACATTGGCAGTATGCATTAGGTGAGTATAACATTTGGTGTACTTATGTCTACTGTGATAGGCCTGAAACAGGTGCTGGGTACCAGAGAACATTGGCAGTATGCATTAGGTGAGTATAACATTTGGTGTACTTATGTCTACTGTGATAGGCCTGAAACAGGTGCTGGGTACCAGAGAACATTGGCAGTATGCATTAGGTGAGTATACATGTCCGATTACACCCTCTCTCAGACGGTATACAGTAAACCTCACTTAAAAACCACCACAATAATAAAACTACCTCAATAATAAAACTACCTCAAAATTAAGAACACAATTTCGAGGTCCATTTTCACTGTTTTGATGTTAATTCAACCTCAATATTAAGACCACCTCAATACTAAGACTGGTTTTCTATAGTCCTAGTGGAGGTCCAATCATTGAGGTTTTACTGTATATTCAGTATTATACTTAATACATTTTTTCTTGGTCTATGTAATTCCTTCACATGTATCCGTCTGGTATTGTTGGATGATATTGGTGATGAAATATATAAGCAGTACCATGACACAACCTGTATTAGCGACCCAAAAGTCCATTTTCTGAGTTTTACATTTAAAATGGGAAACAAATTATGCAACATTTATTAATGAAGTTCTTCACATTCATTTAACTTTATAAATCAAAATTAGTGCCCAAAACAGTTTAGAATAAGGGCTTAGCTTGTGATGTCGACATTTTCCCTGGGAAATACTTGACATCATAACGTCACAGAGACAGATTTTGTCATTGAAGTGATTGTTTTAAGTGCTTGTTTAATTCTGTGCTGTGTACACAAAAAATGTTTAAACATAGAGGCTGCATAGTGATATCTAATATTTATAGAATACCAGTGGTTCAAGTTTGATAGAATTATCAGATTGAAAGTGTGCAGTTAAAATATATATAGAAAATACATGAAATTATTTGTGTCTCTTTTATGACAGAGTCTGGATATTATGAGGGCTTTGAATGTTTCTTTCATAGATTTCTGAAATTTTATTTGACCAAAAATATAAACCTTTTTAGACTATCGCTGAATAATTAATTAAAATTAATTTGTCTCATAATTAACGAAATACTTTATATGTAAATAAATTGTTCATAGCAAAACAAATTATTGTATTAATTGTTATTATGCAACTGTATCATATACAACTGGAGCATTTTATCTTTATACAAATACAGAGCTTTCATGCAACATCTAAGTCCCTTATTCACCATGACTTGACCATGTGTGTGTATTCACCATGACTTGACCATGTGTGTGTATTCACCATGACTTGACCATGTGTGTGAATTCTTTTTTAGGTTTTCCACTAGTCATGGTTGTATGGCAGTTATGTTCACTAACATTGTGCCCCGAGAGCCCCACTTTTCTTCTCATCAAAAAGGGGTCAAAGGAGGAGGCTGAAAGAGGTAATATTAAGGTATTGTTACGGCTTGTGCAGGTGTGATACCAAGATGACTCTGCATATTCTACTTGTCTATGATTTCAAATAAAATGCTTGTTGCAAGATTTGCTGGTCTGTTGCTAAAATACAAATTACTATGTTTATGAGGTTGACACTTGCTGCACACATTTTACTAATGCACTTTATGGTATTTCGGCCGACCCGATATGTCCCCTGCACAACATAAATGGACTTTTTGAAGCCGAAGGTGGAAAATTACCTGCCAGTAGAGCAGTATAGGTCAAACAGACAATTTTGAAGCCAAAGACGGTCACTGCAAAGTGCCAATAAGACCCATCATACAGTTACCATTTTCCTGGATTCCACCCAGTGCTTTCCTTGTTACGTACCAGTACTATGTTAGGTGGGAAAAACTGAAAAGCATTTCTGTTTTTACCCGGCTGGACAAGGAATCGAACACAAGACCTTCGGATTCGTAGGCAGCTGCGTTAGCCACTTGCTGGTCTGTTGCCTTCTGCTGTTACATTCTTATACAAGTTTAATTGGGGGCCACAAGTTGATGTATTTGACCTCATTTAATTAAATTATTCAATATAAAATATCATTTATTGCATAAAACGTGTTACAATGTTTATAGCAAACAAAAGTCAAAACTACTATATAATTACAATGAAGAAGAAATACATGGATTTTCAAAGAGCATCACAAATTTTACGTCATTTTCAAAATTGGTTTGATTTCTATATAAATTGGCAAAGTAAATAAATTTCACAAGACAGGTAGTTTATGGATTTCCACACATAAGATTTGTTAAAGTTTGTATGTTTGACCAGGTGTAATAATAACCTTTTAAGTATTGAATTCTAAGATTTCTGTATTTTGGACAAAGTAGTAGAAAGTGATATATAATATAAATATAATACACAATAATATGATTTAAAAACAAACATAGGATTTTGTCAGAGTCAGTATTTCAAAGTCTTGTACTATATTATGTACTTTTATGTTACACTGAAAATTAGAAATTATTGATTGATTTTAAAAGGTTTTGAAACAAAATTCAAACATTGAATAAGATACATTTAATGAAACCAGCATATACATGTGTACAGTGGAGATCAATATTAACATAAAGTATGTAATGAAATGTCACAGACGAATGCATGTAGGGGGGTGCCTTTGGCAGCTAGTAAGCACATGTTTATATTATATACTACTTGTCACCTCTGACCCCTAATCATGATGTTGTTTATACCCAGCTGGCTATGTAAACATGACAGATACTGATGTATATCTGGTATTGATACATACACACTAGGGGACTTCCCTGTGTAGCCCCAGGCTCATTGTTCTTACAGTAAAACATAGGATGTTCATGTTGGTCAGTAATTTCTTGGTCTTCACAACAATCTGCAAATACTCAAATTAACAGTTTGAAAGAAAAAAATTATCATTTTTTTGCAAGTAAATATTATTGAACTCTTATCTCTTCATTTAACTTATATGGAAAAATCCCAATATGTGGTCAGGTTTAACAATTGATTCAATGTTTGTGGTTACATCAAATATATTAAATTGTTGAATTTTTGGAAAATTGAGGCAGTAAACTTTCAAATGGTATATTGTTTTAGAAAACGAACAAGAAACCATGCCAAACGGACAGTTTAAAAAAACAATGTATTTGTGCCTGGGATTCAGTACCTAGTTGAACTCCTGAAATTCTCCCAATTTTTCTACTGGTTTTTTTTCTGGTCACAAATATGTGTACAATGTGGTCAGATGCTGAAAGTGAAACAATTACAACAGGGTATATGGTGTGTCCTCTGAATTTTGAAGATCTTTTAGTGGGAGCGATACAATACCTATCCTGAGCAAAACCTGCCCATCTTATTTTCTGAAAGCAGACAAACCCTGTCTGTGAGTTTTACGGGAAGGTAAAAATCTCTTCAGTGATACAGTGAGGGTGAATAGAAAAGAAGAAGTCAGTACTTGTTGGAAACTTGGGTTGGGTCAAATATTGTCTGTCGAAATTAAAGGTTGTACATAATTTACATATTAAATGTATTTATTTATCACATTGGTATTTTTAGGTGTGTCTTTTAGGTGACAACATTTTTAGCTCACCTGAGCAAGTAGTGCTTAAGGTGAGTTATTGTGATCACCCTGTGTCTGTTGTAAGTTGTCAATTTGCTTAAAACAACATCTGGCTCGTAAATACTTGGCCAATTTCTACCAAGTGTGTTCAAATTATTTGGATTCATCAAAAAACATGGCCGCCAGGGGGGTTGGGGTCAGACTGAGCCGCTTTTCCTGTCAAATGTGTATTCTGACGAAAACTGTGCACCCAATTTCAATATAATTTCACACAAATGTTCCATTGGAGATCTTCTACCAGTATAGTTCAAATTATTTGGATTCATAAAAAAACATGGCTGCCAGGTAGCAGAACTTGTCCTATATGTATAAAGTAGAAATTTTAAATATTTTCTTTCAAAAACTACTGGCCCAATTTTTAAATAATTTCACACAAATGTTCCTTGGTAGTCCATCTACCAAGAATGTTAAAATTGCGTGATTCATTAAAAAACAGATGCCATTTTCTTTCCTGATATGTTATTATATAATTGTAATTGATTACTCTTAATATGTTGGAAATCAAAGTTTTGCTAACTTTGCAAGAATCCTTACTTCAACAAACTTTTGCACCATATGAAACTGGACAATAATACCATTTGTACAGCGCTCAGGTGAGGGATTCGGGGCCAATATGACCCTCTTGTTGTATCTATTGTTAGCTCTGAAATGGTTACGAGGTACTGATGATGTCAGCGATGAAATTGATGAGATGGTTGCTGAAAGAGAAAGAGCAAGACAAATAAAAAAGGTTTAACATGTTACTATACCTTCTTCATTCTTGCATCTTCAATAGTTCCCACATCTACAATATTTACCTCCCTTGTTCTGAATAGTCGGCCATTTTGACAGGCAAATTTCCTTAAAGTATATAGGAAATATTATTCAAAGGATGATAAAATAAAATCAGGTATATAAAAATAACTAATTCATTATGCTTATGTGGGCAGATGGCTCAGAAAGGTGAAGAAAAAGTGGTTGTCACATACAAATTCTCTTGGTATTTTCTCAATTATGACATATTTGTAAATTACTCCTATAAGTGCTTGTCAGTTTTGCCTATCAAAATAGCTGATGATTAAGATCAAGGGAGGTAAATATTGTAGATGTGGGAACTATCTATACTGGTATATGAAATATATCATAATTGTGTACAAAAAAACATTTAATGTTTATTCCAACATAGAATTGTATTTATCTTTTTGTCAATAATCAAAAAAGTTGATGCCGACTTTCAATTTTTTTCTCACTAATATTTTTGCTTTTTGTCGATCGAGTTCTATATTGATACCTGATGTAATTAGCTGAAATAAGATAAAATATACTGTTGATGTTTCAACCCCAATATGTTCATATGTTGTCTTGGAAAAAATTTAAAACATATTGTGAATGGCTATTGCATAGATTTCATAATTATGAGAGAGGGCATATTTGGCTTGAGGATGATCTCAGTTGGAGAAGTTTCTTGGAACCGGGATTATAAGACTCTCACTGGCTTCCGGTATGGATGGTATGGGGGGGGGGGGTGTTCCAGCACTGGTGTAAACGTGGGAAATTCTGGAAATGCAAGAACAGGAAGATCTTGATTTAAATGGACATGTAAGTTTGACTAATTTGATTTGGTGTATTTCAGTTCACAGTGAGTGATTTGTTTCACAGTCCAGAATTGAGGTCACCTCTAATTATATGTCTAGTCATGCATCTATCTCAACAGTTATCAGGAATTAATGCAGTAAGTATATTTACCGATGTAAAAAAATAGTGAGTTAATTGCCTGTGTACCAGTCTAATTTACCTTATTACTTCTAGTCGTGAAAACGTCATAGTTCATTACTAAGCAAAAACTGAATTGACGTAATCCGATTAATGACTGTCTTGTATTAGCTTATGCTTGTTTATTTTTGCTACATGTTCGAAGAGTTTGGTGTTGATTTAAATTGTTCACATAAGAAAAACACCTTGACGTCATTGTTAAAGAAGAAACATATCGTGTTTCATATTGCGATACATTGCTAAAGTATTGCAATATATGGTGGCATGATTAAGATGTATTGTGACACCCCTAAATTCTAGAGTAATGTTGGTTGGATGGATGTTTAAGGAGCATAATGTGAATTATATCGTTGAATTGACTTTTACATCATTGTTTTTCCAGGTAATATATTATTCAACAAGTATATTTATGTCCGCTGATCTGACAGAGCACGAAGCCCAGATTGCCACACTGATCGTTGGTGCGGTAAATGTCAGTATGACTTTTGTATCAGCCCTCATGATGGATCGGCTCGGACGTAGGACGCTACATTTGTTTGGTCTCAGTGGGTTGTTTATAGCTAGCTATATCTTAGCTCTTGGACAAATTTATAATGTGAGTTAACTTCTCTTCTTAGTATATGAAAACATCAAATACTTGTTTATTTATGACCACTGATTAACATAATAAGTTTTCCTTGGTTTTCAACCAGTCATAATAAATTTCATAACATTACAATGGTTTAAACTTCCGTTAACCAAAATTTACCATTTTTCTACTCATGACTGACTTCCCGTATAAATCATGGGGGGAGGACACAACCTTCACATTAGGGGTCAGCCATTCTACCATTCAACGACTATGCCTCAATGAATGACTGTACAGCAAACATGATCAGAGTTGAGCATATGACCTCCATATCGGCAACATGTTGACCGAGTTGAACCAGATGGACTTTTGTACAAGTACAAACCTAATTGTGCTATAAATGTTTGTTGCAGCCAATTGTTAACATTGATACAACAGTGATTGCTGTGTTATAGTGCTGTTTTATTAACCGCGAACGAATGAATATATTACCTCGACCATAACATTTCAAAATAGCTGTATAGAAATGTTTGTGTTTGTACGTAAGCTTGACGGAGAAAAAATCTTGGTTGTGTTTTGAGAAAAGTAAACCAACAGCAGTTATAGGTTTATGCACAAGAACATTGTCTTACCTAAATTGACATGGATCGGTGCTGAAAGTTCATATACCCGTTTGCAGTCAATCTAACAGCACTATAAATGTGTTTGTACATACAACGACCATCATTCACTTTCTGTGTTTATTACAGCAATATTCCACAGGTACTCATGCATGGGTAGGGTATATATGTGTGGTAGCGGTTGTTGTCTACATTATTGCTTTTGCGTCTGGTCCAGGTAAGATCATTATACATTACCAGCATTATAACCACAGTTTTTCTAAATAGGGACAAGTATTTTATTTTTATGTCATTTCTTCTATTTATTATTGTATTATTTTATATATAAAAAATAAAGACTATATTCTACACGTATATTGCACACAATATGACATTATACATAATAATGGATGGCATGTAATTAATTTACTTCATCTTGTGAAAACAATATAGAGCCTTTACTTGACGTGGATATAGACTGTAGATGAGAATTTTTGAATCTTGAATTTTTGCCTTTATCATAGACTTGTTCACCAAACCCTTTTCATATCTCAACAGACTTGACCCAAACATTTAGCAATAAAACATCTGTCCTTTCCTTTTTTCTAATTCGAAGTTTTCTAATTTTGTCTTATTTTACTGTACATGTATATATTGTAGGATCTATACCATGGTTCTTCACGGCCGAGTTGTTTGCTCAGGGACCTCGTCCGGCTGCTGTTAGTGCTGGTGTACTAGTTAATTGGTCTGCCAACTTTAGTGTCGGATTAGCATACCCCTTTCTACAGGTAACATACATAGTGTGGCTTTTAGTAACAGATGTATGGTAAACAAATTTATCACATACTTCTGCATGATTCTGTAATGTATAAAAATCAAATGGTACAGTGTGCTGTCATGGCTCAAAGATCTGAAATTTGTTTTTCATCAATGAACCTGAAAATTAAATTGAGTCGCAGCATTTTTCATGAGTTGGTCGCATTACTGCAAACAAACGATTTTTAATGATGCCCTCAGTGGAGATATTTTTGTTTTAAAAAGCAATCAGAACGCATTTCTATAAATATTGAATATTATTTTTCAATTTATTTCAGGAGAAGATCAATGCATTTTCATTCATTCCGTTCATTGTTTTCCTGGCCATATTTTGGGTGTACACCTTGTACAAGGTACCTGAAACTAAAGGTAAAACTATAGAAGAGATTACAGCGTTGTTCAAAGATGAGAATACTCAACAGTACCAACCACTTCCTGTGGAGGATGAAGATTAGTTCAGTTTATAAATGGAACATGTTGGACTGAGTGTCTGATTTATTGGCTTATAAGTCGAAGATTGTTGGAGGTTGTGTGATAAATATGGATTGGTTATTAAACAAAAAATCAAGAATTTTTTAATGGTTTTTGACTTACATATAAGATGGAATGTACACAGTCAATCTATGAGATGTGTTCAACTTATATTTGAATGCAATACAAACTGAAATGTATGTTCAGTTACCTATACATCATTGTTACAAATGACCAATTTGAGATCCATGACATCAATTTATATCCTGCGAGACACGGTGGGGGGGGGGGGCATTGATTCATATAGGCGTGAAGGTCGCGGCCTACACTTTTTTTGAAAAATTGAAAAAATAAAATGACCAAAACTACATGTATGTATATAAATCTTAAGATATTTAATGTATGTTTTTGATGTTGTTGTAAGTATATTTACCGGAACGACATATACACCAAAGCGAATCTCTGACGATCTAGCTACAACATTTTTAAGAACATTTTTAAGTCCTTTCAGTGTGTATTTATTGCACGTCTGTTGTGTTACCTCCATGACTCTGCTAATAACATTACCCACAGGAGACTTGGGCATCCATTCCTTGGGAGGAATTAAAATTGGTTGATTGATTTTTGAGTTCATATTGTAGGAACTTTTCCTGCATTCTGCAAATAGTGTTTATTGCCCTGTTACACACAGTAACACAATAATTAACCTCTTATAACAATCTGGTGTGAATGTTTTGTAATCAGTACAAGTCCTCTACTCCCTGCTGTATCAGGTATTTTTGTTTGTACCATTTTGAAATTATACAACTGGAGTGGATGTTTCTGCCAGAAATTGTATTTTAAAATAATGTGATATTTGGACAAATTTCAGGGATTTAATATAAAACTGTTCAAATATATGTTGAATGCCTCTCATAGACTTTGTAAGAACCAACTTATATTTGAGTGAAACCAACACACACTGTGTTATATATGGCATTCTGGAAATTGTGTTAGGATTAATTTATTTACAAATTTACAAGTAAGATTTTTGTAGTTACATTATGTGAAGTATAATCCTTACCTGAGCCCGGGATTATAACGGATACTTGCAATGAACACTCAAATCTTGTTCCAGGTCATATATCTCTGTTACTGTGATATACATGTATATTTTTATATGAAAATTTCAATTGAAGAGTGTAATTACTTCATTGGGACTGCTATGTGCGCGTTTTCTCTTAGTGTCTCTGTATAGTATACTTTTGTTGACCCATTTTGTATTCTTTTCTTACGCATTCCAATGTTATGTAATATACTGCAGACTTGGTGCCTAACATTAAATAGTAAATGCTTGATTATTATACTGCGTGTACAAGTTTGCAGCTTACGTGGTAATGTTATCATCATGTTCACTGGTTTAATTGCTCATTCTGTCTGTCTACTGTTTCTTCTGTCCTAAACATCTTAATGGATTGTTGGTGACAGTCAAAGCAAATTCAGCAAATTTCTGTTGGCTTTTCTTTAGACACAAGCCTATGTATAGCCATGGATGTTGTCATATTGCTTGTTAAATACTTTCCTGCCAGTTGATCTGTTCTATATTTTCATTTTCAATAGGAAATATTCATTTACTCTTCTTTGTTTCACAATAATGTGCAATATACATGAACATTGTATAATACTTGTTCGAGCTTGTATGTATATATATACTGACCTCATTCTTTCCAATTCATCAGGTCCGACTTTTTATATCGAATTATACTTGGTTTCGAAATGCCCATTTCAATTAGACGTGCATATAAAGAAGATACACCGGAACCTGATATTTATTTTGTATAAGACCAAGTATTCAGATAGAAGGTTCTTAAATACACGAGGTCTGACTTGTATATATATATATATGTATGTCCAAAGTACTGTTTGTCCTGAAAGGAGCAAAGGCTGGATGTTTGTGTTATTTTTAAAACTTCGTGTTCTCAAAGAAATATATGAAATACTGAATTTGGAACGAGTCATTGGCTCATACATCTTCAGGACATAATGTGGATGTTATTATTAAGCTTTTGCTTTTGGTATCATGATGATTGTAATACTCTTGCTGTTATGAGCTTAGTCACATTTTTTTATACAGAGATGTAAGCCTTTTGGGTATAACCAGAATTTTGGGTTTTTAATGTGCCAGAAAAAATCGTTTCCAGGGTCAAAAGTACGTTTAGAGAATTTGTTGCAGATGGTAATGTAACGATATGGCTTCGTTAAATAACATACAGTTCATACATGACTTGTTACGAAGCCCATCATTGGTTGTTATCAGGACAGTAAGCTTAGCGATGGACATCTTGATGAATCAAAATGCTTGATAGACTCTCTCGGTAGTTGATTACTAATGATCGAAAAAATGTCGGATGAATTGATCAGCTGTGAATTTGTAGCAACAATTCTTTAATAGAGATTGTAAATTAGATGACATTGAAAAAAAACGTGGACAATCAGTTCCTGGTTTTGAACTGGGCTACTTTGATCTCTGATTATACAATTGAAACTATCTGTATCTGTTCTATTATGTTTCTAGTAATCCAAGTACATTCTCATTCAATGCCAATGCAATATAGTTCCAAGTTCTACACACATGTCAGAATTACTTAAATCAATTTTTGTTCACACATATTATATTTTTCCCTGTATGTGCAATCAGAAGCATCTGTCTGGTGTACAAATCAATATATATATTAGATTTAGCAATTCTATGGTCTTAACTGATACTCAGCTGTTTCCATGGCAACTAGTATTACGTCACTTAATTTAATTCACTAAAATGAAATCAAGATTGAAGTCACAAAATTTGACTAGCAGGAATAAAAAATATACGAAATTCCTTTGTCTTCCATCGATTGCCTCTTTCTGAACATTTAGTGAATAAATATTTTCCACATTGGTCAGTATATGCAAAAACTGTGGGTATTCTATGACTTTCATTGATTACCACTACTCATGTTTCTGGGCATTTTATACGCTACCCTCTTATTTCAGTAGGGAACTGTGTAACATGTTAATCTGATGTATACATGTACTTTGTTTTTATGATAATTATCATTAATACACTTGTTACCTCATTAAGCTACACAGCATTGCATTCATAAAATGAACTTTGTATTCAACAGTTTTGTGTGTGTGTTGTTTCTGTCTTTCATTGAATATCAATTGTGCATATCAGTGTTATATAAACCAATAAAATCTTACGTTAACCACTAAACCAACTTATCTTCATCCAAACAAGAATTGTAACTTGTCTATAAAAGGTACGTTACCTCATGGAATCCACCGAATTTCGGTGAATTTACTGAAATCCATTTTGGATCTGGAGTGACCAGCAGTCGTAACATCTCGGCATTTTTTTATGTTGCACAACAAATGTTAACCTTCAAATTGCGCTTACATCTTTTTTCAAGATATTTCTTGTTTACACTCATTGTGTATGCAGGATACCTATACTAGTGTGACTCCAAGTGTCGGCCAGAATAAAGACTTCTTCCTCAAAGTAGTTCTATAATGAAGGCACACCATAAACAAGAAAGCCAAAGAACATGTACGTATGGTAAGTAATATAAATAACTTTATTAAACAAGTTTGTTCCCAGAGCATGGAATGTTGATACAAAACATTGCACGTTACAACAGTGGAAGCAATACAATGGGTGTTCCCAGAGCATGGAATGGGGATACATACACATTGCACGATACAACAGTGGAAGCAATACAATGGGTGTTCCCAGAGCATGGAATGGTGATACAAAACATTGCACGTTACAACAGTGGAAGCAATACAATGGGTGTTCCCAGAGCATGGAATGGTGATACAAAACATTGCACGTTACAGCAGTGGAAGCAATACAACGGGTGTTCACATAATATAGAAGGCAGTAATTGTTTTACCACACTTGGTTTCCAGTCCACCTAGCCTGCATTTTTGAAGTTGAAAGTTTTGAAATATTAATAAACTTTAAGCATGGCTGAATTATTTAAGTTGGTGTGGATACATTGAACAAATTCTCAATGTATCTACGCACTAATAGAATCTTCAGTTTTAAAGAAATTGTAAAAAAACATATTGACAAATGTTTGTGAAAAAAAACAACATTAGCCTTGTACAATTACATATGTAACATTCCAAAAGTCATAATCCTCAGAATCTGCATGATAAAAATACAGCATGGTCCGTTATATTGACTCCACAGTTGACCCTTCTGTCGATTTAATATTTATTTATATATAACTAGGGATGTCAACATATTGCACTTGCGGTAGTCAAATATTTGGTCGAACTTCCGAACAATATCCCTGAATAATAATTAATACAAATCTTTCAAATACATTCACAAAGTTAAAACTGTAAGATCCATGTAGTGTGGTGTTAATTTTATGTTTTATCATTTAACCTACATGTTACTGTATTAGGACAGTATTAGTTACTAATGAAAAGTTGAAGCTTATTTAATAAATCCACTACGGAAGTGTAATATTGCAGTATTAGAATAACATATTACAATTGCATGGCACATACATGTACGTAAACATTTATTGCAATTTCATATAGAAACGAACAAAATATTTAACATTATACAAAAATATCACAGAGAAACACGACTACGGTAACACTATCAGAAATATGTAGCACAAAACAACCCACCTTCAGTTAGCATACCAAAATATCCTGTGGTATATAAGTGACATGTTGCCAGTTACGTTACGAACATCAAGATTTTGAAAATAGTTGCAAAACACCTTTATACTAAGTACAAACATGATATGTAACCTACAAGCAACAAAAATAGTACGATTCTATTATATCTTCTTACTCATGCATGAACGGAATATGTTTTTGATAGAATACATGTTTGTTCTATTATTCTTTATCAACCCAAATGTACCTAGCGTAACAAACAGAAGTTACGAGCTAGTATTTCAAGTTTTCCACCACCTAATTCTCCACATTAACAAGCCTACCATCAAATTATATAAATGCATCCGAAAACGGTGGCAAATCAAATTGTTTGGAAAAGAATGTGCTTAATAATGCCTTATTTTTAAATATTTGTTGAAGAAAAAAGACAAAAGGTAATCAAAGTTATCTGCCAGCATGACAAGCGAATGTTGACAACTGACGGCAGTACAGACTGATGTTTCTGCCCAATTTATGGCACCAACTGCAGACACAGTTACTTAATCTCTTTATCTTTAAAAAAACAGGCCCTAATTCTATGTCACTGATTATCATTCAAATCACTCATAAGGCAAAATGATATTTAAAGTGTTGTTGACGTAACTGGATGCATGCCGTGAACAAACACAGTTGGTGGCAAGTTTGCAGACAACCCATCCAACTGCTGTAGATATTTTGCATGTGAATCATTATTTTGCGGTGGCTGAGGCAAGTACAGAAAGCAGAGGGCTGTTCTACAGGAATAACTCATAATAAGCTCATTTAATGATTTTAAAAATCGGTCTTCAATCTCATTATACTCTTGCATTCGTGACTCGGGATAATTCACACTGGTATCAAAATCCGTCATCGACGCCACATTCTCCCAGGCAACTATCTGGATTTTGGCCGGAATTCGTAACTGACGTAAGTACATCTCGAGCTTCTGCTCCTTGACAACCGAATTTTCAGTGCGGGAGTTGACAAACAGGAAAACACGTAAACATGTTTTTGATTTCCATCCAGGCACCATATTGATAACCGTAGCTAACTGTAGCAAGAACAAGCAAGTGGTATCAAAATAACTTGCTGTTTCAGGTCGGAACATGTTAACAGGCCACACATCTATGTAAAGCGTTCCTTTTGATGAGACTATGTTAGCTTTATCAAAACCACTAAAATGACGACATATCATCACGTTTTTGGACATTTTTAAGCAGTCGCCAATCATTTTCACATATTCTTCAGGACGCAAATCCTTCTGGCTATCGTGCTCTCTGATTGGTCCGAATGATTCACCCACATCAATGAAATTTCCCGTCTCAACAGTTCGAAAAATTCTTCTCTTCTTTACGGGTTTCCTAGCAAGCACGTCAACTGGTTTTTCATCATCGTAGAACCCCATACATACTGTGTTAGGCTTCATCCCACCCAGACCCGATGTTCTCACAAGATGATGAAGTCCTTCCTGTACAGAGTGAGCCAATGTCAACTCAACAAAAGCTTTGATATTTAACTTGTCAACCAATTTCATCCATTTTGGGTTCTCTTCCATGACGGGGTCTTTATCCGGGAAGTCATCTAGACTGCCAACTCGTACATGACCAAGTATGTACAGACCACCTTTCTTGATGTCGTTGATGAAACCGATGAGGTTTGCTGACTGCCTTACACTAGCAACCATCAACAGAATCTGGGGACGCCAGTACTTAACATGGGACTTTCTGATGTCCAACATGAGCAAGTATTTTCTGACCTATAAAAGATAAGGTAAACAATAAATAGCCGTATGTTTGCAGTACACTAACTCACAATTACTACGGGATGTGTGTCTACAGTTAGATCATGTTTGTTTCAGACACGTAGTTTTTTTCAGAATTTTAGACATGAAAAAAAGAGAATCAAAATAAGATAATAAGCCAATATCCTAAGTAAAGTACTAAATTACATTTTTGTTAGTTTACAATCCATTTCCCAGACCCCTTCAGAAAGTTGAACATGCAACTAAAAAATTGCCCAGCTACGCCCCTAGTAAAGCATGGAGGAAAATATTGCAGTAGCAGTTACCTGATGAAATATAAGAGCTTGGCTAATGGAGCCCCACTGTGTTGGTAGAGATCGGAAGTGAAGAAGTATAATCAAGACGAGCATGATGATGATGGCAATAGATGAATACAAGGCGCTGATGAGGAAACACATGGTAAGTGATCCAAGTAGACCTAACAAAGATGTCTGCCAACTGAAGTACTTGAACGTAGGTCTGAAATATATAATGGTTGACAATGTATGCTTGGTAAAGGTTAAAATACAAGCCAGGATTATTTCAAGTCTTTTTTCAACCTGAAATGATCATAAAGGACTGGAGTGACCAACAATGGCATTAACTGTCGAAGTCCACACAATACAGTCAATGCTATGCACAATGTCTGCGAACCCTGAATATGGTAATTCTATTTTAACTACAATTAGTAAGCTTAAGTTAAGACTTTTTTCAGTTTAAAAATAGAATTATGGAATGATACTTTATCAGCAGTACATTATACAATGAAAGATTGACCCCGACAACATGTCCAATGTTGTTGTACTTGTTGTAGCTACTAAGTACTGTAGTTTATTGATAACAGCAGTCCTAAAACCAACACCAAGCAAAGTCTCTATACTATACACCAGGTATGGTGACAATACATACATAGTTCTCACATCTACAATATTTACCTCCCTTGTTTTGAATTGTCAGCCATTTTGATAGGCATTTTTCCTTCAAGTTTATGGGGAATATAATGTAAACGATGATAAACTAATCCGATGTATAAAAATAACTTATTCATTATGCTCATTTGGCTTAGTATGTTGAAGAAAAAGTGGTTGTCACATGCAAATTCTCTTGGTATTTCTCAATTATCACATATTTGGAAATTAATCTTATAAGGACTTACCAGTTTTGCCTATCAAAATGGCCAACAGTTAAGAACAAGGGAGGTAAATATAGTAGACGTGGGAACTATGTATATGCCAATCAGAACTAAAACTTTGTCTATTTGCCCATCCGACCAGTAACATATCCCAATCTACTAACCATGTCTTGCAAATAAGTTTCATAGAGGATGATCTGAGGATATAAATGAGAGGTTTGGAGACTGGTACCATTCAAGGCTCTTACTGGTTGGTCTTGAGACCAGTCTAGATACCAGAATTCTGGTGGCATATTTTATGAAAAAATGGGTCTTCGTACAATAGTGAGCAGTTTTTTTTTATTATAACACAGGGTTTTATAAATTATTTTCAAAGACACTTGTCCGGACTAATGGAAATGTAAAATTTGGCTTGTACGAAATAGGAAGCTAATTGTAGTAACAAATAAACATACACAATGATAACTCCACAATCTAAAATTAATACTCACATGCATGTGTTTGTGGGATTCTTAGGTTTGACATACAACTGAACAATTGCTGATGTTGGTAAGATTTAAAAACAGACTTGTCCGGGACTAACTTCAACTCAACTGTTGGTAGCCCAATTCAGATTAGACTAGTCCGGGACGTCGGGCTAGTAGATTTCTAGAGCCCTGACATCTGAGTCATAGCAATTACCATGAAGTGACCGAGACTTACCTAAAATTTGGTGCAGATGCTAAATCAAGAGCCATACAGGCAAGGTTTGTTGCTGCATAGGAGAGTAGAAAAAATACCGATGTAGCCGGAGCAATAGCATTCAGTGAGCCAGCCAATAACACAATCTGAAATAATATAACATCTTGAAATTATCCTGTAGCATAAACCCATTGTTTCTTGCCACAAACAACAGGATCTCCAGCAGCTTCTGACATAAAATTAGGACGCTGTAAGATTTCCAACATTTTCTTTAATGACGTCAGAAAACATCACATGTGATGCGCCATGTACTGACAGTAAGCAATTTTTGCCCCATATGGCAATATGAAAACGAAGTGACCATATGGAGTAAATATTGTTTCCTGCATGCAAATAGTGTCATTACATGTTGCAGCATCCCATAGCAGCGCTCACATAGTCTGTTAAAAGTAGTTGCTTTTCTTGAAATGATGTTACTTACATAGCAGCGCTCAAATATGGCTAACTTTAGCCATAATACTAAATTATACGTTGCTAGGGCATCACTCTCTGAACATGTCAACTATGTATAACTTTAATACAGTCTATTTGCATGAACTCGACGAAAATATTCAAATATCCTCTGAATTATCGCATCTTTGATAGGAGCGCCATTAAAATCGGTGTTTTAATAATCATGTTTATACTGTTAACATATGTATAGTGTTTGTAAATAAACAACAAACATGAGATTCATTTCAATGACATTAATCATTTTCATTATTTTCCGACATAACTCAACCTCCTTGGTTAGCACAGCCATAGAATTGATTGATACATATTAAATCTAATGATCTTATGTCATTCATAATTTTATAAATAAATTACCGGTATGCAACCAATAGTCATTCATGCTTTCTGGTGCGAAAATCGCCAGACAGGTTGAAATTACGACAACACTGTATCTGAGTTTTTGTGACTGATTGAAATCAATTAATGGACCAAAATAAAGGTCCGAATTATCGCATTTTCTGACTTATTGCATTATTCGAGGAATCACACATTTTTAATATGTATAAAGAGTAAATGTTGATGAGATGTTCGAATTTCCCCATGATTTCCAGACTTTGCATTCGGAAGTATTGCAAATAGACTGTACCATTAAAAAAAGGTAAGAACAAATAAGTCAGAGGTTCAAACCACTGACAACTCCAGGCTGAACATTTCGACACTGTTTTATCTACACCTGAACTCCTTCTTTAATACCGTCTTCCGTGGCCGAGTGATTAAGGCATCCGCCTTGGGAGTGGGAGGTCGAAGGTATGAATTCCGGTAGGGGTCCGTTCTGATATGGCCGGTTGGTGAGCCGCCAGCTAGTTAAATAATGGTTACCATGTGCCTACCTGCCTGACATTAAAGGATAGGAATCGGGAAGTAAATGTGCTCAGAAAGTAGATGTCTCATCAGTCAGGAATGGCTGGCTCTTAAAGTAGGGGTGACACTAATAAATAAAGACTTTACACTATATTCTCAGTTGACATACCTGCACCAGGAAATAGGTGATCAGAACTGCCATGTATGGATTACCTCCCCTTGTAGTTTTTGTGGCAGGATTCAATATAAACCCTAAAATAGAGACATACATACTGTACACCCTGATATATGTATCCCCTTCAGAATGTGCAGTACCCCCTGGCATTTATGTGGGTATACCATACAAATACAGGACAGTAGATCAAAGTGACAATCACCAATTAATACAAAATTTGTCACATAAAAAAGCTCTGTGTACCAGATATACATGTATAATGCTCTGTGTACCAGATATACATGTATAATGCTCTTTATAATACTGCAAAGAAAAATCCAGTAATTTCATTGGTTAAAGGCTCGCGTATAGGATTCTATATACACGGCGCTGACAGGGTATATGACGTTTTTCCCTTCATGCGCCTCGTGACAATTTTTGCTGACAGCTCGACTCGAAAACTTTTATCTCTTGATATCCGCAAGTTACTAGAAATTGACAATTGATATTTACACATGATTCAATAAATATTGAACAGAGTACATGTGTGCTAGTATAAATATTCAAAACGATAGATTTTTTAAGGTTTGAGCCAAATTCAGTTCGATAAAGTCCATGAGATCAGACGCTTGAAAATAAAAATTAGAGTGCAAGCGCGCGCTTAACCATGTGTATTGAGGTACCTTACGGGGTAATGCAATTAATTTTCAGGCATTATAACGTGTGAGTGAAATAAAAGAAATTTGATCTACAACAAGTAATTCCCGATATATTTTTAAAGGAATACGTTTTAATAACTGATATTTTACAAAACTAAAACACTCTAAACAATTTTATGAACCCAAAACACCAAAAATACACAGATCTAATTATTAGATCTAGAGAGCTAGGCATCGAAACATTGCTTGTTTAACTAAATTCGTATGAAAACACGGAATTGCAGTATTATAAATTCGTTATACAGGTTGCTGACAGGGTATATGGTGGAATATAACCAGTCTGCGATTCATATAACCCTCGGCTAACGCCTCGGGTTATATGGCACACAAACTGGTTATATTCCCCCATATACCCTGTCAAGAACCTGTATAACTAATAGTGTACCAGATATACATGTATAATGCTCTGTGTACCAGATATACATGTATAATGCTCTGTATACCAGATATACATGTATAATGCTCTGTGTACCAGATATACATGTATAATGCTCTGTGTACCAGATATACATGTATATTGCTCTGTATACCAGATATACATGTATAATGCTCTGTGTACCAGATATACATGTATAATGCTCTGTGTACCAGATATACATGTATAATGCTGTGTACCAGATATACATGTATATTGCTTTGTTTAAATACAGTCAGATCTCGTTCATTGGAATTCATTGGGTTTGAAATTTTACTTCGAATAACACACCGTTCTGATAAGCACATTTCAATTTGTTGTGCATAAGAAGATACATCGGGACCTAATACTTATTTCGGATGATACTTACTTCGGGACCTGATATTTATTTCGGATGATACTTACATCGGGACCTGATGTTTATTTCGGATGATACTTACAACGGGACCTGATATTTATTTCAGATGATACTGAGTATTCTGATAGAAGGTTGTCGAATAAACGAGGTCTGACTGTATAACCTCTTTGTAACACTGTCGAAGCTAGAATCCATTTCTTGTACTTGGTTAAAGTCATATTTTAGTAACGATTCAATGAATGTTGAAAACAACATATTTTTTTCAGCCTTGCAAGGCCCCTAGAGTGTTTTCTATCATTTGACTAAATGAACTAATGTATGGCATTAAATTGGTGCAAAATTCCATGGTTTTTGAAGTTTTTATATTGGCAAGGTCGGGAACTGGTGATTATCACTTCAGCCAATATGAAACCACAATGTGTTTAGGCCACCAAAGTACGTTCGGAATACAGATTTAATTCAGATTGCATCCTAACTGCAACTTATAGATTTTTAACAATGGACAGACAATTGACTACAGGCAGAAGACAGACATCTAAATAATCACAATAGCTCACCTTGAGCACTTTACATCAGAAAAGCTAACACAATGTATACTTACAAAATAACTGATCGTTTGCTAAAGCTTCAAGAATTCTGGAAGCACCAATAAGATTGCCGAGAGCAGCTGACAATGTTGTAGCAAATATACCAATCAGCACAAAGGGTGGCCATAGGTTGATGTCTTGTAAGAATATATAATTGTTTATCAACAAGTTTCTGAAAAAAAAACCACATGGTTATTTTGAATTGATATTGATCTGAAAAATCCTGTTTATAATAAGTAAAAAACTTTAGCGACTTGCATGAAGACGGGCCAAGAAAAACAAATTTTTGACAGCTGTTTTTTCTAGAATGAAACTGTCATATTTCCTGTGTATGAAACAGAATCACTCAAAATGGACCATACTTCAGTCTCATATTCAAGCTCAGATCCTTAATTCTGTTAATAAGTCTTGAAGACCTATTTATGTCTTCCTTCTGTCTGTCTAATACTTACTGCTTATAATGTACGTTGTCTTGAAATGACACAAGTTTTCTTTGTGTCATAACCTACTTTGTACCAATGCCTATTGTTAAAGACCATATAAAATAACCTGGTTTGAGAGACCACTTATTGTTAAATACCATATAAAATAACCTGGTTTGAGAGACCACCTATTGTTAAATACCATATAAAATAACCTGGTTTGAGAGACCACTTATTGTTAAATACCATATAAAATAACCTGGTTTGAGAGACCACTTATTGTTAAATACCATATAAAATAACCTGGTTTGAGAGACCACTTATTGTTAAAGACCATATGAAATAACCTGGTTTGAGAGACCACCTATTGTTAAATACCATATAAAATAACCTGGTTTGAGAGACCACCTATTGTTAAATACCATATAAAATAACCTGGTTTGAGAGACCACCTATTGTTAAAGACCATATAAAATAACCTGGTTTGAGAGACCACCTTTTGTTAAATACCATATAAAATAACCTGGTTTGAGAGACCACCTTTTGTTAAAGACCATATAAAATAACCTGGTTTGAGAGACCACTTATTGTTAAATACCATATAAAATAACCTGGTTTGAGAGACCACCTTTTGTTAAAGACCATATAAAATAACCTGGTTTGAGAGACCACCTATTATTAAATACCATATAAAATAACCTGGTTTGAGAGACCACCTATTATTAAATACCATATAAAATAACCTGGTTTGACAGACCACCTATTATTAAATACCATATAAAATAACCTGGTTTGAGAGACCACCTATTATTAAATACCATATAAAATAACCTGGTTTGAGAGACCACCTATTATTAAATACCATATAAAATAACCTGGTTTGACAGACCACCTATTATTAAATACCATATAAAATAACCTGGTTTGAGAGACCACCTATTATTAAATACCATATAAAATAACCTGGTTTGAGAGACCACTTATTGTTAAATACCATATGAAATAACCTGGTTTGACAGACCACCTATTATTAAATACCATATAAAATAACCTGGTTTGACAGACCACTTATTGTTAAATACCATATGAAATAACCTGGTTTGAGAGACCATCTGTCGGTAAAGACCAAAAAAACTGACATATTTTATCAGATCATTTGTTGTAGACCATATGAAATTACTTATTTGGAGAGACCATCTATTGTATTTTATTTTAGGCATTGTACATCAATTAAATACTTTCAAACCAACAGGAAACCGATCATCAAACGTAATAATTCTAAGAACTTGAGTCATATATAGTTGTCCATAAAAGCGGTTAAAACTGGTACAATCAAGTCATACTTCACTTCATGGTAAAACCACACAATCATTGAAGGTACGAAGAGATTAGTCATATGATAACACTTTACTTTTATCACAAGGCTAAAATTGTTAACCGCATGAATTCATAATTATCTCATTATACATAATCATGATAAACAATATTTCATGACGTGGTCTTACTTTCATTTAACCCAAAAACATTGTAACCTTTCATCTTAAATTCTTCATGTTTCTATGATATGGATGTAGAACACAAGCTGACACATGAATATTATTATAATTATACTACCCTATATGCCATTAACCTTAAGTCAGCAAAATATTGCTCCAATTATTGCACTTAAAACTAAACTCCATTTATCTATGCAGTATTTGAAGATAAATGACCCTAATTCAATATTTTCAATAACATCTGACATGACAAATCAAGCACTAGTTTGAAGGGTTAATAATTAATTAAATATCATTTAAACAATCAATAAATATTTTTTGCATTAAGATCAGTTATTACTATTTAATTCAATTGTTTTGTTTTTTATTTTTGTTGTAACATTTAATATGGAATTGCAATCCCCACCAAGTTAAAAAACAAATTTGATCACCATCCTTTAAACAAAATTGTAACGCCATTACCCTTACCATTATGTAATTATGTTATTTTATGTTCACATCTTATTATATTTGTAATCTGTGAAAATGTAAAATAAAGGTATTGTTCTGTTCTGTTCAGCAGATTAATATTTCATACACGCTTGCGTACTTGTATGGGTATTAGATGTACAAAAACACACTCCACTCGAAATAATCAAGTTTACAGCCATCAAAATCAATTTACTATGTGCCCGATATAAATTCACTATTCTACAATGCAGTGATCATTTTAAACATATTCTTACCATGTATATTATATTATATCAAATTGCTCAATCATATTTCTCCTAACTTAAATATTTGCCTTCTGCCAAATGGCAACGAATTAGACTACAGTTTACTGTAAACCTAGAAATGTTTGTGACAACAATATTTTGCAGTTTTCCATTAATAGAATATTTCACGACTATAAATGTTCGTGTTTCTAATGACTCCGCGAAAATCACTCATATTAAATAGCAAAATATTTTTATAATCAATAGTAGTGATGATTTCGCGACTACTTAAGTTATCGAAATGACAATCCTTGCGAATTTCGCTAACTTAAAACATGCAAAATAATTTCTAGGTTTACAGTATATGAAAGTATTACAAAATGTAGTATATGTATCTGAAGAACAAAATTGGAGGACTCAATATGGTGCAAAATAAACTAGTTGTGTCCATAGGACACAAATGCCATCACTATGGGCTTTTCAGTAGAAGGCAAATAATTTGTTTGTAAAGGTTGAATAATTTTGAAGCAATATGAATTGAATACATCAATCCTTTCAAGAGTTATTATTTGGAAACCAATTTGTTAAGTAAACAAAGGGCCATAACTCCTACAAAAAGTGGCGAATGATGAATTAAATCTACCTCAACCAGTATAATATTATCCTAAGCTTATATGCATCAATTCATCTTTTTGAGAGTTATTGATTGGAAACTAATTTTGTATGTCGAAAAAGGGCCAAAAATTGGTGAATTGTAACCGATATCAAACTTGACCTGTATTTTTTTATCCTATATGTATGCACCCAATATGAATTAAATCCACCCACACTTTCAAGAGAAAACCAATTTTGCTCAGATGGACGGCAGACAGACGGACAGGGGTAACACTTTATGCCCTTCGCTATTCTTCCAATGGTGGGGGCATCAAATAACAGCGGGCCTTGGAAGCCTGGTATTTGAGACTTGGATATGTGAATCAGCCTTCAAGCAATAATCACCTCTATAATTCTTGACAAATATCAATGATTACATTTATACTGGCCTTAATAGCAAGTTACCGTACCTTTCACAAGATCCACCTATAAGAATCACCTCTACTAAGTATGTACAGAATGTAAAAAAGACAGCTGCCAATGTTCCCCGAGGTATGGACTTACTGGGATCTTTCAATTCTCCTGAAAATATACATTCAAATATACAACAAATATGTCTCATCTTATGTGCTTTCCAGATTTTTAACTGAATATTATCCAAAAATGTAACTTTTGTATAAGTTTCTGAAACACAGCTCTCAGTTGGAAGATTTTCATTTAGAAGACACTAAAAACATGACGACAGTTCAAGGGAGCAGGAGAGAAAACATCAACACAACTATGTCATTGAAATATCTATGTCCATGAAGTTTCTGCCAGAATTCCTGATAATACAAGACATTGTAGAAGACAATTCTCGTAGCAACAAGGAGAAACATCTCAAAGATGCTAAGAAAGTGCGGAAACATGCTAGCTAAAACACTCCTTAAGAAAAAATGGATTTATTAAGGTTTGAAAACAGATGCGTGAAATCGAGTGATCATGGAGATGCTATAAGGGCATGAAATCAAGTGATCATGGAGATGCAATTAGGGTGTTAAATCATGTGATCATGGAGTAAAGGGTTAAAAGGCAAGACCATTTACGAAGCATTTAAGAACCTCAATAAATTTTGACATGGTAATTGCTTTTATTTACCTCCAAAGAATTTATACTGGCATTTAGATATATGAACACTTACCCGACATATTTGCACCATTCATGATTCCTGTTACACTACTGAATACAATAGCAAACACTGTGGCAAAGGTCATCACACTACACTTTCCTCCTCTAGACTTTGGTTCCGTACATGTGCTGTAATCCCGCTCGTAACCATCTACAATGTTAAACAAGAGTGGCAAACTGTCACAAAAGTCAGAGCTCAGAGTTACAACAAGACAAATTTTAGGTAATTTCTATAATCAAAGGGCAATAACTCCTGAGTGACTAGGGTGTATAAAAATTGAATGTTATTGGTCTGGTACATATAATAACTATTTTACCCTCTAGCTAGCCCCGCATACAAGTCTCTGTACCCCGACTTTTACATGCATCTTCGTAACAGAGCCACACTCAAGCCTATTGGAATCACGTGGGATTTTGCCGCATGATTTTAACGGCACTCTTCTGGCGTCTTTATTATGGACCGAACAGACTTATGAGGGTACGGAAAAACTGTAGCAATCTTTCATGAGTAGAAACAAACAAAAATCGAACTTTCAGCGCATCTGAGTGCCTTATAATCACTTTGACAAGAAGACAGGAATCACCACACTTTACATTCTACATGATTAGACCTCTGTATTTCATGCAGGTAAAATAAATATTTTGTAAATATATATAAAAGTAGGGTTAGTAGGGCTCTTTCAAGAAAAGTAGGGAGCAAGTAAAAAGTAGGGAAAAGTAGAAAACGTAGGAAAAGTAGGGGCCACTTTACAGCCTGAACATAACTTACAGCCTGCATTGTCTCTAAATGTATCAGCATTCCACCCCGTGTAGTTAAATTTAATTGTAACATTTGTGTCATTATGGTTACGATGAACTAGATGATTCTCTTTTGGTACCTCCACTTGTATTGTATGATTGGTGGCCACTATACTCACAAATACTGACAAAAGGCAAATAATTGAGATCTGAAAATAATCAAACAAAAGCTAGCATAATTTTTCTAAATCCTGAAAACATTAGTTGAATTTTTTTATTTATTTTGCACCTTTTCTAGAATCTTGCTGTACCCTTAATTTTATAGCGGACAGCCCTGAACAATAAATACGGATCATCTTACCATAGGAATAGAGTAATACTGACTGAATGCACTAATGAAACACAACGGCCATGATGATCTAATATCACTTACCTGAACACTCGTACATCACTACCTGGTGGTTAAGTAGCCATCTTTGGTAAAAAGTCCACTACAGGTATTTATCTTTTATGTTACATGATATAAAAGTCTTGCCATTCTGAGTACAACATTTTACATACAGTGTTTTTCTCCAGTTTTAAATCTTAGGTTCTTGTGTAAACTTGCCAGAGAACTCATAAATATGTTGCAAAACTGATGAAATCAGGTAAATTGAAAACAAAACTGTTACCCAAAGCAACGCGCAAACAACAATTCAGTACGGAGATTTGTAAAGATTTACACATTAGAATTGTCATCAAAGTAAATATTCATCCCCAACCAACCCAATATGGTATTTTATTGGAATTAAATTATTTTCCCTGATTTTTTCTAGTCCTGTCAGAAAAAGAGCTGCAAGTTTCTGTCTATACATGTATATAAACTTGTTAAAACATCTGAACTTAGACATGACTTATTTTAATAATTTGTGTTTTGTTCTTGACAGGAAACAAGTACATTGTATTGTGAAGTACATAATCTTAACTAATCCCTTTACTTAGTACTTCCTTACCATTAATGCTAAGTGTGGCATTTGAAACATTTTAGTTATTCTTTATGATATAGCGTGATACATATCATATCGTGGGAGGTGTATCATACGTATCGCGTTACATACGTATCGTCACACCAGTTCTACATTACGAGATTTCTCTACACATACAATATTAGTTATGGAATGCGTGTATTATCAATAACATCAAAAAGATTTTCATACTCACGCCTAGAATAATTGTAAGTGTTTTAGCAAACATTGATCCACCAACCATGCATACAACAAGGCACACAGCTAATACAACTGATGCATACAGATATTTCCACCAGCTACCTTTCACTGGCAATCCATCACCATCACTCACAAAATAACCTGAAAATAAAACACGATTGACCGAATACTGTTACACCAAAATTGCCATTCATTGATATACCTTATACAAACTTATCAAAATAATAGACTGGCATCTCAATAAAACCAAATGTTTAACAGTCATGTTACATGTAGTACTCATTGTTCAATTAAATACAATTTAAACATGTATATTTTCAACTGCAATGGTCTTTTTTTTCAACACTTTCATAAAAATACAGGTATATTATCATTGAACAAAGCTATGCAGGGAGCAGGAATTATAGTTTGAGAAATGACATCCATCTCCAAAATGATCTCAATAAATCAATGAATGTACATTCTATAGATAGTTCCCACGTGTACAATATTAACCTCCCTTGTTTTTAATCATCAGCCATTTTGATAGGCAAAACTGATAAGCCCTTATCGGAGTAATTTCCAAGTACCGGTATGTGATAATTAAGAAAAAAATACCTAGAGAAATTGCATGTGACAACCACTTTTTCTTCAACGCACTGAGCTAACTGCCCACATGAACAAAATGAATAAGTTATTTTTTATATGTGAATTGTTTTTTTAATCATTTACAATATACTCCCTATAAACTTTAAGGAAATTTGCCTATCAATATGGCTGACAATTCAGAACAACATTTTAAATATGGGAACAATGTATATACCTCCCATGCCGAAGTTCTCCATGATTCCCTCGGTAAAGCCAGTGACATAAAGGGCACAAGCCAGCACATTGGCTACGTAGAACAGAAAGCCGATGCTTCCACCAAACTCGGGACCTAAAGCTCTACTGATCATATCTAGCGTACTGTTAAAGACAAGTGATTCTTAACACGACAGAAAGCCATCTAATTTCAACACGTCCAAAGTAGGTCAGTGTTGTCAATAAGTTTTGGTTCAACCGACCCAAACAGAAAAGTAACCAGGAAGTATGGGGATAAAAAAATGCAATCTTTGCAAATCTGAATCAAACCAAATGCCGTTTGCACCAGCAATTTCGACGTTGGGCATGTTCCTATTCACAACACATTTTAATACAATTAATAATCACAGATTATATTTTGACGACATGCATAAGATGAATTCTTAAACTTACGTAAGTTCCATCTGAGATTAATTCTAAACACGTTTATTAAGTCTGTACTGATCTTCTTTCTAAAATTATTGCAAGGACTTGTTGGGTGAATGAAGTTCACTTTCAGCAGGCAGAATTTCTTGCTGACTAATCAGAATGGACAACTAATGTCCACTGTTATACTAGCACACTGGGATATATGCAATTTGAACTGATCAATATACTATAACGTAATGAATATGCATAAAGGATACAATAAGCTCCGCCCCCTTCTACAGCACCATTGGTGGATATTGCACATATACTGAACACTGTAAGTACCAATATAGCGTAAGCTAACAGCAACATTACAACAGTCTGTATAATACCAGCTTGTCCGACAGCAAACCCTGTAAAAACCACAGTAACATTACAGTAATATTATGCTCATTATTTTGTTCCTTTGTTTACCTATAAACAAAATATATGTCCTATAGTTAAAACTTCAATACACACGCATTAACAAAGAATGAACTCATAATGTATTGATCCGTATTTGTTGAAGAAAGATGTTTGTACATCATAAATAACTTTTACAAGTTTGTCTGTTGTAGCCAATGTAACAAAAATACTGGATGAAGCCAATTCTGAACAAGAAATAGAAAACGATGCCCGCTAAAGGCAAAAACAATGTTTTTGGAGAACAGAATTTTTGGCAATTTTAAGGTAGAGTGAGAGTAAATAACAGTTTTTTTACCTTTGGCCTGAGCTTTAATATTTAGTATGAAAACTACAATTTTACGCACATGTTTATTTTATAGTACTTCCTGCACAACACACTCATATTATTACTTTAATACTATATTCCTGACTTCGAACTCAAAAGCAAGGACCTTTCACATCCATATACACATGTGTAGTCAACTTCCGGCCAGATGCATCATTAGTTCTCCAATAGAAAATTTAATGAACACATAAATTGCTAAATATTCCACAAGGTGTACAAATCAAACAACTAAACATCAGAAACGCAATAATTTTCATTACCTGTTCTTAAGAACAAAAATGTACTAAACATGGACAATGCTATAGGACAGAAGACTCCAGCGAATGTTCCCAGTGTTCTCCGGGAATCCATCATGGAATCCTGCCGTATTCTAATACTACGTCCCATTCCTCGAGGAAGTCTCCATATCATAGGCGAATGAATCAACGGGACGTCGTCATGGAGATCGTCGCCACTACCATCACTTGAACTTGCACTGGGTTGCTCTTCAAAACTTCCATATGTTCCATAATTGCTATTATCTCTGTTACTCAAATTCTCAGTTGCCATATTGGCACGCGAACTATTTTGTATCATGAACAAAGTATAATTCCTCAGAAGCCACACTGAATCATATCACCACAATTATATCCAATTAAAAATCAGGAAGTTGACATCACCACCAACTATTGGTTCAGCTCTAAAATAAAGACAAAAATGTAATCTTAAATTAAACTGATAACATAATCAGTACATAATAATTACAGCAACAGTAACAAGCTGTCCCTAGTTCTGTCATGCCAGGCCAACCTCAAACTATCATTTGTTTCCTGCCTTGTGGCCAATCATTAATAAAATGTTTAGTATAAACTCATTTATTTCCCCTACGAAATTCCTTTTTACACATAATTCTAAATCACGATCTATTAGCAATTCTAAATCACGATCTATTAGCAATTCTAACTCACTATCTATTAGCAATTCTTAACCACAATCTATTAGCAATTCTAAATCACGATCTATTAGAAATTCTAAATCACGATCTATTAGAATTTCTAAATCACGATCTATTAGAAATTCTAAATCACGATCTATTAGAAATTCTAAATCACGATCTATAAGCATATAAAATCACAATTATGATTATATAAAATCGACATAAGTTTTGTAATGAAACAATATTAAAAGTATCATTATCGACCAATGTCAATGAAAATTCACATTCTCTATGAACTACATATACAGTAAAACCTCAATAATAAGACCACCCTTGGAAAAAATATAAAAATATACATTTTTTCCCAATCAGAAGCACCCTACAAAAAATCGTCAACCGGAGCAACCTGGTATATTACAGGGGAGCCGTGAAATAAACATTGAAAAGTCTGTTCTTTTAACTATCAAATTCCCACAATTGGAGTGGAAGAGATTAAATTTCTTCCTAAATTGGCAAATTTTACGACACAAATTTTCCCAATTTTAGGGTATTTTCCCCAAATGGACAGAAAAAGGCCGGACAGTCATGTAACTGCGAATTCGTCAATTTGTTTCATTGAAAGCAGAAGGAAAATAATATGAATTACTTCATGAAGAGTTTCCCACGTTTGTTTGACGACCAGTATATTATTAATACCAGTTTCAGCCAGCTACTGAATTATTAATTACCCTATTCAAAATAATGCAACAACACACTATATGGGAACTCATATATTGTTCAGGGTCATTAACCACAATTTGTCATTTTTTCAAATTGATTAATTGCATGTAGTATTTACATTTAAAACAAATGTTTAACTAGTGAGTTATCGCAAAATCTGCATGTTCCAGATGGTTTTTCTTCCCTTAGCTGCTCTCGTTTTGATATAAATTTGTGAATACTTGATAAAAATATGACCGTTTTCCATAAAACCAACAAAATACATTGAATATAAAGTGCCATGATTTAGCAATGTTACATAAAGTAGGGATTTTACTGATGGAGAAAACTTGAGTCCCTGACTCCCTTTTCTTTTTAGGGACTCCTATTTTCAACTTACTGTGCATTCATGGGACCCCTAAAAACATTTTGTCAAGTATAAACTGCATATCTGGGACCCTACAAATTTACTAAGGACCCACAAACACAAGGGTCCAAGGACCCCTAGCTGAAAAATCCTAGGGAAAACCCTGTATAAAGTAAATACCAGTGTTTGTTACACCACCTGTCACTGATGTTAATATTCACATTCTATAGGGGGCGGAAGTTCACATCAGGGGTTTCCATTTCACCTTGGAGTTGACCCTTTGACCCCTGGAATTTCCAGCCACATTTTGACCCTAAAGATTCTGGCTGAAGAGTCAATTTTTATCTAAATTGTAGGTATTTTCTATATACTGTAAATGGTAAATCGGGTCAAAAATTATCAAAATCAGCCTTGAGATTCAGCCCCTAGTGGAACCCATGTCACACAGATTTTTCTTAATTCATATTCACAGTGGTTTTAGTGGGTTTGGCAAAGTCCTTTTTTACCATAGTTTGAGAAATGCAGCAGTTATAATATCCAAACCCTTCGTTTGTTGTACTGATTTTAACCTATTTAAATCTTATTAAGTTACCGGATTTTACTGTACAAATTCTTTTTTACTGGCAAAAAGAAATACTCCTGGCTATGTCACTCATGGTAAGTGAGTTTAAATATAACCCAAGCAACTGATTAAAGTTAGCCAAGAGTTCAATGTCCAGTGCATAATAAAGTGAATGAAGTCCTCCAAGTACATCATGTCATCAAAGTTATCCACTTACACGATGTCATGTACACAAACATGCAGAACACATGATAGGATGTAATTATATCTGGATGTACTAAATATGTACTGGTTGAAATAATGAAGTACATAAATGTAAGGTCAAACATTGTTATAAGCAAATATTATTGACAACCAACCAAACGGTTCACAGAGGGGCCACATAGGCCAGTGTTCTACAGATGTGGCATATAGGCTCGTGTTCTACAGATGAGGCATATAGGCCAGGGTTCTACAGATGTGGCATACAGGCCCAGTTTCAACAGATGTGGCATATAGGCCCCGTGTTCTACAGATGAGGCATATAGGCCAGGGTTCTACAGATGTGGCATACAGGCCCAGTTTCAACAGATATGGCATATAGGCCCCGTGTTCTACAGATGTGGCATATAGGCCCGGGTTCTACAGATGGGGCACACAGGCCGGGTTTCAACAGATGTGGCATATAGGCTTGTGTTCTACAGATGTGGCATATAGGCTTGTGTTCTACAGATGTGGCATATAGGCTTGTGTTCTACAGATGTGGCAGATAGGTCCAGGTTCTACAGATAGGGTCACACAGGCCCGGGTTCTACAGATAGGTCACACAGGCCGGGTTCTACAGATAGGTCACACAGGCCTGGGTTCTACAGATAGGTCACACAGGCCCAGGTTCTACAGATAGGTCACACAGGTCCAGGTTCTACAGATAGCTCACACAGGTCTTGGTTCTACAAATAGGTCACACAGGTCCATGTTCTACAGATAGGGTCACACAGGTTCGGGTTCTACAGATAGGGTCACACAGGCCCAGTTTCTACAGATAGGTCACACAGGTTCGGGTTCTACAGATAGGTCACACAGGTCCGGGTACTATAGATGAGGCACATAGACCTGGGTTCTACAGATTAGATCTGATTTCTAAAGATGGGGCATAATTATAGACCCAGGTCATATAGGCCCAGGTTCCCGAAACCCTAATCTGGAGTCCTTAACTCTTACTCTAGGGACCCCTATCCAACTTTCCACCATTTTTGTTGAAATTACACAGAAGGTAATTGTTAAAGGAAAGCCATATACATAAGACAATTCCTCCCTCACAGACTTCAGGGAAACAACAGTCTACAGAATATTAGGGACAGAGGTGGAGAAAGAGTAAACATGTAAACCTATTTTTTCAGAAACCTTTCTCAGGATTTGCAATTGAGTACCCTGATAGGATAGCAAGTACATTGTACAAGCAATATTAGGCAGCTGTGTCGCCAACAATGGTGTTAAACATAAACTAAACAAGAGGCATTCTCCTTAAACACATACGACAGACATTTGCATACATAAAATTACCAACCAGCTCGTTGTTTAAAAGCAGCTAATAAATAAGTCATACATGTAGTATCAACCATGCCATTGATTTACAATATGCCATATATATGCCATACAGCTACTCACCCTTTTGTCAAAAAACAAGAAGACCAATGAAATCACGAACAAAATTTATAATGGATATGTCCATATATTATACCTGCATAATGTTTAAAGACACTCGATATTCAACAAGACTGAAATAAATATTTCACGAAGACCCATACTTCCTTGTTGTACTGCATGTTTTATGTAATTTATGCTAGAAAAAACAGTTTTTTAAAGATTTTGATAAGGTATGACATTCTTCTGACAAAAATCATTTGTATTTCACTGACTTAGACAAAATTTGCAACATACAACACGCTTATTACCTAACTCATTCTAAATAATGCCATATCGCTTTAAAGAGGATTTTCAATGAAATTTCAAAAAAAATAGCATCCATAGATGACAATGTTTACTGAAACTTTGCAAAACTTATACTAAATAATGTGTTAAATTACCTGATATTTAGATCATTAGGCATCAACAATATCTCAATTTGGGACTTACTTTTATCTGATACCAGAGTCATTGGCATGAAACAGGATTTTATATTTAACTACAACTGACACATCATCAATGCAAATTAAACTCAAGTTCACCTAAATGTTTTTTTTAAAGGTATACATGACAGGCATAAAAATGTTCAAACATCCCTACTTAGTGTTATTTCAAGAATTTGAAAAGGGCAGGGTGCTGGCAAAAAAAGGGCACTTCGGTCGTTGCAAATTCGTTCCAAAGGGACAAAATCATAGTTAAAATGTGAATGTTCCACATATTTGAGTAAATGTTATTGGACTATATTGTGTGTATATGATGTGTGTCGATGACTCCCTATATTCACAAACTATGAGCAGAGTAATAGCATTTGCTATTGTGACAAAGGCTGGAAGTGGGGGCGTCTCTGGTTTATGAAAACATTTCTTGTTTAATTCTAAATTAATTGCATGGACATTAGCAGCACCATACATGTACATAAAAGTTAAAGTTCATAAATAACATTTTGTTGTTAAAAAATATATAAATTATATTCCCTAGACCAGCCCTATACACTAAATATTGATGTCACAAATTAATTCAGTAAACTTTCATAGTACCAAACGGTACAAACGTTCTGGGGACGAACACAAAGTGACAAATATTACATGGCTTTGTTTCAAACTTGATAATAGAAGAAACATATGATTTTGTTTAAAAGTTAAGGCATATTTACACAATTGACATTGATAGTCAAAAGCTGTAAGCAACTGCCTTGTGGATTTACCATCGAAATTCTCACGAAAACGGAACGGCACATGACGGAGCGGCCGCCATCTTGAATTTTTGTTTACATGTGAGAGGAAATGAAAGTGGTCTAATATTGTATATATTCCGGGTGATTTCGTACAAAAATGGACCAGAATGTTTTAAAATACTGATATGCTTATAAATACACCAAAGAATCCAGCGAACTCGCCTCAGAAAAGTAAAAAAGCCGTCAACAAAAATTTTCAATTTCTCGTCAAAAGCCCTCGTCTTCTGCAGTTATTAATTTTTTTCTAATTAGCAAATAGTAATTGTTAAATTCGTTCCGCATTACCACTGTCGATTAAATCAAACAAGGCAATCGCTTAAAAACTCGCTAATCATTCACGCCTGTTTACATGTACAACGGTTTAACCATACGGACCGCATGCGTAATTATATGCAGTGTAGACGATTGTCGGTGTGTTGTAAACAAAGGCACATGCTGTGACACTCGGGGGCATTTTACAGGATGTAGATTACACAGTTGACAGATTATTGCAAATAGGGCATTAGGGACGCTAATTAGGGCAGCGGGGCAGAGCCAAAAAAGGGCAGGGCGCGGCGCCCCGCTATCACGCTATAGAAATAACACTACTACTATTCTGACCAGCTTGGTTTTATGAAAATTTATCACAAACCACTCAATTTTGAAAACTTATGGTATAATGAACTGAACCTAACTCAAGCTTTTATTGTTATTCAATAAATTTTGATAATATATAAGTATAGCAGCCTAGCTAGGATGAAATATACTAATGTTAACACAATGATAAATTTGAAAGGTATTATGACGCCAGTGATCAATAGTTTTCTGAGTAAGCACCAGTATATAAACAACATCCTAGCCTAGGTGAAATTTCTTGACTAGGGTCGGGGTGTACACAAAATATTAATAATTTATAAATATTCTTCATATTATCATACAATCACAATACATCATTTACATATTGTAAGCAAATACAGACATACTTCCAGTTTTTTTTGTGGTTAATATTACTGCCGAATATCGGCTGTTACCCCTTGCCAAAATGCGTATTTTCCCCCAATTCTTGGTTCATTTCCCCCCTCTGAGGAAATCTCTTTTTATTAAAAATTAAAACTGACTTAAGTTTAATTCGTTTTTTTTATGGTATTTTGATTTGAGACTTGATTTTTATGTATTAAACCTTTAATAAAAGACCACTGTCTATATCGATGCCAGGTAAATTGCAGTGATCTCCTCTTACGAATCTCATGAATATTAATTAATCGCAGAAAATGACCCAAGAGCTGGTACCTTTTATTTCACTCTTAAAACCTCCTGAAACAGTGCTAATATGGAACCAGATGCAAAGCAATCATGTATGTAGGCCTATTAGTATTATAAGGAAATATTTATATGGACCAGAATTGGGGAACTTTTCATAAAGTGCATTTTTAATGGCTGTCAAGCCATGGGTGGGTGTATAAAAATAGCATAACTTGATTTTGGAATGAGATATTTCAATAATTCGTTCAATTTTAAACATAGAAGGGATAGTTCTTAATAGAAATAAGTTTTGTTACTGCCTTGAATCTTTGCTCTTCCATCACCTCCTACCACATATAAAAACACCAGCAAGAGCTGAACTATTTGTTTGTCTTATTTTCCCAATTTTGGGATTTATTGCGCATAGTTTTCCAACTGAAAAGGCACAGGTGGTATAAGTATTTTCAAAAAAATCACTGACTTCCGTAAATTTCGTAAATGTAACCTATAATTATTCTATCCGATTACTAGTCCACTTCATATTTTTTATATTTTGAACAATGGAACAAAATGGCAACATATCTGAACTTCAGAATTCATTAAACAATTATCACACTTTTTCAGAAAATGAACATAATCAATGTTTACCTCACAACAGGACGAGTTAAGCCGAGTATTATAACCACATTTCTACTGATTAATTGGCATCATCACGTGAACGGCTAGACGCCACCAAATTGTAGAAATTTTATGGTCAATTCGTACCTCGTACATTCGACCCGTGTTATGGGACAATTCGACCCGTGTTATGGGACAATTCGGTCCTTGTCATAGAATTATTCTGGCCGTGTGTTGAGAGGATAATCGGTGGTGACATCAACAACTGTGCTCTATTGTGGCAGGAATGGGTTTATTTCAAAATAAATTCTAGTCTCAGATCACCAATTAAACAATATGTGATAATTATTGTTTCTATAGTACATGTATAACGAGGGTTATATTGTGTGGTTGATTACACATCTTCTGGTAACATGTTCATGTAGTCAAACTATGCTGGTAAGTGTGTATCTTGTTCAGTGAGAAATTCATGGAGCATGTAATTCTCATGCTTTAGACTCCAAAAAGTGTATAAAAGGCAGGAGTTGCCAACACTGTGCTCAGTTCACCGACATTTACAAGATAGATTTTAGCCGAACTGTGCCACTTCTTCAGATATAAATTATGGATCTATTTTGTTACTATTGGCGAGGTCCAAATTAGTAGAGTAAAAATTCTGTACAATCTCATCATACAATTATGGCTTTTATGTGGGGTAGATAATATTGTGTTTGTTAGATATTTGTACAATGAATGCTAAAATGATATTACAAAGAAATGAATCATTGAATCCTTATTTGTAAAAGTTGTAGTCAATTTAACTTAGTATGAATAATTTATATATATATAGAGTGAACCTGGGAAACAGCAAAGCCTGTTACAAGATTACGTGTTTATTTTTACTAAATACTAGTCAGATTTTGCACAATATCAATTATATCGACCGCGCCGACCCCAAACATTGTAACTGCAAAATGACAACTTTTCAGCAAACGATAAGACTGTATTTACTCTTCTGTAGTTAAACCGAGTTATATAGAACAACGACCTTTAAAATGAATTTAAATCGTGATTCGTTTTCAACAGAAAAACTCCAAAGCCGCTCAATTAAATTTGGTGAAATGATGGAGAACGTACTTAAAGGTTTTGGCTCTCACTAATTTTTATGCAAACCTACGTGGGTTACTAACCTCAAAATTGTGGTTGCAATTTACTGATTAAGTAACTCGACACATTTTGATACAACGTTATGGCTAACAACAATACAATGGTTTTTCAAGTGGCCTAAATTCGGTAACTGCAAGATTCGTGTCGAAACCCCGTCTATACATGCACCATTTTGTAAGGCCATGCCAAATTCTATATGTGTTTCTACAAGGTTTATTTTCCGAAACCTAACTACGACACGATGGTCTGTCACGTGACTTCAGGGAAAAGCACATGACTAGAATGGCCAAGAATCCAGTGATTCAAGGGAAGAACATTCAAGGTTTTATGAGGAGGATTTTGATAAAATAAAGTGCAAAGAAGATGTGGAAATGAGTACTTCTCCCGGTGTTATTTGACTCTCTCTAAACCTTGTAGTTTGTCCAAACATTCAAAACATTTGAATACACGTTTAAACATGAATTAAAAGAAGAAATATCTGGAAAAAGATGGTCGGCGCAATTTGAAGGTTAATATTTGTTGTGCAACATCAAAAATTATCGAGATGGTATGATTGCTGGTCACTCCAGATCCAAAATGGATTTCGGTAAATTTATCGAACTTCCGTGGGAATTCGGTAAGGTAACGTACCCCTTATCGAAAGGTTAACCATCCGCGTCAATGTTACAAACGTTGTTCGGCTGAAGACATTTACATAGCTTTGCAATTTGCATATCAGCGTTGTGTAAATCAATCAAATCGTTAAACACTAAACTTAGTTCTCTCCAACAGAACAACGTTTGTGACATTGACGCGGATTGGTTAAATTTTTGTTAAGGCCTAAATATTTGATAACTTGTTTGTTGTTGTGTATTTTTTCTTTCTTTTCCGAAGCAAAGCAACGAAAACATTTTGATCACGATAGAGGCGTTATTCATGTTATTGTAAACATGCCACAGTTGTATGAAAACCAGATGAACATACATGTATATTGTTTGCCTTAACAACTGTGTCTGAAGTATAATTCAATCACGTTTATGTTACGTGTATTGTTATAGGTGAGAATAAGGTTTCGTGTAGTTTGCGTATGCCCCTGGGGCACAAACATTAAATGTAAAGACGTAAAATCCTTTAGATATTATACTTTTGCTAATATTTATTTCATTAAGCTGTCGATTTTAATGCGATATGAAACCCTAGTTGTTTAATTCCAACGACAGCTTTTCTCAGAAACGCTTTTGCATTTAATGCTAATTAAAATTTATTGGACATAGAAATACACCTGAATATCGTCAAATCTATTTCTGTGAAAGCCGTTCTAAAGTTATTAAGCACTCGTATAAGAGTGGTTTAGGTATTTGTTCACGTATCAATCAAGCGTATTGCTCATGATTATAAAGCGTAGTCACTCTTACCGACTTACACTTAAAGTTTTTAAGAGTGACCTCCCCTGATTATATAAGGAAGTCACTCTTTCCGACTAATATTTTAGTTTTTCAGAGTGACCTCCCCTGATTATAAAGGGAATTCCCTCTTACCGACTAATATTTTAGTTTTTCTGAGTGACCTCCCCCTGATTGTAAAGGGACATCACTCTTACCGACTAACACTTTAAGTTTTTCAGAGTGACTTCCCTGATTATATAGGGAAGTCCCTCTTACCGACTAATATTTAAGTATTTCAGAGTGAACTCCCCTGATTATAAAGGGAAGTCACTCTTACCGACTAATAATTAAGTTTTTCTGAGTGACCTCCCCTGATTATAAAGGGAAGTCACTCTTACCGGCTTATATTAAGTTTTTCTGAGTGACATCCCCTGATTTTAAAGGGAAGTCACTCTTACCGGCTTATATTAAGTTTTTCTGAGTGACATCCCCTGATTTTAAAGGGAAGTCACTCTTTAGGACTAATATTTTAGTTTTTCAGAGTGAACTCCCCTGATTATAAAGGGAAGTCACTCTTACCGACTAATAATTAAGTTTTTCTGAGTGACCTCCCCTGATTATAAAGGGAAGTCACTCTTACCGGCTTATATTAAGTTTTTTCTGAGTGACATCCCCTGATTTTAAAGGGAAGTAACTCTTTATGACTAATATTTTAGTTTTTCAGAGTGACCTCCCCTGATTATAAAGGGTTTTCAATCAAACCGACTTTTATTAAGTTTTTCTGAGTGACCTCCCCTGATTATAAAGGGAAGTCACTCTTACCGACTAATAATTAAGTTTTTCAGAGTGACCTCCCCTGATTATAAAGGGAAGTCACTCTAACCGAGTTATATTAAGTTTTTCTGAGTGACCTCCCCTGATTATAAAGGGAAGTCACTCTTTACGGCTTATATTAAGTTTTTCTGAGTGACCTCCCCTGATTTTAAAGGGAAGTCACTCTTTCGGACTAATATTTAAGTTTTTCAGAGTGACCTCCCCTGATTATAAAGGGAAGTCACTCTTGCCGGCTTATATTAAGTTTTTCTGAGTGACCTCCCCTGATTTTAAAGGGAAGTCACTCTTACCGGCTTATATTAAGTTTTTCTGAGTGACATCCCCTGATTTTAAAGGGAAGTCACTCTTTCGGACTAATATTTAAGTTTTTCAGAGTGACCTCCCCTGATTATAAAGGGAAGTCACTCTTACCGGCTTATATTAAGTTTTACTGAGTGACCTCCCCTGATTTTAAAGGGAAGTCACTCTTACCGGCTTATATTAAGTTTTTCTTAGTGACCTCCCCTGATTTTAAAGGGAAGTCACTCTTACCGGCTTATATTAAGTTTTTCTGAGTGACCTCCCCTGATTTTAAAGGGAAGTCACTCTTTCGGACTAATATTTAAGTTTTTCAGAGTGACCTCCCCTGATTATAAAGGGAAGTCACTCTTACCGGCTTATATTAAGTTTTACTGAGTGACCTCCCCTGATTTTAAAGGGAAGTCACTCTTACCGGCTTATATTAAGTTTTTCTTAGTGACCTCTCCTGATTTTAAAGGGAAGTCACTCTTACCGGCTTATATTAAGTTTTTCTGAGTGACCTCCCCTGATTTTAAAGGGAAGTCACTCTTTCGGACTAATATTTAAGTTTTTCAGAGTGACCTCCCCTGATTATAAAGGGAAGTCACTCAAACCGACTTATATAAAGTTTTTCTGAGTGACCTCCCCTGATTATAAAGGGAAGTCACTCTTACCGGCTTATATTAAGTTTTTCTTAGTGACCTCCCCTGATTTTAAAGGGAAGTCACTCTTACCGGCTTATATTAAGTTTTTCTGAGTGACATCCCCTGATTTTAAAGGGAAGTCACTCTTTCGGACTAATATTTAAGTTTTTCAGAGTGACCTCCCCTGATTATAAAGGGAAGTCACTCTTACCGGCTTATATTAAGTTTTTCTGAGTGACCTCCCCTGATTTTAAAGGGAAGTCACTCTTACCGGCTTAAATTAAGTTTTTCTTAGTGACCTCCCCTGATTTTAAAGGGAAGTCACTCTTACCGGCTTATATTAATTTTTTTGAGTGACCTCCCCTGATTTTAAAGGGAAGTCACTCTTTCGGACTAATATTTAAGTTTTTCTGAGTGACCTCCCCTGATTATAAAGGGAAGTCACTCAAACCGACTTATATTAAGTTTTTCTGAGTGACCTACCTGATTATAAAGGGAAGTCACTCTTACCGGCTTATATTAAGTTTTTCTTAGTGACCTCCCCTGATTTTAAAGGGAAGTCACTCTTACCGGCTTATATTAAGTTTTTCTGAGTGACATCCCCTGATTTTAAAGGGAAGTCACTCTTTAGGACTAATATTTTAGTTTTTCAGAGTGACCTCACCTGATTATAAAGGGAAGTCACGCTAACCGAGTTATATTAAGTTTTTCTGAGTGACCTCCCCTGATTTTAAAGGGAAGTCACTCTTTCGGACTAATATTTAAGTTTTTCAGAGTGACATCGCCTGATTATAAAGGGAAGTCACTCTTACCGGCTTATATTATGTTTTTCTTAGTGACCTCCCCTGATTTTAAATGGAAGTCACTCTTACCGACTTATATTAAGTTTTTCTGAGTGACATCCCCTAATTTTAAAGGGAAGTCACTCTTTCGGACTAATATTTTAGTTTTTCAGAGTGACCTCCCCTGATTATAGAGGGAAGTCACTCTTACCGGCTTATATTAAGTTTTTCTGAGTGACCTCCCCTGATTTTAAAGGGAAGTCACTCTTTCGGACTAATATTAAGTTTTTCTGATTGACCTCCCCTGATTATAAAGGGAAGTCACTCTTACCGACTAATATTTCAGTTCTTCAGAGTGACCTCCCCTGATTATAAAGGGAAGTCACTCTTACCGGCTTATATTAAGTTTTTCTTAGTGACCTCCCCTGATTTTAAAGGGAAGTCACTCTTACCGGATTATATTAAGTTTTTCTGAGTGACATCCCCTGATTTTAAAGGGAAGTCTCTCTTTCGGACTAATATTTTAGTTTTTCAGAGTGACCTCCCCTGATTATAAAGGGAAGTCACTCAAACCAACTTATATTAAGTTTTTATGAGTGACCTCCCCTGATTATAGAGGGAAGTCACTCTTACCGGATTATATTAAGTTTTTCTGAGTGACCTCCCCTGATTTTAAAGGGAAGTCACTCTTTCGGACTAATATTAAGTTTTTCTGATTGACCTCCCCTGATTATAAAGGGAAGTCACTCTTACCGACTAATATTTCAGTTTTTCAGAGTGCCCTCCACTGATTATAAAGGGAAGTTACTCAAACCGACTAATATTTAGGTTGTTCAGAGTGACCTCCCCTGATTATAAAGGGAAGTCACTCTAACCGACTAATATTTCAGTTTTTCAGAGTGCCCTCCACTGATTATAAAGGGAAGTTACTCAAACCGACTAATATTTAGGTTGTTCAGAGTGACCTCCCCTGATTATAAAGGGAAGTCACTCTTTCCGACTAATATTAAAGTTTTTCTGAATGAACTTGTTTTAGAGTGATATTCATTTTTCGGTAATTGTCGTTATTTGCCGGCATTTTTTTGTAATTTCCGTTATTTTCCGGTATTTTTCGTTGGTCTCCGTTATTTTCCGGGAATCTCCGTTATTTTCCTTTTATAGAGTCGTATTTGTAACATGTGTTCGCATAAGGTAATATATGTTCAGAAATATCATGTCTTCAAACAACAAAAAGTGTTTAAAATCGCTATTGTAACTTTGTCAACCGGATGTGATATTATAATTGCCCTAACACAATATCACAACCAGCCGCCTTCGTTGTTTACTTATAAAAAATCAAACAACCCGATGTGATCGTAGAGTAGTTTTTAATGATTATCTCATGTTACACACATACTTAAGATATAAGTATGGTGGCATATATTAGACAATTTTTTCGTGGTAATATAATTATCTGGTATGAAAATTTCACGATACTTATCTAGTTAACCACATAAATATCTAGTTAATTAAGTACTAGTTTCTTTAACGTGATCTACTAGTAGTTAGTTAAGTAGTAAACTGGTGGCACAAATATGCCACCATACATAAGAATTATTAAAATTAAATTCACCATTATTTTTTGTTGTCGCGTTGTGTTTTTCTAACTATTAACGAAAGCTTCCCATAAATAGTAACAATTATCCTCCGAACATACGGACGGACATAACCTTACTGCTCTTAACTTCTTGACTGAACTTCTAACCTTCCTAACCCATTCTTAAGCCCGTCTCACTCTAACTAAAATCATAATGAAAAGTACTATTATTAACTAATGCACACTTGTTTTGGCAGCTAGGGGTGTCGAAAAAAATCCTAAGAAGTTTCATTTAACAAAGTCTCTCAACCAATAAAATAGCTTGTCCTCTTTTATGATGCAATCTGCGTTTTAAGTTTCCAACAACTGCCGAAAAGTTATTAATTAACGTCAATCAGACTGCATAATGTTTAAAAATCAATAAGTACATCATAAACAATTTGGAATATCAACTAGTGCAAAACAAAATCAGTCACAAAGAACTTTAAATGTTAGAGATTTGTTTCACTGCCAGTTTTTACATGTACATATTAATTTAAATCGGTTAAATTCAACTTTTTAGCTACATAGCATTCCAATGTAATCCTATTTTTAATCTGTACTCAAATGAACAATAATTAATACAGAAAAATAAGAAGTAAAGAAATTAATTGATACATGTACAATTAATAGTACATGAGAACCACTATGTTACACTGTTTGCTTAAGGTTCTGTCAGAAACAATTAGTTGAAAAATTACGAAGTTCCTTTTCTTTTTCACTGTTTTTGGTTCCTTAGGTTATTATGTAAGTGATTGTTATTTATCTATGTCCCTTTTGGTATTCCATAATATTGACGTCCCAGATAGTCTTCCATGAAATTATGTATCCGATATACCTTCCATAAAATGATGTCCATTTTGGTCTTCCATAAAAATGATGTGGTCAATAGTATTTCATAAAAATGATATCCCTTCTGGTATTCCTTAAAAAGGATGTCCCCGATTATCTTCCATAAAACCGATGTCCCTTTTGGTCTTCCAAAATAATGATGTTCCCCATAGTCTTCCATAAAAATAATGTTCCTTTTGGTCTTCCATAATAATGATTTCCTTTAATAATAATAATATCTTTATTTACAGAAGGTGACATGTAAAGAGGTATACACAAATAGTTGTACAATTCTTAATAAACATGGTCTTCTAACAGAAAACAACATAAATTGAAACACAATAATTATATAACACACATTCGTTCATTCAAGACAATCACTCATCAGATATTGTAAATAGTACATATATATCAATATATTAGTAAATGCTTATAATAACTTGCATAACAAACATAATAGAATGTAGGACTTTTTACAATAAATTGATTTTAATGCTCTTTTGAATGAATCTATTGACGAGACTGATTTTATATTGTTGGGAATTTTGTTCCAATTAACAACACTTACATTTATAGAAGAATTTTTCATGTATTTTGTTTTAAAAGTTGGCGTGACTATAGTCATTGTTTTTTCACTGATCTTCAACTGTATACTATTGGATGAAAAATTTAATAATGATCGAATATACATATATGTATTTGGTATTCCATAATAATGATGTCCCCAATTATCTTCCATAGAACTGATGTCCTTTGTGGGACAGTTCTGGGTATTTCCGGGTATTTTTCGGTATTTCCCTGATATGCTCGGTTATTTCCGAGTATTTTCGGCATTTTCCGGGTATTTCCGGTAGTTTACGGAACATTCTATTTTCTTACACACGAGACAAATTATTAAATTATAGATGTTTTATTGTACATTCATTTGTTATATTTTTGCTAAAAACGAAGTTATTAATTGGAAGAACAGCAGTTGAAACACATTGACACTTGATTGATTTTGTAAAATTGATAAAACTTACACTATATGACTCCGATATAATTTGAAAATAAACGTGTCTGTATTTTATTTCAAAGTCATAGCATGATAATGATTAAAGCGCCTGCTTTTTAATACAAAGACGTCATTTTTGGAAGGTTATTATTTTTAATAATCATATTCCTATGTATCTACTCAGCTCTTGGTTTTTGCCCCTGTACGTCCATTCATAAGTTTAATAATGACTGAAACTTATTCATTTCTCAATTTTATTAATTCTAACTATCGCAGCTTGAAGCTTAATAAAACGTTATCATGGTCTTCATAACATTCGTCCCAATGTGAGTAATTTTCGACGCTCATTTTTTCTCATTTAAAAAAACAACGTTTAACATTGAAATGGCCATGACATTATTATTAATGATTGAAATTTAATGAATTTTACTTGTTATAATTAGAGCAATTTCAACATGCTGGCTAAACACGAATTTGGCCGCTAACTTGTATGATCAATAGACGTTAAAGTAGCGTATATATAATCAGTTATGGTTTGCAGCCAATATCGATCAGATTTACGATGACCCAGAAAGTTGAACATGGGGGGAGGGCATTAATAAATATATATGATGCATACATACTACTACATCACAGTGCTTCGAGTGCTTAGATGTTCAATGAACGGTACGACAGAGGTTCAAGTTTTAATGAAGGAACTCAATATAAACAATCATGTAGGACAAAAACCACTCCATTAAGCACACGTTCGTTATATAATACAAATCGCAACGTCTCGGCAATTTCCGTACAGCTCAGAAAGAGACCTCAAATGTATGAATAAACCTAAAATCTCGGTGCGTGATGCGGTTTTTTTACTCATAACTATAAGACATCTAATCAGGGAAACACATTTCAACATTATCTTAGATATTCTGCGTGCTTCGTATTCCTAATATATAAGTTATCGTTGTCACATTATCCAAAGAGACTACATACATTCATTGCGGCATTATTTTGGAACTACTTCCCACACGTTACCTCCGATGTCTATTTGTTATTATAAAAAAACTAGCTGAGGTATCCGATTGACATAATACATGTACTACGTATTGGTAACATTAGTAACCTGAGGGACAGTCATTGAGAGTGATTAAATAAGTTGTAAATATGTTCACAATCGATGGACAATAAATAAGTTTAAATAAAATGTCAAGTGTTTTATAAACACTAGAAATCGACTTATGAAAAGAGAAATGAGATTCAGCCAGTCGGTATGAAGTTTGCTTTATAACTTATAACATACATCAATATATTTCCAAATACCACCAGTAAGCTTTAACCTAAGTTAAGATTTTAAAGTAGAATCTAATTCAACTCCGGTCGATACACAAATTACAACATACAATGAATATATGCGTCACACCTTCTTTGTTTTAATTAACCGTTGCATGCTATAAGTAATAAGTATTTTGACAAAGTTAATACTACCTAAGTAATTGGATATTTAAATCATTATCAATCGGTAATTTCAGTTTTTAAATTTTGTCTTTCAAACCTACAGTTACATATATGCTTCGACTTCTAAAATTAAATCGGGCGTTTTTAAAGGTATAATCAGATCTTCATCATTTTAAGGCTATGTTCGTGTGTTAGTCATAAACGATGGATATTACAATGTGTGATCCTTGTAGGGCCAGGTCAAGGTCGATGACAGCCTCGTTCTGGTGCCCGTTCTGTCATGAAGCATTCTGTAAAGTGTGTTGTCAGTTTCATCAAACGATGAAATTAACAAGAACACACAAAGTACAGACATTAGATGCGATCAGTTCGCATGAAAAGCAACGGCAGGGCACTGGGTCAACTTACACCCTAGAGTCCTTGACCTCAATGACCTTTAACGAAAAGACGCAGCTGCGCGAAATTGACAATATTCTATTGTTAATGGACGGACTTAGTGACACGGCGCTTACATTAAAGAAAATGTTTTTCGATATGAAAATGAAAAATGAGGCGGAAAAAAATGAATGTATGCGAAAAGTTGTAATCTTTAAAGAACGCATGAAACAGTTAGCAGACGATTTTGAAAGTCATATATCAGGAGAATTAGACTATCTTCAACACGCCGAAAATTTGCAAGTCGAATCGAGAATAGAAGAATGTGAAAACTCTTTCAATGCAATTGAAATGTCTAAGGACTTAGTACAATGCATGAAAACAGAACGAATCACTCAGCAGACGATTGGAAAGGTGAACTCTGCACGTCAACGTTGTAATGAATACAAGTTTACTCTGCAGCGTATTCATGTTAACCTACAGCCGGTTCGGTTTGACCTTGCAATAGATCGAAATCTGTCAGACGCTTTGAATACATCCCCGTCTGTAATCGGTAAAGTTGAAGTAACACATGGAAACGACGAGTTTGGAGATCACCGAGGAGCCGAGGTATCTCATGAGATACGAAGAAGCGATGGAAAGAGATTGAGCAACAGACGTATGTCGAACGCCACTAACATGTCTGAAAGGCACAGACCTCTTCGTTTGGACAGCGAACATGTTCGAAAAGTTAGTGACATCTACCTTCAGCGTAAAGACGACCACGATGAGCCAATGATAACTGCAATTTGTACCATGAACAACAACCATTTTGTTACACTTGATCGCAACAATAATAAACTACTGCTCGTCCATCAAGATGGAGTTGTTTTGACGTCATACGTTTTCACGAGCCAAATTTGGGACATGGCTTTGTTAGACGCTCTGACTGTGGCCGTCACAGTTCCGGATAATGACAAAATTGTTCTTGTAAAAGTTCGCAACAAGAATTTATGTGCAGAACGTTTGATCAAGACAAGTAATATATGCTATGGAGTATGCTCTATAGAAGGATTCATCGTTGTGACCGTGAAAGGCGGTTATGTCAAAATTGTGACAAAAGCAGGGGAAGAAATGGCTTCATTACGTCATAATTCACGAGGAGAAATTCTTTTCACAGATCCACAGCACATCGCCACGAATCGAGATCAGAATGAGTTGTATGTCACTGATTATACGCTTCATACATTAACAGCTCTTTTCTTAAGCGGTGTAAAAATTGATTCAACGCCAAAATTTGTCTTCCGTGACAATGAGCTGCGTAACCCAACCGGCCTTTGTTTGGACAGTAATGGTCACGTGTTCGTATGCGGATACTCCTCGCACAATATCGTTAAAGTGTCTCCCGGTGGTAATCTGTTAGCTGTATTCCTTACCGGAGTAATGAACCCGCAAACTGTCGCCTTGACGACCATGGAAGATACAATGATGGTTTCTGTATTGAGTACTGACGGTCTTACAAAGCAAGCGCAGAATGTGATAGAAGTCTATCGTATATAAGCTCTTCAGTATGTGCACCTTTAGATACATACACGTGTATCAGTATGTTAAGTTGGTAAAGGAACAGCTCATGTTTTATGTATGGTTTACTTACACAATATAGTAAACTTGATTTTTTAAAGACGAATTCATTTGGTCCGTATGTACGAACATCACTTTTGTTGTGAAGGAAGCCGTTATCTTGGTTATTAAAGCCAGATGCTTCGGATATTTCGTTGGGACAAACATTCGGATGGTGTTTCTTTATTCATTTTCGATGAATTCGTTTATTGTTAAGAAACTTGTGAACGCAGTGAGTTGTAATTTGCAGTGAATATTTAAAGACAGGCCTATTGTACAAGCATGTATGGTGTATAAGTTGCATGCTTTAACTAACGTCACTAATATTTGAACTACAGTAAAACCTCGATAATAAAACCACCTTTGGGGCCATTGAAAACTGGTCTTATTATTAAGTTGGTCTTAATAATGAGGTTGAATAAAGAGTAAAACAGTCAAAATGGTAGAGCTTCAACATCAAACTGTCAACCGATTCGATTTTTTCCCCTTCGATTTCGATTTTTTCGATTCGATATTTTATATGTATATGTAACAGCATTCATCTTAAGGACTTAAGAAACAACTTATCTTTCGTTCGACGCATTCTCAGCCCTAAAGCCGAAATGTTGCCACACTTTAAATGTGACTAAGCGTGGCTAAAACCCGTGATTACTGTACCAAATAACAGTTTGGCGAACTGGAACTAAAAATAGCGAATCGATTTGAAAATACCAGGGTATGAATCGTAAATAGAATCGTGAGCTCCGTAGTCGAATTCCGATGCATCGAATCGTTGAAGCTCTTCAAAATGGACTCGCAATTTGTGGTCTTAATTTTGAAGTAGTCTTATTATAGAGGTGGACGTTAGGTGAGGTTTTACTGTAGCAGGAAAATCATCAAAAGTAGGCGGGGTCTTGGGGTACTCCCTTTAATTATATTCACTCGTACAAGCAAAGTAGTCGTGTGACGATGCATTTAAATTTACCGGGTAATTTTACCGGCCTAATCCCCCACTTCCTGGATCTATTAAAAACCCGGCTAAAGTCTATTCCCCGGAACCCGGAATCATTCTCCGTTTCAAATTCCATCCTGTCGTGAATAGTCTTCTGTCTAAAGTCCCGTGTATCCCCGCTGCCGCCCCCTGAGCAAAATATTGATTAGTGATTGACAGAATTACATGTATATTGCTGATTCTTTCATGCTTGAAGCGTGACATAGTTACAACACTTTCCTTATCAACAGTAATTGTTGTCAAAGTTTAATTAAATCAAACCTGAAATAAAATGAATCACCTTCCTTTATTGCAAGAACGTATATAATGATTTGTCCGTAAACAAACACAATATTCGTTCGTAATAATCAGTTACTAATACTATTGTATAAGTAAAACCTCACTTAACGTATTGTTTTTAGTCATGTGATATTTCCATACAGTAAAATATGTACTTTATACCCGTTTGCCATTGAACCGTCGTCATCTATTTAAAAACGTCACGTACGTATTCGTATGTTATGATAATTGGTCATTTCTGGCATATTTCATGTGTGTTCCATGCAATTCCTATGTGATAATAATTAATGTTTCCTATGTTCATCATTTCCCAGGTTACAGTTATTGATCAAGGTCACCACCTACGGCAAATATGTTTATTGTGTTACGCAACTACGTATAACTATGTATTTGAATATGTCAATCAGTATTTCTCAGTACAATGTATACTATGATAAATCAAATATGGGCCGTTGTCCAGGAAAACGTGACTTAATAACAAACCTTTCGATTTTTATGTTTTCATATCTTCCGTTTCCGCGTTATTCCCGTAATAAAGTTACGAGCGCCATTAAGCCGGGATTTCCTGGAGAACGGTCAATAGCATTCGTTAAACCATCCTCACTTGTTTATTTACAGTCCGCTGTACCGTAATCCCGGATAGTGGTTCAACCCACCAGAGGGACTTTAGGACATGCTAGGCATAGCATGTATATCGTGACAATTAACCAAGCAATTATTAAATATAGGTATATCTGTCAGTGCTAGCACGCAATATTTCCTGACAGTATTGTCTAATGAGATTTGATTTTGTTAATCATTTAAATTACAATATCCGTGATATAGTGGCGTTTGCGTCAATTAGCTATTCAGATAACACCGACGAGACCATTCCAGACTGTCTATATTTTCTATACTCGTCGTTATTGGGTATGTACAAATGTTGTGTATCAAAAATAAAACAAAATCTTCGGAACGCTTGCTTCTTATACTCTATACTTTGATCATAGAGTTCGGTACAAAGTGTACACAATGTGTATTTTAAGAGGATTCAAGCCTTGATATGAGCGCCGCTTTACGATTTAGAACCTCTTTAAGTGACATCATTTCCGTGTACTGACATTAAGCAATATTTGCGCCATATGGCAATATGTAATCGAAGTGACCATATGGATTTAATATTGTTTCCTGCTTGCAAATAGTGACATCACATATTGTGTTTAGTTGAAATGACGTCACTTACGGAAGAGGTTGTAAATCCCACAGCAGCGCTCATAGTATGATAACATTATTGACGTATCCCTGAGTTCCATACCTGTAGTGACTTCTTTTTTCATTATACATCATAAACTTCGCAATTCTATTATTCACGATTTCACGACTTTACGTTTATAAAATATGAAACGATGAATATATAATTCATCGTGTTTTTTTCCAAGCTGGCATTCAAAGCCGTTTTACATCAGATTGAAAAAGGTTAAAGATGAGCGTGCGGAAAAATGTTTCTACTTGTTGAAACCCAGAAACACTGGTTAAATCTTGGAACACCTTACATAACTGATATATGTAATTGAAATAACAACGATTGACACGCACTAACCATTTAGTGCTTTAACCCACAGGAGATTGTCACGAGTTATCTCCCTTTATCCCTTCTAGAGTTCTCTCTCTTTGTCCCTGCTCTAGTACATGTATATGAATACATAGAACCTTCTATATACATGTATACATATTCTATAGAAAGGATGAAGAGAGATATGTCTAGAAGGGATAAAGAGAGAGAACTAGTGACACTCTCGTGTACTTTGACGCTGTGCTTTAAGATTAATTCCTGAACAAAGATACGGGTGTTAATAACATTATTCAACATTTGATAATTTGTCTCTAATGCATCTTAATATTTCTAAAATCATTTCCAACGGAGAAATTATCAGTTGTTTTTGTGTGCACAATCAGGAACATACAGTTATATCTGTCCGCATTCTTTCATTTTGGTGACACTGACAGGAAAGACATACATATCGTTACGTTAATTTCTGCATTTAATGGACATAGTATGTCGTTACTTTGAAGTAAAAATAAACAGACGCAATATTTGGAACATTTCTCTAGTCTGACAACGCATGAAAGTTTTGAAAGTTTATTTGAACAATTCTCACAGGCCATAATGACCATGGAGGTAACACAATAGGGCAAGTAATTTTATCAAGTACTATACGGAGAAGGTTTTAAATGACACACAAACATTATGATTATGAGGTTATTACATGATTCCTTTAAATGAAGAAATATATAAGCAATATGCATGTAAACATTTACATGTCTTAACGCTACTACGTCTCAAAATATGTTGCTGTTTCTGAAATATTTGTTTTGAAGCAGTATTTAACCTAGTAAATTAATATAGAAGCCGAACGGAGAAATGTCAAGCACGAGTAGACATGAACATATATACATAAACAATCGCAACGCGAATATCTATAAGGCCAAGAGAACACATGACACTAACATAAATGTTTGGTAAAACTGTACATGGGTATTTCATCTTACACTGATAGTCTTATGCCAGTGGAAATGACACACTTTTTAACTGAATTCTGTTCGACTTAAATGTTACAGCATTCGACATTTTCACAACTTCGCAATTGTTAACATGTACATGTATGTGCATTTCGTACTATTGTTGTATTCATTCATCGTGTAGGTCGCTAGTTGACTGTAGTACGGAGGAATCTGTAACAACAGGCTTTTCTTTGTACGTGCTGCTTGGAATAGCCAACGCTCCTTTCACAATGGGCTTCCGCCGACAAAATAGTACCATCACGTCTCCTCGGAACCTTGTGCCACTTAGTACGTAAACAAAGAAGTTCAGTGAACAGTTCATATCAGAAAGAAGCATAAAGACATCAGCCAAAGTCCAGAACAAATACTGAGAATTCAAGTCAGTAGAATATATGACTGGGTATAGGAGCTTAAGGATTGGATAAGGTGACATCGTTAAAACAAACACAAGATTTGCAGCCAATAGTGTGCGAGTGACGGACTTGTTTCTGTTGACTTTCCTGTCGTGCTTTTGTATTCTTACGCGTGCGAGATTAACCAGAATGAAAATAGACCCAAAACCTATAACTGCAAGTGGTATAAAAAATGTAAACGTAAAGTCTATCCATGTTATAATTGCTCCACCTTCTGCGACCTTGGGACTTATTTCTATGTTGTTGTAGTTATCTATATAGAGGTCAACAAGTTGCGTAAACTGCAGCACATTAAATGCGACGAACACACATGTTGTTGACACTACAACAGCCTGAGCCAACCTTTTCGTGCAAACTTCCTTTACCAAATATGGTAATGCGATGCTGGTCATTCTCTCAATTGTTATGAAAACAAGCATCCATGACGACAGCTCTATGTTTGCGTACACCAATGACACTTTGATTATCGACAGTCGAACATCTATCCCGTACATATGTATATTGAAAATCCTTATTAACCATCGCTCAAGCGCAACAGACACCGCCATGAACATGTCCGAAACCGCAAGGGCAGTAAAGAACACAGACGTTGATGAATTCCGATTATTAGTTTTCGACATTATGATGATAATAAGCGTGTTTCCAATTAATGAAGCTATCACTAATGGAATTATGAGCCACACGGATATCAGCCGAATCGTTTCGTACGGTTCCGGAAACACAAACACAATATCAGTCGTGGTGTTATACTCGGTAGGTGTCGTCATTGCTGGTTCACTTGTGTTTGTCCAGTCTTCACCCGGCCGTGTTACTGTAACATTATCTGAATTGTAATCCCTGGTAAGAGTATCCATGATCAACTGATTCGTCGAATTTACAATTCCTTGGAAGTGTTGAGCAAGTATAACCAGATGTTAAACAGAACAACTTTAAGAGTCTTACCTAAGTTCGACAGAAAAACTGAAAACAATCGCACCAGTCCACCAGAAACACGGATGTTAACTGTGGTTGTAATCTTATTGTCAAACTCGGAGCCCTTTATATATGTCCTATTTACCATCTTGTTCAATTAGCAAAATGAATATCATTTTGTCCAAATTACATGAGGGAATTACGGTCCGCTGGGCGTGTAACTGACACGCACTGTAAGTTGTCACACTCAGTTTGAGAGATTAAATAGTAAGCACCATATACTAAATGGTAGCGCATGCCAGCAGCCGACATTAATGTATACTCAACACCATTAAAAACGCAACTAAAAGTTGTTCGCGTCGACACGATGACATTATAACGAAATAGTTATATTGTAATTCTCAAACACAATTTCATAAACTTAATTAATTATGAAATATGAATACTAGGGCAATAGCTTGATTTCTTTTTTATATCCGGGACCTCTCGATTCGTAGCCTAGCGCGATACCACCTGAGCTACGGGGCCATCCACACTCGGCGACACATTTTCTCTCTGACATCTCCAGTTTACACTAAGGACCTTATTACGTTAAATAGCTTTAAGACAGACGGATGCGAAACTATATCTGTCAAATTGCAGAACTCAGATTAACAACTAATGAATACTTAACTAAATACCGATTCACTATCACTTGAGCTGTCCTCCATGCTGCTGATAATTCCCGCGTTTAAATGTAGATGTCTCGTAACTATTAAGTAATAAGAAATAAGGAATAAGAAGTAACAAAAATGTCCCTCCAGTGCTTCCGTACATTTGTAACAATAAAACGTGTTTAACAATAGGAACAACATGAAGGCTAAGTGAAATAGTTGTGTTTTAGTGGCGTGAAGTATATATGCCAAGTAGATGCAACCCGAATCAAGATTTAACATTTTATAAACACACTCAGTTCTATGCTTAAAAAGTATGACACAAATGAAAAAAGATAGTTGAAGATAATCATTATTTAGTATTTATTTGTGACCATAAGATCATCATCTCGCGAAAAATATCCAATAGTTATACACGATTCATCAAGTTATTTGAAAAAAGAAAGATATTGAAAAAAAGATGGTCGGCGCAATTTGAAGGTTAAGATTTGTTGGACAATATAAACAATTGCCGAGATGTTACGATTGCTGATCACTCCAGATCCAAAATGGACTTCTGTAAATTCACCGAAATTTTGTGGTAACGTAATCCTTGTCGAAAAGTTAACTAATACGCGTCAAGGTTATAAAAGTTGTTCGGTTGAAGAGAAGTTGGTTTAGCGGTTAAGATTTGATTGGTTTACACACAGCTGATATGCAAGTAGCAAAGCTGCACCGAAAAAGGAAACAGACTATAGTCAGGTCTATGAATATCATCTCCATTTACACACATGGCGTTTGACGAATTGTTGAGAAGACAGTATTAACGTCATGTCTATCTATCAAGCTAAATGACTCGAAGTATGATCAAAACACATTTTAATTTGCCTCATAGTTGTTGAACTCTAGCTGCGCGCTCTTCCACAATGATGTAAACACACTTGATGAGATACAATTGACGTACGTGCATGACTAGCTTTCTAAAATCCTCATTGGCTAAAAGTTAAATATGGTTAATATCAAGTTTTGTTTACATAACAGGGAGCAGGGAATTAGGCTTATATAATAAGCTAGAATGGTGCAGACAAGCAGCTTCTCTCGTCATCCAGACATCGAGTTTGAGATATATCAGAGTATTTAAATCAATACTGGTTAGTGCAAGGACAATCAGTAGATATAGATGAAGGTGTTTGGTGAATTCCTGGCTTGTTTGATAGCTCTCATCGTGTTCCTGACATATACAAGCATAGCGACGGGGAACAAAAATGGTAATATAAACTCTCTTATATAATATGATTAGAATTTGTGTATATATACAGTTGGACCTCGTTTATTCGACAACATTCTATCCGAATACTTGGTATCATCCGACATATATAGAGGGTATATATACATGTATAATTATATCTTCTTATGCACGTCGATTTGAAATGGGCAATTCGAATCCATGTATTATTCGAGATAAATTTCGGACCGGATGAATTCGAATGAACGATGTCCGACTGTATACATGTATATATATTACATGTTGTAGACAGTGTTTTAACTATGCATGTTGTTCTTAATCAATCATAATTGAAAGTACTGTGAAGATTTATGTTACGTTAAATTATTTAGATAACTTTTATATCAATATGTATCACAAATATTGATTTTACAATCGCTATGTTTTCTTCGATTGTAAATATTTCACAGGCAAAATTTAGGAGTATGAATTATTTTTGTAGCGACAAATTTACTTTAAGCTAATTGCGTGATTTTATTTGTTATATACAGTAAAGGGACTGCTGATTTATATTTGCTATATTTTTATAACCACTCGTAATAACTGATCGAGTGTAAGTTTCCAATACAAACACAGTAAAACCTCACTTTAAGACCACCTCAATAATATGATTACCTCAAAATTAAGAGCACAGATTTCAAGTCTATTTTCACTGTTTGCACTGTTTTGTTCAAACTCAATATTAAGACCAACTCACTATTGAGACCAGTTTTTAAGAGTCCCAAGGGTGGTCTCATTATTGAGGTTTTACTGTACAGGCATACTTGCATACATATTGCACTAATTTATCTTACATTTTATCGGATATTTGTCTTCCAAACTGACAGCACGTGATGTGTAGCCCCGCATACGTGTCTCTGTATTCCGATTTTTACACGTGTCTTCGTAACAGAGCCACGCTCAAGCCTATAGGAAACACGTGGGTCAGTATAGAGATGTGACGTCTGTGGCTGGACAAGGTGATACGCAACTTATGCATGCGCACATCGAGTGTTCTGGGAATCACTACCATCAGTTTGTAGTTTGGTTACACTTGTACTCTGATATTCATGTTATAGTATTGTTTACAATGGTGTTAAAAATACTTTATAATCTATGATTGCAGATGCTTTCCGTGATATGTTGATATGCAATAGCCTACAAGGAGCCATGAAAACCATATGCAAGAGAGCTGTGCTACAAAACCTTGAATTAAAACCGTAACAAGAAAAAATGTATTTCAATAAAATTTAAATAATTATATTATCTTACACCGTTTTGTTTCACTTCTTCAACACAACTTGTATCTTACAGACAGTTTTCCACCCAACATTCAACCTACGTTGAAAATATTTTTTTTATGTATAGTACCAGTTTATTTTGACAGAAAATGCACCATAACAAGCACCTAGCATTACAGACAAAAACATTTTTTGTTGATGCAGTAGCGGAGAAAATACCGTAGTTGAATTTCAAGTCGTTTAAGATTTAGCTAGACAATCAAATCTGACTCAATCTTGCAGCAATATATCAATTGCAAAGTAAAGGTTTTTACTTTGTGATATTGCAACATTCAAACGTCTGCACAAAAATGATGTAGATAGTTTATAGGTTTATAGATAGTTTATTTCAAATGATAGTTTTAGTTTAAATGTACCGAGTACATGTATATACATGTAATATCATTTTCATATCTCATAATCTGTGATGTCTTTTAAAATATCATTTTAGTGTTTTAAAACTCATTTTGAGATGCAAATAACGGTTGATTGAAAGAAAATTTAACGTTCATCATCGCGTAAAATGAAATAATGTGTTAAGTTCTTATCTTCAATAAACAAATATTAATTCATTAAAATACTTCATACGTAATTTTTCCATTAAATTCAGAACATTGTTTTTAAACGAACGGTAAAAGACTGAACATTTTACTTTTATTCTTTACATGATATAATGTTGTACATAATACGCCCGATTGTATGCTTATGAATACTTAACGTCCTCGCAACTTGAGCTGAGACTCCAGCTGTTCGGTGCTCACCTGCGTGCATAAGTTCCCCATTCGACAGTCGCAAACTGACGTCTAAGAACCGAAATATAAAAATAAATGGCGACGATTAACGTATATGGGCTTGTAGAAGTCTGATAAACATGAAGAAAACAAATGGATACCCTGTATGTACTTGAGAAAGTTGCATGGACAAATGGTAATCACCAGAATTAAACCACTTACCTTTAAATTGAGACTCGTTACAAGCAAGTGTAACCTTCTAATACAAAACTGGTTGATTTGAGAAAATCGAGACAAAAACATTCATTTTGTTACACGTTGAAATCCTGTGCAAATATTTTGTCCTTTAGTATATAATTGTACAAAACCACGACATTTCATAGTGCAGAACAAAATAGACTGGATGGATGTAGACTGCAATATACCGATATATTCTGACACCCTTAATATATATATATATATGAGCTCTTCTATGACTAAACCTGTATAAGTGACCAACAAAATATTTTCAGGTTTTTACATTTTTTACATTTTTTTCTAGTTTCATTTATATACCAAAACATTAATATCGGATGTCTACTTTACTTGTAACAGCAATTCTAATATTAGGAATAAAATACAAATGTACTCGTACACTACAACATGACGTCACATCAGAAATGCTTTACTCAAATGTGTACTCATTCTTAATATATCTAGTTTTTCAAATGGAAAAAAAAACAAATTTCACAACACATACAAACATTGTTATGTTCATTTAATTCTATAAATCAAAATAATCAACCAAAGACACTTCCTAGAAATCGCCGAGTTTGTGACGTCAACATTTCATTGGGAAATACTCGCCGTCATTACCCAACGTCACTAATACAGGTTTTGTCATCCAAGCACTCGTATGTTTCGCATTACTTTCGATATCCTTTCGTCACACAAATATTGTTCAGAACATGTAATATTGACAGCCAAAAAACTATACAACATACACCACCAGAATTGCTAGGACTTTGATCAGAGTTTGGTATAAAAATGTCTTTCAAAAATGCAAGAGGAAAAACTACAAATGTAATGTTTTATCTTCATTTATTTGAGTTCATTTTGTAAGTAATACAGCAAGATATGCTAGAATCCTGCACTTTTGTCAGTGAATCACAAATCATACGTTGATAGCAATTTATTGTGGATATAGAAAAACTTGACACCCACTAAACATGTTAATATCACTTCACATAATTCATGTCAATCATTCACTGAATTTCGATCTTGTCCCGAGGATAATCCATCCTCGGTACACAGGCTAATTATAACATATATGATACCCTGGGCAAATTGGCTAGTGAAACTTCTTAAAGCATGAATATTCATTACTATTTCTCTACTAATGAAATGGACAATAACAAAAAAGAAGGAATCTCTTTTGTGAAGAGCTATCACTCAAAACTGTGATTTCATCCATAACTCCTCTGCAATTTCTGTGTCGTATGAGGTGTGTTTTCAATTCAATAATTATTCATGAGTATGAGATTTTTACAGACAGTTTGCCCAGGGTATCATATATGTTATAAACAGCCTGGGTACCGAGGATCAGGATAACCATGCAACAAAGGATGTGTGCTTGTCCAATATAAGTCTCAAGTTGGAAACGAGGTATGCGTCAGATGTTAGAATTTCAAGCTGAAGCCCGGTCCCGTGGCAGACACACCTTTAGCAGCTTGCCTGAACTGGAATCCAGCAGCAATTGCATCATCCCCATCATCCTGAAATATTTACATTCAAACTTTTTAATGCAACAATACCAATGCTCTAGAAATTTTCTTTAAATACAGTTGTCCTGGACTAGTGTGCATGTTAAATTTGACTTGTACGACATGTGAGGCTTGTTTCCCAGCATGGAATTTGGTACAGATTAACAGTTAAGTATGTGTGCATGAACTATATGTGTTGTTAATTTCATTTTGCGGGGGTCATTTATATAGCATTGAGACTAGCCTTTAAAACAGACTTGTCCTGGACTAAGTCCAACTCAACTGCTAGAAGCCCAATGCCAGAATTAGACTTGTCCAGGACGTCAGGCTAGTGGATTTCTAGAGCCCTGAATACTATGTAGCCAAATAATTCCAACCCAGAATTCGGAAGGATAGAATTGGGAGAGACATAATGACAAAATAAATACTTCAGTGATAAGATCATCATTACATTCAATTGAGATGAAATTTCCTGCATACCAGACCGGGATTTCACACAATTATACAGCTGCTGGAAAACTCTATCTTACATCTCCTCACTAAGGATGGGTCTCATGCTAATGCCATCACGTAATGATGTCACATAACAGCCAATAATAACTTGACTGAATTTGTGAAATAATATGTTACTGTAAGTCCTTCAAATTATTTCTAGATGATTTCGTCCTTAATTTCTTAAAAATGTATGCAAGATGAAGAATCTATCACTGACATTGTGTGGGGATGGAAATATCCGGCTCTCGGGAAACAGTTTAGGCAGTAACTCTGCAGAGCCTCATTCCCGCCAAAACAGTGACCCACGTGCACGATATTTCTACCTATACTGGAAACCTGAGAAAGATTTCTTTAACACGACAAACAATTTTGTAACATACTTCAAAAAGTTAATGACAATCAAGAATATGATAACATTTAATTGACCAATATTAATGGTCAAGTATGTAACTGAACGATACCAATGTATTGTAATACATACCAACAACTTTGAGTAAGCTTTTCCTCCTGAAGGAGGTTTAGGTGAGCTGGCATGTTTTCTAGTCTGCTCAGACTTTGCTGGCCATGTTGGGAACATCGATGGATCAATGGGTACGGGAGATTCACGGAAATATTCGTGTTTCAATGCTTCTCCAGCTGCGATTCTTTTACTGGGATTGTAGGTCAAAAATCTGAAAAAATGATAAATAGAAATAGAGAGACAGCTATTTAATGTCTAAAATATCCACTGTCTCCCATGGCCAAGTGGTTAAGGCATCCGTCTTAGGAGCTGGAGGTCAAAGGTTCGAATACCTGTAGGGGTCCATTCTGATATGGCCGGTTGGTGAGCCGCCAGCTAGTTAAATAATGGTTACCGTGCGTCTACCTGCATAGTGCCTGGCATTTAAGGACAGGAATTTGGAAGTAAACATGCTCAGAATGTAGGTGTCTCATAAGTAAGAAATGACTGGCCCTTTAAATAGGGGTGACACTATAATAAATAAACACTTTATTTTACTGTTGTTGGTGACATAAATAATATTCAGTGGATATGGCCAACACCTTACAGTAATTATCATCCCTGGACAAACTTCAATCATTGTTGTTACAAATCACACATGACAGTGACATGATTTTGGACCTACATGTATATAGCTCATCTGAGGAACAATAATTTATGTTTGTGTCTCAGTCCTTTTGCCTATGTAGTTGTTTACTTGTATGTATGTACATGTATTTTCATGAGTCCTTGGGCTTTTGGGATGGCTAAGCACTTTGCATGGCATGTCTTGTTCAATTCTTTTCACATTTTTTTATAAATGTCTAGAAGAAATGTGGAAATTTAACCATTCCCAACGCCCAACCTTTTGGTGGATCATCATGTGCTCAATTTTGAATCGCTACCACAGAAGTAAGTGAAAATTCATCTAGTAGTTCTGGAGAAATGTAATTTGAAAAAATGTTGACATACGGACAAGCAGATCCACATGATCCCAACACCTCAATGACGTCCTTAGAACCTAGGTAAGTTAATTTATGAGAATACAATTGAGATGCATCACAGTAAAAAATGAAATGTATCAAAGTAAATTTTCATCTTTGTTAGAAAAATGGACATTGAATATTTACCTATTTAACAAATTAAATCCTTGGTCTGATAAATACTGTCCAAATTTATTTCGCAATGTATTGTATGGATATTCCGTAAATGAACATTTTTTCATGCCAGGTAATTCCATGACACCAGGCCATATCTTTTCTGTAGGTGTACCAAGATCCTAAAATAAAATAATAACAATATCAAACTAGAGCTATCACTGAAGGTGATTAATACCTCTGCAATATTGCCTTGTCCAACATATTTTTGAGAAAAACCAAGATGGTTAGTCAGTCATCTTTGCATGTAATCAGAAAAATATTAACGGTAAGTCAAACACTACAACTCATCATGCTGATTATTTGTGTGAAGTTTCCTAGAAAACCATCCAGTGTTCATGAGAACAAACACAGATAATGGAATATTCTAGCCAATTTTCTAACATTTTCTATCATTTAAGGGCAATAACTCTGTCAAAGTTCATGCAACGGGATAATAATTTTGTGAACGTTCATTGAATTCCTCCCAGTGGTTTCGGAGAGTAATAGACAGGACATGATGTGACATGATGTGATTGGATGTGACAACGTGCATGATTCCAACAGTGAAGCGGGGGTATAAATAACAACAGAGAACAGCTGTTTCATACAGACAGTGCACTCAACCAAGTGAACATATCGTAACATGCTTACAACTCTAGCAAGACAATCCTCTACTGCATTACAATTTGTTAGTGCTGGTAAATGTAAAATGAATGGAAATGGACTAAAACTAAAGAATCACATAACCAATTATTTGTACAATAAAAAGGGGCATTGCTGTGTTTATGCTGGCGAGAGTTATATAACCTTGAGACTGCAGACTTGTATACAGTATGAAAGCATTCTTGTCAAGTATTTGAGCAGAAGCCAGCTTACATGCAAAACATATGTACCAAGGAGGCAGTAATGATAAAAAGGACAGATGGAGAAAATGGACATAACATATAGAGTCACAAAATATCACATGATTCTGATATCAATATTACAAACTTGTTTGCTGGAATATAAATGTTTTTTTCATAAATAACTAAATAAATTCACAAAGAGCATTATCTTTTCGCTAGAAATTAAGAAAAAACAGCAGTGGAGATAATAGGAATATATAACAAAAAATTTAATTAGTTTTCAGAAGTGTTGACATTTTTGTTGTTAATGTCAACACTTCTGAAAAAAAATTGAATGTCTTCATGAGCTCTAAGAGTTTGATACGATATGAATCAAAAACAGTGTTGTAACCGGTATTCCCAATTCAACAACTTTCTTGCTTACCTTAAAAATCTTCTGCAGCTGATCAATGTCTGACTTCCCCTGCCATATTGCTTTCATTACTAAAAACTCGGCCATTATACAGCCAACTGACCACATATCAATGGGTGTAGTATATTCCTTGATACCCAGTAGTAACTCAGGTGCTCGGTACCATAGAGTGACAACAATTGGAGTGTAGTGTTTCAAAGGCTCACCATATTCTCTGGCAAGTCCAAAATCACCAATCTGTAAGTATAACATGGGATAGAATTGTGGCACAGGCTTAAAGCTAGATACTCTCATTTATATCAAAATATGCCAAGTGATAATCTGGAGAGAAAGGCATGTTAATGCCTCCACACAGACATACTATGTTAATGCCTCCACACAGACATACTATGTTAATGCCTCCACACAGACATACTATGTTAATGCCTCCACACAGACATACTATGTTAATGCCTCCACACAGACATACTATGTTAATGCCTCCACACAGACATACTATGTTAATGCCTCCACACAGACATACTATGTTAATGCCTCCACACAGACATACTATGAAACATTTTTCTTCCAAGTTTCCTGGAACTGCAAAACACAAGTCTGATGTATACATGTACAGTATTTCCAAAGCTGGTGGTTACTCAGCGAGTAGGTCAGTATAGAGTATACCTGTATTGGACTCATGTATTTGTGGTTTTGGGAACATGTTAGCAAAGTGACAATGCAGTGTACATCTGTATGAAGGCATTTACTAAAAATTTTCTCATATTTACAATTAAACACATTTTTTGACAACAAATCTAAGACTATGACCTTTCAACAACAATGTTGAGAATATATCAGTTATCCTAGGTTTTCAACCAGTACTAATACATGTATTCTTATATTTGTTACCAGGACATAAACGTGCAACTTTCGCTTCGCAATGGATTGTTACTGACTTCAGTCAATTCATCTGCAGTGAAATCAAGTACCTGGTTGCCAAAGACCAAACCACACTAACGTTTCTTGTTCCCCAGGTTGACTTTCCTAAGCTTGGTGAATCAGTGGGCCTCTATAACTCAATGTTTACTGTATTCTCTCACAGTAGTGCATTTAAAAACCACCAAATTTCTTGTCAACTTCACTAATGGAGTTTGGCTTTATTCATCTGATGCTAATTATATTTGGAGCTGAATCAAAACTATTTTACAAGAGAAAAAAAGAACCATTTCAAGCAGAATGTTTTTATAAAAATAATTTATAAAAACTTGAAATTAAAACATAAGTAATTACTGATATTAGTTTTACCTTTAAAATTCCTTTATGACTTAGAAGTAAATTTGATGTTTTCAAGTCTCGATGAATAATCCAGTTATCATGTAGATGGTGAACACCTCGCAACAACTGTAACATCAATGTTTTAACTTCCCCTGAAATATCAGAAAACATGTAAATACAAGACAAGCAACACCCTCATTTTCATGTTTTTAACATTCCAAGTACACCAAGTTCTTTAACATTCCAAGTACACCAAGTTCTTAAACATTCCAAGTACACCAAGTTCTTTAACATTCCAAGTACATCATGTTCTTTAACATTCCAAGTACATCATGTTCTTTAACATTCTAAGTACATCAAGTTCTTTAACATTCTAAATATATCAAGTTCTTTAACATTCTAAGTACATCAAGTTCTTTAACATTCCAAGTACATCATGTTCTTTAACATTCTAAATATATCAAGTTTTTAACATTCTAAATATATCAAGTTCTTTAACATTCCAAGTACATCGTGTTCTTTAACATTCTAAATATATCAAGTTCTTTAACATTCTAAATATATCAAGTTCTTTAACATTCCAAGTACATCATGTTCTTTAACATTCTAAATATATCAAGTTCTTTAACATTCTAAATATATCAAGTCCTTTATCATTCTAAGTACATCAAGTTCTTTAACATTCTAAATTTATCAAGTTCTTTAACATTCTAAGTACATCAAGTTCTTTAACATTCCAAGTACATCAAGTTCTTTAACATTCTAAATATATCAAGTTCTTTAACATTCCAAGTATATCAAGTTCTTTAACATTCTAAGTACATCAAGTTCTTTAACATTCTAAGTACATCAAGTTCTTTAACATTCCAAGTACACCAAGTTCTTTAACATTCCAAGTACATCAAGTTCTTTAACATTCTAAATATATCAAGTTCTTTAACATTCCAAGTATATCAAGTTCTTTAACATTCTAAGTACATCAAGTTCTTTAACATTCTAAGTACATCAAGTTCTTTAACATTCTAAATTTATCAAGTTCTTTAACATTCTAAGTACATCAAGTTCTTTAACATTCCAAGTACATCAAGTTCTTTAACATTCTAAATATATCAAGTTCTTTAACATTCCAAGTACATCAAGTTCTTTAACATTCTAAGTACATCAAGTTCTTTAACATTCCAAGTACATCAAGTTCTTTAACATTCTAAATATATCAAGTTCTTTAACATTCCAAGTACATCAAGTTCTTTAACATTCTAAGTACATCAAGTTCTTTAACATTCCAAGTACATCATGTTCTTTAACATTCTAAATATATCAAGTTCTTTAACATTCTAAATATATCAAGTTCTTTAACATTCCAAGTACATCATGTTCTTTAACATTCTAAATATATCAAGTTCTTTAACATTCTAAATATATCAAGTTCTTTAACATTCTAAATAGATCAAGTTCTTTAACATTATAAGTACACCAAGTTCTTTAACATTACAAGTACACCAAGTTCTTTATCATTCAAAGTACATCATGTTCTTTAACATTCCAAGTACATTGTACATCATAATCTCCAGATATTCTGTCAAGTAATGTTTCTAAAATGTTTCATTAAATTTTTCTCATACTCTCTGCAAGAATTAACCTTTGTTTAAAGGGGTCAACACCTACTGTACAAGCAGGAACTGCCAGTATCTAGGAGTAGCAAAGTGGGACATCCAGTTGTTTTGAGGACTAGCAAAGAGGAACATTAGTGATGCCACATAATGATTTCTAACTTACCAACAAGGAATGGTTGTTTCATCGATTCCATCAAACTTTTGAGATCATGTTCCACGTAATCCATCACTATGTAGATTTTATCCATATTACTGCCTACAACAATTTCCTACAAAAATAAGAACTATACTCAGTATATTTAATAATGCACAATATGGGATTTCTAAATTTTCATTGACTGACTTTTAGGATAAAAGAAAAGAACTTGACACAATATTATTGCATGTGTACGCACCATGTATGCTTAATTAAATATTTTCATAAAAATGAGTTTCAAAAGTAATAAAATGAATTTTTTTAATGAAGCATGGTTGGTAAAAAAATGCGCGTTTTTAAATGTACTGAATATATTTGTATAATACAAACATGTTAGAATCAAACAATGAGTAGATTGCTGTACTAACAAGCTGGAAACCAAAATTGGTTGAAAAACTATAAAAGATTTACTGTGATTGAAATGTTTAGAAACTTTTTGGGTAAATGTATTAATGTGAAATTTTACAAAATATGCACTTATATGGAGACGACCATCATGCTATGACAAGAAGTTTTAGTTTGTTTAGGTGAGCTGAACACTGGGTAAATGTCTTAATCATACAGCAATTTAATAAAACATAACTACAAATTTAGAAAGATTATAAAAATTCAAGTTTTTTCAAAGTGTTATGTGCATATGGCTTTCAACTCATGACAAATAAATCTAGTAAATAAATAAGAACGACCTTCAAAAATAGCATCTAAGGCATGTAACAGCTACTCATGACTCTTGCTGATGGCCATTGTCCAAAATCAATATTAAACATTAACATATACGAAAACAAAAACTAAGATTTCTTTCTCACCCTGACTGTGACAATGTTGGTGTGTTGGGCTTTCAACAATGTGTTGATTTCACGTAATGACGTGATAGGAAATCCTTCTTTTTCCTTCTCCATTTTCAATCTCTTTAAGGCAACAATTTCATCTGAAGAAGACAGCAAAAGTACGTTCATTATATCAGTATGAAGAAGCTACAATATCACCATAGTTCATATAGAATCCAACAGAAAATGTATTTGTATTAAGTTTTTTATTCCAAAAACTCATATCGTCATTTAAGCAAGTGCAAAATAAAATTCTAGAAATAAGCGACAGATGGCGTGCTACCTGGCATCTATGGTATAACATACACATTACCTTTTTTTATAGTGGAAGCTCCAGTAAAACAGACATCTATCAACAATATATAAGCACTATCATGGCAACTAGGAGAGAAGTAATAATGATTACCTGTTTTTTTATCTCTTGCTCGATAAACAACACCATATGTTCCTTCTTCAATTCTGTTCAAACAACTAAATTCCTCCACACTTCTACATCCCTGCAACAACAGATTAACTATTTCATTGAAACTTGCAGATAGTTCTGTATAACATTGGAGCAATCAGCAGATTGGTAAAGAAAATCAAACACAAAAAAGACGGCCATGATGGTTCTATATCACTCACCCGAGCACACTGCCATTTCAGTCAGAATCAATGTACTATTTGTAGCAGTTTTAGGAGGAGATGTTGTTAATAGTTTCCACTTTACTCATATAAGGAACAAGGCCCTGTCCCTCTGATATTTTTTATATTGTTACAGACCCCTTTGCTTCACAAGTCACATTTTACGTATGAATGCATATTCTAAACTTGTTTTTACTTTCAAACATAATAATTATTTCCTTTACCTAACATAGTCATCTGCAATGCAGTAAACCTGAGATGTAATACGGAAGGATTGTCTTATTCTTTTAATCAAAAATCTACTTTAGTAATACATATTTACACTGCATTATATTCTACTTACCTCACCAAATGTTCCATAATGTTATTTAATTTAAAAAAAGTTTTTGCCTACAATGACATTTGTATCGGACTCCTGGCTTTCAGAATTTAACAACTTCTGACTTCTTTATAGGCTTCAAATATTTTCAAAAGATTTAATGAATTATTGCATGGCCTGACAATCAAACTCTGTGTAAGGTTTGACAATTTGTTTCCATTACAAACAAAGTGTTTCATACCTGTAAAGCTGGAAAGTAAGGCGGCAATTCTGGCTTTAATTCAATTGGAGACATTGGTGGAGTTTCCTGTAGATAATCATCATCGTCATGGTGATCGTCGAGATGTACGGAACCAGTCTCACTCTCATTATCTGACTGATCGTCAAACTTTGATTTGGCTACAAAAAGTAAAAAATACTGCTATACATAAAGTAGAATGCACAATGCTTGAACATAGATAACAGATGCATTCTCATTACAAGCATGCAATGCTATGGTATTTGTTGACAAAATTTTGTACCTAGTACATCCACAACTCAATATGAATGTGTATATTGCGATACATGTAATCAACAAGATATAGATAAAAACACTAACTACGACAAATGTTCTAAAAGGAAAGTATTCAGGGGGGGGGGAACCATGTGGTTTGTGACATCATCTTGCTTCTGCAAACAGTTGAATATGCCTGCATTTTGCTATTATTTGACCTGGTGACCTAGTGTCTGACCAAAGGTGACCCACTTTTTAAATTATCCTAGATCTAATGCAGACAAGCATTATGATGGAGCTTCATGCAAGTTTTATTCGAATTTCAAAGAGTCATGCCATGAAGATAAATAGACAAAACAGATATCAACAGGCAATTACTTGGATGGTTTGAATGACCGACTACTCACCCAAGTGTTTTTTATCAGTATCATCTGTTTCATGTTTTGGACTTTCGGACTTGGCTCTTTCTCTCTCATCACCTTCTTCATCCGATGTGTCCTCAGATGCATTACTACTGTCACTACCTGAAATATCAATGACTTCTTTCAGCAATTAAACAACCCACTTGAATTCAACAGAGAAACACTACAAGCACCTGTTAGAACTATTCTATCAAGTTGTAGACAAACATCAACAGACAGATTGTGCAAAATGTTTTGCAAAATACGAACAATTCAAGAAATGTCCAAGTCATCTAAGTGTTCATATTAATACTCAGCAATATTGGAATTCCTAAAATGTACAGTTCGATTCTATAATAGTCTGCGTACATTTTCGGAATGTGGACAAAATAGGACTTTCTTCAAATTCTGTGGGAAATATTGATATGCTTGAATTTTGAATGTATCATGTTCAACGACATATTTTTACCTTTGATTATTATGCTGATTTTGTTGAGATGCCATTCTATTCTTAAACTTCAGCATTACTTCAAATTAATTATGAACAATCTTTTAAAGATACAGATACATATACAGTAAAACTTCAAATTTTTGCTAAACTTAACACCTGCTCATACAGAATAAAAGATAGAATTCCAGACCAGGTTATTACAACCACATCGCTAGTGAATAATATCTCCCTCACCAAAAAGAGACACACCCAGGTGGACAATTATATAAAAAGTCGGATCTCGTTTATACGATAACCTTCTATCCAAATACTTGGCATCATCCAAAATAAATAACAGGTCCGATATATATTCTTCTGCACGTCAAATTGAAATGGGCTATTCGAATCCATGTATTATTCGAATAAAACTTTGGAACCGGTGAATTTGACTGATGAATGTCAGAATGTATATTATAAAATTATATAAAGTCAGAATATTATATGCCGTGACAAGCTCATTATGACACCTTAGAAAAGCAACTTGATAGTTTCATGACATACTTCAATTAACACACAACTTATTTGTTGTAAACATAATATTATGGTGGACACTTACCAGAGCCAGAATCACTCTCTGAATCTTCACTCTCCTCCGATGGCGACATTGCTGTGTCTGGTATTTCCCTCTTTTCATCATGGTCATCATCTGATAAAACTCTTTCATCTCGACTGTGGCCTATGCTTTCTTCCTTTTGCCTGCTTCGTTCAACAGAACCTTTAGATGGTCTACTGTATCCTAAATAACATAAAGAAAACAAATTTAAAGAAGGTACAGCCACCAGTCACAATTCAGCATACAACTAGTTTCCCTCGGAACACAAGAATTTTTTTTTTTGATGAATTCCTCACTTTCATTCATTTAAGCCTAATTCTGACTCGAATCAGCACTCCGGAGGTGTCACATTGTAGTATCTGGAGGTACACCTTTTGTTACTGATTTATAAGACTGACACTTGATATAACATCACAATCACAGGTGATTTGAGGAAAAAACAAGATCAAAACAAACAGTAAAACCACACCTAAAGACCACCTCAATAATAAGACCACCTCAAAATTAAGAATACAATTCTTAAGTCCATTTTCACTGTTTTGATATTTATTCAACCTAATATTAAGACCATCTGAATAAGGAAACCACTTTCCAAGGGTCCCAAATGTTGTTTGATCATTGATGTTCTACTGTATTTACACAATGTGGACATGAATTCACCTAAGTGTATTCATTATTTACATAAACTTCCAATACTTGTCAAGATTTGTCTTGATAAATTAACATTGTTAATATCCTTCCAACTGTAGGTATTTAACATAATGTTGAGAAGGTCTACACGTTGTAAGATATACAAAAATGAAGCACACTGATGCCCCCACTTTCCATCTTTCTCTCAAAACAAGAGCAGATTTCCATAACTTTGTTCTTACTGATTGTGATGATACAAACAAAACCTTGTCTTGAAAGCTTGATGTTAACATACATATGGGCCTACCTGCACCATTGATTGCAATAACCGTAATGTAGCCCCCCCCCCCTATTGAAATGAATGAGATAGAACCAGTACATATTTCCATTTCTGTATAAATTTTACAAAAACCTTTGTCTGTCTCTCTGGGTCCTAATCTAGATTTCACATCTTTACTACCAGCCCGACGTTCATGGCTTCGACTCCGACTTCGCCGGCCTATTCTTTCTTTTTCCTTTATTCTTTCTTTTCTGTTGCGAACTGAAATAAAGTACATTTTTTATAGCAATAAAATTATGATACTTATTTTGTTAATTAAAATACTCATTTCCACATGAAGTAATTTTCTTGTGAGTACTTAGTTCAAAGGGCGTCAAAATACCAGCTATATCTGCAAGTTCTATACATGGACAATTATTGCAAGGTGGATTAAAGACTCCATGACATAACCGAGATGGAAACAATCATTTAATTATGCTAAATAAAATCATCTAAAATGTTCATGGTGATTTACCTGTTAATTGCTTGACACGATGATGTCATTTCCATTTATTTGTGATGCTGATTTAATGTCAAGAAATTATAAAGATGTAAACTGTTTTTCTCAGTATGATATTTACACTAGTGAATAGTTTAGTGATGACATGGAGGATATTTGTGTGTTTGGGTGTAAGATCGAAAACCAGACGGGGCAGTTACAGGACAAACAATGAGGCAGTTACAGGACAAACCAGATGAGGCAGTTACAGGACAAACCAGATGGGGCAGTTACAGGACAAACCAGATGGGGCAGTTACAGGACAAACCAGATGGGGCAGTTACAGGACAAACCAGATGGGACAGTTACAGGACAAACAATGAGGCAGTTACAGGACAAACCAGACGGGGCAGTAACAGGACAAACCAGATGGGGCAGTTACAGGACAAACCAGATGGGACAGTTACAGGACAAACCAGATGGGACAGTTCCAGGACAAACCAGATGGGACAGTTACAGGACAAACAATGAGGCAGTTACAGGACAAACCAGATGGGACAGTTACAGGACAAACCAGACGGGGCAGTTACAGGACAAACCAGATGGGGCAGTTACAGGACAAACCAGACGGGGCAGTTACAGGACAAACCAGATGGGGCAGTTACAGGACAAACCAGATGGGGCAGTTACAGGACAAACCAGACGGGGCAGTTACAGGACAAACCAGACGGGGCAGTTACAGGACAAACCAGACGGGGCAGTTACAGGACAAACCAGACGGGGCAGTTACAGGACAAACAATGAGGCAGTTACAGGACAAACCAGATGGGACAGTTACAGGACAAACCAGACGGGGCAGTTACAGGACAAACCAGATGGGGCAGTTACAGGACAAACCAGACGGGGCAGTTACAGGACAAACCAGATGGGGCAGTTACAGGACAAACCAGATGGGGCAGTTACAGGACAAACCAGACGGGGCAGTTACAGGACAAACCAGACGGGGCAGTTACAGGACAAACCAGACGGGGCAGTTACAGGACAAACCAGACGGGGCAGTTACAGGACAAACCAGACAGGGCAGTTACAGGACAAACCAGACGGGGCAGTTACAGGACAAACCAGATGGGGCAGTTACAGGACAAACCAGATGGGGCAGTTACAGGACAAACCAGATGGGGCAGTTACAGGACAAACCAGATGGGGCAGTTACAGGACAAACCAGATGGGGCAGTTACAGGACAAACCAGATGGGGCAGTTACAGGACAAACCAGATGGGGCAGTTACAGGACAAACCAGACGGGGCAGTTACAGGACAAACCAGACGGGGCAGTTACAGGACAAACCAGATGGGGCAGTTACAGGACAAACCAGATTGGGCCGTTACAGGACAAACCAGATGGGGCAGTTACAGGACAAACCAGATGGGGCAGTTACAGGACAAACCAGACGGGGCATTTACAGGACAAACCAGACGGGGCATTTACACGACAAACCAGACGGGGCATTTACACGACAAACCAGACGGGGCAGTTACAGGACAAACCAGACGGGGCAGTTACAGGACAAACCAGATGGGGCAGTTACAGGACAAACCAGATGGGGCAGTTACAGGACAAACCAGATGGGGCAGTTACAGGACAAACCAGATGGGGCCGTTACAGGACAAACCAGACGGGGCCGTTACAGGACAAACCAGACGGGGCATTTACAGGACAAACCAGACGGGGCAGTTACAGGACAAACCAGATGGGGCAGTTACAGGACAAACCAGATGGGGCACTTACACGACAAACCAGACGGGGCATTTACAGGACAAACCAGACGGGGCATTTACAGGACAAACCATATGGGGCAGTTACAGGACAAACCAGACGGGGCAGTTACAGGACAAACCAGACGGGGCATTTACACGACAAACCAGATGGGGCAGTTACAGGACAAACCAGATGGGGCAGTTACAGGACAAACCAGATGGGACAGTTACAGGACAAACAATGAGGCAGTTACAGGACAAACCAGATGGGGCAGTTACAGGACAAACCAGATGAGGCAGTTACAGGACAAACCAGATGGGGCAGTTACAGGACAAACCAGATGGGGCAGTTACAGGACAAACCAGATGGGGCAGTTACAGGACAAACCAGATGGGACAGTTACAGGACAAACCAGATGGGGCATTTACAGGACAAACCAGATGGGGCCGTTACAGGACAACACACTTACTCTCTTCTCGCTCTCGTTTTTGTTGCTGTAATCTTCTCTCCTCTTCTTTACGTCTTCTTCTTTCTTGTTCTTTTTTATCTCTATCTTCTCGCAATTTTCTTTCTCTGTTTTTGTCTCTTTCCAAGCGTTCCAATCTTTCCCTGCAGATTACAAATAAGAGAAATAAATGGACAACAATGTCAGCTGAGCTGCCAATACTTATCAATAGTTTTGTCTTCGGTATGAAATAATAACTTTATTATGAGAAAGAAAGGCAAAGCATTTGACTGTAATGCAACATTTAATTAATCCATTCCCTCATACAACATTTTCCATATAGTGCTTCAGTACCTTTAGCAAATTCTCCAAGTGGCAATCGGAGGTCACTGTGACCTTGACATGTGACCAACTGACACTCAAACATTAGGTATCATTTGTTGACCCAAGAAGACAATCCTGTACAGACTTCGGGGACGGAAGCAATCGCAACGGGTTTAACTGAAGATTGCAACAGTTTTCATATTCATGATAAAGAGCTTTGGTGTAGAATTGCCAATATCTGCAATGCCTGTGTTTTGTTAGAAGCCTTCGGTATTCTACACACACCTGATGCTGACATAAGTTCTGATGCATATTTGTGATGCTGAGCTAATAATAGTGATAATAACATCACCCCTATCTGCAATAAAACAATTTATACTTGTATTTATTGTTCTCATGGTGATGGTGAATCTAGTATAGTATGGTGTATAAATTGTAATTATTACAGAAAAACATATTGTTGTCGAAAAAGGGCTTCACTCCCCCTCCAACAAATCAGCAGCTGTCTAGAGCAGTGAATACATCAGTGCCTTCAGTACTTTGACTAACAATGTTGTTAGATTTAGTAAGAGAAATCACCCAAAATGTTTCAATTCAATGCAGATTTTTCGTTCATTTGAATATTATACATCATAAATTCCAGATGTTTCCACAATATCATCAGCCCTGATTTAATAACACTAAAGGGAACTTGCAAAACTACATATAAGGTTAATATTCCCAAGAAGTTTCTCCACTGTACGAGCATACTACATATACTGGTTCCTATGATATATATCATGACCCTTGAAGGAGTTGCAAACAGAAAGTATTAAGCCAAATATTTTGATTTTCATCCTGTAACTATGCCAATAATAATCTGATCAAAAATGTTGACAATATGCACACCTAGGCTTGGTACCAGTAACTCCACACCTAGGCTTGGTACCAGTGACTCCACACCTAGGCTTGGTACCAGTGACTCCACACCTAGGCTTGGTACCAGTGACTCCACACCTAGGCTTGGTACCAGTGACTCCACACCTAGGCTTGGTACCAGGGACTCCACACTTAGGCTTGGTACCAGTGACTCCACACCTAGGCTTGGTACCAGTGACTCCACACTTAGGCTTGGTACCAGTGACTCCACACCTAGGCTTGGTACCAGTGACTCCACACCTAGGCTTGGAACCAGTGACTCCACACCTAGGCTTGGTACCAGTGACTCCACACCTAGGCTTGGTACCAGTCACTCATGTGAAGTTTCATTGAAATCCAACCACTGGTTTAAACGTACACAAAATTTGTGACATCTACACGGACAGACAGACAGCACAATATCAATACGTCTCCCCACCCCTGTGGGGGAATAATTGTCAACATTTGTTCAATATAGCAATATCTTACCTTTCTAACCTAGATTTTTCTCTTTTTTCCTGTTCCTTTACTAGTTTCTCTTTTAGTTCCCTCTCTCGTTCTCTTCCACTGAAAGCTCTGTCATGTCGCTCAGGATTGCCTAACAAAGCAAAGTTAAATCTGATGTAATTATCAATATCAGGTTATAACTTTGAGTTGTCAACAACAAAAGTTTGTCTTCATATGTTGTGCTGTATTCAAGTGATTATGAGACCATCATGAAAGCTGACAACATGATATACAGTCAACACAAATTGACTCCTTGTACAGCAGCCAAAAGTTTTGACCATTCAGTAAGTGAAAAATAGTACTGTACAAATGGTAAAGTTTGTGAGGTGGTAAAGTTTGTGAATTTCCTAAATGCACAAAATTCGCTTACAATTTCCACAGCATAAATTTCCACTTCCATCAAAGAATATTTTCCCTACGCACCATATAGCCAATACATGGAGACCGGTACTCCATGGAGTCACATCTAAAGCACTGTGAGGCCGAAAATACTTGGACTTCAACAATAACTTTTGGAGAATTCAATAAAATTAAGAAATTGATAATTTTACAATGTGTAGATATTATCAACAAACTAATTTCAACTATTTACAAACATTTCCACAATTCGCAACCTTTTCTACACTATTATCTACTAATAGTAATACAGTAGTTTTTTAAAAATCTTCAAATGTTCCTCTCAATGATTAAAACTACGAATACATTCCTAACTAACAAGTAGAAACTGCAAATTGAATACCTCTCCCAGTTCTGTCCTCCCTATGCTCTCTGACATCTCTTTCTCTTGGTCTGTCTTTCTCTCTGTGTCTCTCCTTATCTTGTCCGTGTCTCTCTTTCTGTTTATCTCTTTTTCTTTCTTCTTTATGTTTATGTTTGTGTTTTTCTTTCTTCTTCACTGGTACCGGTGGAGGTTTGATACCCGGACCATCATCATGGTCTTCATCTTCTTCAGCTGTATGCCTGTCACAATTAAACGTTTGAATTAATTTGTTATTTGTTGTTGCTAACACTAATTTTGCCTTAGATTTTTTAAAATTTGGGTGAAAGGTACAGTCTTATCTTTTTTTTCTAGACAAAATATCCTTAGTCATAGATATGAGAAAATCAGTGGTAACTGCCTTCATACAGATGTACTCTACAACACTGAATTGTCACTTTTTCTTATAAGTTTCCCCAAACCACAAATACGAGTGTCTGATACCAGGATTTTCTATCCAGACCCACGTGCCGAGTAAGCACTAGCATAGGAAATACCTGTATAGATCTGACTGGTGTTTTGTAGTCCCAGCACCAGCATAGGAAATACCTGTATAGATCTGACTCGTGTTTTGTAGTCCCAGCACTAGCATAGGAAATACCTGTATAGATCTGACTCGTGTTTTGTAGTCCCAGCACTAGCATAGGAAATATCTGTATAGATCTGACTCGTGTTTTGTAGTCCCAGCACCAGCATAGGAAATACCTGTATAGATCTGACTCGTGTTTTGTAGTCCCAGGACTAGCACAGGAAATACCTGTATAGATCTGACTCGTGTTTTGTAGTCCCAGCACTAGCATAGGAAATACCTGTATAGACCTGACTCGTGTTTTGTAGTCCCAGGACTAGCATAGGAAATACCTGTATAGATCTGACTCGTGTTTTGTAGTTCCAGGAAACCTTTACAAAAAGTGGAAATCCCAAGTGGTACAGTACCTCTGTATGAAGGCATCAAAATGGCATTTTCTCAAAATTATTAATTAGCTTACTTTGATAGATAATAAAACTTTCTGCCTTTAAATTTTACAAAGTTGGCAAGGGTGCCAAATTGTCACAAAATACATGCCAAGTTTCATTACAAGCAACTACAACATAGTGACAAAGTATCTAACAATCTAGCTGGTTAGGTCCGAGTTATAAAACTTGGTTTCTAGTTTAGGTGTAAAATAGTTGGGTCTGTAGATAGGGATATTTTTTTTTAAAAGTAATTGTTGAATTGTATACTTCTTATGCAGCATGTCTTTTAAAATCAGAGTTAAATCCTCAGGTTTATTTCCCATTTTCCAAATTTTATGATATATTCCATGCCTTGGCAATATTTGAGTATTTTAAAATAATGAACGTAATGACTTTTTTTTCGTAACCTATGCCAGACAAAGGCCTTTGAGACAAAGACTGAACATCAAGGGGACACATAAACATTCCAAATAATTTTCATGATGATTGAGTGTCAAATGTGGCATCTACAATATTAACAAGGTTTTTCTATGTCTTGACTGGGTGGCCTAGTTTTTGACCTCATGTGACCCAGATTTGAACTCGACCTTGAATCAGAAGACAATCCGATAGATGTTCAGGATGACTGGATGCAAATTTGGCTTCTAGAATGTTCACAATGTTTTTCTATAATTTGACCATGTGACCCAGATTTAACTTAACCTAGAGTTTACGAAAATTTTCATGACGATTGGGTATCAAATGTGGCCTCTAACATGTCCTTTGACTGATGACCTATTTTTACCCCACATGACCCAGTTTCAAATTTGTCCAGGAATTTATCAAGATAAACATTCTGACCGATTAGATACAAAATGTAGCTTCTAGAATGTTCACAAGGGTTTTCTATTAATTGGCATGACCTAGTTGTTGATCCTATGTGACCCAGTGTCAAAGTTGAGCTTGAGTTCATCAAGACAAACATTCTGACCAAGTTTCATGAAGATTGGGTAAAAGTGTAATTTCTAGAGTGTTCATAAGGTAGATGTTGACAGATGACGGACAGCAGAAGATAGACAGGAGACGAACAATTGTTGATGACAATAGCTCACCTTTGCAGCTAAAAAGTAGCAGAATAAAACTCATTGTCATTGATAACATAAACATTTCATTTTCAGATGTCATTAATTGAACATTTTCTTTCCAGGAAACCAACTATTACTCCAATCGGGAAGACATAACTCGTTTAATAATTCACACAGGCCTTTTTCTGTCCATTTTGGAAAAAGACCCTAGATAAATTGGGGGAAAGTGCGTCGTAAATTTTGCCAATTTAGGAAGAAATTTAATTGCTTCCATTCCAATTTTGGGAATTTTCATAGCTGGAAGAACAGGCTATTCTAAGTTCAATTTCAAGTCCCTCCGGTAGACAATTATTTTTAGGGTGCTTCTCTGATTGGGAAAAAAACGTATATTTTGCTTTTGGAATGGGTCGGATAGTCTGACCCATGGGAACTATAGAAAAAGGCCTGATGCATAAAGAATTAATTATATATTTAGACAAAACTGAAATATCAGTTTACATTTCCTCGTCTCTCTCACTGTTGTTATGTACATCATCCTCTTCATCATGTTCGGAAGTTTCATCATGATCATCACTTCTTGCTGCTAGTTCAGGACTGCTTGATGCCAACTCTCCCTGTTCATACGGACTTCTGTCAGATACCAATGTAACTGAAAAATAGATTAAAGCACAATGATTTTTTTGAAAATAATTATACTGTCAGTGTCTTTTCCATGAGGAAAATAGGCTAAATGAATTCTAAATTTAGAAAATAAGGTAATGGTTGTTTTGCTTATAAAAATAACTTTTCAGCTGTGGCTGGTGTCTGTTATATCTATGAGGTGATGTAAGAGCAAAGATTATTTATAAAAGGTTAAATACACAAACACCTGACTTAATTATAAGAAATTCAGTCAGAGGGCCTGAGGGGGGGATGGAACAGATAATTGGGAGAAAATAATATAAACAATTATGAGATGGTTGTTTTGTTACACGATGATTAATCCCCCCCTATCTGTAGAGTTTCCAATATAGGAGTTCTACGAGACTCCAGTACCCATAGACTCCGGTTCTAGATGAACGGAACCGTATCGCTAGTCACTGCCATATCCAAAATAATCTGTCCGAAACTATGACAATCACAATCTGTGATAAAATTTGGAGTTAAATATGATTTTAAGAAAAAACAATAAGTCCAAGTAAAATAAGTACCTTTTCTCCGACTCATACTTGTAGTATTTGATTGTTTAGAGTCCTTAATACAGTCACAACATCCAATTTAAACTCAAAATCGTTCGAACACAATTCGTCACAAAGGGAAACAACTCTTAAGAACCGGCAGGTTTATTCTCCGGCGCCTACCAAAATTAAACTAAAAATAAACATGAAAACACGGCGCCCTCTATAAACTATCTTTCGTTAGATGTCGATGATTTTGATATCAAATTAAAGGTCTTATTCTATTGGTTTAGGATATGTATAGGCAAATGAAATCCTTGTAGGATTTATCTGTCTATACATACCGTCGAATACTTGTATCTTCTTAGGGACGTCGAATTGAAATGTGCTATTCGAAACTATGAAATGTCGGATTCGATGAATTCGAACGAACGAGGTTCGACTGTATTTAAAAATGGAACTTTTTTCTGATTTTTTCTTATAGATTTATAGTGTTTTAAGTGTGAGGTTAACTAGCTGTTAAATCGATTTAAACCCCAGTATTTTTAAGGCTGTAAATCGCTGGTTGTTATTTCTTTTTGTGTTTTGAATGTATGTTAAATATCCTGTCACCCTATGCAATTCTTCCGCTTTATATGGTGTCCATGCTGTTTCCTCTCCAGATTCGGCGTATTATTGCCAGCTGTCTTGACTTGTCCTTTGATATTTTCCATCCTTTATTTCACCCCCTGTTTGTCCTCTTTTATTCTCATAGTTGTCCCTTATGGTCAGCAATTCCTTGCGCCCTAGTTCCCTTATGTATGTACGCTTGGGTCTCCTTGGATGCCTTGTGATTTATATATTGTTGTTTTCCCGGGATCTGTGTGGAGAGGCAATGTCTTGTGTGGGTGGCGTTCCCTGTAACAACGTATTCTCTTTCTTCGAAAAACATTATGCCTTCAAAATGTTATGTTAAGCCAAATCACTATAAATTGCACACCCACTTCGCCAAATGATCTCGCTTTACTTTCTGTTGTCTTTTTCTCTCTCTCTCTCTTTTAATATGACCTACAAAAACAAACAAACAAAAATGGCAGCGCCCAGTGACAACATTTGAACAAGTTTGACATCAAATTTCTACTTTGTTGATAAAATCTAGAATAAATAAGTTCTCGTACCATCTTACTATGATAATGGACAATAATGTTGGTATGATATTAAACTTAAAATGTTTTCGGATAATAAGTTTGATATATTTTTAGTGAAGGATTCTTTTTTACCTGAAATGTCACTTAATTTTGACCTATAACAGCTATGGTAGTGCACAAAGGCATAATATTAAACACCCAATTTATTCTTGTTACTCTTATCATTTATATTATGCAACTGATTTGAGTTAGAATGTATTGAATTCCCAGAAATTTGTGTTGCATTATTTGTAGCAATTGCAATACCAATCCGCTTGACATGAACCTTAAGGTAAAGTTGATGAAATGCATAAATGTTAAATTTAATTTCACAGCAGTTGCTGTCAATGTAATTTAAATATTCTAGACAGTCATTCAATATGTATTTTAAACGGGGGTTTTATTGCAAAAAAGTATGTACTTATTGATAAGGGGATGTTATTCGCTAAACTACACCAAACTATTTTTTAAAAATGTGAGATTAAGTCTTGGAGTGACATAATTGTCTTATGTTTTACAACTGCACCGAACTTCAGATGCCATAAATAAATCATACTTTTGAAAGAAAGAAGCAAAATTGCAAAATCCAATATTCTAATATTTTCAAATATGTATTTCTGACTTTTCTTGAATTTTTAAGTCTGTTTAATACACAGATTGTCATCTGGTTTTCGTACAGAATTGTCATATTTACAATAATAACGCCTCTATCGTGATCAAAATGATTTCTTTGCAAACATAACACCACTGTGTTCATTACCTTTGTTGTATATGCTTTTATTTATCGTCGCCACCGGTTTCCCACATGGGCGACGCCTCCGGAAGAATGTTAGTCATATTAGATTTGGAGGATAGTGCATGATACAGAAGATGCCCCAGTTCCAGAAGCACCCCTGGTTCTTTTACGTGCTCGATGTAAAGCATCATACACGGGACCTCGGTTTTTAAAGTCTCGTCCGTGTTCATTACCTTGCTTGCTCAACAATTATATAGGCCTTAACGAACAGTTAACCAATCCGCGACAAGGTTACAAACGGGTTGTTCTGTTGAAGAGAATTTGGTTTAGTGGTTAAGGTAAGACTTGATTGGTTTACACAACGCTGACTATGCAAATAGCAAAACCATGTTAGTATGGCTGCGCCGCCAAAAAGTTATCAAACTGTATTGCGTGATTTATGTATGCTTAAAGTTATAAGTTTACCCGTTTTGAATATTCCCGAACTTATTAGCATTAGTCTTGTTCCAAAACCACAGCACATGATGTCATGTAGATGTATATATTACAAGGCTAAAATTTGTCAATTTTAGTGTCAAATTGTTTTCATGATTTATATCAATTCTTCAGATTTTGAAAGTTATTTTGTTTCTATAATTTATTAAACTTCTTTGTGTTATTTGGGTACTTCACGATACTATAGCAACGCATTACTATGACTTATAAACGTTCTTTGTTTCGATTGATACTATTAAGTAACCATAAACGTTTAAGTTGTAAACCGATGACAGGTTTGTTGAATGATAATCTTTATCTATATAAGTATATTTGAATCGACAGTTTAATTACCTAATTGATAGACAAATACGCGTCCATGGTTTCGGCGTAACACTTATGTGGCTTCTGTGGGGAAACAGTCTCTAAGCAAGACAAATGTTTTTGTATGTATTATGACCTAATGAAGAACCCACCCATTAATCCTTTATTTTGTTAAAACATCCATTTCATTTGTTAATTAGAATCACGTGATTAACGCATGACACCTCCCCTCTTTCGCGGGTAATTTGTTAAGACATAAAATAAAAGAAATACTATTAGTGGTGATGAGATACCTTTAGGAAATTGTCTAAGTGACATTTGTCTTTGTGAATATTTTTACTTTGTGACTATTTTTACTTTGTGTTTCTTTGTGATTTAAACTCTAAAACTTTGTGTATTTGAAACTTAACTTAGTGATTATTATTGAATATACTTTTCTGTGAACGTTATTATTACTCTGCAGACTTTGTTCACTGTTATTAAATTTGATTATCAACGGAACTGTGCTATTGTCGTTTTATCGTACCATCATCACATCCCTAGTTATGGATCACTGTTGCCTCCACTACGTTACGTGCGGGTACCGAAATGGGCCGCGTAACATATACAGTATAGACTGTCGACCAAATTCGAAACATTGAAAGATTCTTCAAATCAAGCCAGATTAACTTACAAAGTTACACGATTTTTTTCTGACAAATGCTTGTTAAAAAATCAAGCCCGTATTTTAGTCAATCTTCGGTCCATACTTCCACTCATATTTGAAAATACTCTCACCTGATTTGACAATTCCCTGAAATGCAAATCGCAAGAACTTTTCGACTAAAACATCGTTTTTTGCCTTCAAATATCTGAGGTTGGTCCGTTACATGCTCAATATATGGTAATGTGTGGTGAATAAAGATTTGGCCAGATTATAATGTTATTACAGTTTGACGCTTACATTACATTGTATGTCAAAGATTTTAATCCAGAGTACGAGAACACTTAACTGAATGTAGAGGTGGAATATGAGATGCCACATGCAAACTTCACTAAGTATAGACAAACACAAAGAGACAGGAACATATACACATAAAAGTAACAATAACGAAAGCAAAAGTGACACAATACAGACATAAATGATGCATGAAAATGGTACTGCATTGGAATGGTCAGAGGCAACATTTTATAATATACTTAGAGGATCTTATAAGAGCGGTCATTATTTATTGAATATATTAAACGAGTTTTCTAATAACGATACTAATAATAGCTTTATTTTCAGAAGGTAAAACAGAAAAGACAGTCAACATTTCGTTGGTACATATAAAACATAATAATAACAAACGATTTTTTATTGGTTTTAGATGACTAGTTTGATAAATTCGTTAACAAAATAACTCGAATGTAAGATCTTTTTATGACCTAATAGCAGAAACGAATTATTTTCGCCAAAACATTACCTTAACTCCCTATGTGCAAGCAAAGTATCAATTATGTTTTTCGGTCTATGGTAAACAAAAGGTGACGCATCCAAAGTAATTCCGACAGTTTTGTTTTCATTTTCAGCCACAAAATACGAGTTCAAATGATACCACACATACCGTATTCAAATTAAAAGGATATTAATTTTTAATTAATAAAATGTTATAATTTTTAACATTGTTAACATCATTTGAGCGCGCCTACGTCACGCTTGTTTTGTTGAGACGTCGAACGCACGTGAGTTGTTATTTCACTAGTGAATTATCGAAAATAAAACATTGGTGTTAATACCACCCTGCACCAACTGTCATCCATGTTTATCGTAGCGGATCCGTAGTCCAGTGGTAACGCGCTGGACTTGTAATCCAGGGATCGCAGGTTCGATTCCCCGCTCCATCACTGACCGTACTAACAGTCTTTCGGACGAGACTTTAAAAACGAGGTCCCGTGTATGATGCTTTACATCGAGCACGTAAAAGAACCAGGTGTGTTTCTGGAACTGGGGCATCTCCTGTATCATGCACTATCCTTCAAAAATCTAATATGACTAACATTCTTCTGGAGGCGTCGCCCATGTGGGAAACCGGTGGCGACGATAAATAAACGCAAAATACAAGCATGTTTATCACGTAATGGTTGCTAATTGTATAAGTGCAAGGATGTTTTATACCAAAACATGCTGTTCGAATAATTGTATATTTTATTATTGTAACATTTTCGACGAAGACATTGATTGACACCATGGGCATTATATTTTGTCATATCGGTAGAACTATTATTGCGCATGCATTATGAGAATTGGAACTGCTGATGATATTTTATTTTGTCATCTTGGTACGGGAGGAGTATTCAATATTTACTCAGCCTTTATGCATATCAACAATTATCGAAATGAATGTCCAATGAATGTCATTTATTTTGCAAAATAATACCCTTCAAAACCAATTCCCCTTGAGGGATTATTTAAATTTGCATTATTTGCATACCATGGAATTATATATACACGGAATGGAAATGCCTTATTAACCAGCGTGCATTTTCTTGTGCCGCAGCATTGTCATCTAATAACGATCTGCAGCCGCCATTTTCCCCCATTAAAAATAGTGTTCACGACGTTTCTGACCATAAAAAAGACCCATCATCCACAGCATTGGACAACAATATTACTTCTTCCCAAAACATTAATCTATTAAATGCAATTGAATGAGTTAATATTGTACCTCAAAATTAACCTCACCTAGGCCACCATTAAAGTAAATCAAGGCGAAAAAGTGCGCCCGATGTGGGGCTCGAACCCACGACCCCCTAAACACTAGTACGGCGCTCTACTGACTGAGCTAACCGGGCGGCCGTCTAACCCCACATCACAACAAAATGCACGTATCACTTTGAAATTGGGTTTTCAACTATGTCAATTATCCAGTGTTCTGATAAAGCCGCCATTGCAGAACTGATAAATAGTTAAAAGCTAAACGGGTATTTATCAAATTTCATTGTCAGCCTTTAGCTTTATTATTTTACATCGATTGTGAAACAAGTTCTTTCAACTTATACAAATCACTGTTTCTTGGCTACCAACCAGTACTCGCGTCGAATTTAGGGATTGTTAAGTTTATGATCAAATCTGGGTCATCGTGGGGCTTGAACTCACGACCTTCGGATCAGGAGTCAGGCGCTCTACCCCTCGACCTTTCCGCCTCCATTGTCAGCCATCATACATCTAGCTGCGAGTTGATGTACTGAAACATAATTGATGGGATAGCACACCCTTATATGCGGAATATACATAGTCGCATGAGATCAAGTCTTAACACCCCTTTTTCAAAAATGCTACTACAATACGCAAAAAAACACAGTTTGCCAATGTTTACGCACACAATTTGAACGACTTGCCCAACACACATGTGATCATTTGTTCTAAAAGCAAATCAAATTAAATGTAAAATGTGTCTTTCTTACCAGAAAATAACAGCAATGATTCTAACTAACCATTACGTCAAACCATATGTAGTAACATCTTATACGAAATTATAAAATATATTGACTGATAATTCAGATAAGTATAAAAACAACAAATGTCTATCATTCGTCTAGAATCGCAATGGCGCCCGATAATGTTATCTCGCTAAAATACACAGGTTCGACTAATTGACTGTGTTTTTATTCCGCATCCATTACATTTACTTACACATAATGTACATGCTTTTAGCATTTGTGAAATACAAAATAGCAATATTATTTGCAACACTAAAATGTGCTTTTTGTACTTTGCTATAATATGAATTAAATTCGCATTATTTTATATACCTTGAAGAGATAGTCCATACATTTGATAACTTCCGGTTAGTCTGGTCTCTCAGTGGGCCATTGGCCATTTCGTGGACAAATTGTGAATCATTTTTATCATTGTGAATATTGATATTCACATTTGTTATCACACTTGAGCATTTCCACACAAATTGTTCTATGCACACAACTCATTTTAGCTTACTATGCGAAAATGCTGAAATTAATCGAAAATGGTAGGAAATAATAATTATGTCAACAAAGTTATTCAATATTATGCAATTATTGGAATGATTAGTAGTCCAAATGATTGTAATTTAACATGAACTTTTCGTTACTGTATTAACTTTATGGCACTGAGTATGATAATTGCATGTATTTACTTAAATGGCAGATTCTACGATAAGCGTATATTTTATGTCCCATGTATTTCAGAATATATAGCTATTTCATCTTGCACACACATTTGATTATTTTTCAATTATACCAACATTAGGAGCCTTATAATTATGAAACTATGGTATTTTTTACTAGGATAAGAGTATTTTGTACAATATATTGCATTGTTTGAGTCAGCCATATGCCAAAAGCACAGTGTCTCCTTCGTCACATGAAAGTATGAAAATATCTACAGTTGTAAAGTATATGAGAAAAAGACACGAGTTTCTCAAAGAACAACTACTAGATTATTAACATGTACATTTTTAATTGTGTTTTGTTAAAAGATTCTACAACTTTGTCTGAAAAAGCGCACAGTTTTGGTGTCCTTCAAATATTTGTCCATTCCGTAACGTTTACCCATATACGACTTTTTGTATACAACATAATCATCTCTCTGTGACGACAAATGCTGTATTATGATGTCAAAGTGCAATCGTTTTCTACACCGTACTTGTTACAAGAATCTCAAGCCAGCCATGAGTTTTTTAATCAAACTACAGGTAAGTACCTTCCGTACATTTCCATAACGTCCCCACTGTACGTCTCATAGGAAGTAAATGAAATGTTGTAACATGTGATTGTTAACAGAAAAATGCATATGGATACTATTCTCTAAAATATGACATGAGTTTCTTGGAGTATGGATGTCCAAAAAAAAGAATAAATGTCACTTTCGTTACAGTCACTACCGTAACATTAATAAAAGCAGCCGTTACGAAGGTGACATTTTTATAAGCTGCGGATAGGAAACAAAACAACATAATTAACCTTTCCGCTAATAGTTTGTCACAGTATCCAGACATTAATGTAAATGGCATTATATCAGAATGTAAAATGTCATGTTACATAATTTAATCAGTATAATCAGCATAATGGACGTAAAATGTCTCTCCAATCACCAAATATATGTACATGCTTTTACACCCAGAAAAAAAATGTGTGCTTATCATTATATATTAATGATCGAATTATGTAATTTTTATGATTCACACAATAGGAGTGGACATAGAGACTGCAGTTTGATTTTGTTATCACTCCGCTCTGCTGCAATGTGGATACTTACATTGATATCTATTGTTTTCTTCATCACAGGTATGATAATTTTTATACTAAAGTTGTTTGATAGATCTTTAAGAAAAGAGTTATTCCCGGATTCTAGACATTGTTATTATTTCCTTATTGTATCAAGGACTTGTATAGTATACGATACGGGCTTGATATGGGAGTCTATGGGTACACGTTTTTGTTTGTAACACAACTCGTATATGTGTGGCTGTGGAGTATTCCTTATACACTGGCATTATCAACACGAACTAAAAGTATATTTTCTTATATATTTATGCTAGCTTTCTCGGATGATGCAAAAATAGCGAAAAAACATTTAAATGCACAATTTTACTGTGTATTTTAGTCAAATCTAGTTGAGTGAAAGGAAATAATTCATATAAAATAATTCGTCCTTAGAAGCTGAGAATTTGCGGAGAGCTTTCATGCTTCTATTTCAAAGTGTCATTTAGAAGAAATAACGGCCAGAAAAATGTGTCAAATTATATTTGAATCTGGTTGTCCTTGTCGTCGGCCGAGTCATTCCTTGCGCCCCTGTACCTTCACGAGTGTACCCTTGAGCCTCCTGAAATACTTTATGTTTTATGGAGTGTTGTTTTCCCGGAGGTCTGTGCAGGGATGCACTGCCTTATGTATGTGGCGTTTCTTGTAGCAAATTATTTCTCTCTTGTGCATTACGTTTTTTGGTTCGGGGTGTAACAAACATTCCTATTGTACATTTTCAAAAATGCAATTTGTTGACGTTTTGTACTGCTAGATAATTTACCGACACGAAGTCGGACAACAATCTAAAAGAAGTTCGTTATGCATTGTAATAGTTCTCTTCCTTGTCTTGAGGCCGCACCGAATTAAATCGTTTAAACGTGTCTTCGGAACATGGAGAAAACTCGCCCGCTCCTTCGAAGGACAATACTTTTAATAAATGATAACGCGAATCAGAACGGAACCAGACAAAATGCACCAAATATAACCAACACAACTGAACGTACTTCAGTGATTGGAAAATTGTATTGTTCAATTAACATGTTTACGTTGTTGTAAGTCATTTTATTCAGTCTTTACAACGAACTGCAGATATGTGGCATGCCGGAAATGACTACCAGTTTTCCATACTGTTGTATCTTTGAGGTTTGTTATGAAAAGAATATGTATGAAAGAGTAGGAATCATTTTGTCAGTAGATCATATATATACACACTTCATACACAAGTAGGTGCAGGATAGTAACTAAATTTGGATTTTATATTTATTTAGCAAACGAAGGCCAATACCACTATACAATTCCAATGTAAAAGAAAATACATGTACATGGATTTTCAAAGAGCATCACAAATTTTACATTATTTTCATCCATTGATTTGATTTCTACATAAGTTGGTAAAGTAACTAAATTTCGCAAGATAACATGTATGTTTTGGATTTCCGCACATAAGATTCGTAAATGTTTGTGTGTTTGACCAGGCCGTAATAATAACCTTTTAAATTCTACGATTTCTGTATTTTGGACAATTTAAGTTACAATTATTCCAAATTCTTTGATTTTTAGGTTGATTTTGATATCTTCCGCGTTAAATTGCCAAATCGTGAGAAGAATTTCGAAATTTGAGTAAAGCTATTCTGAATGGTTTGTTTTTAATGAAGTTAAAATATAGTTCCATCGAAAATGGATGTTTAAAGAGACACTATGTATATTTAAAATTACTTCCTTTGTATTAGACCGAATGGGCAAGAACTTTTGTATTGCAAATATCTTAATCGGAAGTATAGAGAACTATAAAAATAAATTAGTAAAAACCATCTTTTAATTCATTTGTACAGATGTATAATTGTGTCGTTACGCTTTTTGCAAATGGTATTTGTGTGCATTTGCATAGTGTTATTTCTGTTAGTATAATGAATTCGCGCTTGTAGTTTTACAAGTACTTTGGAATCATTTTTTTGTTCTTATAGTTGTTTGTAATTTATTAATGTAGATTGGTTATAAGTGTTTGACAGTTTGATGTTTAATAAAGAAATCCTCTCTATCATAACTGTGTAATATTAAAGTCATTTCAATTTTTGTCAATTAATGTATGTCATTGACAAATACAAACATTCACATTCGCCGAAATGTGTATTCTTTATTCATGTTTTTCGTCGCAGCAGTACTAATATCGTTTTGCTTTTTGCATATCAGTGTTGTGTAAACCAATCAAATCTTACGTTAACCACTAAGTCAACTTCTCTTCAACCGAACAATGACGCGGATTGGATAATTGTTTGTTAAGGCCTAAATATTTGTTTACCGAACCGTAAAACAATAACTTGTTTATTGTTATGTACTTTTTCTTCCGATGTAAAGTAATGCACAGAATTATTGTAATGGTGTTATGTTTGCAACGAAAACATTTTGATCACGATAGAGGCGTTATTATTATTATTGTAAACATGACAATGTTGTATGGAAACCAGATAAACATATATTGTTGTCTGAAAGTAAATCTATAGTATATCTCAAGATTTATCTAATGAGTAGTGTTGTTTAAGTTAAACCCATGGGATATTGCCCGACGTTAGAATAAAGAAAACATTATAGGTTTTATGTAACAGTCACGGACATTTATATCGTTTAAATCTGACAAATCCATATGTATCCATTAATTAACATGGATGTGTGATTTCACAACTGATACAATAAGTACTGGTGAACTATATTGAAACAGACTATACATTCTATGTATGACTCAGCGCAGCCAGGAGTTATTATTATCAAATGTCATACGCAGTGATCTCCACTTGCAGGTATCGGAGTTGTAATCGAGTGACCAGCAATCGTAACATCTCGGCAATTGCATATGGTGTACAACAAATCTTAACCTACAGTTGGCTATAATTAGCTTTTTTTTCAGATTGCGCCGACCATCTTGTTTGTCATGTACTTTGTCTTCCGAAGCAAAGTATCGAACACTATAATTGGAATTATGTTGTTTGCAAGGCAAATATTTTGACCACGATATAGTCGATATTCTAATTATTGTAAACATGACAATGCTGTATGAAAACCAGATGAACATAGTATTGTTCGCCTTAGCAATTGCGTCTGAAAGTAGATCTATAGTATATGTCAAGATTTATCTAGTGGGAAGTGTTATTAGTCAACACATCGGGAAATTGCACGGCGTTGGAATTAAGAACATGCTAGGTTTTATGTACCAGTCACGAACATTTGTATTGTTTTAATCAGATAAATCGATATGTAACAAGATTATTAACATGCATGTGCGATTTCACGACTTATACAATAAGTACTGATGAACAATATTGAAACAGACTATACTTTCTAGAGATTAATCTGACTACGGAATTATTTTACCGGAGGTATCGGAGTTACTATAGTGAGGCATAATCGAGTGACCGACAATCGTAACATGCCGGCAATCTCTTTGTTACTCAACAAATCTTAATCTTCAGATATCAGCTGCTTTGCTTGCTTCAGATTGCGTCGACCTTTTTTTTAAAGATATTTCTTATTTTCATGGAATTTACATAAATTCGTAATCAGTATTTACGTCATTTTTCTTTTTGTCAAAACTTTCACGCTTGCTTTATTACAACTGCACTCATTTCTCAAAAGGCAAAAATTGAGAAATAAAATAGACATACAAAAGTAAACTTAGCCCGCTCGATCCAATATTCAAACCGACACCCGTTGAACAATAATCTAACTATCGAAGCGGGCTTGTTTCTTTACTTAGCTACATTGTCTGTAGCATCTTCAAATTAAACCAGATATGTTTCGTTATACAAAATTGAAAGCCTTTTTGAAATCTAGGAATAAACAATTATTGTTCTTTTCTTCTCATGCTTTACAACTTCATACATTTAGTGAATAGTAATTCATTCAGACAAACTATTATTTTCATCAGCCCATGACTAAAGCCGATTATATCAAAACAATTGAAAACACTTTAGAAAAATGCTGGTCTGCATGGAAATCGAGAATTTAGCCGTCACTGCACTGTTTTTGTCGGACTATTCCGAAATTAAAGGATGTAACATGATATTTATAGAATATGTAGTGTAGTATTAGAGTGTATCAGAGTATCACATAGACGTAATAGTCATGGTAGTATAATGGTCATATTAAAATACTAAATAGTAAAGAGCAACCAACAAATACCTCTAGTAACAATAGTCGTAGATAAGACTCGAACAAATACTATACCCAAACAATACACGAGCGTACTTGTACCTGCTACTATACCGACTACGCTACAATGTCACATACACTACGGTGCTGTCTGTTGATGCGTCAGTAATAATTAAAAGTTTATAGGTTGACCTATTTTTGCATTGTAAATGGATTCGTCTGAGTTCATGGCTTATCTGTCAGGTTCTATCTTTAAGAGGTATTATTTAACAATTATTTACATCGTTTACCTTTCCCATTTTGTTACACCTTTGTCCATTTGTCTCGGTATAAACTTTTTATAGACATGCAATTAAACAAATCACACAAAGCCGGAGATAATGTATCAACCGTTCAATAACCATTTTCGGTATCAAAGAATCTATACCAGCCCTTTTCTTGGATTAAGTGATAAAACTGCTTTCTTGCATCGTCATGTATAAAACACTATCTAATTGCTGTATTATAAATTATACATTAGTATTGTTAACTGATAGAGATTCGGTATCAAGCTGTCGCTCTACATCATCATTAGAATACTCATTTAGTTGCTGAGAATAATTGTTTTTAATGATTATAAAATTGTTCATCGGCTAATTTTTATTTTCTTGTGAGTGTCCAGCTCTCATTTTACTATTTCTTTTCAAAACTTGCAATTATTTAATAGGACATGTAATTGAGACTTCTGATCATTTTTATATATATTTAGCAATACGTTTGAAAGAACGGTATATGATTATCTTTTCTAATACTTTTTTTCATGACCTTCTACATTCGCAAAGACGATACTGTTGGTTTCCTAGTTATTCCTTATGGTCTGCCAGGCCATTGCTTGCGCCTCTGTTCCCTTACACATGTACCCTTGAGCCTCCTCAAGTGCCTTATGCTTTATGGATAGTTGTTTTCTCGTTCATCTGTGTGGGGAGGCACTGTCTAATGTTTGTGGCGTTCCCTGTAGCAACTTATTGTCTCTCCTGCTTTAATAAATTATTTACGTGATATTTCTCATTGTTTGATCAACAATAGATTATAATTTAATTTTAATTTGGCTGTTGAGGTTTTATGTGTAGCGGAATGTGATACGTACATACTATGTCTTCTATTATACATGGCGTCAGCATACGTTAATATTCCTTCGCCGAAATTAACAGTTGCTGACAATATATCATATCATTTGCAATAAAACAAAGATGATTTGAGTTATTTTGCAAGACATGTACAGTATATATTGACCACGTTTCTACTAGTCCCATTTTAGTTAAGGCTCAGTTATAGGTGGATCGGAAACGAAGTTGAATGACTTTGGTAACTAAAATTGAACGGGATTAAGATAGGATAACGAATAAAGATAACCTTTAATGAAATACTCGAAAAATGGAAATAGACTTGATGGGACGTGGAAACAAATGTTAATTCGCCAACATCTAAATCGTTACTAATCTTTCCGTTTACAATCTTACGGTCACGACTCACTACACTTAGCAAACTCCAGTGGGTAAATTTATGGTTTCATAATCGTCATCTGACGTATCAACAGCGCTTTCGGTCTAGAATTCAAATTTCCTTTAATCGCAGTTTTTCCAAATTTAGAATATAACTGAATGCCTTGCTTAATCTAAAAAAAGTATTTCATTTGCACTGTAATAAACCTAATCAAATGGTGGTATATAAACAAAACAAACGAGTATATATCAAAATATGAACTACATAGTTTAACCCATATAACATCATAATAATTTTTTTCACAAAACATCAATACCTGGATACAAAGGGTTCCGAATAAACACAGTTCGCCATTTCCCCTGATAGTACGCTTACTTAAACTTTCAGGTCTTGAAGGAGAATATCAATGCATTTGAAATCCTTCGCATATTTTCAAATTCATTGGGAGATTTTTGCAATGTTACAGAGAAATATATAAGGTCAACATTTGTCACAATTCAAGAGAAATCATCACCCGCATCATCATCATTTAAAACCTCAATGTGCCAAAAATCAATTGTCAAGGATATTGTATGAAATTAACTCACGTATGCCGTGTCAGGTATTGAAAGCGCGAGATTTATTGTGGCACGAAATGGGATTCCGTAATCGTTAATGTCATTTGTTTTGTGTTATCCTATTTGATAATTCAATGTACCAACAGAAAGTTGGTATTCCTATGGGAACTTACTGTGCTCCACTTATAGCCGACTTATTCTTATTTTGTTATGAAAGAGACTTTATGTTATCCTTATCCAAAGAAAATCAGATGGATGTAATTGACGCTTTCAATAATACCTCCCGTTATTTAGACGATATTTTAAATATTGATAATGAGTTTTTCCCAACCACGATAAATAATATATAGCCAACAGAGCTACAACGGTCGAAAGCCAACACCTTGGATACATATGCCTCGTTTCTTGACTTGGACATTTCTATAGAAAATGGTATTATTACTGCTAAAATATATGATAAACGAGATGATTATGACTTTGAGATTATAAACATCCCCTGGCTCAATAGTGGTATCCCTAGGAGCCAAACCTATGGGCTATTTATATTTCAACTTAAACGATTTCTGAGAGCAAATACAAACCTAGAGGACTTTAATAAGCGTAACCTTCTACTAACAGGTAAACTGCTAAAACAAGGCTATCGTTATTATAAATTGTGTAAGACGTTTCGTAAGTTTTGCCATAAATATCCCGATACTATTTTAAAATATGTGTCAAATCTATGTTAGAGACAGGAATTACTAAACCCAATTTTTATGGATATCTGTTATTTAAAATTCGCAAAATTGATAACAGTTGTTACTTTGATCAGTTAGTTGTGAAATTAATTAACAAGTTCAAAAGGAAGGGTTATAATTCTGACATAATGAGAACAACTGCAGATAAGATTTTAAGTGAATCGTTACTTGATAGATTTTCACACCTGTTTTTACTGCACGCCGGAGACTAAATGAAGTTATATCTGTAAACCGTACTCGATATGGCAGGATATGACTGATTACAATGACTTAGGGGATTATGTTCGGGACTTTGTAGGCATTGACGTTTGCTCTGGAACTAACAGGATGTGTTCCATGGAGTACTTTAAAACTATGGACCAGCCAATTTGGGATTGTGTTGTGTCGTCTATGTTTTCGGGTTTATGTTGGTGTTGTCCTTGTTTCTTTTTGTTCTGTGGCGTTCTCTGTAACAGCTTAATTTTTGTCTCGTATATTTATCAGTTTTATGACGTCATTAACATTTTATGACGTCATTTGACAATACCAAGAAAACTTTCTCTCTACAATGCTGTTATCTTAATATTCATTGGGTGCAGTCATGTTTTTGTGTTTTTGTTTCAGTTTTCTTAATAGACATATTTTTTTTTAGTTATACATTCCATTTCCCTATCACTAATATCTAAGAATTGTTTAATTATTAACTACATTATCGAGTTGACTTTACTTTAAATTGCATTTTAATTTGACATTTTAAGGTTATTTCACATTCTGATGTTACTAATTTAGATACAGGGAGCAAGGTCAGTATAAGGCTGCTTGTTCCTTCCTGCTGGATTGGTTACAGTATGTCTGTTGTTATGTACGTGATTGTTGGTTGCTTTTAATGATTAGTTACTGCCTACTTAGTCAATTTATATATATATGTTGGAAATCAGTGACCATACAGCGATTAAGTGTGAGGCTATCTAGCTGTTAAATCGATTTAAACCCCCAGTGTTTTTACTGACAGTTCCACGGCTGTAATTCGCTGTATGGTTATTGTTTCTGTTCATCTTTTGAATGTGTTTTATAGTTCCCTTTCCCCTGTGCAATTATTTCACTTTATATAGTGTTCAGGTTATTTCCTGCCTAGTTTAGGCCTATTGCTGCCAACTGTCTCGACTTGTCCTGTGATCTTTCCATCTATTAACCCCCCCCCCCCCCTCCTTCACTGTCCACTTTGATTCTCCTAGTTATTCCTTATGGTCTGCCAGGCCATTCCTTGTACCTCTGTTCCTTAACATATGTTCCCTTTAACCTCCTTAAGTGCCTCGTGGTTGCGGATTGTTGTTTTCCTGCGTGGGGAGACACTGTCTTATGTATGTGGCGTTTCCAGTAGCTACGTATTCTCTCTCTTATATTCAGTGAGTGGTTCGACTACAGAAGATGACTTCGAATACACGTACCCTGAAGGAAGTATACCACCAGTACACGATATAAATGGTATAAATACACACGCATATACTTAATGTATCATATTTCAATACACAATCATATAGAGTGATTATTAATTACAAACATAAATTGGTGTTTTATTACTATAGTCAGTAGGAAACTGAAACATTGAACACATATCTGGATATTTTAGATCGTTTCACACACTATCAACAAAGCAAACTGTTGAAGAACATTTGCTAAACGTTTTCCGATACAACTGTTTTCATTCTAAGTTATAGCTTATGTTCTTTGAATACTGATTTGTGTTAGTTTATTTATCTACGAGTAATATAATTTACAGATCCAGACGAATGGCCTGATGGTTCTTACACTCTGTTAATGTCAAAGCATGGCTGTCCAAAAGGAAGATGGAACAGAGGATATATATCCTTTACATGGCGGACACCACACGTCATGTTATCACATACACGCACGAATCACTGCGACAATTATAACACAACGGCAGACGAAGAAAACATTCATTATCGTCGTTTATTATCTGAGAAAACATGGCCAAAATCACATAGTAATATGTCTGGACCATTTTCAAAGTATAAAATGACTTTAAATTTCTGTCAAAGAATTCCAGATATGGAAGCAGAAACTACAAACAAGACTAACACGTGGCCTCAGGCATACTTTGGTTTGTTTGGCACAAATTCTGGATGTCCACAAGGTATTGATATATTATAAATAATATTTATTTATAGTAGGATTAATATCTTATAAGATAAATTGTTTTCTTTTATACAATTAATTGACTTTAGTTGGCCAGAACCACTATTTCTGCTGTACATTTGTATATCACTTTATTCTCACAGCTGTAGATTATTATTAATGACTATTCATTTATTGACAGGATTTCACGATGAATACCGTTCTTTGATATTGCCTTCCGTCGACACATGGACTGACAATGGGTTTCTGCCGTATTTCACCGTGGATACAGATCACGATGCAAGAAGTAAGCTGAAGCGCAAATATTATTTTCAGCTTCCTGTTCATTTATGTTTAGGGAGAAATGGACTTTGCATAAATTATTGTTCGCGGTTTCTCTCATTAGCCACTTATTGAAATTCAACTTACTGCATGGTACATGTACTTTCCCTTCGATATCATAAGATAAGCATATTATCACATCATTTTAGTTCATTGTTTGTTTCATCTGAGTAATTGTTTATTTTGCACATGAATTAGTGTTTGCGCTTTCCTAAGGAACCACTGATTGAGTTTAATTAATTCTCACGAGTGTCTTCCGGGTCATAATATGATACTTCAGGTTCGATTAATTTCTTGTAGAAACAGGTGACCCTATAAAGAATTGCTTGAACGAGATTTAACCGACTGTAATAGCGAGTAGTGACTACCACTGATTTAAACTGCCCACGATAAAATTACAAATCTAAGGGCGAACTCATGTTTAAAGATGGCAGAACAAACATGGGACAATGTATTTATTTGAAGTTTCGGGATTACAACATTCCAACAATTAGATTCAAAATTAAAACTTTAATACCAATATATGAAATGTTTGTAACGTCACCGATTTGATTCTGCTAGGTCACGAGTAACAATACCGACACGTATACAATGTCATCATTTTAAATCGACATGCTTCCGAGTTGTAAATAAACACACCTCTTCGTTACTTGTTCACCGATGAATAGCGGCATAACATATTTATTTAATTATAATTTTCATCAAAACAATAAAATCCTTACAGACTTGGAAGGATTTGTTGATTGTGGCGTATGTTGCTTTTAATTACCACAAAAATTTAACGGCTCCGGGAAATTTGAATCCTTGCGACCAAATGTCACATGGCAGATAAAAGTGGTGAAATATGAAATTATCTGGTATATAATTTCATTGAAATTGCTTGCTTCAATTCGTATCTCAAACGTGTTAAACATTCAAAATGCGTATAATTCCATTTCGTTATAACCTCCGAATCCTAATATTAGAATGTTTGCAACAACGTAACCGATCTCAACCGTTATCTTTTTTATTTCCATTTTAAAGCAATACTCACACTTAGAGAATGCATGCGCGATGAACCGAATGAAATGAATGCTACTCACTACTTGAGCACAAATCAATCTTACTTTATTCTTCTTAAGGTATGTATATATTATTAGTTATACAGGTTTTTGACAGGGTATATGGGGGAATATAAACTGTCTGTGTGCCATATAACCCGAAGTGTTCAACTATCTGTGTGTTAGATTTTTGCATTATGAAAAATATTTTTTCTTTTATGGTTATAATTCGTAAGATAATTTCTAATCATTACCAAATTGACTTAATCCATAAATCAAAGTTTGAGTACATCATACTATGCTAAGTGATATGGGCATTATATAGAATAATAAACATTTTGAATGTAATATTTCCATGGGATTGGTTTGCATTATTGACATTATTTTCCAGCATGAAGATTATCCATGTCCTGCGATTGCACGATATGATGTATGGCCTGAGACTATTTCAATCGCTGATTTACACAGTTCCACCTCAAACACATCACGTTTGTTCCAATTCTGTTTTTATCAACCGCAAGGTAAGAAGCATTGTGATCAATAATAAGGCGCTTGTCTGAGATATAAATTATTTGTTTAAAATTGTTCTTGCAGCTCGCTGTTAAGCAATTAATATTTCGTGAATACTTCTTGAACACCATTAAGGCACGCTATAATTTATTATTAATTAAATACGGCACTTCAAAAATAACATTCGACATGTTTTTAAAATGTTACAATAATCTTATTTTATTTCGTACATATGAAATAGTATTTGAATGTACGAGATAATAGTTCATAAAACGAAATATTTAGGAAATACATGTCGTGAAAACAAAATAAATATTCGGTTTTACGAAACTGTAGGTCAGTTTAAGAAAATAATACTATTTCGTATAAATGGAATACTATTTCGTTTAAACGGAATACTATTTCGTAATTATGAATTTTTCGTTCGAAATAGCAAATAACTTGTTGGTTCTATGTTACATTTTATTTTGGAAATAGTTAACACAGAAAATATGTTGATGATTAATGAAATGTTGAAATAAAAGTTGGCCGCTTTGGTATTCAAAAAGCATCGAAGATTAAAATATTTCTTGTGAATGCTAGAAATTTCGTAAATATGACACGATTTGACTTAAGTTTAAAATATGTCTTAATTTAAGAGCTATTCTCAAAGCATCTTAGAATTAATTTCATATAATTAAAGTCCATTCTAGCCTTATATATCTGTTTTCAACTAAGAATCATTTAATTTATGCAATTCCATGAGGGCTTCAATATAGATGACTGGATAAACTTAATGAATTAATGTGTTACGCATTAAGATGCTTTGTGACTACCGCCCTCTTGTTGGTATCTAGATTTGTTGCGTGCCGGTACCAAATAACGTTGTTGTCTGAAGATTGAGTTTCATTTTATTAATCGGTTTCATTTTAACAAATATCTAATATTGATACCAATTTGAAAAGCAATTTCAATTCGCTTGACTAACTTCTCAAACGTGTAATGTGTGTTGTCATTGGCATACATAAACATTTCTATTGAAATTTAAATGTAACGATCGATCATTGATGAAAAGAAGAAATTATACTTCTCCAACAATTGAACTCTGGGATACTCCGGATACAAGATTTCACACATACATAACTTCGGTCAGACTCTCCAGTCCGTACACTTGCATGTAGTCGGTTTACAGTTGTCACAATATGTAATACAGTAACACCTCGATAATGAGACCACCCCTGGGACCCTTGAAAACTGGTCTTCTTATTGAGGTGGTCTTAATATTGAGGTTGAATAAAGAGAAAAACAGTGGAAATGGACTTGAAAATTGTGTCCTTAATTTCGAGGTGGTCTTATTATTGAGGTGGTCGTTAAGTGAGGTTTTACTGTACTACATTGGAGTGAACATAAGACTTGACTATTGGTGATTTGTTACACTATCTTTGAAATATTTGTAAGTTGAATGTGCAAGATTGGCACAAAACATATATAAATACAGATAGAATATAACTTTATTATATCACCATTATACGTATAATATGTTTATTAAGAGTAAAAATGTATTTTCTTGTAGATAATTACAAACATTGCTGTGGTAAGTATTATTGTGCTACGTTAATATAATTACATGCTTTGCGCACAATGTATACTTGTGTTCAGTGATAAATTTGTCAAGAGACAATGTGATAATGCACTGGTGACAGTTTTACTTAACGAAAAGAAGAAGAAACCTTTACTAATACAGTTTCATTTACTACAATCTTAGGCATTGTAACATGTAAACCAACATGCAAATGAATATCATGTTTCATAATATTTCCATATCATCAATTTAATCCAGCTCAAAGGAAGTACTATTTGATAAAAACAGTGTATTCAGAACTTTTGTTTATAGCATTTTCCAATCACTATGGATTTAATGGTTTGATAAATGATGTTATCATTTTCAAATTTTACATCTGATATATTATAAGTCATATTCATTAGCTTTTATATTGTAGAGGCTGACATTGCTGAAATTTAGACTTGGTTAGAGATTAAGATATGTTATTATATTATTATATATTTTTCCATTGATATTCTTATTTTGACGGTGCTGAACAAAGGTGGTTTAATTTTGGAGGATAGTGCTGTATCACCAATTCTAGACCGCACCAGTTTATGAACATCAAACCAACGCTATTTTTTCAAGTGCCAATTCAAAGGCGTTTATAATATTACGTTGATCATTTATAGTAAGCATTCATTACAGTTAGTAAATTTATTAATAAAAATAACACTGAAACATACATCCCAAAAAGGGTATTCCCATATTTAAGTATAATCTAAAACTAAGTGTCAAATCAAATTTCAGAAGATTCAAAAATTCAAGTCAGAATTAATTTTACAAAAATATATAACAGAGGCCGTGTTTGGCTATTTGTCGACATTTCTTTATCAACATAGCACACTTACAGTATATATATAGTTACAAATACATGATATAAAACAAACATGTAACAGTTAATGTAGTAATTCTAACAACCAGAACAGAATCTGCAGGACCAACTCATACCATTCCATGACACTACCAGACTCTGGAACTGATTGAAAGTTCCCTCATCCCTGTTCAACAGTCTCGACCATAGCTGGAAGTTTTAACAGTATTATAATTAGGAAATGCAGATACACTGGGCATTGTCAAAGGTCAATGTATAACTGACTATTAGGTGGAAATTCTTGTCAACCCAATTGTTATGTTTCTTAAACCAACATATTCAAACCCTTGTAGGCTCACCCAAAGTTCTAACGCACCATTTTGGGTTTACTTGATTTCGAAAACTGACTAACAACACGATATTATGACTGATAAATAAATTGTATTTGAAAGCAATTGGCTAGTTATCTTTACACCTTTGATGTAAGTCAATTACTAAACACAAATATGTGAAAATACACATGAATGACAAACCGTGAGTTGGTTGAAATGTATCACATTTCACACCTTGTATTGAGACATAATTTTTTAATTGAAAACAAATGAAATTGGTAAATGTTAATAAAACATTATATTGTATTATATTGGAATGTTAAGTACTAATACTACAATTCACATACTATTATACATATCTTTCACATGAAATATAATCAAGAAGTTTAAGTTAAAATCACGAAGAATTGCAATACATTTTTTTCACAAATATATTAAAATACATTAAAGTTCTATTGTCATGTTTTAATTTTTGGGGAGTAACGTCCTGGGGAAGAAAGATGGGAAACATCTGTAAACCTTAACATATCATTTTCATAACATATCGAACACGGCCTGTATGTATTTCATGCATATTTTTAGCGAAATGATATATCTCCTGCAGAATAAAACAATTATGATAAGACTGATCATATGAATATCAAACCTCGTGAGTTTAATTTTATTTCATGTAAGTCCTAAATAACTGTAAGATCTGTACAATGTATAGATATCACTACTATTATAATTTTCAAATTGAAGTAGGCCTATAAAGTTAAAACAAATACCGCCAAAATTTAGTTAACACTTTTTTATTATATAAGTTCTTAACAATTGCTACATCTTTTTTACAATATATAAATAACAGTAACATATAATTTTAACTTTCAAGTACAACGTTAAACAATATCAACGCCAAAATTATACTTATTTTATTCAACTTTTAACATCTTTACAGATGAACGTCATGCTTCTGTCACCCAATAATTAACCACACCAATATTTCATCTCAACACTATTCTATAAATAATATTCTTTAAACGCTAAAAGAACATTTAGATCAAATCCTACTGAGACCAACAAACATTTGTTTTTAATTTGCAGATCAAATTATCCTAAGGTAAAACGCAAATATAAGCATGCATATTTTCCCAAAGAATCGAATAAACTGGCGAACATGAGTAAAACTTCCTCGAGGAAGTTTTGGAAATATATCAATAAATTTAAGAATAAGAAACAAAATGCTACAAACGTTGGTCTCGAAGATTTCATGAAACATTTTGAAAACATTTCAAATACCCCACACTGTGAGTTTAATAATAATGAACATACAAATGAGCATGACTATAACGTTTGAATCGAGCAGCTTGATGCTCCATTATCTATCGAAGAAATTAGAAAAACTATTCATCAGTTAAAACGGAATAAAAGTTGTGACATCAATAATAATGTCGCTGATTTTTTTATAGACTCTTGTGACTTTATATATCCATATTAATGCCAAGTTTTTAATCATATTTTTGATACAGGTGTGTACCCAGACAGCTGGTCTAAAGGGGTCATAGTTCCAATTTTTAAGAAAAGTGATGTAAGGTGTCCTACTAACTACCGTGGTATCACTCTCATAAATGTAATAGCAAACATATTTTCATTGTTATTGAGGAATACAAAAACAATACAAAATACTTTATTTTGGTCATGGTTACATTTGTAACAACAGACAATGTTATGACAGACAGATAACATATATGGTTAATCAAACAATTCAGTTATAAGTAAGCAATGTAAAAACAAAACAGAAATAGTTGGCTGAACATTTACATGTGTTTAGGGGACAGCGATGTTTATTTATCCGTGAATGGTTTAAAAAAGTTCGGAGAATTAAAAAATTTACAATGAAATCACGAGAAAATCGAGGGTCACGTTGTAGGAATTTCATTGACGACTTGGAGATAGTACACTAATATTATTTGTGTATAATTGTGGATGGTGTTTTTGTTTTTCAATTAAAATATTTTGTGATATAAGATATGAATAGACTTGTACTTCTAAGTAATTCATAATTGTTGCTGTTTAACAAGTCTTTATATTTGATTATATTTGGATATTGATGGAAATAAGTTGGAATTAGTTGCTTTCGTTTCATTTCAAAGTGTTTACACTCCAGTAGATAGTGGAATTCGTCACCTAATTTGTTCGGACAAAAAGGACATTTTCGATCGTCATATTCAGTATTTGCCCAGCGTCCAGTTTCTATTGGGAATTTATCAATAGAATAAATAAGTGGTGTAAGAATGAACATATTTTTAACGATTCCCAGTTTGGATTTCGTGACAAACAGTCTACATCAGATGCTATGTTTATTCTGCGCAGTATTATACAAAAAGGTATCGATGCTAATATGTTCAAGATATATTTGTTGCTCTATGCAGATGACATTGTTTTATTTGCGGATTATGCCGAAGACTTACAACGAAGTTTGGATAATTTGTATGAATATTGCAATGTTTGGAAATTAAAAGTTAATATTGATAAAACAAAAGTAATGGTTTTTAGAAAAAGTGGATCCTTACCCAAATAACTTGAATTTTTATTACGCCGGTCACGAAATTGAAATTGTTAAATCATTTAAATATCTTGGCATTGTATTTACATCAGGTGAATCGCTTAGTAAGTCTCAAAATACGTTATCCACACAAGCGAATAAGGCAATGTTTAAACTAAATAAATGTTTGTATAAATTTACAAACATATCTCCTCAACATAAGTAAGAATTGTTTGACAAACTTGTTTCACCTATTCTTACTTATGGCAGCGAAGTATTTGGTATATCAACTGATCTATTCATAGAGAGGGTACATTTACAATTCTGCAAATCATTATTGGGAGTTTAAAAGAACACTCAAAACGATTTTATATATGGAGAATTAGGGAGAATATCGTATACCACAATTCATTTATATAGGGTCATTAAATATTGGACTAAAATTATACAGATGCCAAATAACAAATATGTTTTTATCATTTATAGTTTATTGAAGTTTGACATAGAATTAAATCCAAACAACATAAACTGGTGCTATTGGGTAAAGAATTTATTGGCTGAACTTAGATTTTATTACTCCTGGTTAAATCAAGGGGTTGGAGATTTTAAATTGTTCCTGTCTTTAGTTAAACAAAGACTAAATGACAATTTTGTTCAAAATTTTGTTCAAAATTGGCACAACCGATTAGAAGAATCGAGCAGAGCCTCATTCTATAAAAACATCTCGCATTTTAAATTTTGTTTTCTGCCTATTTGCAGCATTACACGAGACCCCTTAACTGGTGTCGAGACGAAGGGTGCGGACAATTCCGGTTCCGCTTCCGGTTCCACTTCCGGTCTTTTAAAAATTACTATTTTTACTTGGATTCACGTGGTAATCTCGTTTCACAAGCTCATATAAATAATGCCGTTGTTAGATTCAATTAAATATCTTTAGGAGTACAATTTGTTTATTGCTAGTCCTACTGGAAATGCAAGTTTAGCCACATTTTTGAAAGGGCGTACTATATTTCATCATTTCTGTGGACAAATAGCCCTCCAATATTACTTTTCGACCATTCGTTCATTCAAAACATTATGTTTTTAACAATTGTAATACAGAACAACACAATTAGAAAAAAAGAAATGATGTGAAAGACAGACAGTCGAAGTAGCAAATCAAAAATACCGAAATTCGATCATTCGTTCCGCATGACCGCACTTAACATCGAATACATTTTTTGAGAACGGTTTTAAAAGAAATAATGCTATTTGATCAGAAATTTGAATTTTCATAACATTTAGTACAGAACTAAGAAAATAATATCAAATTTAGATATGATGCTTTAGAACTTTGGACGAGTGTATATCATCCAGAATCATTTCTATGTGATCATATTAATTAAAATCCTTCTTCTGACAATGCATCCTTAGAGGTCATAATGTTTTTGCAAGCAAATCTTGTTTACAATTAAATTTATCTATTTGTTCACAAATGAAACCTAGTTATTTTTTATCTTGTCGACCGTTTATTCAACCTAGTCAAATATTACCAATGCTTGCGTTCAGATGAATATCAATATCGCTTATGGAAAGTCATGGAAGCACAACGGCAATTCACGGATATGTTCTGTATTTTTTTATATGGGATAATAAGTTCTTATAAGAAAATGTTGAGAATGACTTCTTTAGAAAGCTTTATTTTAGGTTATGGAGAAATATACGTTTTACTAAGGGCTCATTATCAATGGAGATTTGTTATGCACGCATTGTAGTGATTTGGAGAAATTTCAAATGTGACCTGTCCATATGTGTTTTTAAAGCAGTAAATGGCAGGCATTAATCAAAATATAAAAACAAAATCAATAACGCTGAGGAATCGATTAAAACGTACATAAATTGTTTCGTGATACTGCAAAACATAGAGAATAACAAATGCAATTAAAATTTATTTAATGTGCCATCTTTTTTCAGGCATAATGATGATGCCTACAACTTTGCATGTTTTACAACCTGGAACAGAGGATTCAGAAGAAGAACGCACTGGTATTTATTTCCCATGACATAACGCAATAAGATCTACATACATGCAGTGCTAAGTGTTAATACGAGCCTTGAAGCGACATGCTATTTTGTCTCTGCTCTGATTGATATAGGATTGTTTCAAACCACCTAAAATGAATTTCAATTGGATACAAAAGGACTGCGTGTGACTCCTTCCTTTTTTGTCTTGATCTGTCTAGGGAAGTTCTGATTATGAATGCGGCCCTCCCTGTTTTTTTTAAAATTGTTATGTTATGGTGATAGTGGTGTGATACTGAACTGGATTGATAATAACCGGTTTTATAAATCAAGACGAACATAGGATTTTTTGCTTTCGTAATTAGAAATTTTAACAAATCGGAGTTCTTCAGTGACAACGCAGTTAATATAATGTGCCTTGCTTGTTTTTGAGTTATGTGTCTTACGCAGAATGAACGTAAATACATAGTGATTAGATACATTATATTTAGTCACAACTGATTCATATTTTGTGTTTTATTGTTTTGGCGGGAACGAGACTGTGCCGATATATACCCTTCTGACCTAGTACCAGTAAACATTGAGCCGAATATTGCCATCCGCGAACGAGGCCAGTGTAATTCTTTTCTTGCAAACCATTTTATGCAATAAAGGACGAAATTAAATAAAACGAATAAATAACGTTTATATGTAGTACCTTATTACCTTATTATTTTACAAGTTAGTATTCACTATTATGAGAGGTCTTCAGAACAAGATTCATCGAACACAGGGGGGGGGGGGGGGGGGGGGGCATTAAGGACAGGAGGCACTGCAGTCAATATATTACTACATTGGACGGTGACATGTTTGTCGTAGCGAATTGCAATTGTAATGTTAATATGAAGATACGATAAATGGTAAATTTTAACATTTTGGTGAATGTCATGTTTTTATCAAACATATAGTCAAAAAGTTCGGATATTATGTTTAAAGAAATAATTATTCTCTTTGATTTACTTATTATATTTCTTTCACAGGCAACCACCATATAATGTTTTGCTCCGAAAACACTACGTGCTGGGCACTTATTGATATGGGACGAAGTCTTTTGATTAATAGGGTGCGGATAGCATTTTACTCAAGTAAGAAAATATAAATAATAGGAACATGATTATTTGTTGGATCAATCAATGAGACAATTGTAAAATGCATAATATGCACTTGGACTTTATTTAGATATTCCGCTCATATTGCAGTGAACTTGATAAGTCTTGTGTTGTATGATTTTTAAGGAATTGTAGACACACGCGAACATTATTACGTTATATGTGAATTATGTACAATTCAGTAATTGACGAAATATGAAATACTAGCACACAATTTAGGAGATATGTTTTATAGAAATATAACATTTCGTGTTTAGACTACTCTGGAGTGTGTAAACCTAAAATAAAGGTAATTAGGTCAGTTCTGAAACCTGTGAATAATGTATAGCATCGAATTGTTCACAATCACTTGCATACATATGTTCAAATTCAGATAGTAAGCCATTAACAATTATAGCAGGGAATGATAAATGGCAATTGCTGAGATATGGTGGTGTGGAAATATCTCGCTCCAGAAAACCTTCGTAAGTTTGTTTCATGTCTTCATTACAGTTTCATAGATGTATATCACCTAACATAAGGATGATTTAAATTTCTTGAAGAAACATAGCTATCGGTTCTTTATAGATTTAAGAGGCATTCTCTGTTGGTATCGAAGAAAGTACTAATTTGTTAAACATGACGTGACATGATTTAGCGATAATGTCAAAATTATCATGTTTTTCAGCTACAATGTTAATTCTTGAGAAATAATGAAATCGAGGCATTGGATGATAATATACGAAACGATAGTTAATTTGTTTAATCACTTCACTAAATAGATTATAAAAATACAATTTTACGATATAATTCGATCTAAAGTTTTGAGTAACAGGAGATATGACAGCAATACATATGTTATATATAAAAGAAAACATGGGAGGGATGATCAGTACTTTATGTCTATGATGCACTAGCGAGTGGCTATTGATAGTTGTCAATCAGAATGAATATTTGAAAGAACCAAACTGAAATGAAAATGATTTAAGAAAAACGATATAATGGTGCTTAAAACTTTCCCTGATTCTGCAGACGGACTATCTTGACACACAACTATAAAACTGAAATGCATATTCATATGTACAACAATCTTTACAAAAGGTACTATATCTATAATGAATAATTACATTCCTGATACAACTTTATTGGGAAAATGTATTAATTCTGGTCAACTAGACTGAACAGAAATGTACTAAAATATAATAAAGCTATGTATGCATCAACATGGTAATATCCTTACAGTCTTTAAATAACGTTTGGTTATGTTTTGTTTAGTGATAAACTCACTTCTCTACAGGAACAATAAAAATTGCAAATATATGTGTCTATCAGAAGTGTAAAAATGTGTTCAAGTAATAACAAGGCTTAACATACTAGTAGAGTGATTGGACTGTAATTATAACATAGAAACATGCAATGATGTCTGTCACATATATATGATTTACAACACATGTCAAAATTGAAATGTAGACGCTATCAATGGTTTGTCAGTATTATATACACAGAAACACTTTGTGCATGAAAGATACATGTCATCAATAATTCAATTCTAAATTTATCCGCACTTTTCTGGCATTGTCTTATGTATGTAGCATTCCATGTAACAACTAAATCTCCCTTTTTGAAAACTCCATCATGCTCGAAAAAGCATTCTTGTATTACCATCTTTACATAAGCCATTCTCTGTTGTTCTTCGCTGCTGCTCTTCAAAGGCAATCGGTTGACCAAACTATAATTCAATTTGACATTTCCAGGGCTGTATATCGCTGTATGGTTATTGTTTATTTTTGTGTTTAGATGTATGTTGCGGTTCCCTTTCCCCTGTGCGGTTCTTTCACATTATAAAGTGTTCATGTTATTTTCGCCCCCTTTCGGCATAATGTTGCCAGCTGTCTTGACTTGTTCTGTGATGAATTCCATCCATTAACCCCCCTGTTTGCCCTCTTTGATTCTCCTTAGTTTCCCCTTATGGTCGGCCAGTCCATTCCTAGCGCCTCAGATCCCCTTACGTATTTACCCTTGCGCCTCCTTAAATGCCTTATAGATTGTTGTTTTCCCGGAGGTCTGTGTGGAGAGGTATTGTCTTAGTATGTATATGGCATTACCTGTGGTAACTTATTCTCTCTCTTATATTAATATTTCACAAGTTTCTTCTTGTCAGATACAGAGTTCCTGCTTATATCATGTGATGGCTTTCCGTATATCTGAATACATTAAGTTGTTTCTGTTTTGTATTGAATTTTATAAAACTACATTTCCCAATAAATATACTTGAAACAATTTTAAAGTACGTCAACAATTACACCCATGATCACAAATTAAATTAATAACGTCAGATTGACGTAAAATGTAATAAGTTATTCATTTCTTAACATTTACACTAGACAGTAATTCACGGAGTTCCTGCAAGGAAAACAGACGATGTGCATAACTTCCTTTAAATACAGCAAACATTAGGTTACATAAGGATTGTTGCTTGGAAATACTTGATCAACATGAAATTGTCCTGACAAGCTTTGGTTATCACGCAAATACTGGAAATTTCATGCAGTAGCGAAAACAGATGAAACTAGGTAACAAATTCGGATAGCATAAAGCCAGCATGAAGTTCTACATTGATAACATGTGTTTGGTCTTTCAATAATTCTTATCAAAACATAATTATATGTGTACGATTCGGTGCTGAGTTATTAACAACTTGATTGGAACAATGCACTAGATCGACGTATAAATACACAGAAATAATACAAAACGCTAAGCCCCCATTTACACTGAGGCGTTACATTACACTGACTATTCAGCTGATAGTAACGAAACATAGTATCTTCCATGTGTTGATGGACTGACCAACCACATGTATTGCAGCCCCACGCTACTTTTATCATTCATGTGTTAGTATTGCCTTTCGTCATTTGTTTTCGTTTATGTGTGTTTTTCCGAAAGTTCGTTCTATTCCAATTTAGTTTGTCATGATTATTCCACGTCGCACAAGAGTTCTATTGCGTTGACGATTGCATCAACGTACATTTAGCCTAACTTTAGCATTATATAATTTCTTGCACACCGTCTGCGTTCTTTGCAGATACGCATATATTGCAATACCAAATGTATTGTTAATTTCGGATTACGGAACTGAACATGGAATATTGTTAAAACACTAGTTGAGCTTATAGTATAGGAATTACTAAAATGTTACAAAATACTTACAAAAGACAGCGGAACCCATGAACACTTCAGCATGCAGACAATGAGAGTTGACGAGGTACAAGGGCACACATCTAAATGGATGGCTTAATAAGGAATTTTAAAGATATACTATGCTCATTTTTTGGTTCATTTGTTTACCTAAACAAACATGAAAAATCTACTTTATCTAGTTAAAACTTCAATAAATATGCGTTATCACGGATACATTTATAATGTACCCTTCTGTATTTGTCGAAAAAAGACGTGTGTACATGTATTATCATAAAGTTAACAAAAATCCAGTTTTTAACAACCTGGTGCTTTTTACTAGATTTATCTGTTATGATTAAAGAAGATTGTTTATACGGTTATACCTGGCATTGGTTCTTATTAATGATGTTTTAGACTATGTAATAACAATAATGGATGAAGCTTATTAAAACAAAATTAGGTTCAGATGAAACAGATAGATCATTAAGGCCTACTATCAAAACGATTTAAAGAGATGGGGACACACAAAGGAGCAAGGGAATCAATTCCTCAGTTACTGTTAAAATCTGTGACAAGCCAGTTTCGATCAATTTCGTAGTTTACAGAGAATGGCTCGGCTTACGTAAAACTTTCTTAATGGTCGGTAAAATGCATGTTGTAACAGTTTGTCTTTAATGTGTGTAATATACGTTTAATTGCTTTGACTACTTTCCGCTGATTGCAAGATTATATTGTACTATTCCTCTTTAAATATAAGCTGTTGTAACAAAACTATTTTTATTCACTTTGTAGAAATTTTGTTGCAAGATACATCGCAATCATCCCACAAAGTAAAAGCGGGTTGATGTATTGGTGCACAGTGAATGTTCAACGTAAGGTTTTACAATTTTGTCGTGGCTATATAATCTTGTATTTATTTCGAAGAATTAAGTGCCGTTATCCAAGAATTAATTTCAAGCTAATCTCCCATTTTATTATAGTTACCTTCTGATGACATATTAAATATTTACCTATATCAATTTACAAACTTCTCACTCGCTTTAGAAGCAGGAATAATTAAGGCGTTTTTCATACAAGCGCGTATTTGATAAACAGTTACAGAAATGCGAGTCATTAAAATTGTTCAAGATGTATCCGTAGCTTAATGGGATACGTATTCGTCCATGGATCTAGAGGATACGGGTTGGAGTCGCACACGTTTCTTTTTTCAATCTGAATAGTTTTCTATTTTTTGACAGAGATACACGTACATTTGTTTCTGTGAAATTTCGCTCATTTGCTATCTGTGAAAAGTTTTCATATAAATTTCTATTTTCACTTACTTTTTCGTTTCAAAGAATAAAATATTATAAAATGCGCTTCAATTGTCATTTTCTCTTTCTACATATTAATGGGTTTGCACATATCTATTTCGAGTAATCTTCATGTGATACACCGGTGTACAGTTTTGCTTTGAAAATTTGCCATATTCGTGCTAGAGGTAATAAAAAATACGACTGCATGGATTTGTACCCGCATTGTTTGCCGTAAAAGTAATTTGCATAATCTTTACCCAACGGAACAAACGTAAATGTTATTTGTTATTATAATGCTGTTTTAAAAGGTCGACAAAGGGCCTCAATAAGTATGATCATCGTGCTTACCTACAATTTGATATCGATTGATATTACCAGAGCGTCAGTGTGCTATTATATTCAATCTCAAAGAACGTTCCCGCTAACATCAATATGTATGTACTTTTCATTGACTCAAAAAATCATAAATAATCATTTATTAAAATATTTTGTAAAACTTCCAAAATCGAAAGCGAATTAGCGAAAATGCCTTTCCAAAAGATATCCATAGTTTCATCTGACTTGCTGATCTGTATAGAAAAGATATTTCGTCATCGAATGGCTATGGCAGCGTATATAAGACATGCTTATGGCATGTGCATGTATTGTAAATCCTAATGGTAGTATTTGATGAAATTAGATACAATGTAGAACACAGCATGCAGAAATAATAATCTCTTGTCTTCATGATATTACATTTTTCGCTCATTTTATTTTGTGACATACTAACATGGACGTAATTTTCGCTACTTATACATTTTATTGAAACCAAGGATATGTTCACGTAGGCTTTGGTACTAGTATTTGGATTAAGATGAACTAATGCCCTTTTTGACATATTATCGATTATCTTGAGCAACTGTCAAATCTGATAGCATAAAATATTTGAGATTTAGTCGCAGTAAACGAAATCCCCGCGTTTCAGCTTAACTAAATTTCATTATTCGGCATGATCACGTGACTACTGAGTTTATAATAGACGGGTATTTTTCCGTGTTGGAAATAATCAAATGTTTACACAATATATGGCGGGGAACATTTTGACGATGTAGCTAATCGGTTTTATCTTTTGTCATTTAGCATTTACAGTAGGTAGTGTTTCGTTCTTTCATGGATGATTGTGCGAATTTGAGTAACGAGATACTGATTACAAGATACTGATTACGAGATACTGAGTAACGAGATACTGAGTAACGAGATACCGAGTAACGAGATACCGAGTAACGAGATACCGAGTAACGAGATACTGGGTAACGATATACTGAGTAACGATATACTGAGTAACGAGATACTGAGTAACGAGATACTGAGTAACGATATACTGAGTAACGAGATACCGAGTAACGAGATACTGGGTAACGAGATACTGCGTAACGAGATACTGAGTAACGAGATACATAATAACGAGATACTGCGTAACGAGATACTGAGTAACGAGATACTGAGTAACGAGATACTGCGTAACGAGATACTCAGTAGCGAGATACCGAGTAACGAGATACCGAGTAACGAGATACTGAGTAACGAGATACCGAGTAACGAGATCTGAGTAACGAGATACATAATAACGAGATACTGCGTAACGAGATACTGAGTAACGAGATACTGAGTAACGAGATACTGAGTAACGAGATACTGAGTAACGAGATACTGAGTAACGAGATACTGAGTAACGAGATACCGAGTAACGAGATCTGAGTAACGAGATACTGCGTAACGACATACTGAGTAACGAGATACTGAGTAACGAGATACTGAGTAACGAGATACTGAGTAACGAGATACTGAGTAACGAGATACCGAGTGACGAGATACTGAGTAACGAGATACTGCGTAACGATATACTGAGTAACGATATACTGAGTAACGATATACTGAGTAACGAGATACTGCGTAACGAGATACTCAGTAGCGAGATACTGAGTAGCGAGATACCGAGTAACGAGATACTGAGTAGCGAGATACTGAGTAACGAGATACATGTACTGAGTAACGAGATACTGAGTAACGAGATACTGAGTAACGAGATACTGAGTAACGAGATACTGAGTAACGAGACACTGAAGTTTGAATGAGAACAATTTCAGTTACTGATTACTTGCAGAAGTTGATCATGAACAAATTCGTTTATGCTTATGACGGGGCAAGCTCTTCCATCGTGTTACAACCAATATTCAATTGTTTTTGTATAGCAGAAGATAATAAATAAAATTCGTTTCTGCATTCCGGATAATACATCTTTCCTCGTTGAGGTCTAAATATGCAATGGATTCCATTACGCTTGCTATGGGCTTGAATTAATACGCATCCAAATTACCCATACCTTATCAACTGACAATACTATCTAGTAGTTAAATACATATTTACGTACTTATACGAAATGGAGTCTCGTATGTACACACATGTATAACCTCGCGTATATAATATACACTTACCGCCATTGAAAACGCAACTAAAGTTGTTCGCCTCAGTGCATTGTCAGCATGCAGACATACTTATATTCTAACACACGAACAAACTATCATAAACTTAACCATTAATGAAATAGTATTCCTTGTTCCTGTCCATAATTACTCTTTATTTATAATTATTTACTGATCGGTTACAAAAGAAACGCTTACATTTATACCACATACGAAATGTATCCTAATTAAACAGTTGGCGTCAAGTATACGTGTAATATTCAATAGTTTAACATGCGAAACTTAAAACAAATGTGTAACCTCATTCTTAATGATATGGTATATTGATTTGTTCTTATTATTTTAACTTAGGCACAAAGACTATGTGTATGGTTGATCTCGGAATGGCAGATTCAAGTATAACGAGGGATCAGATATCGTCGTCTGACCAAAATTCAGTAAACCTTGATTCTGTACGAGCATATAACGCTGGTTGGTGTGCAAATAGCAATGATACTAATCCGCATATCCAGGTTAGTGATACGCCGGAAAATACGTTACTTTTGTTTTAGTGAGCTTTACGGCTTATTTTAAAACATTTTCCAGTTACAAATGGCGATCTGTTGACCCAACCAGTTTTCCTGGAATTCTAATTATCAACCAGTTCCAATTTGTCCTTCCACAAGCAGTTGACAATTTCCCATATGAATCAGAGGTGGAAGACCAATGCCAAATGTCACAGAAAATATGACCTCCCCCGACCGGGAATCGAACCAAGACATCACGGTTGACAACTCAGTGCTATACCTACCGAGCTAACCGGGGCTATACGTTATTGTTGATATGTAATGTCCGTGTTGGTTTGTTCAGTGGAACACACTAATAACGTACTCGGTTATAACGAATAATCGGATAGTACGTAGTATTTCATCGATTAATAAACTAAATACAATGCATGGTCTGTATCACTACACATACATCTAGTGCAGGTGTAACCAAGGCAACAGTAATGGATGTTATAACGTAATGTGTTATATCCATACGATTATAACGGAACTTGGCTGTACGGATTTAACAAAGTTTGGATAAATTTCAAAGTCCGCAGAAATTTGTTGTAAACGGTGATCCATATGATTTAACTTAAAACATGATAACGTGCTGTACGCAAATTACAAGAACCGTACTAATGTATTTTGCTATTTGTTATGAACATCATTTTTACGCCGGATTAGAGACTATATATGATAAATATATACTAAGAGCATACGTGAATTTGTCTATCAATTTTAGGTAGATTTACTGACAGACACATTGGTAGATGGTATAACAGTTCATAACTGGTATAAAACTGTGATTGATATAATCAATGGTTCATATACAAAAATGTTTATACCGATGGGGATTCGATCATTCAGAGTCTTATATTCAACAGATGACCATTTATTTTACGCATACAACAACATGGTTTGTTAATATTTTTCATTTATTTTCTGAACATTTTGTCATTATCCAAATCAGAACAATACAATACTAATAAGACATAATGCAGTTATAATATATTGGTATAAGTATGATTTCACTATTATGAAAATATAAAAGAGATATGGCAAATATATCTTAAAACACACATATATGTCTGTCATATGATACCATCACATTTTCCATGCTTTTCGTATAATATGAACAGTAGTCTTAAAAGCGAAATGAAAAGACACATGCCAGTTTATTCAAATGATACGAATGCTATCATGCAGTGTACCTTAACCTTGACTTATGTTTTACTTGCCTTTTCCCTATGAAATTCGCTAACGTTTGCATTTCAGAGTTTTCACATGGAACAATTTCGCCCTTCAGATGAACCGCAAACCTTTATATTCTATAGACAAATAATAGCAAGATATTTGAGGATAGTTCTGTTGGAACCACTGACACACGGACATTTATGTATCAGATTTGAACTTCACGGATGTCGACGTAATGGTGTGTATATATGGTATACGTTTGTATTAACAAACAAACAATTGTTTTGCTAATGAAATTTATACTGTCAAAAGTGCTTTTACCATGCTACTATGACTGACTATGACTGTAAATCCCGAGCAAGCACCGGTATGGTGAGCGTATTTTTCATCCAAAATAACCCCGTCAATGTGTTCACAAATGGATCAACCTATCCGAAACAAATCGACCCTGAAAAGAATTTTCTATTTTCTTAAATCAAGTTTATACATTACACAATACTTCAAAACAAGAAAATTGTGAAAATATTTAGATTTTTTCTTCATGCTGAAGAAATTAATCAATAGTTCTTATGACCGAAAATGATCTAAATCAAACCAGGATGATTTTGTTAAGAATCGGTACGACATTATAATACAAACCATTTCTGAATACACATGAACTCTGAATATAATGCATTCAGAAACGCGCGAAATATTCATTTATATCATATATTGTTAAAAAGGACATGCATGTACCAATTGTTCAATGATTTTGATAGTGATATTGATCCTGAAAACTAATTATTTGTAAACATGGGGCATGTTTCTTACAGGAGCAATTGACGGACCACCTTTAAGGAACAAATTAGGTATGTTTCTTGGTAAACATACTATGACAGCGCCAGGTCAATTTACAAGTGTCGGTTATCCTTTATCATACCGAGATGGGACTTCTTATGAATGGATTATAAACTTCAGGAATGTGGGACTTATCAAATTGATATTTAAACAAATATCGCTTCAAAATTACCAGGTAATTTGTCTGAACATGCCCCGTATTGGAAGGAAATTATAGGAATGGCGACTTCGTTGGTCCGTAATATTGTGTGCACGTTATAAATCTCAAGATCCACTTTAAGTATTTTCATGAAAATTGGTTCATCTCTTCATCTCAACAAGATATAACCCTATTGTCTTCATCTTAATCTACTCATTGCCCCTGTGAATCTATTTAAATAATTTGGCATAAATGATGCTCACAGCAAGACGTGGTGGAGTAACTATAATTTATTTATGGGAAATAAGTATTGTATGGGCCTCTTTAAGTCCATGATTGCGGATGCACTGGTTATACCATTTTTGATCAGTAGAATTTGTGCAGCGGTGATATAGCTGTCCTTCAGACATCCTTGTTTATTTTTATTTCTATCTTTTTAACATTACCATTTAAGATCTTATATGTAACGCCGCATATGACCTGAGAAGAGTGGGTGGTAGCAAAACGTCTGAGGTAACGAATAATAATGGTTCATTCACTGTAAATTTTCTTACACCAATTATTCCATTTGTACTGAACAAACCTGGTAAGTATGCTTTAAAACGGCGTATAGTGTAATATTAACTCTTATATTGCGTGTGCATAAATTGCAGGACAAAACTTTCAAACAGTATTGGTTTAATTGTGTGGATGTGTTTAGGATCATATTTGATAAATCATCATGGATCCTCCCTACATCAGCTGATCGTGAAAACCTTATAATTGAGACAAAGGAAAATTATCTGCGCGTGGTGTTCACGTCATGTCTCCCATTTACACCGAGAAACAAGGTCGGAAAATATTTCAATGTGTTGGTGGAAAAAGCAGGTATAAATACATGTATATAAAGTTTGTTTATCCAAACACGTTTTAAATTTAAGGTTTTCAGATTTTGTCATTTGTTCAAGTACAGTTTTCACCCACTAGCGTTGTGACCTATGATCCTAAAATATAATCATACGAGTCATCGAATACGATAAACTCGGATCATTTTCATGACCTCGTGTCAAAGTTCAAACTCACAATGTCATTAATTACAAAACTAATTTCCGTTAAATGATGCGCTAAAGCTTAGGCCTTGGTTCTCAAACGCTTTGATCCATGAATGCCAATTTGTATGAGCACACTGGTCTTAGGCAGAGATGTTCCTGTTTATAACGCTTTGACCCATGAATGCCAATTGTTATGAGCACACTGGTCTTAGGCAGAAATGTTCCTGTTTATAACGCTTTGACCCATGAATGCCAATTGTTATGAGCACACTGGTCTTAGGCAGAAATGTTCCTGTTTATAACGCTTTGACCTATGATTTACCAACTTTATATGCCTACTCGTTATGGGTAGTAGATGGACCCTATTGATTTTTAGGTCAACGATATATCTTTATCGTCAAGTGTAAACAAGTTGAACAATTAAGGAAACGCATCATTCAATGGTAGATTGTCAGTCCCTGAACTATTTGGTGTCTCCATTGAAAATGACAGTAGAGCCTTAACAATATAGGGCTTATGCAATATGTTTTTATATTTCCCTAGTTTTGTTCTATTATTTCAATAACGTCAGCCTTAGAGGTATATATTGTATACTGATCGGCCCTGTGGCGCTCGCGATTCTAATTGCAACAAGGGATAAACTATTATTGTTATACATTTACTGTAAAATATATACATATACAGTATAACTGATGTATGTTGGTATTGTCAAAAACGACTTACATTCATTAGGTGTATGCTTTGTGAATTTGTAAATGAAACATGTTAGTTAAATATCCAGCCTCGAACTTTATTTGTAAATTACGATTAATTTTATTTCAGAACCACCGTCATGCACAGATATTGCTCGGTATGACTATTGGGACAGTGACATGACTCAATATTGTAACTTACCTACAATGATTTTGTCAACTCTATCCCTGCAAAATATTCCAATTGAAACCTATCAAGAATTGTGGAATATAACTATTCCAAAGTTTTCCATTCGTCTCACTGTAAAACATTTCTTCATATCATGTCAGTCAGGTACGTTTATGTTTTCACTGTTAACTCTCACACACATGTCACGACGTCATAACGTGTTTTGAGCATATTCTTTGATGTAGCGAGAAAAAGGTGCTACAGGGAACGCCGCATAATTATATACGATAATGCCTCCCCACACAGACCTCCGGGAAAACAACAGTCCATAAAACACCAGGCCATGAAGGAGGTGCAAATATCAAGTAATAATCTTGACATAATGGTATCTACCGCCTGTAAGATTTAGATAAATCAACAGTTTAGATATTTAGATACTAATGCTTTAATACTAAATGAAGTTATGTCTGTACACCATGCTTTATACGGTAGGATATGACATATGATGAAGTCTTTTAGGATTATGTTCGGGACCTTGTATGCATTAACAGTTGCTCTGGAACTAATATAATACGTTCCATGGAGTATCTGAAGTTATAACGCAACCCTTTTGATATTGTGTGGTACTGTGGTGTCTAACGGTTTAAGTTTAAACTGACGTTTGTCCCTTGAGTGATGTTGTGCTGCCCATTATTTGTATATGTATGTCATTAATTAGGTGGACGAGCTTGAGTTTTTAAGGCGTAAATCGATGTACAGTTATTACTTATATTTATGTTTTATATGTACGTTATGCATCGGTCACAATTCACCGTGCGTTTTGTTGCACGTAGGTTTCCACAGCTGCGGTCAGGTTACGGGCAAATCCATACGGCTTTTTGCGATTTAGACACGACTGTAGCAACTGTACAGACACCCTACAGGCAACTTACGTTCGCCGTACGGGCCCTTGCGAGTGTCTTGCAGCGTCCGCACGAAACACCAACATAATACCCGCATGTTGAACGTACAGCCCCGTACAGGTGACGTGAAACTGACCTACGGCAAGGTGCGGCTCCGCACTGCTGTGTACGAGTCCGCACGGCTCCGTAAGACGAATGCAATAATCCCATGCGATGTTCGCACGAAGTGCGTACGTGACCTTCTCGAGTCACGTGCGAAAATGTGTATATATATACCAGGCGAGTACAAGAGGTCATTTCGGGTTCAGTTGCGTTTGCTGCTGGCAGAGTAACATTCTCTTGGAAAGAAGAAGGCAGCAGTACCATATTCTTGTGCGCTTGAAAAGTGCAGGCGACTGAATAATGTTTTTTCCAGGACAGACCGGCTTTATATACTGCGCGGCAAAAAATGTACATGCCAAGATGAACATACTTCCGCTCTACAGCGAACGCAAGTACGTTGGTTGAGCGGCGATCTTGCAGCCACCGCAGAAGCAATATGCATCTGGTGCCAGGAACAAACCATGCAGTCACCGCAAGATAGACGTGCACCTCCGTGTTCCTCATTGTGATGACTGAGTCACGTGCGTTCACGAAAAAATGTAGCCAATCGCAGAAACTGTTGGACATGTATAACAGCCTCATGCGGCGGCCTGTGTGCTCCTGTGGGCTTAAAACATGTGCGGACCCGTGCGACCAACGCACAGAATTTCTGCGATATCCGGGGCATTAAGTTCCCTTTCCCCATGTGCAATTCGTTCACCTAATATAATATTCATGGTTTTTTCTCTACTTTTTCAGCTATTATTACCGACTTTCTTGACTTGTATTCACCCCCGTGTTGTCCCCCATAGTTGTTCTTTATGGTCGTTGAGACCATTCTTTACACCCCTATTCCCATAAATGTTTACTCTTACACCTCTTCAGTGCCTGATGTTGTAGACTGTTGTCTAGGGTCGGTGTGTATGTAGCGTTCCCTGTAACCACTTTATCTCTTTTAAGTCGAACGATATTATATAAGAAAACAGATCATGGTTCCCACCATTTTTAAATTGATCTCTGTGTCAAGTCCTTAATAATAAATTATAATTGTTTATTTGCGATTACTATACATCGAAGTATTCACATTGAATTTGACGAACGTGTTTGCTAATCAGGACAATGCTTTTGTGAGAGATTATGGACTGAAGTAAGATAAGTGTGTGTTAAATATGTTTCAGGCACAGTGCTGGAAGTTAATGACCAGTTTTCACCCACAGTAGCCTATACCAATTGCAAACAGCCACCATCTATATTGTTATCCGAATCAGAAATGATGTTATTAGTGTACACAATCGGACCAAAGTCATTGGTGCCAAATAAACATTTGATGAAGGAAGGATTCCGAGCTATATATAGTCCAGTAGAAATGCATCATCAGCAACTGTTGGATACAGAAGGACACAATTTTCACGGTAAATAAGAATATGACATGCATCAAACTGAAACTCTTTAGATTGCTGTTTCCCACAACTTGCCGAATATTGAATACATTTTATATCAAGTTAGTTGGTAATTTTGGGATTCAAATTTAACGCATTTAATTAAAACAAACTGATAATAGGTTTTCTTTGCAATCTTTACAAAAACCTTCAGACTATAAATGCTTGCACAATTCAATATAATTGAAAATGTTTCCTTGCAGGACTTCACAGGACTGAAGATGTTGATAATCAGTCAGGTAATTGTTATATGCATTTTACTCGTTTATTCATTTTTGCATTATACGTAAAAATAAATTAGGATGTGGAGCATGAAATGTCTAACGATCAAAGCCACCCAAAGCACAAGGCAACAGCGACAGAAGACACAAACATAAGTACTGGATGAAATTGGAGTACTGCCTTAGAACAGTCAGTGGCAAAAACTCTACTGTGAGTTTTTTTAAGGATCCATCCGTCCTCATTTTCACCCTTATAACATGGACAGTTTAAATATGAAAACTCCAAATTGACAACTCAAAACATAAGACATAAGAGACTGTGAACAATGGGTAATGCAGGTAGAGCTTAGATACATAACAAAATACACTTGTAGTCCATCCTTTTTGTACTGGCTTTCCCACCGGAAGTCGGCGCAAATGAAGAGAAAACGTTAACGGCGCATTTATATGAGCAAATACAAAGATCAAACGTCATCCTTCCGTTTTCGCGTTTAGAAAGGATCGACATCATAGAGTCATACCTGTCGTCAAAGAGCAAAGCTAGAAGCATGATGGCTAACTATAAAGGGATCTACCAACAAGCATGCTGTACGCTGAATCCTGATATTATCACAAAGTTTTGTATTAATGTCCGAAATGAAAGCTTGTTCTATAGAGAAATAATTTCATAAAGTAATATTTACACAAATGTTTAAGTGTATCAGTGAGATGCGATGGAAAAGATTGGAGAAATACTTACACTAGAAGGCTATCTATTTAAGAGGAAGCCGAAAAGAAGCCTGAACTGGGAGTTGGATTTCTTGTTCACAAGTGCTGTCGTGAAATGCAGACCGGTTTCAAACCGACTTATCTTCTAAAGGGCAGCACAATACAACATCTAATCATTGAGATATATACTCCAACATCAAGCTACAGCGATGATGAAGTTGATAAGTTTAACCAACATCTGCAAACGATTATTGACAATATCTCAAAACAAGTACGTGCCGTATGTTCATGGAGACTGGAATACCAAGGCCGGGGAGGACTCGTTCGCGGATAGGTTAAGCATCTGATGCTCTGCAAGAAGGAGACAAAAGATATATAGACGTATGTAATTCGATGCAGTCAATCATGTACCGCTAAAGAACAACCATGCTCCTCACCAACCACCCAGAAGAAGAACTTCGCTCAGTTAAAATGGTAAGCACCGTAACCAGATAGATTACATCTTGGTAAACAAACGCTTTGATTTGGGATTCAATATCACCCTTACACGTAGTTTCCCATGATGTACGAAGTACGCACGATTTACCGATGATACCACTGCACCTCCGCAGTGTGGACTGTTGTTTTCCCGGGGTCTGAAAGGGATGCATGGTCTTGTGTATGTTGCGTTCCCTGTAGCAACTTATTCTCCCCTTTTCAAACTCCGTCTGTAGAAGATCAAGAAGCCAAACCACTCAAGGATTAAGTTTGATCTGGAAACGCTGAGAACCGCTCAGAAGAAGCACATCCATTCAAAGCTACGATAAGACGATTTGCAACACAAAAGGTCTTGAAATAGAAGAAATATATATGGTTGATTCTGGACGTCTTCCTTTACCACACTGTTGACGGACACAGCCAGTAAACTCCATTGAAAACGCCAGTGTAAGACACAGTGTGTCAGGTTCGATACCCTTAATTTGCGATGTGAGAAGAGATCTTGTGAGGAAGAAAGTTGAATCTGTAGGAGCAGCTCAATATCAACAAGGTTGAAAACAGCACTAAGAAAAGTATGAAATAACGACAATATTATCATCCTCGAAAGTAAGGTCATATCTGATGTCTTCCATCTGCGTTTTGATGGTGGAACAGAAATGTCTGATTACCACCAACCAATAAGTGCAAAAGTTATTCTTTGCAAGTGTATGCCCCAATATATCGGTTTATACACAGATGCATGATTCTGGGTTGCACATTAAGAAATTGAGCAAAAACAAGTTCTGAAAGTAGCCTACGAGGATACCTAGTTTGATATTACATTTCACAGACAAAAAAAAAAAATAGAACATAAAATTATATCTGAAAAAAGTTACACTTTTTTCTTGTGTTGTTATGGTAGGGCCAAGATCTGATGGCACAATACTATTTACTTATGCTTATTAGCCGACGGTTTCACTTTGCATAAGTGGGGTGATCATTTAGAGTTTCGGTCAATAAACGCTTGTGTCATACAACATTTTCGAAACATGAACAATCAAGTATGTATTACGTGTACCTCTGTAGCTCAATTAGGTGATCGGTCACTTAGCAAGCTAGAGGTTACTGGGTCAAGCCTCACATACATGTTTTATTTTTATTCACAGTGATAAATATCTTATATTTTATTTATTAATTGGTAAATTATTAAGTTATACTTTTATTTCCATTTATATTATGTACTTTGTTATCATCATTTATATATTCGTATACAATATTGCTTCAGCATGTATATACAGTTTAGCATGGCTCATCAGTCTGTGCTGAACTTGTTAAAAAGGCTGATATATCTTGTTTAAAATGATGGGGCAATTTGACTAGGAAATAGTATATTGGACACAGTCGCACAATTTCGGTCGTACAACACGGAATATAATTGGTTTTTCCCTGAAAATGTATATATGTATCAAGTATTTTATGTATCGTTAAACATTACTATGAATGTAGTTGCATTAATCCATCTATAACACACGTTACATCTGCTAGTATTCTATAAAATAAACCGGCATCAACTGAAACGTTCTCATTGTTTGTGGGGACACCAATGCACCTACTATTAATAAATATCTGGATACATAAATGACGTTTGCCTTCTATTACAGACAAAGCCAAAAATAGTACATCAATTTTGATCTACAAAGGTAAAGTTGTCTTATCTATTACTTATACTCTCGTTTCAAATTAACATTTAAAACATGGAATACATTTATGAATTTCCGGTTATTTGATAACAAACTCTGTCCGGTGACGCCTGTAAATGCATGGCTTTTCTTTTAGTTGAATGTGTCAAATGAAGTTGTGAATAAACTATGTAAAACTGACATATGATTTTTTAAAACTTGACCTGTATATACCCGCAAAACCGGCCGTCACTAACCAAGACTGTCCGTGCGAAACTCTAACAAAGACCTGTTTGGCTTCCCTTGACACTCGGATCCTATCAAAACCGTATATGCTCTTTGTGCGCCCCGTACGGAATCCTTTCGAAGCGCACATGAGGGCCTAAATCGTAGGAAGCCCGCATCGCATGCTCATCTTACATCCAAGGGCGATACAGCGCTCCAACTGGACCGAAAAACATCGAGTAATCGGTCGGACCCGCACGGCATGTCAAGCGATTGCTCAAGGGGTTTAAGTGTTTTGGCCGCAACGGGGCCTGTAAACTGCTGTAGTACTTCATGTGACCGAGTCATAAAATGGCATATGCATATCTAATTCAATCTTTTGTGTGTTTCTTTACATATCCTGTTGTCTACTTCTACAGCATGTTCGATTACATTTATGAAATGTTACAACATATATACTGGCGAACCTGTTACATGGCAAGTTGCTGGCGATGAATGTTGGACACGTGGGATGAAAATGGTTTCAATACGTTCGAGAGAAGAATTATTTGTTGTTAAATACATGCTGAGAACTTACAAAAACGTAAAAGTGGATGATCATACCATAGCCAGAGTGTTCCCAAGTAATGTTGTTGATCCAAACTATTATTCACATATAGGTATGTCTGAATGTTTTGTCTGTCTAAATTTTAAAATACAAACCACTTGACGAAATATATCATGTCCTATGCTGCCAACTATTCTGAGATAGTTTTATCTGCTTCCGTTATAGACATATCTAATAATATGTTCATTACTAATGTAAAACATGCAAACATATGAATGTACAAAGTGACAAAACATATTGAAATACTTCACTTACGCAAAGTAAACAACAGGTTGATCATGGTCATTGGACGGGAGTAATCCAATCAACATGTCCGGTGGAACATTATTCAAACTAATACAAAGCGCGCCTTGGTAAATGAATTAGCGACATGTGCAATAATCTTGTCTTTTGGAGTAAACTTTCATGCATAGGAACTAATAATTTTAGGACAAAGCTAAGATAACTAATTTCATTTTCTGTTTTTAATTATTTAATTTATTATGTTTGTGTTTCTTTTTGTTTATTTAGGAATATCAAGAATAGTTAAAGCTGACGGATTTTGGCAATTTTTGTGGCAGGACCGATCACCAGTTTTATTTTCTGCTTGGTTAGTGATGATTCGCTAATTCACTTAATTAATCTCCCAATTTAAAATTGCGAATGTTTTACCCTCAGTGATGGAATCCTGACATGCAATTAACGTGAACTGACGAATAAGCTCGAATCTTTATCGCCTAGAATAATACATGAACAATGAAGAAAAGCCACTGTGACCTTGGTCATTGTCGTTGTTATCTGAAAATAAACAAGGGTTGTAACTTACCCATAACCAGTGTGTGCATTTACAATTAATGGTCATACGCAAAAGTGTTTTCTATGTATAGAGCGGAAACTGTTGTTGTCATAGCAGTCTATATGAACTTGATCTTATTCCAAACGACCTTGAACATGACAAGGTCACATTATGAGTTTGAAGATCTTTTGTGGAAACGTTTTTCCAGTTTTTGAGTTCTGTTACTAACAGTCACCCTGACTTGACCATTGATACCTTAAACTGAGCAGGGACCATTTAGTACGCATTAAGAATGTGCATACAGAGTTTGGGGATTCAAAGGCAAAATTACCATTTATTGAGCAGAATCTGTTGTTGTCATGTTAATAACAGACAACCCAGTCTCATCACATAATACTATCCTAGGAGCGTATACAATAAGGGTGAATGTGAGCACAAAACAACACTAAAATGAATGTCCACTACAGTAAACATGAGCAGATACTAAGAAACACAACGACGTCATAACCATGGATCTGTCAGTATAGGTTTGAAGGCTTACCACTTACCAATTGCTTCGCTAAACGGATCCAACATTTAAACAAAAACACCTTAATTGGCAGATACTAACATGTTGTGTCCGCTCAATAATGCAAACAAACTCTACTGACGGATAAAGTATTTAAATCAATAGAACATATACAATCTATTAGCACCCCAACACAACTAACACTATGGAAATCATACTGCGGCACACAAGATCATAACAAACAAAACAAAATAACACACTAGGATGACTACCAAAACACTTGACCGACTGTAGTCGGGTAAGTATTCATACTTAAATAATTCATGGATCAGTAAACAACCATTTAAAGTCACTGGAGTTGCTTATTTTACGAATTTTATCAAATCTCAATTACATGCTCGTGTGTATTTCTTATTTAGCATGTTCGCTGTCCTGAAATCAATGACATCAACATGTGAAACCAAGTAAGATGTAATTTGTGCCTCAACACGGAAGCAAAATTACTTCACCGATTTAAACATTATATGTTTGAAATATTTTATTTATTTTATCACTGTCTGTGTTACAGGAACACAATCATATTTGTAACTATCACTTTCTATATTATAGGAACAGGGACCAACCTGGACCAGAGGGTGACTGTGTACGTATGAGTTTTCACCTAGCAAACCAAAACAACACATGGGAAGTAGAGGACTGTTACACCCATCTGGCTCGATATTTTATTTGTGAGAAACCTGTAGAAAATTTACCTTTACAAGGTATGTTTACTCGTACCCTGTTAGTGCTCATCAATTCTCCTTAGTTGTATTTTATGTTCGCCCAGGCCATTCCTTGTGCCACTGTTCCCTTGCGTATTTACCGTTGTACCTCCTCAAATGCCTGATGTTTTGTGGACAGTTGTTTTCTCGGAGGTATGTGTGGGGAGGCATTGTCTTATGTATGTTGCGTTCCCTGTAGCAACTTATTCACTCTTTTCCTAGATCGCGCGCAGTTTCTTAAGTAACTCTTAGGTAACAATTTTAAGTATATGTGCTAGGGTTGTAATCAATATTATTATTAGTTTACAGTCCTTTTGGAGAAATGTTTATGTGTACAAGAACACATCAGGTTTTAAAGTATTTTATTGCATGAAATTACATATTTCCCTCCAGTATTATTGGTGAACAAATACGAATTCGCAATTTCAGACTTAGAGTCAAAAAACCCTAAAACATACACGGGCAAAATGAATACAACAAAGAGTGGAAGATTGTGTCAAAGATGGGATTCCAGGACTCCACACTATCACAATGATATGGATCCTGACATGTTTCCTGAAGGAAATGTTACTGCTGCTGAGAATTTTTGTAGAGACCCATCGAATAGTGGATATCTGTGGTGTTATACACTCGATCCCGAAACACACTGGGAAAAATGTTCAATTATAAGTGAGAGAAGTTATGTTATGTTGTGTTACATAAAGTAATAATTAATATTTTTGTACTTAAATTAGTATTCTTTTTCGTCAGTACCGCGTTAATTATACCTGTTGGCCGGTAATAGTGTTGCCTACTTACATAATGTTAAGACTGAAACTATAAGACATTGACACCAAATACTTATACGATAATACAAAATATCGATACACTCTTATTGCACTGACTCAATTCAAGAATCCGGGGAATTTGTATCCAACGCCGAAGTTCACACCCAAAATCAGCTCTGCGCCAAATTGTTATGAAATTTACACAAAACGATTAATTACAAATTTCCCATGCAAAATACATTGTTTGGTTTTGAATTGAATTGTTTTTGTAAATTTCATACTTCTGTTGCTCTGGTAACAGAGAGGTCATGGATGTTAGTGAACTCGTCTGTTTAACAGGTTTTTATTTAGAAAAGAATGACATTCCATGAATATTGTTTAGGAAAAAAAACATGAGAGTTTCAGTTTACTACGATAGCGCAGTATTATCGTTATCACAATGCGCTTCATTCCAGTATAGGACTACATTGTATATGTTGAATCTAGGTATCCTCTCATTGGCTAATATAAGACGTAGGTATTGTTAAAACAATGCTTGTTGTGAAAAATATTTTGCAACGCTAATTTATTGTACATTATTAAACCTTGACCTTTCGACTTCTTAATATATCAAAACTTCGGAGACAGCGCATACGGAAACCAAAACAATTTAGTATTACCCACCCGAAACAACTTGACATTCTGTCTTTACTCAAAAATAATAACGTCTAAGCAATTCTTGAAAACGATTTGATTTAAAAAGTACAAATTTACATTATTGATAAAATCAGTTGATTTATAACATAGGTTCACACCTTTAAATTAGTTTTTTTTTAAAGTATGAGAAGACCAGATATGCCCTTTTAATTCTAAGAAGGCGATATATACGGATAGAGCCGTTTATATGGAATAATATACGCGACTTTTTAATCAATGGAAATATTGAAAGTTTATTTGCAGTGTAATAAAATTACATGTCTCCTTAGGCTTTTAGGGTACATGTGTACCTAGTGTGTGGCATTTCCGTCATGACCTTTTTATTCATTTTTGTATATAAAATATAATCCAGAGTTAGAAGAGAGGAGTGAGTATACAGGACGTTTGAGTACTACAGTAAGTGGACGTACATGTCAACGTTGGGACTCACAAACACCACATAGACACAATCGAAACAATCCAGATTACTTCCCTGATAATACTGTTTCCGATGCTGCAAATTATTGCCGAGATCCGATGGAAGAAGAGGGGACAATATGGTGTTATACAACTGATCCCGCAATTCGATGGGATGTTTGTAAACTTAAAGGTATTATATAAGTCTTGCTTCCGCACTTCTTGTTTTAATATACATATGCAATATACTGAACCAAAACCTTTGTTAAACAATAATGGGGATATTTCGTTACATTTTAGAGTGATCGTTTTGAAATATGTTAGAAATTCTGAAATCATTTATTATAAATTCATTAAAAACTTAAAATCGGGGAAAAGTATAACTTTCATTGTTTTATTTGATTTCAACCTATGTAGAAATTCTGAGATCAGTAACGAGTATGTCCACCAAGTGCATTCATTTCGGCTTGGCAGCGACGTCGCATTGAGTGTACACGCTTGTTGATATCGGATAGGGGGATATTATTCCATTTTTCCAAGTAATGCATCTCGGAGCCATTGAACGTTAAATGGTGGTTTTGGCCGTAGACGTCGATTAAGATTATTCAATACAGATACTCTATCAGATATACATTCGGGCTTTTTGAGGGCCAGGTACCTGAAATCGATGTTGTTATTTTGTAAAAACCAAATTTCATCTCGAGCGACATGGGCTCTAGCGTTGTCTTGCTGAAATGTTGAAATGACGCCATGAGTTTGTAGGATAGGGACAACGTGAGGCGCTAGGATATTCTCCCGGTAGAGATGAACATTTAAATTACGCTCAACGACCACAAGTGCGGTCCAATATTCATAACCAATTTCAGCTCAGACAATAACTGACACTCTGCTCCCGTAATGATCCCTATGCAGTCTGCAACAGTCCGCATAACGCTCGTTCCTATAGCGATAGACTCTTACGCGGGCATCACCCCGGAACAATGCAAACATTGATTTGTCGGAGAAAAGAATAATTCGCCAGTTTTACCAAATTAATGTGTCTCTCGGCCCATTGAAGTATGTCACTAACCGTTGAACCAGAACGGTTTGTGCGGAATTCCGAGCGTTGTGACTACTGGCGGTAAAAGAAGCTGTAGCCGTTGCTGTGTGAAAAAGATTTCGTAGATGCTGGTTCAAGATATAGCGGTCTGAATATGGCGTAGTTACTCGTGGTCTACTGTTCCATGGTAAGTCGTCCGTACTTCCAGTCTGCGCGAATCTCCGTCTGAGACCCCTATCTGCCTGTACCGATGACCCAACTTGTGCTGCCACCTCTTCAAAATTTAAATTGCTTATTCCAGTTATATTTTTTTTGTAATTTGCGCCATTGAAATTCAATAGTCCAACATTTTATTTTAAATGTTTTTGATTATTTTTTGACTGAAGTCGTCCAATGCAGTATATATTAAAGTGAAAATCATTTCTACATGCGGACAGGATATGCCATGTAGTGCCACATATAGGCCGTGCCGCATTTAGGCCGCGTACGACCTTTATCAACAATAATCGAACACCAGTCATCAAAAAGTGATCACTAATAAGCGATCACCTAACACCGATAATCGATCATAATCGTACGCGGCCTAAATGCGGCACGGCCTATATGTGGCACTACAATGCCCACCCCGTGCGTGCACAAGATAATGCATTTTTTGCCGAATAAGCTGATCTTGTTTTACATCAGGTTATTATCAGAACGATTTTGCAAAGTACAAGGTCAATACATACTACTGCAGGTACAGGTTTATATACATGTCATAATCAATCTTGATTTTTTAGATCTACTTTACGAATTTTACTTTTTGATTTAGTATAGTTAAACATTATATTATATTGCAAAACTATCTATTATTATGAGATATTTTATTTTTTTAGATCTATTCACCTTATTCAGACTTATCGATTGCAACGCGTCAGATGATTAATGAAGTAAACTGTGGTAGTATGGACTTTTAGGCAGGGATGGAACAGTATATCATGCTTGTTTTATGTTATATATTTATGTCTCTCTCCTATCTCTCTCCTTGTCTCTTCCCCCATTCACTCTCTCTTCCTCCTTTCTCTCGAGATCTCTGTTTATCTCTCTCTCTCTCGGCTGAACTGAATTCGTTAAAAAGTTTATACAAAACAATGCTGATTATGTCTGTTCTGTCATTTCCATATAGATACAGTATCAGACAGATGTTATACGACAACCTACCGATACACTGGGACGTTGAATGTAACATATTCTGGTCTAACATGTCAACGATGGGATTCAACATACCCTCATACGCATAGCTACCCTGATACCAATTTTCCAGAAATAAATAAATCAAAAGCTGAAAATTATTGTCGTGACCCGGAGTATCTAGGTTTTGATTGGTGTTTTACGACTGATCCTGACGTCATGGTGGAACCTTGTATTGTGCAACGTAATCATTTATAATTTTGTGTTTATCGTACATGTTTGTCGGGAAAATATTTTCTAAATCTGGATTTTATTGCCATTTTATACATTGTTATCAAACACACTAGGTATTTACTTATGTTTTGAATACGAATTACGGCAAACGTAAATTGTCATATACGATCGCCTGTTGGAATGTCTTGGAATGTATTATAAATCATAACTAACCAGTTCTTCCGCAAGCAACTTTCAACTTCTCGACACGCGGAAGACATGACCGCATACAATGTCATAGAAGAAACATAATTATGACGTTTATGTTATTGAAATACTATTGTGATAACAATTCAAACACTCTTTGTACAAATTTGTTTTCAATTCTTTAGACGACAAGCCTCCTACAATTGATGTTCCTACATATTCAATGTTTACATGTACGAATGGAAAGCAGATATCATCACAAAAGATATGTAATGGTATGGTAGATTGTGTTGATGCTAAAGATGAACTAAATTGTGATTATCAAGGTTAATATGATTAGTGTTTGTCATTTTACAAGAGAATTTACAAGTCATTTGTACTGTAAACAGAACAAAATAATGTGTTTGATATTATGCAATTAACTTCGTTAAAACGGACTAAACCAAGTCGTTAATTTGTTATGTTACCATAATGGCTGATAATGTTGCCATTAATGTTTATTTCACCAGTAGATTCATTGTGCTATTTGTTTAATAAGCTACAAGTTTACAATCGATATTGTCAAGTATTACTACAACGAACATTCTAACTTTGTCTTTCTAGTACAAAAACTATTGAAAAGAGGAACAGTTGCAAATGAAACGGGAGAACGCATAGATACACAGTTTATATGTGGAAATAATGAGATCATTTCAATCCTTGCTGAATGTGATGGCGTTATTGATTGTATTGATGGTACAGATGAGAAGAATTGCATTAGGGATAAAACAGGTATATATAACATGTAAATTGTAACATTTTATATGGTTCTTTCACTTTGGTACTGACTAATTTAAACATCGTAATCGTTAATTCTCTCCGTTAAACAACATACGATGCAAGTACTTGGTACATATTGGTTGAAAGTGATATTTTCAGTTCAGATACCATTCTGTATTGTAGATAAAGATTTCTGATCTACAATGTCTCTCATTATATAAGCGGGTACATAACCCTTTCGCTTAAAAGCAATACTGTGATATATTGTGTCGTCATTTTTTCATATATTTTTTGTTGTAACAGAATGTTCAAATGACGAATTTCAATGTGGAGATGGTAGATGTATACATGCAAGTCTTATGTGTGATTTTATTCCCCATTGTTCGGACTTTTCTGATGAGCATTGCGGTATGAACACATTAGTAGTAAAACAATATATATATTACAAGAGTCGATCTATCAAATGATGTTTTCATAATATTATAATTTTAAAATCGAATTTCTTAGAATTTTGGCATGTATTTTTCCAATATGTTAAACACAAACTAAATATAATGTATGCTTCAAACAGCGAAGACTCGATATTATATAGGGTAATTGTGAATATATTGCTTTTGATTGTATTTGAAGATTATCCAGAATGTAATTCGAATGAAGAATTCAAATGTAAGAATGGACAATGTATTCATAATGCAATTAGATGTAATGCTTATAAAGATTGTGTCGACGGATCGGATGAAATATGTGGTAAGCGAAAACGTAAAATTACCCAAAGCTTTAACTTATTTATTTTACATCAATCTTACAAACTATATATGCAATTATCACTCTCGATGGCTGTGTCTTTGGTCACTGACTGGTTCTTGTGCCACATGCAGGAATTGTGAAGTCCATGATCAATCCCAATTCAACGGAACTCGAACTCACGATCTTTGGACCAGGAATCAAGCGCTCTAACCCTCGACCAGTATTCCTCCATCGTTCATCGTTTACATATACATAAGTTATTTCAAAAGCAAGAATCGGAAGTAACATATACATGCGGTTATCCAGAACAAACACGAAAAGAAAAGAAGTACTTTCCTGGTTATATTTAAACGAGCATTAAAGCTGTTTAAAATTGTCACCAAATGCAATTTATTTAGCATTTTATGACATAGTTCAAATCATAGTTAAAAGCTTATGTCTTTTCATGCAATTGGGAAGATTTCTTACTCAATACATATTATTGATGTATGTATTGTTTTATACCAGATTCGTGCAGAAATGAGGGATTCCATTGTGATGTAACGAAGTGCATCCCTACACGACTTGTATGTGACGGGATTCCAGATTGTAGGGACGGAAAAGATGAGACGAAATGTCTAGACGCAAAATACTCAACTTGTAAAGATAGATGGATGAATGGATTTCGCAGAAATGGAATTTATTTACTAGGTGATAATTACAATGTGATTGTGTTCTCGTCTTTTAAGTTAATTATTTAAAATTGAATAAAAAGTAATACAACAATTAGACCTTCAATTCGTTGCATCTATTCAATACTCACCTTTGATTGACGAAAATGTTTACTGTGCACTATACGTTTGCTTATCTGGCGATTTTGGTCTTCCGTATCAATTAGTGTTACATAAAATATACTATCTTGCTCATACAACAAAGCATAATAGAGTAAATCCTAATTCCATAAACCTGTAACAATAGAAGTTATTGTAACTCAAAACCTCGCAAGCGATTTTCTCAAACTGACAATATATGAGATACGGGTTTGTAGTATAAGGGCTACGATTGTCCGTTTTTTCAGACGACACCAACGCTGAGTGTAACTTTGACAACGTTCAAAAAGATGGAATCGTATCTACAATATTTCACACAAGTACAAAATGGTAAGATATGATTAGAAAATATTATATAATGCAGAATATCAATAATACATGTAGGTGTGTGATAATACTACAGTTGCTACTTGCTTTACACAAATTCAGTGACTCATATACAATATACATAAATTATATATATTACTCAATATAGCTTGCGCGAAGTGATTTTGTTGAATTAAAAGAAGAACTTTAAATTATCTGAGTACTACAGTGCTGCATTACCAACTAAGGCCATTTAAACCACACACAGTGTTACATAATACTTCTACAATAAACAATTTTACACTCTGTGGATGGTGATAATTATTATTATATTTCTTGTTTTATCTTCCGGTAAAAAATAAGTCCGGGATTTTATAGTTGCACTACAACATTTTATTTCTGTAGAAATACAATGTGCTTGAATAATACCATGCATGCGACACATTGACTGAATATAAATCATAACTTGAATACTTGAATGCACTGACAGTTTACTGTATCATTGGCAGCCGCTTTCTATGTTCTGCATAATTCGCATTTTCGTGACTAAATTTCACAGAGTGTGTGTTGTATATATTTGACAGTTCAGATGTCTTTAATAAAAAAGAGTGCCTAATGGAATTGATCGACACCACGCAGCCCAAACTGAACAGGTTTCTTACAGATAATGCATATGCTTGCTATCAAACGGTACCGGAACAAATTATATCGTCTTTTTATTGATATTGACAGTATAATAGTATTATTGCGTAATTTCTCTTCATCGGCATTACTACATCGCACACATCAAGGCAATGTATAGACGTTTAAAAAGCATAAATGTGTTGTGAATGGAATTCGACTTCAACATGTTTACACATAAATACTACATAATTATAAATGATAAAATTAATATTGTTTTAACTGAAGATGTTTGATTTGACATTATTGATTTTGTCATTAAATCGTTTGTCTATGATTTGTGTTTAACCTGTTGTTTTGGCAGTTTATTCAGAGATGTACATTCGCAGTACGAACTGTTGCTGCAATTGAAGACAGAAACTTTGAGAACGATTATCAACACTGTGGCTGTGTAGCTTTAACAGTCATACCGTACAAACCTGAGACAGCGTAAGTTCATGTATTTACTCATATGAAGAATGTTTAACCACTGATTTACAAGTTTGAACTTCTAATATTTAAATATTATGTACATAAGAACAGAGGCGCAAGGAATATCCTGGCCGACCATTAGGAATAACAAGGAGAATCAAAGAGGACAAATAATTAGGGGAATTAATGGATGGAAAGGGTCACAGGACAAGTCAAAACAGCTGGCAACATAATACCTCAACTGGGCAGAAAATAAGATGAACACTTGCACTGGGAAATATAACATATATTTAAAGCACAAAAAGACAAAATAACCATATAGCGAAATACATCCTTGGAATTGTCAGTAAAAATACGGGGGGGGGGGGAGTTAAATCGATTTAACGGCTAGCCAACCTCACACTTAATCGCTATATGGTCATTGATTTCGAACACATACACATAAATTGACTAAGTTAATTCAAAAAAAGAATATTAAAAAATTCACTGTACAAGTACGGAAATATGATATTTTACATCTGAATGTTTGTATTTTAATTAAACAATTTATCTGAAACAATTCTCATAGCTTTCTTTTGGATAGAGATTATGCTAATTATACTTTGAGTGCTGTAAAAATAAATGGCAACACGTATGTATTATAAAACATCATTTTCATTTCAATATTCAAATCAAAGCGCAGTGAGCGCTGAATGCCTTGAGGTGCTGATAGATGGATCGTGGATTTACTTGCTTGGTATAGAACTAGGGACATTTTTTAAATCAAGCGTCCACAGAATGATCTCAAACGACACCGAAAAATCGTATTTTCCGAGTAATCGCATCTTAAAAAGAAATCCCATTTTACTTCGTGTCGTAATAATAATGATTTCATGAAAGCATCAATACACATACACATGCTTGCACTAAATGCTGAACTTCTTCAATATTTTCATTAGAACTGTATAACATTATCGATTTTGTTAATTGTTTGTTTTGTGTTCAGTTTCAAGCTAGGCCACTATTAAATCTGGTTTAATTATCGGTATTAATCGACGTTTTTTCATTTGTTCTACTTTGGTGCTACTTTTTCTCGACCGAATCAATGAAGAACAGTCAATGCTGGGGCGGCTGGAGAAAGAAGTATAGAGCTATCTGATTGTTTTTGTTTAAAGTCCGTTTAAAAATTATGCGATAAATAAGGTCTACTACCATTCGTGTTCATAGTGTATTGAATTTATTAAACGAGTCGGTCACAATGATATAATGCGAGACTTTGATCGACTCGTTTAATCAATTCAATAAAGCATACAGATACTCTTTGTCTATATCATTAGGGTTCGTAACACTCATGTTATTAAATATCATACTAAATTTTCATTTATTTGGTCAATTCGGAGTCTTAATCGACGTGTCAGATGAAAACAATTTTCAATGACGCAAAAGTGATGACGGTGACTAATTTTCCTTGCATTGTTGTAGAAATTCATCTTATTTTGCTTTATAAGTTTGTTCCCGCCAAAATTTCAAAATAAGTCCAAATTATCTTCGAAAAGAATAATCTCTCTCTTTTTGGGTGTTCAATATTATGTACAACTTTCTTGCTCATCGCAAGTTATGTCAGATTTGACCGCCATTTATCTGCATGCTATAACCGACTATATAAACGCTACTTTAAGGTCTCATGAATTTTATCTTTCGTGACTAAATAAGCCAACGCGCTAGTACAGAAGGATTTTCACTGGCAGCAGTACGAGGCAAGTAATTTGAAGTCGGCAACCAAACCCACAAAGGCCAATTCTCACATTATGGCTTTGTCATGTACACATACTTATCAAGCGACATTGTAAAACAATACATTCCATCATTATTAAAATAAATATTGCATGGTCTTTATCTTTTTCAGCATGCATTATGACTTTTTCAGATTCGTACATGCTTGTGACAACAATACTCAAATGCTCGATGTATCACTCATGTATGTAACATATAAGACCAAAAGTGACAGTGAATCGTATCTGAAGACTAAGCAACCGTATAACAATGATATTGAGATAAAAGTTGGACCAATCACTTGCAAGAATGGTTTGTGCAAAGACTTCATGTATTTATCGTACAAACTCGTGTTTTCCATATTGCGCCTCTCTACATATATCACGCATTATATCCCAATGTATAGTTTGTAAACAATAACATTGTCCTGACTTTAATGCATGGTTATATGACATCGCTATTATGCAGAATATATCAATGTTCGGGAGCGATTCGTGCATTGTCGGTGTATCTACGTCGTCTGACAAAACAGTTCGTAATACTTAACGCGTAGACACCCGAAGATAAATATAGACACTTATTCAAATGTGAAAAATTGCAAATAGAGTTTAAGATCAAGTTAATTTTAACAAGCTACAAGACATATGTTGTTGTATACACCGAGAGATTCGACAAATATCCTTCACAATCAGTATAGTTTTCATGCAGTTCAGTCGTGTTTAGTATATGGTATACATCAGTCGTAATACAATGATTTTCCAAAAAGGTTTCGCTTGTTTAAAAATATTACCTTGTGATTGAAGTAGTTCATAATTATTTTACTGCTGATCAATATCCCGTTTGTTTTTCTGAAAATATTTTCTAAAAACATAATTATTACGTGAAATTATCCAGACAGTGTAACTTTTATTTAAGAGCTCATTAATAATGTAACTACGCTTCCTTGTGATGAAGATGGTTTAACATACCCAGCCAGTAGAAGGTGTATATATGATACTGATAATGCAGGTTACATACTTGGATGTAGGAGTGGTTCTCATCTTCAAGATTGCTGTAAGTTCATGCAAATATGTTTGTGTTATTAAAATATTGAATGATAAATAAATAATATTACATAACGATACTGTATAGGGCATGAACTTAAGTACATGTTAAATTTCTTTATTTTTAGTGATATTATGATATGTACGTATTGAACGAAGTGCAAATGTATACCTTACACAATAAAAATAAAATATTCCGTCAAGTTTCTATTCCTTGATCAGTAAGTTAATAACGTTGTTAAAATATACTTCCATTAATTGCGAAAACATCATTTACACCAGTGTTCGCTTCTAAAACCTAAGATGCCCAGTTATTTATCGTAGTATTTTAACTTGACACTAAAGTGCAAATGCTTGTCATGACGAGTGATGATCATGTTGAGAAAAGTGTGAAATATGATGCTCCAATTTTTCTTCTTGCAATATATTTCAGCCGAATTTATATGTCCAGACGGGATGGTCAAATGTCCAGGAAGTTACTGTGTCCACTTGCGCCACATTTGTGATGGAACAGACCAATGTCCTGATAGTGCGGATGAACTTGGATGTGGTAAGTTAGTTAACGCATTTTTAAACGCTGACTTTTTAAACGTACGAAACATCTAGTTCAGGTGTAAACTCGGTCATTTGGGTTCAAATACTGTTTTCCTTGTTTCGATTTGTTTTGTCCATTGTTTGTCCATGTATGTCGAAGTATTAGTTGACCATTTTTAATTTGTATTGTTCGGCCATCCTCTTCTTTATGCATTACGTACTGATCATTGGGTCATATATATTAGTTAAATTTCACCAAGCTTCATTATGACAGCATTTAATAAAAATATTTCTCTACGCATTACATGTACATACTTATCATTAGGACATATCTATCAGTTAGATTTCACCGAGCTTCGTTCTTTATTATGACCTCATTTAATAATACATATCTAGAAATTTGGCATTTACAAGAACAATTTCCTCTCTATAATGCTGTTTAATAACAAATCTTAATACTCTTTTGGTACAGTCGTATTTTGTTTTAGTTTTCTTAATATAGATTCTATATGATTAAATTATATTTCAGGTTGCAACAATTATGATCTAGAACTGATACTGCTAGTATATGATGAAGAATTTGTTGACCATGATCGTAAGTTACGGCAAATAGCTGGTCAGTTCAACAACCCTGGGACTACTGTTCGTATTGTGCGCTATAGTGTAGCTACAGGAATGTATAAAGAATGGCTCCCATTTGAGCACAAAATGCTAATAATAGAGGACATGAATGTCAACAGTAAGACTGCAATTAAAAGAGAACAACCATGCTTTTACCTCATACTAGCATCAGATTATATTGACCGTGTTGGATTCACAACCAATGCTACATCGCGTGGTATTATATTCCTACAAAATGGAACAGAATCAGAATCCGTTGCACAACACATTTTCCAGAATATGTCAGAACCAGACTTCGATGTTTATAGAGTTGTAATAAGGACTTCAAGTAACTTTGAACAAGTAGACGATAATGAATACAACTTTGTCACAGATATCGCCGTGAATAGTTTGGACATACTGTCATCGATGGGAAGTAAACTATTTCCATCTTTGTGTAAAAGTAAGTTATATATCATTTATTAGTCGCGGAGTTTTTTCAATATAACATATAGATAAGAAACCTAATATACCAAAACAAGTAATGCGTAGTTTCTCGGACTCCGCCGAATTCCATTTTAAGTGCCCGCTTCGTTGTTTATATTAGCATAAACACATCCAGAATTATCCGTAATGTCCAGAATAATTTGGCAAGTGAACAAAATGTTGTAACTGCATATTTATAGTGTTACTGTATTGTGTTTCAAATTGAAGTTGGCGTGCAAGGATCGTTTGAAAATTGCAAGATGATCTCCTGGCAAATAATGTAAAGAAAAAACAAACCATTTTACTCCTTATCATTTTGTTCATTCTAACAAAGAGCTACTATTCATTCTCGACATTTCACGGATGACAACAGAATAAAACAACCAATTTGGTTGAGCGTTGATTTGTTACAATACGAAGATTCTGTCAGAACATTAAATGTCACGTTTGTAGTTCGACCAGGGTAACTGCAATGAAATATAAAATACATTAGATTTTCACACAGCAATACCAACCTTATCAGTTCTATGACATTGTTTCTGTTAGGTCAATTATCAAATATCTGCAATTAAATGCTTTCCTATTCTGTATCATGATTCTTCAGAGTTGGGTTTACTTTAGGGGTAGTGAAAAACATTGACAATAGAATGTACTTAAATATCACAAAATGTAGAGCTGTCTTAAGAGAGATCTGAACATTTGGAATGAACGCAACAAAAGTAAAAAACAGACTGAAATGGGAGATATGAGCTACTTTATTTGAGACATTATGACAGCACCATTTACGACACAGTGCCAATGATTTATATTTATGAAGAAAAACGTAAACAACTTGTCTGAAAGTGATACCATAAACGATCATGTTAAATTGTACATTACGTAGCTGCTGAATTAAAAATAACAGAAGGAAATAATTATATGTGTATGTTAAAAACGTTCTAAACGTATGTTTATTTTAAACGTTTTTTTGCGCTGAAAGTAGGAGTAATACTTTCTTCTGGCTGACTTGATAATGTTTGCAAGAGATTTTGAGTTGTTACAGAATTTGCCACATACACAAGACAATGCACACAAACACCCAGGAAAATAGTAGTGCATAAAACATCAGTCAATGAGGAAGTGCAAGGGTAACATGTATGGGAACAGGGCTGTAAGGAATGTTCTGACCGATAAAAAACACAACTAAGGATAATTTAGGGGGCAACAAGAGGGAATAATGGCTTTTTTCATCACGGAACAAGGCACTAACCAAATCGAATTTCAATCTTGGCCGTTTGATAAAAGGAGGTGGATTTGCTACGTAATAAGCTAAAAAGTTGAAACTTCCAAAATAGTAGTTAATAGTGACACAATAGTTCACATTGTCATAGCATGTTTCTCATTTTGAGAGAAATGGAAAATTGAAAAAAAACATCTGTCATATTTAAAAAGTACCGCATTTTCGTGTTTTTATTCCCTGACAAACTAAACAATATTTGTATGGCATTTAATGTCACTTGTTACATTTCTGTATTCATTGTTAAATAGTACAAATCCATCCATCCATCCATCCATCCATCCATCCATCCATCCATCCATCCATCCATCCATCCATCCATCCATCCATCCATCCATCCATCCATCCATCAATTGATTGATTTATTTTTATGCATTATAGATCATTGTTCGTTACAAGTATTTCATTTCATATTGTCGTTAATGTGTTACAGTTTGGAGATTTTCATACTGACATTTGTTTTTGTTCCAGATTCTTTATCAACCATATGTCAGGAAAACTACAAATGTTCATCATCGAAGTTATGTATCACCCTTGATAAAGTATGTGATGGACATGCACATTGCCCGTTTTCTGACGATGAGATGTTTTGTGATTTTGTTTGTCCATCTACCTGTTCATGTTTCGGTTACAATGTAAATTGTACATCTGCACACTTTGAAAATTATACTGATTTCAGTAAGCTCATGGATAGAAGAGTACGAGTACTTGATTTGAGTACAAACGTACTTATAGGAGATTTTCTCGATACGAAGGAAAAAAAATTCCCGGAATTTCCTCATATGATCAGATTAAACTTATCAGATTGTAATATAAAACAATTGGGCACAAACTATTTTAAAGATTTGCCTAATGTGAGAAGCTTAGACTTGGGCCGTAATAAAATATCCAGAATTCCTCGCCGAACATTTTATGGACTGACTAAACTTGTTTATCTGAATTTGTACGGTAATGAAGGTATTATGACATATGAATCATTCGCTTTGTCAGGACTTGTAAGTCTACGATATTTATTGATCATGGATTCTGATATAGCGTCTATTTCATCCAAGACGTTTTCTGGTCTCAACCTAGATACACTACAAGTATGCCATAACCGAGTACACAACATTAGTGACGATGCATTTAGCGGTCTTACAGTAAATAAAATCATCTTCGAATCGAACTCCATCACAACCTTTGATAGGGGACTTTTCAATGGAATATTTAATCTCGCGTTCTTGAAAACGTCGGCGTATAAATATTGCTGTATTCGTCCCGATTACCTGCCAGAATCTGCATGTTTGCCTGAAAGAGACGAATTCTCATCTTGTGACGATTTGATGAGGAACTCTGCATTGCAGACAATGTTATGGTTAATGGGATTATGTGCATTGGTGGGTAACATACTCGCGATTGTATACCGCCTTGTGTATGACAGGCAGAGACTTAAACTTGGATTTGGAATATTTGTCACCAATCTTGCTGTTGCAGACTTATTTATGGGAATGTATCTTCTAATCATTGCTATTGCTGACGCTTCTTTCAGGAAAAGGTGAGTTCACGTACTGACAAGGTACATTTTTTAAATTATTATGTCTTATTGATACAAAAAACTGTTGTGTCACGGGAGCTGTTTTTAATCAACACATAGTTGTTATTAGCTTTCATCTACCGATTACAATAACAAATCGAAATATAGAAATATTAGTAGCTGAAACATAACTATCAAAATGCGTTTTTTTCCAGATACATCTTTAAGGACGAGTACTGGCGAAATAGTGTTTGGTGCACGTTGGCGGGTGTCCTGTCTACTTTATCTTCAGAAGCAAGTGTCTTGTTTCTGTGCTTAATCACGCTTGACCGTTTAATTGTCATCAAGTATCCATACAGTCAACTACGTTTTACACCCGAGAGGGCGAGTGTTGCTGCATCAGTAGCTTGGATACTTTCTATAAGTATCTCTGTCATACCACTTATTTCCAAGGATCATTTCCAGAATAAGTTCTACTCAAAATCAGCTGTTTGTGTTGCCTTACCTCTTACACGTGATAGACCACCTGGTTGGCTTTATTCCGTCATCGTGTTTATTGGGGTTAATTTCGCCACGTTTATTGGCATTGCATTGGGACAACTTTCAATTTATCTCGAAATCAAGAATGTTTCATCAAAGGTGAAAAAGAACAGAGGTGGAAAGTCAAAGGCCAATAGACGTAAGGAGCTGATTATTGCCAGAAACCTTTTGTTGGTGGTTGCAACAGATTTTCTGTGTTGGTTCCCCATTGGATGTATGTGTAGGTACAATTATATCATCACCTCAGTTATCACCATCATCATCACCTTCTTCCTAACATCATCGATAGTACATTCTGTTAACCATCAGGTTGTAAGCAAACGAAACTATATTTCTTCCTTTATTGTCACGCAGTCATCATATGCTCATTATCTTGAAACTTACCAGCGACCAATCAAAGACACTTCAATGTTATCATGTGTTTTGTTTATGAACTACGATACAATATTTAAAGATTGTTTTCATGAATATTACCAGGGTCGATATTTTTTTTCATAAAGCGTCTTTGATGTTTTGATATTTAACATAAAACACAAATTTTCCAAGAGGGTTTAGTTCACCTAAAATACATTTATTTATTCAGCTAAGAATAAATATAGAAGTTTCGTCTGACGTAATGTCTAAATCCGTTGCTAACTTTGGGTTATTTATCGTATTATACGTTTAAAGGTTGTAACATACACTTAACAAAATGTGCAGGTATACATACATATGACCGTATCTTGGTCAATATTACTCTGATCTTTCTGAAATCTCAACAAATAAAGCGTAGAAATTTGGCATAATTCTTCTATGTATTTCATGTCATCAATCAAAAATCAATAAATGTAATGATGCTAAGAATCAGTACTGCAACTCCCACTTAAATATGATCTGGTTGATTGGAAAGAGTCTAAATTCGACCCGCGAATCATGATCTACACGTAGCAAATGTCAAGTATACAAACATTCGTGTAGAAATGTTAGTCAATAAAAAAGTTATTCGACATTGAAAAAGTACACACTTATAAACTTTGTTAAATGTAGTAGTTTGGAAAGCATTGACGATTAAATAAAGCGTTCCGTAACGATTTTTTTGTACGTTAAAACTGCCATAGCCTGTCTTATGTTGAGATTAACATTTAAAAACTGAGCAATTGTTTTGTTTGACCATCAATGTAGAAAAATGAGTGGAACGTGACAGAACTGTGTTAACGAATTTTCTTTATTAGAAAAAGTATTTTAAAATACCGTACCAGATGATTAATTTTATTGTGTTAGGTTTGATGGCAATGATTGGTTATGTTATACCGGGAGAGGTATATGCTTGGGTAGCTGTATTCGTTCTTCCTGTGAACTCGGCACTTAATCCAGTCTTGTATACATTAACAGCTATTCTCGGAAAGAGGGTATGTATATTTTCACGCAAACGTTTGTTAAGTGGTTGTATGATTTAAACTTTCATCCTTGTTGTCACCGTCAATACTCCTTGGTTGTTGTTAATATACTAGTTGACCAGAACATTCCCTGTTCCCATAGATATATGCTTACCCTTGTATATCCCACGTTCCTAATGTTTCGTAGGCTGTTGCTTCCCAAAGGCTGAGTGTGGTGGCATTGCCTGTGTATGTGGCGTTTCCTGTAACAACTTAATCTTTCTCTCACTAAAACACAACTGATTCAGTCAAATATAGGGCTGTACCGATATGTTCATATACCTGTATGTACCGATATTTAGAACGATATCGCTACTCGATACTTGTAAACTTGTATATCGTCATGCATATGTGTTGTGTAATTCAACTTTACTTAAAATAGAGAGAATAAGTCACTAAAGAGAACGCAACATACATAAGACAACGCCTCTCCAAACCAATCTGCCGGAAAACAACAGTCTGTAAAACATAAGTCATTTGAGAAGGGGCAAGTGTGGTAGGTATGGAACTTCATACCATAACAAAATCAGACGCATTTCGGCCTTTTTCCTGGTTTTGAATGGAGTAAACCCGTTATGTTGTCGCATTAGGAACAAAAACATATCACACTGTAAATGTGTCGACCACCAAACACTCAGTAAATCAAAATCGAAGCCTCTCTTAATGCTATTTTAAGTTTCAGAGAAATTATTAAAATTGTGGCATAGGTCATTTGCATATATCGCAAAACGTATCGTAGGATTTACCAAATGACGACACACAGGTGGCATAAATACACCATGCCCATGTTTCGAACTTATCACCAGTATCATTATGTAAATTAAAACAACTCTTACAATGTATCAGAAGATGGCAGTTTGTTGACATTATTATATTGCATACATTACCGGAATGTCTCGCATTTAAACGGTTGCTGAAAAACAACCCCGTGTAGGATGATCCCCTTGCTGGTATACATGACATGACGGCGTCACATGATTTTGTATATATATAAAAGTTACGGTAACGAAAAATTCCTTCAAACATTAGTTGTTTTATTAAATCAGTACCTTCATTTTCTTAACATGGTATGCGAGAAATATAATATATTACCGACTTCGTGTCAGGAAGTATCCGGTACTAGAATAACTGTAACTTGGCAGACCTTCGTTCCCGCTTAAACAGTGACCCTCGAACAGGATAAGTATATCCGTACCAGAAGAAACGGATAAATTATGTACTCAAACTTATCTTTTATTGTTCTTTTTCAGAAACAACAGGATGCAATTGGCGCAAGTTCGACATTCGCACAGCGTAATACAAGCAAACAATGTAATGTTGAATGTTTTGTTTTTAAGATCAAATGTTGTTATACGAACTGTTTTTATTTTATTTCTGATGTTGACATTATTTCCACATATTATATACAGGTCAATCATTGACAAGAAAGACGCTGAATTTAAGAAGTTTCTTTGCCACTTTTTGAAGGAATTAGCTGTCGGGCTCACAGATTAACATGTTTTGTTTGTTTTCCATTTTCCCACATATTCGTCTTACACGGCGGACAGTTTACCTAACTAGTTTTCCTGGAATTAATTAATACCCCGAACTTACTTGTTCTTTCTGCAAGCAACTGACACTAAGTTAAAGACACGGCCGCAACCAATGTCGCGGTAGAACATAACTGGCCATACACGGGAATCGAACCCGGATCTGCCGGGTGACTGTCTAATGATATACCATCTGAGCTAGCCTGGCGGGCTGCTTTACAGATTCAAACCAATTTGATGTGCAATGAATTCTTAAGACAGCAATTTCCACCAAGTTAGACCGACTAATGACCATGGTTGAACTTATGGCAGTGCTCCTGTAGGAATGTGCTGAACCCCAGAGAATGTCATATGTAGGCTTATTTGAGACATGAAAAGATGATGTAATATTGTGATCAAAAAATTTTAACTTGATTTTGGTTAAATACATCTCACAAACGTAGACCTTTCATACTAAGGATCTATTTATGCTTTAATGGATTGAGTTATGTATAATGTTTTAATCCGAATATGAAATTGACTCTTTCATATTGATTTTCAAACACATCAATCGAAATATTCATTTGAATATAATTACGGTCCTTATCATAATTTGCGTTGAACAAACATACCTGCTTTATACTAATAATCAGCTAGCACTGTAAGTATTTGCAGTTTGTAAAGAAAAACCTGTATTATTAGAAAGAGTAATTTTATTATCTCTTGATTGTTCTACAAAGACATAATGAGGCGAGACATTTATTTCTTTAATTGCAGTATAAGGATGATGGTAACAGCCGTTATGATAATCAATGCGTTACATATATCTTTTTGTTTGTATTTCAGTCATGAAGAAACTTGACACCAAAAAGTTATTGTCATTTTACGGACATAAAAATGAGAAATGTAGTTCAACCATGATAAGTATGGAAAGCGTGATACTGCAGAATAAAGAACTGACACCGGACGTATTACTGAAGTTTACCACACAACTGACGAGATATTTGCATCTTTTGCATAAAAATTCGATGGCACTGGAAAGCTTAGATGCCAGAAGTGTGTTTGTGATAATGAAATATGGAAAGGTTGTATATTTTTCACCAACAAACTCATAATCATGCAATGTGTTTCTAATATTGTGTTTGTAACAGGGTACATGATACTCTGCTTTGTCCGTCATTCCGATAGATGCTTTCAGATCATGTTTCTATCCGATTGTATAATTTAAACCTATATTTTACAATACACATGTTCCTCATTTTCACCAATAAGCAAATGAGGTAGAGTCCAGATTTAACCAGATTTAATTCTCCAGTGACATTTTGTTAGTGTCTGCTCCAAGGCGGCACTCCTGCTCTCACCAATATTCATCTTTGTGTCTTGTCCTTTTTTATTCTTTACTTGTTTGAATACATACTTGAGTGTATCCTTGTGCTTGAGGGGTGCTTGAGAATGTTTATCATCATAATTATGTAGTTGTGCAGCTGTTTTCTTCTGTTGATATATCCAGGCATTACCTGAGTTACTGTACCGTTTGACAAAATACATGTATACACAGTTTGCACGGTTTTAAAGGCATTGCCATGAAGCTTCAAAAACTGTAAAAAACTACGTCTGTTCAAGCGTTACAAAGTAATGTGTCCTTGGGCTTAAAAAATCTAGTCAAATTTTGTTTAGTGGTTTCACTGGCACATTAGAATTTGTAGCACGAATTGTTATTATATTTTAAAATGATGTGAAACTTCATAAACATGATCACCACGTGTGTAGAAGCACGTGACGAATATTTTCTCGGTCTGCTCTACAGAGTTAGTTGAATTATATTGTACAGTGATATGTATCATATGATTGAGGCATGTCCTTCTTTTACAGTTTTAAGGTGATTTAAGCAAAACTGCATAGAAATGATCAACATCAAGTGAAGATGTGCATTACCTATAATGTTATAAGCGTAATAGCAGTAAAATGTGCGCTTAGACTGTTTAATTGTTGGGAGGTAGTGACGCGAAGCACATTAAAAGGGATTTTAAATGAAACTTCATTTACTTGATCACCACGAGATATAAATGTGTTTGCCATGGTTTGGAAGGTCAATCTAAGATTTATAGAGATTCAGTCCTTAGAACTTTTCGTTGCTTTAGTATCAGGTTGATCTGTGTTCATTTATACATTTTGTGAAATAATTATATCACAATATGAAAAAAAATATATGTTTTTACTTGTTTGAGTTATCTCCAAATAACAGTTCGTAATTGTGGTGAAATGAACTGGAATATACAACACGTAGTTCCATATCCTTAATATAGTATACGTAATATAACACCTCGTCTTTAAATGGGCCACATTGGTCAAATAAGAGCGAAATGACAGCATTCTGAAGTTTGAAGTCGATTTTCTCAAAATAGTTGTTTTTGGAAGTTAGCTCAACTTAATATCAAGGTGTCGTTATATTTAAGTTCGTGGTGCAAACTACTTCCACACATTAAATGGACTCCAATGAAATTTGAAGTGTAGGTTTTTATTCAGTGAATCCAGGCATATGGGGAATTTAATCTGTCTTGTGGCCTATTATCTATCGGAGATCTGTGTGGGGAGGTATTGTACTATGTATGTGGCGATCCCTTAATTCTCTGTTTTCTCTCATGATTCTATATTGTTTATTAACAGCCAATACACCAACTCTGCTATGTTTTGTTAAAGAAAATAGTAATGTCTTAAATATTTTCTGCATATGTGACTTTGGTATATTCCAATCGAAAATATAAACTTTGAAGATAAATCGTATTGTGAAATAATTAATAAGGTATATGACCCATGTGAGAACAAATTGATTGTCTTTGTCATTCTACCAGCTATTCTTTAAACAGAGTATATCACCTGTTTGTTTAATTGTGATATGTGTCTGTTTCAGATAACTGGTGATATTCAAATCAGACAACAACCACAACAAAGAGCATCGTTTGAAACCAAGACAGATAATATGTTTCAGCTGGGAGCAATTGTAGACCGTCTAATGGAGTGTAACACTAAACACGACTAATCTCATATGTTACCGTTATATATGATGATACATTTTAAAGGCCCAATAAGGGTCAGTTGTATCCATTTAAACAGGAACAGTTGTATATGAAATTATTTATACTGTTATCAGAGGTTTCTGTTTAGTCTGTTAAAGAAATCTAGTGAAAAACATCATATATTTGTTGACAAAATACTCATATTTTACCTTGTCGCGATTTCGGTGAATTGCAGATGTGCCTTTGTGAATTTCTGTGCGCGATAGCAAATCACTTGATGACGTCAATATGAACAACTTAATATATTTAAAACTGAATTCAAGTTATAAGTTTTATGTGCTCCTGTCGAATGCAATCCGAAACGCAGTCGATTGCTAGTGTAAACAAACTATGAGAAACCAGGTCAAACTTACCGGTCGACAAGAAAATGCTGATTATTGCATCGATGTGAAATTCACCAAAATTTGATGGGCAATAAGTATATAAGAACGTGAACTTTGAAGTGAATACAGGAATATTCTAGAATATGCATGTTTTGAAACAATTTTGTATTTTTTTACCCTTATTAGGACTGGGTTTATTACATTGTATCATTGTTGTTAGTCATTGCTTTTTAAAATATTATGTTTCATTATTTCGATTTTTGAAGAAACTTGATATGCATGTCTACTAAATTGATTTTATTGATATGTATTTTTTTATTGACTGAGAGTTTATTGTAGTTCGCTATGTCTGTGTGGGTTTTAAGGGTTGCATTTTTGTTTCATATTGAATACTATAACATAACATATGATCATGTATATATGATTGCTTGCTAATGTGTGTTTTCATCGCTTTTTTCACTATTGCTCCGACATTGTTGTGAGCTATATTGAAATAGCCATATAGTAAGTCCAAGATATGAAGGCACAATACTACTTACTTATGCTAATTAGCCGACGGTTTCACTTTGCATAAAAAGGGGTGATCATTTAGAGTCTCGGTCAATAAACGCTTGTGTCGTAATTTCTTTTCGAAACTTGAACAATTATTCAATTAGTACTTCATGTGCCTCTGTAGCTCAATTAGGTGAGTAGTCACTTAGCAATCTAGAGGTTACTGTAGTCAATTAGGTGAGTAGTCACTTAGCAATCTAGAGGTTACTGTAGCTCAATTAGGTGAGTAGTCACTTAGCAATCTAGAGGTTATTGTAGCTCAATTAGGTGAGTAGTCACTTAGCAATCTAGAGGTTACTGTAGCTCAATTAGGTGAGTAGTCACTTAGCAATCTAGATGTTACTGTAGCTCAATTAGGTGAGTAGTCACTTAGCAATCTAGAGGTTACTGTAGCTCAATTAGATGAGTAATCACTAAGCAATCTAGAGGTTACTGTAGCTCAATTAGGTGAGTAGTCACTTAGCAATCTAGAGGATACTGTAGCTCAATTAGGTGAGTAGTCACTTAGCAATCTAGAGGTTACTGTAGCTCAATTAGGTGAGTAGTCACTTAGCAATCTAGAGGTTACTGTAGCTAAATTAGGTGAGTAATCACTTAGCAATCTAGAGGTTACTGTAGCTCAATTAGGTGAGTAGTCACTTAGCAATCTAGAGGTTACTGTAGCTCAATTAGGTGAGTAGTCACTTAGCAATCTAGAGGTTACTGTAGCGCAATTAGGTGAGTAGTCACTTAGCAATCTAGAGGTTACTGTAGCTCAATTAGGTGAGTAATCACTTAGCAATCTAGAGGTTACTGTAGCTCAATTAGGTGAGTAATCACTAAGCAATCTAGAGGTTACTGTAGCTCAATTAGGTGAGTAATCACTTAGCAATCTAGAGGTTACTGTAGCTCAATTAGGTGAGTAATCACTTAGCAATCTAGAGGTTACTGTAGCGCAATTAGGTGAGTAATCACTTAGCAATCTAGAGGTTACTGTAGCTCAATTAGGTGAGTAATCACTTAGCAATCTAGAGGTTACTGTAGCTCAATTAGGTGAGTAGTCACTTAGCAATCTAGAGGTTACTGTAGCGCAATTAGGTGAGTAATCACTTAGCAATCTAGAGGTTACTGTAGCGCAATTAGGTGAGTAGTCACTTAGCAATCTAGAGGTTACTGTAGCTCAATTAGGTGAGTAGTCACTTAGCAATCTAGAGGTTACTGTAGCTCAATTAGGTGAGTAATCACTTAGCAATCTAGAGGTTACTGTAGCTCAATTAGGTGAGTAGTCACTTAGCAATCTAGAGGTTACTGTAGCTCAATTAGGTGAGTAATCACTTAGCAATCTAGAGGTTACTGTAGCTCAATTAGGTGAGTAATCACTTAGCAATCTAGAGGTTACTGTAGCTCAATTAGGTGAGTAATCACTTAGCAATCTAGAGGTTACTGTAGCTCAATTAGGTGAGTAGTCACTTAGCAATCTAGAGGTTACTGTAGCGCAATTAGGTGAGTAGTCACTTAGCAATCTAGAGGTTACTGTAGCTCAATTAGGTGAGTAATCACTTAGCAATCTAGAGGTTACTGGTCGGGCCTCTCATACTTGTTTTATTTTTATTCACAGTGATAACATATTTTATACTTTTAGAATGTTTTTTCTTAATGTATCCTTCTATCCTTCTATAGGTAATTAAATTATAATTTGTTTCCGTTCATATTCTGTTCTTTGTTATCATCATCATCCACTTTTATATATACATATAGTCTGTGCTGAACTGATTAAAGAATGATGATGAATTCTGTTTAAAATCATATCATTTACTCTCATGCGAACCACAGCGAGATCAAAGCAATTCAAAGATATGTTACTTGTTACTTTTTGTTTTTCTTGAAACGTTTTTTACTGCTATCCTTTTAATTCGCGGCACCGTCATTGATCAGTAGTACACAGAAGTCGTTAACTTTTGAAACAATGTCTCTGTCTTGCTGCGACAACACGGAACGCTTTTCAACTTTTTATCCCAAAATAGATTATGTTTACACATATTTATCTAGTTCACCCACACATAGTTGTGAAAAGCATGATACTTTCGCGCTAAAAATAGTTTACGAACAAATATGAACGTCAGGATTCGAACCCGGATAATCTGCGTTAAAATTCGGATGCATAACCATTACACTATGTAATTAACATGCTGGTTTGATGTCTACGCACTTGTGTGTTCTTTTTCAAAATCAGAAAATGCGCCTTATTGATCTTGATCTTTGAACAAACCTGCAATTTGATATGAACTGATCAAACCAATGACGTTTTGTCAATGTTATTGTGCCTTCAGATCTAGGCCGTACTATACCGCTGGATTATATTTCAATCTGGATAAACAAACGGCTTTATCATTAGCAAGTTGACTACTGTTTCTGTTGGATGTTTTAGCATATAGTTCTGCAGCACATTTATTATATACATGTATATAGTGTATTTTCGGTGTATTTTGACATAAATATCTGTATATTACAATGTAAACGTATTTACTCTTTTGAAAATCATTTTTTATCATATTAGTGGTTGCAATTAGTATTTAGGAGTGAATGTTCTAAACATTTATTCTGTGTTGTGGTTGTATAAGTATTGTGTCAATGAAAATTATAATAAAATACTTTGACTTAGTTTCCTATTTATGCCCCTGTTTAGAAGTTTGATATCTAGCTGATGTATATGCCTGGCAAAATGTATCGCAAGATCTTTAAATTTAGGTATCTGTATCAATATTCTAATTGTATGACCATTACGGCACATCATTCGATAAGTTTAAGTGTTCACGTGTTTCTGAGCGTTTCTTATAGGACTTAACTAACACATATATAACAAAATACGCTGTCAATGAATGGTCAAACATATTTTTAAAACAATGCACAACCCTTCCTTTGAAATACCTATCTGCGTGCTTGACTCAAAACATAAACAAGCGTTATGGCAAATGTACAACACTAAATGTGAATACAAGACTCAACGGATAAATATGAAAGTATGAATAATACTATTTTGTAACACGTCGTCGTTTGTAAATAGATATAGATGCAATGAAATGCGGTCTACAATCAGGCATATATATCTACATGTTGCAAACTTATTACTCCTACCATCAACATTCAACAGTAGAAGTGTACATTACACCAACTAGTATGAACATCTATTCCTAACCTATCAAGTCTACAAGTATATATTACAACCCAAAAGACTACAGCCCGTTGTAGCTGTATAAAGGTACTAAGAACGTTTTTGAAATAACATAATTGTGTTTATTAGAGAATGTTGCATCAACAGGTTTGTACTATTGTGGATCCTCGTAGTAAGTGATGGTAACATCGTTTCGTAATATATATATCCACGACCCGGTGCTGGCAATGGGGAAGTACACCTCGGACTTGTGTATACACTACATGTTGGAGGTTCACAATCCCAGTACGCAGTCGTATTTTATTATATTTAGTCCAATGAAGTGGTCACATCAACAATCAAACTGCGACTGACTGAAACAAACACCGATTACACCTTCATACTGCTATGCTGAATTATGTTGGGCTAATAGTCAATTGCGAGGTATTGTTTAAGAACTTGAACGAATTATCAATTAATTGCCATCGGCTTACAACATACTTGCATAGGTATTCAATTCCAATATGTCTATCTGTATAGTAGACTGGTAATGCTAATTAAAGTCGATTAAATATAGCAATCAATGTCCAGTAAATGTTCGTATTGTTTGACAAACTAAACGTGTGTCATTTACCTTTCTGACTTATAGTGATGTTTCATTAAATGGAGGTTTCCATGCGCATATTTCTTATTGTCAATATAATCATATCTATGAAGTGAAAATAAGTAATATACGGCGTGTTGGAATACTGTTTTCCAGGTGAATATTTAACTGACCATAACGTTGCTTTGAATAAATTATCCACGCTGATGTGACTTGATGTTACTTTGAAATCAGTACGATGATCATCATTATTATTGATGGGGAAATAGTAGCCATGGAATACATCTGCAGAGCACCGGACACACATACGATCAACATATATATAACATTATAATATTTCTATGGGACATAATTTTGGCAAAATGTCTTTGATTAAGCTAGATATTTATCAAAACGATATTCCACGATCATTTTAAATGCAAACAAGGCCGTGTATAAAGTAAAACCATTAAGATAAATATATAATTACATGTACATTATTAAATATGCTACAGTGTGTAACCTGTCGCGCACAAATATCGCGTATGCATAGTCTAGTCTACGAAGTGTCACCTGATGTATTAGTCTTCCCTCGTAAATCGTTCAACCACATTCTTGCAAAATTACCAAAATCGTAACAAATCGATAACTAATGACCTAAATGGTCTCGCATTAACATCGAGTTGACAACCGTTTCACTGAGCGTTGTTCTTCCGATCTGCCGTGTTATAGGGCGTCGACATTTACGGCAGAAGGGGTGCAAAAAATGGTCTAGCCGACAATAAAGAATAGTTTTTGGACGGTACCGCTCAGGTACCGTCTATAGTAGTGGCAATTTTGAGAGGCATACAACAATTGGTTCCCGTTTTCAAAACGCAAAACAGACTGAAGGCCGGGAAAACGTCAATTTCATACACATTGACCCAATTACTAAGTGACAAAAGTAGTTCCAAAGTTTACCAACCTTGATAACATCACAAACGTTTCAATAAAATGAAATATTGAAAAGGTGACCTGCTGAAGTGGTTTGTGAAATAATTAGCTGTTTCTGTGGAGTTCATGAGGAGTTCAGATGGGTTTAAAGCAAAATATTAATACACACTGCGTGACCCAAATGCTATCAGACTGGTACCCATCCATACTGAAATTCACTGAAATTTCCGACCATTTTACGAAATCTGTTTTCAATAACTGAAACACACTTCTAATATAACATATGGAATGCATATTATTTATTTCCTGTTATAATATTAAATAATAGGTTGATTTAAAAGTACCGACAACAATCTGTGTAAACATTGCATAAATTACGTAAAACATAGACGATAAGCCGAGACCATATTAATCAGTCGTTATCAAGACGTTTCGACCGGGGTGAAACTGTCAGGGGTCGAAGTGTCAATTGTTTTGTTTTTGGGTCGAACAGTCTATGAGCGGAAGCGTACTATTTTGGATTACGCATAACCGGTTAAGGGTCATCTCGGTCCACTTAAAGTCTCGGCCCGGTCCGACTCGGCCCACTTTTGAAGTGCAATGAATAGGCAAAGTTGTTTACACATTCCGGTCCGACTCGGCCCATATATACAGGCATAATAAATTCTATAAAATTTGCCTTTATATTGTCATTTGTCGCGTCTGCATGTCTATCATATTTAAAATTTTGGCACTTAATTATATTCATGATATCTAGTCAGTTTTTGTGGGTATCCTGTTGTATAGTTTCTATTACCCCTTTCAGCTTCATACTGATATCATAATATACATTTTTTTTTCGCTCGCTCGAATAAAAGAGTTTGAAAAAAATATATTTTAATTTTTTTTTCGCTCGCCCCATTTTTGGGGGAAAAATCGGTAGAACAAAAAAAATTGGTGTGGCCCTACAACAAGATAACACCTATAGCAAGCTAGTGATATCATAACTGTATGCCCAGGTATACTGATTTTACTAGTTAGTGCTGATATAATTTAATATGTCATTTTTTAATTAAATATTCACGGACATTTCATAAAAGGTCTGATATCTTTATATTTAATTTATTTTCAATTGTGACAAATATTTCACTTGTTTTACAATTATAAGGTTCTACCATTATTACTGACCATTTTTCTTTATTTCGGTTTGTAAATCTAGCATTCTAGGACAAGTCAATTTGAAGATAGTTTTGTTTCATTTTCCATGCAAACCATCTTACCTATAAACACATACTTATCATAAAACTGTCTAGTTACAAAACGGAAACTTGTATGCAACAAGTTGCCAGCATTGCTACAGAGACGAGTGGTACCGTCCCATAGCACTTTTGTGCTTTGATTATTAATACTTACTTTAGGGAGATAACACGGGGTAAAATCATTGAATGGATGGTATACAGCACGGAAAGGTTAAGAAAGTCAGCAATTATAAGCCGAAAGGAAAGAAATAACATGAATGTTACATAAAGGGAAAGAACCGCACATTTGGAAAGGGAACTTATCATTTGATAACCGTATCTCTACATTGATGAGATTTAAATGTATTTTACTTTATTGCATGATTTGGATTTTTTGAATTAATTATTTGAATTATAATCAGACTAAATGTTTGAATATTATCTTAATGTTGCAGTAAATAGTTTTCTTACTTCTACTGGTGAAATAGTCTGGAATCATGGCCAAACCTCCTATTGCTCCGCGTCGGTAAGGCCAGGCGTAATAGAATCCACGTGACTATGTTTCAGCGCTGATCAGGACTAAAGTTCATTACGTGATCAAGATACCGGATAAAGAAAATGCGCGCGCATAAGGTAATATTGTCCAATCAGATAATCGAAGTGATTGTATTCCGCCTGGCTATACTGACAGCGTTAGCAAGCAGTGAGCTAGAACCCCAGGCTACTGGTGAAAGAGAGAGAATACGTAACTACAGGGAACGCCACATACACAAGACAGAATGCTATCACTGCAACACTAACTGTTTCATACATGTATCTATACTAAGTACATTTTAATGTTGAATATGATCATCGTTATTAACCCAGTGTTTAGGAGTTTAATACAGGCAGGTTTGAAAATGGTACTTTTAGATAATATACTCTGTTTAAACCTCGTACATTGTATAACATATGTATATGTAATGTACATATCTTTAATTATTCTAACTATGGCCTTACCGTGGTCGTTACTGTGGCTTCATTATATGTTTTGTAAAACTAATTATGGGGAAAATAGTTGAACACTTACATTATATTATGCGATACTTTGCCACTACACCATATGATAGTCTGTACATTGAAATAACCTTTACATCAAACTTCAAATAACTGCTTAGTGCATGACTTCCGGTCAAAAGCACTCCATATAGATCCCGCTCTCATGAACGGCGCCAATTATGACTTGAAACAAATGTATCTTCCAACAGATCTTCGCATTTGTTTATAAAGCATCTTCAACAAAATCGTGAGTTTATTCTTAAAATTGCAAATTTCCTTATCTTATTTTCTTATCAAAATATGTCAAGTAATAATACATGTATTTAGAAAATGGAAAGTTAATGCCTTCATAGAGTCGTGCTCTGAAACATTGCATTATAACTCTTCATAAAAGTTTCCTCGAATTTCAAAACACAAGTTCGATACAAGTATGCCTTATGCTAGCGCTAATTCGGCGCCTATGTCAGGATAGAAAATATCCGTATCGGGTACTTTTAATTGAGGTTTACGAAATGCATGTAAGAAACGTGACAATGCAGTGTTGTAGAGTACATCTGTATAAAGGCAATTACCACCGATTGTCGTATATTTCTAATCGTACGGCTCATACGTTATAAACAAGTTGATGTCACTAATCAAGATTTCTACAAACGACCTATAAATAGTTGCCTTTACTTGTGTAAACTGTTATCACGTGTTCTGTCATACACTGAATTTCCCGCTTGTTTGCCTTGTACGTACTACACACATGCATTGTCATGTATTCGCCAACTCATATGATGGTAGGGGAGTCGTTCAGCGGGGAGCTTCGTATTACCACTGATAGCAAGATAGGTACCCAGGTAGATAGAACTTTAAAGGAATAAAAGCGTTTGTAATACCAAGTATACATTCTCAGTGGTGTGTTTGCCTCTGTCAGTTCAATGGTGGTACTCCTATTACCATACATCAGTTATGTTACATGTTGTGCGTTGTTTACCCTGTTACTTTGTTATTGTTTAGATATAAATGAGCGTGCTTCTTCGTGCGTTTTGTGTAGCCGTGTACTTTGTATGTGGCAGTCCCTACTCAATATAATCTACTCTTTTACATTGTGTAACTTAATTACTGTTATATACAATTATCGAAGTCATACTCAATATGATTTACAATTTGAGAAAGAACATCACATGCAATACATTGTATGCTATATTCAAAATTGGTTGTGCAACCTGACTTTTGTATGGAACGTAACGTTTTTTCCCATTCACGTTATTGTATCACCTATTAAAATAAATGTAATTACTACAATGGCATCACGACGCTGCAAAACGTAGTTAACATTTCATATGTTACATCATACGGATCTAATTACACAAATTTCAAATATCGTAATCAATTCCCGTAATATCATAAACAATTTCTTTCGTATAGAAAACGTAAGAGGATTTCACGATTATGCTTGTATTTGAACATATAAAAATGTTCAGCAGAGTATAGTATTACAAAAGTCTCTAAATATATCAAAGCATACACAGGGGCAAACTATAAAGTCATACTTATACAGTATCTGGTTTATCATATTGATTAAAACATACGGATCCTTGTCACTGAATAAATTTTTTCAAACAAACACGTAATTCATACCATTAAACAACACAATCATATACTAAACGAATGGATGTTTTGAGTAGCTATACACATATTAAACTTTCATAAATGTCGTTACATCAGTAAACTACTTAATTAAGTTGTGTGACTTAACAATTCCAGAACAAGTTTTTAATCTTTTCATAGTTCGTCGTACAAGTATATATACAATTTACTGTCAACAAATAATATGAATCATGCCCAGAGCATTGCTTTTAATCCGTTACAATATGCAGTGAATATTTATTGTTGACATCCGGATGTTCTCATTATAGGTCCAAACCTATTCAGTAACGAGTTGATTAATCTTCCTCCCTTATCCTGCCGTTTCTCTATTATTAGCGTGGATCCCGACAATGGATAGCGCATTCTGCAACATAAGAAATATCAATACAATCATACTATTCACAAATTAACCTTTATATATAAGCATTCCTGAGTATGTTCCCACATACACTGTGATCAAGAAATAAGGAACACTGTTCTGCATATATGTGATAAAGGCAAACGTTCGGAAACGTATATAATTGGGTGACCCTTATACACCAGTTACGTTTTTTGCTGATGATATTTCCTTGGCGGTTAATGTTTATGTCTTGTCTCTTTTTATTTATAATTTTTAGTCCGTTTGTATAAATAGAGGATCTAACATGAGTGTTCATGTTTTATTGCATTTATTAAACGAGTCGGTCAAAATGATTTAATGCGAGGCTTTGCCGAGCATTATATCATTTTCGCCGACGAGTTTAATAAATGCAATAAAATATGAACACGAATGCTAGATTCTATTTATCACATAACTTGTAAATAGAGGGATAGATGTTCACATAAAAAGTTTCTACCATGCCATGGTCCGGATAATGGACAGCGAACCAAGTGTTGATACCTCCAGACAAGCTGAAATGTGCACTCGGGTCGGATTTGAAGTACGCGTTCAGTTCGCAATGGTAAGAATTCGATAAACTTTCGTTTATGAAGCTGTTTGACATTTAGACGATCGCAAAATCCTACATATTTATCGTAGACCGATACGCGAAAGTCGGCCATGTTTGTTGGGATTTCAAGCGCGTAAAATGTAAGATGCGGCCCTAATTTGCATAACAAATCGAGAAATAATGCATAGGTTATAATCACTCCCGCGCCGTATATTATGTGATAAATGAGAATGACGAACCTTAAAAAACTACAGTAAAACCTCACATAAAGACCAGTTTTCAAGGGTCCCATGGGTAGTATTATTATTGATGTTTTACTGTAGATTAAAACGCATATACAAAAATATTCACATATCAAGACGAAAACAATATAAATGATAACATCATCTTTTAAATAAGCTGCTATATGTCTTCAAGGTCGAAAGCATTCCATATATGCCCCTCTTCCACGAACGGCGACAATAATGAGTAAGCAGCAATTTCGTATCATTGCATGTCATTGGTCTTAGTGGAATGACCGTTTATGAACCGCTGTTCTAATTTTGTAAACATGGTTTTAGTTGAAACGTTTTGTCATATACTGTATTTCCATGTGTATACTTAAAACGATAATCATTATATCTGGCCAAGTGTAGAACTAATGTAATGAATATGACTTACTCTTCCGCATTGTCTGCAGTTTTAAACTTATGACCATCCTTTCCAATGATAAGGTACTTTCCTTTATCCTTCAAAGTTGGGAACTGACAATGATAAGGCCAATAAAATACCATCTTATCGCCCTTTTCTTGATCCAGCCTTAATACACCTGCAATTAGCAAAATATCTCAGACTTAAACATCCGGCGCTTTTTGGGTGTTACAGCTTCACGTGTTACGTTTACTCGTAGCTAATATATGTGCTTAAATGACATTTGCTTTATTTTGTTGTGTTTCACTAGATGTTTATTTGTTGTACAATCCTGTGTTGCCCCTTAAACCGCCGATTATTTTATTTCGTTAGCTAAGGCTATATATGGAGACCCTTTATGTGGATATGGTCATCTCTGCGCTACTCTTCACTGAAGTATTCAGAGCGTCCGTGGTTACCGTAAGGAAAAACTTTTATTTGTTTTGTTTTGTACAATCCATATAGCACCAATGTAGTGTCTATTGTCTATGAGTGATTAACATACATTAGAACTAGTCCATATTATACGACAAAGTAGACAAGCGGCATCTGTGAAGAATGGTCAATCCCAATAACATAACTGACATGTACTCGTATTCTCTAGCAACAGTGTGCCCGCCGCCGCGAGGACGGACGACACGATCCGGAGCAATCCAAAACTGCCTCCACAACTACTAAAGATGATACATACAAGTGGTATCATAACTGCAGTTTTCACTATAAATGTAAAATCATTGCTCAAAACAAAAACCTGGACACTGACAGAGTGGATAACAGTTTGTTATAGGTTTTATTTCAGAAAAATAGTACTTAAGTTAGTTAAGACAATGGACAAAATAACCGATATTAGAAAAAATAAATTCATACCCTCCCCTTTTTTAAATTATTTTCTGTGACGATTACTTAAATAACATAATAGGCTTGTCATATTTATAGGAAATGAAATGTGATATCGAGAATCTATATTTTTAGAAAGTACATTTTACTGTCCTATTCAATATTAACATTGACTGATTGATCTAATCTTTGTACTAAAGAAGATGCGTTATATAGTGGACCAGTTCGCGTCAAATGTTCAGCCTGCTCGTCAATTTCCATTTGATTACTGAGACAAAAACAATGATAGAAAAAAACATTGCATAATTACCAAAGAGCAATATTATAGTGCAAATCAAACATAGAAGTAGCTAATCATTAGAAGTTGGATACATTGCATGAGCATTCACAAACACAGTTAAACAGTTAGTGGTTACATGGAACGCCACATACACAGTTAAACAGTAAGTGGTTACATGGAACGCCACATACACAGTTAAACAGTAAGTGGTTACAGGGAACGCCACGTACACAAACTTGAGAGAATAAGTTGCTACAGGGAACGCCACATATATAAGACAGTGCCTCTATAAAGTGAAATAATTGCACTGGGGAAATGGAAATATAGCATACATTTAAAATACAAAACGAAAAAATAGCCATACAGCGAATTACAGCCTTGAAATTGTCAGTAAAAATACTGGGGGTTTTAATTGATTTAACAAGACAATGACTCTCCACATAGATCTCAAGGGAACATCGACCTAGAAGTGGAAATATAATTTGGTGCTAATCTACATAATTATACGCAACATTTAACTCACCATCATAAAATTTGTTTTCCATAATCCCGTCGGCTAACCTCTCTTTTGTGCCGTTATCTCGATACACTTTGGTGATAGTCACAACAGCAACTACATGTATAAAGAACTAATACATATTAATGCTGACTTAGATTACTTATTTTGGTTACAGAATGTTTCCTATCATAAAACAAGCGAATCTCAATAAAACTGCTCGGTACAGAAGTTTCCAAAAAGAATGTTAGTCAAGCAAGAAAAATAAAATTGTTAAATATTGAAATCTTTTTAAATAAAGCATGGTGTGTGTTTCTCATTCATGATCTCGCTAATGGATATCAAGTTGAAATAAAAAGCAATGAGGTTCATTACTTAATTTGAAAAAGTAAGCTCTAATAGACAAACAATTTATTCACTGATTAACTTTTATGATAATGTATATTTAATATATCAAAGATATATTATGCTCATTTTCTTGTTAATTTGTTTATCTTAACACTCATGAAAACGTTATCTAGTTAAAACTTCAACAAATATGTATTATCGCAGAATACACATTTGTATTATCATAAAATTAAAAAAACTTTCAGATCTTTAACAAGCGGGTGTTTTTTTACTAGTTTTGTCTCTTAGTAATATGATTAAACAAGATTGTTTTTAACGGTTATACATGGCAATGGTTCTTATTAATGATGTTTTAGACTATGTAACAACAATACTAGATGAAGCTTATTAAAATAATTTAGGTTCAAATGAGCCAGATACATCTTTAACAAGCATGTAACAGAAAGCCACCATTTGCATAAACAACAAAATGAAATATTGATTACATTACCATAACCGGCATTAGCTGGATCACACGCGTACCGTTGTAGATGGATCAATGGCTTCCGGTTGTTTTTCAATAATGTTGTTATGATACTGCGGACATCACGAGCACAGACGCCTGAAACAAAACAGAAACGTCAGTCCAGAATAAGTGAGCACACACCCACAACATCGTGTATGTAATTGTCGGATCTGCTTCACGTTTGGCAAAGGATAGTCCACTTGTTTGTACTCATTGTGTATATTTTGAAGTATTGCCAACCTTGCTGTAAAATGTAACGAAACTGTATTACAAAATATCTAGTTACCGGTGCCAATAATCGTACGTACGCATAAATACCGGTTATTTGCATAACTTACGCTGATGAAATCTAGGCATACACCGTTGGACGTGACGATTTCTGACATGGAAACAAGTTTTATTTTATTTTCATGAAAATGACAATAGTATGAAAAAACGGTTTTGATGTAAATACACTTAATGTCATTTTCCGTTGGAGTCTAATCTGGCAACACCCCTGATTTCGTTTTGATGTTAAATCGGCTACTTTCGGAACACGTCAATACCAAAACAACAGGAAGTATTTATGTCAAAATAAATGCTATTTCAGTGGTTGTATTAAACAATACAGCCATATGAGAAATGAACAAAAAATGTCACGCCGATATAAATATTGTGCGTCCTTTGAAATGCAACGATAACACCTGACAATCTTTCCTTTACAAAGTACAGAGACCTTTTCACAAACAAGCATGTTTAACATTATCATATTTTTCAGTTTTTATTGTATTTTAATGTTAACACTGTCATGGCTACATTACAGAGAGCTAAGACTATGCGGATGTTTATTAAAAAAGAGTACAGTTAATTAGCGGCTTATTCGCAAAAGCAGTGGATATCATACCGTTGTGGGAGGTAAGCGCATTGTGATTTTTGAAAACCACGTGAATGAATGCTACTGTCGATTCGAAATTTGTTGAGATGCCTATTACTGTGTCAAGTCAATAAAGTCGAGTTTACAGTTAATTTACAACCATTTTCAAGTAAACAAAGTAAACAAAGATGGACTGTACGTACTGCTAATGCATTTACACTCGTTCCTAACACAGGTGTGATCAAAGGTGGTCCCTGTATTACCGTCCATACCATATATCTTTCTACAGTTTATATCTGCAAGAAACAATGAACAAGAAAATCCAGCAATTCCAAACCCGAGGGAAAATGACACAATGTCAAGATTACACGTAACGTATTCATATATGACCTGTTAAACACGGCTGCTGATTATTGTGCAGTTCAACCAGAAATCAACGATGACTTACCATTGTCCTAACATTTTACTGTAGGCTAATGATGATCAAGTTTGTACGTTGTAGAATACATTGAAGTTTGTATTTTATTCTAGATATCTTTCCTATTTTCATATATCATATCAACTATGGGTGTAGAATGACTGAATGTGTATTATCATCAATACAACCAACAAGTAAAAGTCAACACTTCCCTGCTACAATCGAATTAAGGGAAACATCTCCATGGGCCTGAATACTTTAAAAATCAATCGTACAATGTTTACGTCAACAAGAAGCCAAACGCTACGTATTTGATTTCAGCTACAAAAACCCGAATACCGTCATTATAGTAATCATACACTTCCACTATAGCAGGTTGTCTTGTCTTGGCTGTAGATGGATCATAAGAATCCTTCACCCGGAAAACAAAATCATTCGTTGTAGCATCCAACTGTAAAACATAAAACAATTGTACTTCCATATGGGCATAACATTTAAAGACACAGTTTAAATCATTAAATTCTTACTTGATGTTTGCATTCAATAAAAAGACGCGACACACTCCGAGAAATAGATTGCTTCCAATACGAGAAAACTGTACATGTACAAGGAATTGGGCATAGTTTAGTAAGTCTAAGTATCTACTTGACATTGATACATCTGCAGCCAAAGCATTTTTGCAATTTGAACCATAGCTTAAAAATGTAACATTCCAAGCGTGATACCCGGTTTCTGTTTCAGTGTATATGTATGAAGTAAGACTGTATATTTACCGTTAGAAGATAGAACACGATATATCCCTCCTGGTTGTCTGCTGTCTCGTAAAGGAAAATGTTTTCATTATTTTCCATCAACTGAAATAGGAAACCACAGTTTCAGTCCCGACTTGATAACACAAAATGTTGAATCAAAGCTCATACACTTGCAACAAGTTGTTGTCAGCATATGATTATTTCAGTGTATTACCTACCGTTTAACGACATGTTTACCAAAGTAACCAGTACTCGGCTTATTCGGAAATTTTTGCGACAACATAAACTACAAGGGCAATGCAAGAAACGCTAACTTTTTCTCACGAAACATTCGCACTTGATTAATCTTTAAATGCGCACTATCAATGTGTCACAGGACTGTCAGGGTCTGACGGAAGTAGATAATCCGTTAGAGTCTGAGTACACTGAAGTCACGGTCGCCACGTCATGCATATGTCCATGAACGTTAGACGTATTTATTCATGCATTCACTGGTTCTCAAAATTCAACATCATCTAGCTGAATGAACATATGACATTTAGCTGACCTATCATATAATACTATATTGGTCAAAATCTAGGCTCATTGTGGCACATTTTAGCTCAATGGTGTCACTAACTCTGACACAACCAACTCGGTCTTGACACGTGAGAACACAGAACAGACGAGATCAGGACTTTTACGGCAGATGTACGTCCGGCCAAATCCCATTTTTAAACAGTTATTTGATTTCCGTTGGCGTCACAACTCAACACACAATTGAAGATTATTCGCTGCTTCGCCTTAATCTATGAACGCATGATGACACGAACATATAACATATATAAAGCACAATCTCCTCGTTTAGTGTTATACAGAACTACATCATACCTTCACATAATTAGGTCAGCTTTGTGTATAAATAACATTTATTATTATGATGTTTACCAGATATTTCTACTTTCCATGACAACTACACCTATATGTTATATCGTTAACGTCCATCATTGCCAGTGTGTTCTGCGTATCTCAACTACAACTACTTCAAAACCGTTGTTATGACTTTGGTATTCGGACTGCTTAGGGATTTGTGCATCTTTGTACCAAATATGGAGGAATAACTTTGTAGTAATTGTGAATAGTGACTGTGTCTTCATAATAAACCTCCCACATAGATATGCCAGGTTTGCTTAGTCTGACAAATGTGTATTACTTAACTGCAATTCAACAACATTCACTGGTTTTAGAACATGTGTCCGATCAAAAGCTTGACAAAAGAATGTATTAAATTGTTTATGGATTTGAAAAGTGCGAATATAAGCAGTTAAAGTAATATAATAGGAGTACATTTGTTTACTGTAAATAAAGCAAAAGGTAATGCTCTCACGTATTCCGAACAGATACGTAAAATTAAGTACAATGGTAGGCAAGAACTATCTTGAAAAAAGATGGTTGGCGCAATTTGAAGGTAAAGATTTGTTGTGCAATAAAATTGCCGAGATGTTACTATTGCTGGTCACTTCAGATCCAAAATGGATTTTAGTAAATTCACCAAAATTCAGTGGATTTCGGTAAGGCAACGTACCCCTTATCGAAAGGTTATCCAATCCGCGCCAAGGTTACAAACCTTGTTCGGTTGAAGAGAAGTTGGCTTAGTGATACACGTAAAAGTATTTTGTTTTACACAACACTGATGTGCAAATAGCAAAGCCCTGTAAGTACGGCTGCGCCGAAACAAAAGTATGTATCTAACATCGTCCGCATCCCCGAGGTAAATGACAGTGTTGTCAAATCAGATAATCGTGCCCCATAATAACTATACTAACTTGATAATTTGGTTAGTGTCAATATACATGTGTCTTATAATAGTAAAAATACCTTGTCTAAATCGTCTTTTATAACTGTCACTCCAGTCTGCAGTCCGAATTTAACAATCGACATTCCATGTAAATCACCTTGGAACGAGCTAAATCAAATATGAACACAAAAAAACATTCAAACTAATGCTTATGCTCAAAGTATGTAATTTTTAAATACTGTAAATATGTCTTTTTAATGTACAGGTATTTACATTGATCAAATTCTCATTCACCTAATACGTGTAACCTCAGTATGGACAAGGTTGTTTAACATATAGTAGTCACCTCTTAGCTTGCATTGACAGCCATGCCACACGAAATATGTTTTTATCGTTTTTTTCTTAACTGTAACCGTCGGTTAACGAAATTTATAGAAAAAAAACAATTAAAGAACGTAATAATTAGATCAATTGTACCTGACACTGAACCTAATGCAGTTTGTTTTACTGTCTGACGCTGAGCGTTTCTTCCGATCTATCTTGTTATCTAGATTAGCACTTAGAACACTATAATCGCTAGTTTTAGGGTCGCCAGCACAATATCCACATACATCGCATTTTCTTGAAAAAAGAAAGAAACAATTACAATTAACAATTGTATCAGTAATAATTGGTGAAGTTTAGCACAATACCACTACAACTACAATGTATAACATATATTTTTCATAATGCCATATTATACTTTTTTTACTGTCGTTTTAAAGGTTGTTCCTTTTATGTTGTCAGATAATTATAAAGTTTCCCCTTATATGATTATTTGGTCCGATACATTCCGTGTTTCATAATGTTCATTCCCCACCCTCTTCTAATCTTGTCCAGTAATGGATTCCCTTGTCCCCATGGTTGTAGATAAGATGATAATTGGTCAAACAATTTCTTATAAACCCATCCCCATATATGTTTTCCCTCACATCCCCTCTACTCCTAGTGTTTTAAGTGATGATGTTTCCCGGTGATGTGTAATGGCATACAAAACCATCTTTGCACTAATATTGGGTTTTGCAATTATTGGCCTTTTGCCATGTTTGGTGGCCTTTATTTTGTTCCCAACCTTTCTCACTGGTAAAAAAGTGTACCCAACTTTCATCACCTGTGAAAATTTTGCAAAAAGCTTTTTGTCATATTTTGGGAACTTTTGCACAATATATTTAGCATCATTTTGAATAAATTCTGTCACAAGTTGCTGAACTGATTTTGCTGCATTTTCAACAGACTGTACCCCGCAGTATGTATGTTCCCTTCTACGGAATGTCTTATAAGAAACGTTACCAGCCTTATAAACAGTAATTTCGGTTGTTCTGTGGAAGAGACTTTGCCTAAATTACTGCAATAATCTCTTTCACAGAACAACCGAACTTACTGCATACTTTATGTAAAACCGAATTTCTTCAGTATTGGTTATTCGTTTTCCAACCATTTTTGCAAAATTGATCAATGACTGCCTACATTGAAATGACTAAACAACTCCACAAACCGGTTAATCATTGGACACCTGTATATACCACAGTGTGATATTGTGTAGCGGTATTTAGTTGTATAAACATGGACGTAAATCGCGGAAATTGCTTGTTATCATAATACACAATATATATTTCGAACATCCATCGCAATTCCAAACCCAATGAATGCCGAGTCGCCATTTTGAAGCTATGCACCCAATCATAGTAAAGCAGTTCGACATGATTTTGAGAATATACTAACCGCTTGTCAGCCAACTTTTTGTTGATTCTGTCGTTACTAACAGTTACCATATGTATGTCAGACACGTTGAAAGCACACAATTCTGTTTGAGTTGCTGGTCTGTTATAAACAAGCTCTATTTTCATCCTCCCGTGACCCCCTTTAATCTGTGCTTGAAGTTGCAAACTATTGGTTCCTTTTTCAACAGGCAACTGGAGATGTAACAACATGTGTATAATTATATGATCGAAGCCAAGACGCCTTTAACACTCTCGTGGACAAGACGACTGTACAATTGTTATGGATGTATTGCGTACACCACGCTGACTATGTAGTAATGATAGTCTATGTAAAATGGATTCAAAATTAGTTTCGAACACCGTCATTGTGTACAAGTTGCTTTATACGTTACAGTTCTCAGGTAAAATGTCTTTACCCCACCTCTGACAATTAAGTAGGGAAATCCGCGATTTTGATTGGTATATCGCGGTCAGTACCATTATCAGGTCTTCTTAGGCTCATTACCAGGTGAGTAGAAGAACTGAAGACAGGAAACTGTTCAGAGTTAAACTGGCGAAAACCCTTGCGAAAATAGTTTTAAAATGTGATAGGAAATACATTGGACACTGATTTGAAATGTAATGATCAATCTACATAACACTATTTATTCCTCGTATAGCAATTATATTAATTATACCGCATATACAGTAACGGGTTGAAGGTGAAGGTCGCGCTAGAAGTAAACATATTTGGTGAGCGCGCATCGGATGTAAATTTAACTTTTTAAATCTCAATAAAGGGAGATATCTATCCGAAACTAGGATATCCAAACTGATAAACATACCGGATTTGGAATAAGCGCTTAATCATATGACCGGAGTCACAATGCTAAGATTAGATTAAGTGCTAGCTTATTTACGTAATGTTTGATTAGCAATCAAAAAACGTCATGTGCTGTCGCTAGCAATAGCTTTGACATTGGAATAAATTCAGAATCAGAGTAGGACCTTGGAATCAAAGGGCATTCTAAACACATTGGTTCTATATCCGGATGGTCCATTTCTATTAATGCTAAAATCGTATGTCATGTGAGTGAATTTATTGTTTTTTTCACACATTTTGAAACCATTGTTTATTGATTACTTGCAGCAAAACGTATGTAATGAACGACATCTATTGATCGGCTCAACTCATGATCATGGCGGTCTTTTGTTCAAATGATGTTTCCGATATGTCTCCCTTTGTGTGTGGTGGTAAACAAACATAGGGGGTTACATTCATTACATAGTTATCAATTGACATGGTACGGGTTGATACCTGGTCAGAAAAGTTCATATCTGCCTCGCCGGGTTTGATTGATACTGACCAGGTATCACCCCGTACGAGGTCACTAGATGAATATGTTACTAATAATACGAAGTCGGTATGATATCATTTGAACGGATACAGAATAGATATACATGTACGTGTCAAACGTACATGATTGGTGAAGTAATCGCAATGCATATGGTGAAACCAAACTAGTATATGCAGACATGTAATATGATAATATAACAACGCCGCTTTCTTTGTTGTTTAATCAAGCAATTGTAAATGCAAACTATTTGAAAAAGGCAAATGATTATGTAACAATTATATACACTAATCACTGTTTGTTTATCAAGTGATGAAATAAAATGGCCTTCCTCCAAAAGCGTTTACACTTTACCTTGTTCACTATCGTCTGTAGATTTCTGTTAGCATTTGTGATACTGTACTGAGCTTCTTTCCAACCTGTTGCTAATAAGGACACTTTGATATCAGTGATAGGAGAACTGGTTCTTATAGCATATTTGGACAAGGCCTGTAGTGAAATGGCTGTTGCCTGAAAATAATACATCAGTTTCAGTGTGTCTGTGTCGATGGTTGAAACAAAACAAGTCCAGTTGCCCTATAATACAGATGTACCAATGGTGTTTCATTCCTCGACGTATTAATATTAATTAACAAAATTATATTATATGAATATAGTGTTAACTGCTGTATACATATCCATAACTAACAATTATGGAATGACAAGTTGTAGCCACAGTCAGCTAATGGAGATAGGAATTTACGTTTAACATAATCGTATTAATCAACAGTAAATACGTTAGACTAACCTGGGTTGAGGAAAATGCACCGCCTGCCGTTTGATACAAAGTTAACCAACGAACAATTCCAGCACTCGTTTCCAGGTCATCAAACAACATCAGAGCTAACAGTGCGTACGATGTGGTTTCTATG